>OX243894.1:4374859-5574859 GCA_945859665.1 Anorthoa munda | reverse complement strand
TTATGAAGAACATGTCAACACTGATATGACATGGATTGAATTTCGTGAAATGTGTTCGAAAATATGGAGTGAACCTTTCAATTATGTAGTGATTAATAAGGATTGCTCCAAAAATAAAGGATGTTATAGAAATAAATTTGACACTTTTGTTGTCTTTGATTAAAAATATTTATATTTAAGAGTGTTACCCTCGCGATATTATTATTCTTCAGACATCGCTTAATCAATCACGAACTTTTTGTTACTATGGAAAAATCACTGAAAAGACAAATTGTTGAGGCTGCAGATGCTGTTAAGAAGAAGGTGCGAAAGATGAGAGATGCTGAGCTTAACAATCAGCAAGTACTGGAATCAGTTTTCAAGCCGGTAACAGAACCACTCAACCAAATTGCTAATGTCAGTAAGCAGGCTTGTGTTCCGCATAATATAGAAAATGAAGAAACCGAAGTTCCGTTTATCGATAAAACTTTGCAAAAAGAACCCACAATTAGTAAAGGAACCAATGATAATAACGACAATGAAGACGAATATGAATCTGATATCGAAAGTGACTCTTCGTACAAATCATTAGTTGAAAACAACCAAGGTATTGATTCGTCATCCTGGTCAGTGTCCTCAGAAGCTCTGACCGATATTCCGTTTGGTGTCAGAAAAGAGGGCGGAAAATTGATGTTAGGTTCTGCTCGTATAACGATCAGTGATGAGTATATCATCGTAGCTGGACGCAAATACGGAAATACGCCTGGTTTAAAACAGTTGCTGTTGAAAAAGAATGCCGATTTAAGCTTGGTTACAGAGAGTGATATGAAACATTATAAGTCGATGCTACTTGACACAAACGCACATCGACAGGACTATGAGCCCAGTAAACCAATCAAAAGTAATAAAGGACAAAAATATTTGCAAATTATTAAGCCTCTATTCCAACTACGAAGTACAATTCAGGACCACCAAACGAAAGGAAAAGGACTACCCTTTACAAAAATGTGGAAGAAAAATGTTGATTTTGTTTATTGGGACGATCCAAATGAATTGGTAGATAGGTTAAAATTACTAATTGCATCTCGAGATGCTGGTAACACAGGATTAGATAATGAAATTATATCTATCATTGAAGAATTGCGTGAAAGTAAAGTTATAAATAAATAAATATTTTAAAATGTGTTTATTTTATTATCAGCTTCTCGATACAATACACCTTAAATATGAACGTAGACAAATTCGGACACTACATTCACAAAAGAATGCGTTTATCAGAGTTATTTGAGTTTAATGAGAACGCATTGTTAAAATTAGAAAACGGAGATTTTGATTTAAAAACATCAAGATTAAGAGGAATCCGATCTCCAGTAGAAGCAGGCGATGCTGTGAACAAGGATTATGTAGATCGATTGAATGCTAACATGTTAAAAGAATTAAATAACCTGACCGTGAACAAGGATTATGTAGATCGATTGAATGCTAATATGTTAAAAGAATTTAATAACATGATTGGTTCATTGCGCTCTCAAATCATAAAAGACACAAAGGAGACAGTTCAGGCTACTTTAAAAGCAAAGATACCTGAGATTTCAACTCATTTGGAAGATAAGTTTTATACCAAAGCAGAGGTAGATAAATTACTACAAAAAACTCCGTAATGGCAAAACAGCAAATTATTAATGAAATACATAAAGCAGCACGAAGAAATTTCGTTAGACGTCCTGTCATTCTAAAGGGGATCGATGACTTGTGGCAAGCTGATCTGATGGACATGCAAAATTTAAGAAAATATAATAAAGGTCATAATTACATTTTAGTGGTGATTGACTGCTTCTCAAAGTACGCTTGGGCAGAGCCATTAAAATCAAAAAATAAACTTGATGTTACTCATGCATTTAAACGAATACTGATTAACAGCAATCACAAACCGGTTAATTTACAAACTGATATGGGAACAGAATTTTATAACAACTCATTTCAAAAGCTTATGAAGACTTACAATGTTAACCATTACTCAACGTTTTCTACCAAAAAAGCTTCGATCGTAGAGCGACTGATTAAAACTCTTAAAAATAAAATATATAAATATTTTAGTCTGAACGGAAACTATATGTGGTTAGGTATACCGTTAGAGGTTACGTTAAAGATATATAACAACACAAAACATCGTACCATTAAATTTAAACCAATTGAAGTAAATAAATCTTGCGAGTCTGTTATAAAAGAAAATATTAAAAAAGCCTTAAATCATGTAACCGTCCGTAGAAAACCTAAGTTCAAAGTAGGTGACTTTGTTCGTATCAGTAAATACAAACACCGTTTTGAAAAAGGTTATACACCTAATTGGTCAACTGAAATATTTACTATAAAAAAATTAACCATACCATACCAGTAACATATCATATACAAGATCAGCGAAAGCAGGCCATAATGGGAACCTTTTACGAGCAAGAACTTCAGAAATCTTACTATCCTGGTATTTATTTGATAGAAAGGGTTTTAAAAAGAAAAGGATCAAAAATGTTTGTGAAATGGTTGGGTCTAAACAACGAAGAAAATAGTTGGATCGAGAAAACTGCAATAGTGGATTAAAATAATTATATAACGATTACTTTTGCATCATTTCTCTCATTACACATTAGACAATGCAAGGAGGTGAACTTGTTAATACCTTAATTAATAATCTACCGTTCGAACTTCATTTACCCGGCTACAATTATTGCGGTCCCGGAACTAAATTGCAGAAACGTTTATTACGAGGTGACCGAGGTGTAAATAAGCTAGACGAAGCTTGTATGCATCACGACATTGCATATGCAAACCATACAGACTTACCCAATCGCCACAAAGCTGATTTGCAACTACTAAATATGGCTAAACAAAGACTTAAATCGAGCGATGCTGGGAAAGGTGAAAAACTTAGTTCATGGTTAGTGAGCAAAGTTATGAAAGCCAAACTGAAATCTGGTTCTGGCATTAAAACGTTTAAAAGTTTCGTGTCAAAAATAAAAGCAAAAATAAAGAAACTGAATCCAAAGGACAGTAAAGCTTTAATTAACGCTGCTTACTCAGCAGCAAAAAAAATAATCCCATGCATTCAGAAAATTCGAGTGCCGCGAGTGATACCCTTACCAAAGACTGGAGGTATTCTACCTTTAATCCCAATTTTTGCGGGTTTATCAGCTTTAGGAACTTTAGCTGGTGGTGCGGCTGGTATTGCAAAAACTGTTAACGATTACAAAGCAGGTCAGCAAAATTTGCGAGAAACACAACGACATAATAAGGCTATGGAGTCTTTAAAGTTAGGTCAGGGCTTGTACATTAAGTCACATAAAAATGGTAATGGTTTATTCATTAAGTCTTCAAAAAACTGAAAAATAAGCTACCTAATCGTCCTCTCACTAATATAGACATCCAAAGGTATGCACGCAACATCCCTCACTTTCGAGGAGTATACATGAAGGATCAGTTACCAAGGACGCCAAAACGGGTTGAATGTGGTGTCGTTAACTTGGACGACTCTAAGAACGAAGGCACGCATTGGGTAGCTTATGTAAAAGTATGCAATTATTGTGAATATTTTGATAGCTTTGGAGATTTAAAACCTCCAATGGAATTAATGCGATATTTTAAGAATTGTAATGTTTTTTATAATTATACAAGATATCAGAAATTCAACACTGTAAATTGTGGACACTTATGTTTAGAATATCTATGGAATTTTTGGAAATAAAACGTATAAAACTTATGCTTTTCTTTTATTTGAATCATTTGCAAGATGTCACTCACATTATCGATAACTGGAAACTCGTCAACTTTATCTACTTACTATCCTAACACGTTGCAACTATATGAACAGTATGAGTGTGCCTTATTGCATTTCGCAACATTTAATTCTATTCCAAACATTGACAAAACGAATAATAAGTTCTATTATGGTTCTAACGAAGTTATTGAAATACCTGACGGCACCTATGAATTGCAAGATATTAATGATTATTTAAAATCTGAAATGAAAGATGCATCAATCAAACTACAGTGCAATAACAATACTTTAAAAGCTGCTGTATATTGTACAAAAGACATAAATTTTAATAAAGAAGGTACGTTTAGGAATTTGTTAGGGTTTAATAAGCAGATCTTAAAAGCAAATAAATGGCATGTATCGCACTTTCCAGCCAACATTTTACCTACAACAGTGATCAGGATCGAATGTGATATTGTAAGCGGCTCGTACACAAACGGAGAACCCAGTCACATTATCCACGAATTTGCTCTCAACGTGCCTCCCGGATATAGAATTATAGAAATCCCGAAAAACGCGATATACTTTCCAATTAACCAAAACAACATTAGCTGTATACATATCAGGCTGTTAGATATAAATAACCGCTTAATCAATTTGCGCGGTGAAGAAGTGCAGCTGTATTTGCATCTCAGAAGAAAAAAATGATTGACTACAATAAATATATGCATCAACAAATCAAAAATATCAGTTCCGCTCAAGCTTCCAACCAAATAAGAGCTCGCTCTAAGAAGAAAATTAAATTAACTAAAGAAAACAAGGCATTTCTCAAAGCGATCGGTTTGCTAAAATGAATATCTTAGACGTTTTATCTGCTCCGACTTATGACAACACTGTTGAAGGAATCGAATTTCATTCTTACAAGCCCTACGTAACTAGTTTCAATAGAAACGATGAAATCCGCATACCTATTAACCAACAGGACTTGTATATACTTCCCTCAGCTAGTACCTTGTATTTGGAAGGAACTGTTGTCGTAAGTAAAAAGGATATGAAAGAGAAAGCCACTAGTGTTAATTTTACGAATAATGCTCTACTCTACTTATTCCAAGATATAAGATATGAGCTGAATGGAGGGGAAATTGATAGAATAAAAAACGCTGGCATAACTACCACCATGAAATCGTTAATATCAATGAGTGAAGGTGAATCAAAGATAGCCAATGCATGGGGCTGGAATATCGATGGAATAAAAAATATTAATGGGGGTAGTTTTTCTGCTTCTATACCCCTCTGTAACATTATCGGTTTTGCAGAAGATTTCAAGAAAGTCGTGATAAATAGTAGGCACGAACTGATATTGCTACGAAGTAACACTAATCTGAATGCTGTGAAACTTAACACCGGGGAATTTGTAGACGACGTTCAGATAAATAAAATCATCTGGCGTGTACCGCATGTTAAAGTGTCCGACAAAGAAAAAATAAGTTTGCTAAAACTGTTAGAAAAAGATCGACCACTCCAGATGATATTCAGAAATTGGGATCTGTACGAATATCCAGCTTTACCTAAAACTACAAAACATACCTGGTCTATCAAAACTTCCTCACAAATAGAGAAACCAAGATACATAATTATGGGTCTACAAACAAATAGAAAAAACAATTCAAGTTCTGATATGTCCCAGTTCGATCACTGTCATGTTCGTGACGTTAGAGTATACTTAAACTCAACTTACTTCCCGTATGAAAACCTAAATGTCAGCTTCGCGAATAACAGAATCGCTTTATTATACGAGCAATACATCAGATTTCAACAGTCTTATTACGGACGTCGCTCGGAACCCTTATTAAGTGAGAAACAATTCAAAGATTTGGCGCCGCTATTTGTCATAGATTGCTCTAGACAAGCTGATAATGTAAAGACAGGTCCTATTGTGGATGTAAGAGTGGAAATTGAGAGTGATTCCGATATACCAGATCAAACTTCTGCATACTGTCTTATATTGAACGACTGCATAATTGAGTACAAGCCATTGAGTAATACTGTGAGAAAAATATCATGAATCCGAATACTATTATTTTAGATGTTCAAGGGTTTAAAGACCTGAACAATAATTTTATAATAAAAGAATTAGCTTTTGCAAGTCGTGATTATACGCAAACATTTTTAATAAAACCGCCATACTTGTTTAAATACTTAACAAGTGACGAAAAGAGACAAGTTAAATGGTTGGAAAGAAATAGAGGTATTTATTGGAATGAAGGATATATTGACTATAGAGAATTTCGGCGTATAATCGTTCCATATCTAGAAAATAAGGAAATTATTGTAAATGGTTTGGAGAAGGTGAATTGGATAAAGGAACTGTGTGTGAATTGTAAAGTATCAGACCTTGGTACAGAACAATGTCTTAGTTTCTCTGTTTTGCATAAAAAATACTGTGAAGGAAGATCTAATTTTAATTGTAATAAACATCTAAAGCAATGTGCTTTGTTTAAGGAAATATTTAGAATGGGTATAAATGTATGTACTCATATGTGTAATGTATTTAGATTATTGGTTTTAAGGTTTTTAAATAAAAATCAAAATAATGTAAATTTGCTTTTATTTTGTTTATCACCCCCACGCTACTCCACAAATAACACAACCTAATACAAAATTAAATAAAAACATCATAATGAAAATACAAATATTAACTACTTTACAAAAACGGTTAATAAAAGTCAGTACCTATTAAAGATTTTGATATTTTCTTAACTAAAGACTCAGTTTCGTCCATAACACTGTCGATGGGATCTTGAACAATATATTGAGCGTTTATAATAACGTTTTCACTGTCACTATCACTGTCTATGGTTTGAGGATTGTTGTTACACAGATCTACCACTGAAATTTTTATTAACTTAATCCCTTTCTTGAATAATATTTCGTAAATGATGACAAAATAACTAAATAATTACAAGTCATACTAATATTGTCAACTAAGCGTTTGTGTCTCAAGACTAAGGCCAATGAACTGCAACGTAGATAACACTTATACAATGACAAACAACGCCTTGTAAGCATCACACTTTATTTCATTTTTTGTATAATATTAACATTTATTATTTCCTAAAACTAAACTATGAGTAGGTAACACTTAACTTAAAATTATGATCAAAGTAATTCATTCTTAAAAATAAATGCATGCCCCCAGGCTCGGGTTGATATTTGATCCACAGATATCGATCGTTTGTCATCATTTCTAGATAAAGCAACTTTGTTGACAGTCCGAGTAAATATTTCGTGCTTTATTGATTTAAACATATTATTTTTTCTCCGGATTACTCCACCATTAAATAAAATGGTTTCATAGTCTGATAAGTTTAAATCCCTGACCACGCATGATTTTACTCCTTTTGCTTTTTTAATGATACTATTAGGGGTTCTTATAGAGTAAAGTTTCGATCTCAAACCAACAAAATCAGTAATATATTTTCCTCCCATTTCATCTTTAAAGAGACCGGGAACCTTTTTATTTTTTAGCGGTATCTGTAAATCATTTGTGATTTCATAGTTACTGCTGTCAAAATATTGTAAAAAATTATATTTCAAATCATTGTAAAAATCGTTGGTGTATATTTTATAGACAAAGGAATCGGTATCTGTGTAACATAGCTGCACTCGATCTTTATAAAAAGGCTTTACAATATTGTAATGAAAGTAATACATGTGTGCTTTTGAAAGTTCTAATACAGTGAAACCTATGTATATAGGTTTATCTAAAATAATTTGATCAGGTTTCATTTGTATTGCAACTAAATTTTCTGATAAAATAGATGCACTGTGGAAATAGGGGTTGGCTATAAGTTTCTCAGCGGATATAAATTTCTTAGTTCGATTGGACTGATCGCACCATTGATTAACTAAATGTACGGTTACTCTATTTTCAGTATTTTCTAATGTTTTTCCAAAAACACTGTTATTTAATAACTTAAAAAAGTCTTGTTCGAAGGAACTTTTTGCTTTCTGTCTTAATTGAGTATTTAACTCTATGTACTGTTTTAAATACGGACTCTGTCTAAAAGTAATTGCTCTATGAATTTTACGTAATATTAAACCATGTTCTAAACATTTTTTTAAATGAACGTAGTGAATCACGTAGTTGTACTTATTATACAAATTTGCTATTAATTTCTTTGTTTTACCTCCCGGGGGTACACATTTTTCGGGACAAAATGGTAAGTCATTATGGTCATTATGTAAATGCTCGGGATACAATAGATCGACTTCTAATATGAAGCCCCAGTTTGCGTTATCCTCTATAGTGGTAACATTAAAATTTGCTAATTCGTTATCACTTAAAAATCTGAAACTAGAGTATGGTAAATACTGACACATGCTAAAACCGTAAAGATTATTACAATCTAAATATGCTATGAAACTCTCAGGTTGTGATGGATTATATTCAGGCATGTATTTGTGATTGGCTCTAGCATGCCGATGGGAACACATGCACAAACCGCCGCGTATACCGCTTTGTATCATTCTGATGATAGCTAAGTCCGACACGAGTTCTAACTGAACGCCCGTTTTTAGCAACATTGCATCGAAAGATAAACTAGGTGCAGTAATGTAAAACGCTGGGTCAAGACTGTAATATTGTTTACAGGTTTTCCGAAAATTTTGAAATATGTCTGTTAACAAAAGCACATCCGTTTTTAAGTATAGATCCGTATACTCGCCGAGGTTATTAATATTGAATTCAGCCCAAACAGCCTGTGCGTGATTATAATCCTCATCTGTAATGTCTTCGTTAGTCAAATAATTATAAAAATTACCCTTAGACGGCAATGATTTTTGATCGTAACATTTCCAATTGGTCATGTAATCATAAGGATATATACCTTTTCTTGTCAATAAATTAAACTGTCTGTCTTTAGAAAAATGAAATCGAAGATTAACAAAATCTTCCACCTGCAATGTTTTAGCGAGCTTGTCTAAACTTGTCCCTAAAAAGTTGAATGAATCTAAAAATCTTATACAAATAAACTCATTATCAGCAATAGGAATAAATTTGGTAAATGCGACGTATTTTTCTTTAGTCTTAGGGATTATTTTAATTGGGCCTGGAATTTCGCCTAACTTTTTTATAAATAAATGACAATCGTACCCGGATAAATTGTGAAAAAATATTGGTATAAATTTTGGTACTTTATGTTGCAAATTACAGTGTCGATGTGCTGCACCTCGATACAGGCCTGTAATATGACAATGATCTCTTACTTTATCGGTCAAGAGTAAATTGTCGCAAATATGACACCTAACGGCACGTTTAAACTCTAGAGAATTGTCATCAGTGAATATCATAGGCTCGCTTTTGGATATAATCTGATGTATTTGTTTTACATCCTCAGTAAGAAAATTTATAAATTTTGAAACACAATCATTGCCGCGATAACTTCTATAGCCTTCAACGCTATCATTTTTATTTGATGACACGACATTGTAAGCGAATGCAGCCGGCACGTGGCGTTTAGAGTATGACGTATTAGCGGTGTTGAAATCATCGCCGGAAATGGGTTCAAGTAACGTTTCGAAATCAGCGTATATGACGAATGGAATGTTTTGTTTCCTATCATAATTTTTAAATTTTAAAAATGAACCTTGTTCTGGTAAAACTGTGACGATCCCCCCACACAAGTGGGATTCAATTTGACTAAGCGTTGGAAAAAACAATAAACAAGTTTCACAGAAATATAGTTTACCATGATGTTTGGTCATCTGATTTCTAACTAAACGAGATAAATCTTTGATAAGACAGTAATGAGAATTATTATTGTTTTCTATAAACAGTAGATGGATACTTTTATTAGACTTATTATTCAACGTTTTATAAAGCGGTCCAATAATTGTCTTCTCGTTTTTTAAACCATACACATATATATTAACAGAAGGATTATTTTTCTCAAAGATAGCTATGTCCGAAAATGTGATTGGAAATGTCAAATTATTAACATTCAAAACATCCTGAAAGCGGGGATAAGACGAAATCCTATCGGGATGTCTATTTGTGGGGTACAATGCCGCCACAACACACCACAAAAAGCAATACTCATCATTGTTCCGAATATTCAAACAAGCTCTTTTACTTTTTATGAATTTCGGCAAAGTTAAAAATTTAGATCCGCTGAGAGGTTGATATTTATTAATATTTAATTCTAAATGTGAATTGCATAAAAAAGTCCAACCACTATCCCTTTCCTCAAATTCTTCAATTTTTTTTAGTAGTAAATCAATAGTTTATAAATAGAATCAAAATCGTAATTAAAATGTGTAATAATGTTGTTTGTACGGAATGATTTTATTTCTTGTTGATCATTTTTATACATAAGAAACGAAGCAAACAGTTCAAAATTTATTTTGACAGAGGTGTGTTTCTCTATTGAATTTTCTATTAAATGTTTGACTTGTGTACTAATACTTTTGAGAAACACCTCAGGAAAACTATGTATTTGTTCACCTGTCGCTATGATTTTGTAACTTTTGATTCGTTCTTTAAAAGAAGAATTAATAATTGCAACATTATCATACATAGGGATAGAACTATTGTTTTTATGTACATTGCTACGTAAATGACCAGACCATCGACGATTGTCTACAAATACTTTACAATCAGAGCAGTGAGGCATTATATTATTGTTTGAAATCAAAGAACACTTGAAATTATTAGTTCAATAAATTTGGATTAGATAATACTTACAACTAATATTCACCGTCTTAGGTATACCAGACAAAATATTTTATATAATTAGTACAACTTGGTCAGGACAATTTTACGCTGATTTCAAGATCCTTGTGTAATTTTTCACAGGCAAGTCGGTAATTATGTTTAGGCAGGATGTATCTGAAAAAAAAAAATGGATGCATTAGGTACATAATCTGATTAGGTAAGATAATGGTATATTCTGGGAAGAAAAATATATTTCATAATTACCTGCAAAATATGAAACTATGTATACATAAGAGTACGTGTATCTGCGTGGTCCAAATATGTAGTTATACTTCAAGTAATTTAATAATTCTTCACAGGCAAGTCAGTAATTAATATTATGTTTAGGCAGAATGTATCTGAAACTAAAAAAAATGGTTTATTGGTACCGATGAAGAATTAGGTAAAAAGCTGTAAATTCTAGAATGAAAAATAGTCATAATTATTGTAATGTTCTAAATAGTTATCGTATTATTGTTGTGTTATATTTGATAATTACCTGCACAATATGAAATGATTCATACATAAGATTATGTATTTGCGTGATCCAAATATGTATGTATATTTCAGCACCCCGATATAACGAACACAGTTGCTCCAGTAGCTGAAATTGTTGTTGTTTCTGGTGTGAGATCAATTAAATATTTATTTATAATAATTAACTTGATTGTACTGTAACAGTTTAGAAAGGTGCTCGCTCCGAGAGACTTTGAGGTAATAAATAATATTTTAGGGATTTTTTTTTTTGTTTTCTTTTTTGTCTACAAAGCAGAAAAATATTTCATCATAAAAGTTGTTATTGCCTAATTGTTACACGTGTGCTAAACATAATTATTTATTTCGCAATCACAATAATCAGCTATTTTGGTTAGGGTTGGTAACAACTTGGTAGGCATTCAAATATACAAATTTCACACAATGCACTTAATCGATTAAAATATATCATAGTATGTCGATAGACGACATGACGATGACGATATCATATAACGTTCATGGTTTCGTCATGCCCGTTACCGTAGTTACAGGAATTATATTATCTATTTATTTTAGGAAATCTAGAGAAGTACGCGGTAGACGGCAGTAAGTTCATTTTTTCTACACGAAACCTAAATGTAGATGATGAAATAATTACCTTGGAAACATTTATTTACTTCTTTAAAATAATAAAATCTATCTGGTTTGTGGCGATTCCGTTCACGCTATCGTTTGGTCAGCCCTAGCTTATTTCGCTGCATCGACATTCGATACAGTATAAAATTTTCCTTCGTCTTCATTTTACCAACGCGTATAATACGACTATAGAAAAAGTTACTTTAACAAAGCAATACCGGATTGATTGTAGTGGATTTAACATTCCTAACTTATAATTCGATTTTAACTTATAAGCCACAAGTTTTTCTGTTCGGTACAAAGTTTTCGCAGTCTGCAAGTGCAACGAAGTGCTCTTGTATAATCGGTCTACAAACACTCCGTGTCGCCTACAATATCAGTGACGGCATTGTCGATAGCCATCCGCTGCTGTCATCACCAGCCAAGTCATCAAACCGAGTGGAACTTCTGATCGGAAAATAATGTAAGTCTGATAAAATAGTCTGTTCGTTTTCATGGATCACACTTGTGATTAGCCTGTCATTTATAACTACATATATTTGTTTGTGAGCGCGTTACTTCACAGATCACCCGATCTGTACATAGTTAGCTCAGTCTCAGTGCTATCCCATTTAAATATTAGAGAACCAGTGTTTGCCCGAACACTTGTGTCCTATAGTATGCCCAGCGCAATGGACATTACTCCATTGGATTAATTAATAATAATTGTGTGACTACATTTCCTCTATCTTTATTTCAGGTCAGACTCTGAGTGTGATTACTCGCAAGCATCGATCACTGGACACAAAGTGAAGGCCAGTCGCAATCCGTCTGCAGACAGCAATGGGAAACGCAAGATGCAGTCACAAACAACAACCGTAACTCGTAGCAGGTGAATAATATTTTGAATTTATTATCTCCTAGTTCTGATTAAATTAAAATAGTAAAGTAGCGTTTCCACTAATTGAATTATAATAGTGCAATTTGCATAAGTATTCCATTCGCTGATTAGTCACTTGTAATATTTTCTACAGAAATATCCGTGGTGTCGTTCATAAAATATTATGCGATTGTGTGCGCTGCTTACACACCGTTGTTATTTTTTGTTTGCCCCTGCATCTCTCGTTGTAAACATTAACTAATAACAGTTTTCGTTATTATTTCAGTAAAAAAACCAACACTGGCATGGACATATTCGGCATCAGTAAAAACCGCGACATCCCACACAAAGAACATTCATCGGATCACCTAACTTCATTCTTTGTGAACCGCGTAGCCAGCGGCTGTGAGCGCCAAACAACAAGCACCGACGGAGAGTACTACATCGACTGCAAGGTGTACAAGGCTGACGACGCTCGCCTCACCGACTCCGCCGAGCTGTGGAAGAAAGCGCTCGTCCGAATCAAGTTCCAGACCGACGCGGACTCTCCTCAGTGGCGAAAACTACAAGAGCTCGTGCGTGCGGCTGATATTTTGTTTCCAGACAAACCAACATTTTATGATAATTAAACCAAGTACCTAAGTTACAGTTGTTTATTATTTACAGTAACAACCCGTTAACGCTTTAGTCACAAGCTTTGGTTTGTTACAATCATCGGCCACCATCACTCTCGCTCGACATTCTGTTAACAGCGAATACAAACTCGAGTGATCGGTCGAGTGCAGTAAGTAAACGGAGAGTCGAGTTGATAGTTGACAGTTCATCGTTCTCCGAAACGCCGCATACTGGTCAGACGTATGGAATATAGTGGTAAGGAGTAAGTTACTAGTCAATGGTCGAGTAAAGCTCATCCAGTACGCGACAAAATGAACTGTCTCGTTCGAGTGTATCGGTCGAGTTGAGTGGCGAGTCGAGTATCGATTTGCTCGAATTATCGTTCCAAATCAAGTTCTCAGTACAATGTACTGTCTCGGTCGAGTGGAGAGGCGAGTAGATTATCAATTATTGGGCATTCTATACCACTATCGGCAGCGAGGCGCACTCGCCGAGCAACTTGCCGATAGTGGTATAGAATGCCCAATAATATACTACTAAGATGCTCTTGGGTTTGCCAAGACGAGCAACGAAACGATTTAAAGCAGCCATATAGCCCTCCCTAGTAAGGTCTGTAACGAGCTCGATATGTACAGCTTTAACTGCAAGACAAACGAAAATGCATAGACACGCGTTTACAAGCTTACACCCTCGCCCCTTTCGATCCGCTATCAATATTGGCCCGGCATAGTCGACACTGCAATTCAAAAACGGGAACTCCAAATGAGTTCTATTAGACGGCAATTGTCCCATGATAGGTTGAACATTTTCACATTTGTATTTAAAACATTTAATGCAGTATTTCACAATAGATTTAGAAAGATTTCTGCCGCCAAGAGGCCAATACATTTGTCGTATATTTGCTATCAATAACTGAGGGCCAGCGTGTAACAAATCTTTATGGTATTTATAAAATATGATTTTAGTGACATGATGTTTAGAACATAGTAAAACTGGATGTTTGATATTGTAATCATAAGGAGAATTGTCAAGTCTCCCTCCTACACGAATGATACCATCTTTGTCAACAAAGGGACTTAAAGAAACAAGTCTATATTTACGAGGCAAAGCCTTGATAGATTTAAGAATGACATATTCCTTAGGAAACATCTCCATTTGAGCTTGACGTAAAATGAAATTTAGAGAATCTTGGAGTTCTTGATTTGACAGTGCATTTTGTAATATTGGTTTATTTTTAAATTATAAACAAATCTAAGTATGTAGGCCACCACTCTTTGTAAACGATTTAGATTGGAGTATTTATGGAGTAGTGTATGAATGAATGATGGATTTATGTGAGAGGAATGTACGTGATTCTGTGAATCTGTGAGAAACGAGTGATCTGTGAAGTTAGATGTGATGACTTCTGGTAGATCTCGTTTCACAGTTTTATTGGGCATAGCTGGCCAGTCTTTTTCGTCATTTAACAAAAATTGTGGGCCTGACCACCATAAAGAACACTCGCTGATAAGGTCAGCCTTCAGCCCACGAGAAACAAGATCTGCCGGATTGTCTCTAGACGGCACGTAACTCCAGGTATGACCTGTAGTGCTCTCCTGTATCTCGTTGACTCGATTGCGCACGAAAGGTTTTAATTGGCTCGGTGAAATAGCTAGCCAACTCAACACTATTGTTGAATCGCACCAAAACCGGCAATAAGTTACAGGTAAAGTAATAGAGCTCTGAACCTTAACACACAGCCTTGCGCCTAGCAACGCCCCACAGAGCTCGAGACGTGGAATGGTGGTGGGCTTTATTGGTGCTACACGATTTTTAGATGCAAGAAGTTGTACCTTAACTGAGCCTTGCCTGTTCACCGACCGTAGATACACGCAACAACCAAAAGCTCTCTCTGATGCATCTGTAAACACATGAATTTCATGCGATATAGCATTGTCACATACAACCCATCTTGGAATTTTTTGATTATTTAAACATGGAAGAGTGTTAACAAAATTGTACCAAAAATTGCTTATAGACTTTGGCACCTGCTCATCCCAGCCACATTTGGCTAACCATAATTTCTGCATTACGATTTTCGCCTCGACTACACATGGACCAACCAAGCCTAATGGGTCAAATATTTGACTGATGACTGACAAAACTTGGCGTTTAGACACCTGTTTCTCAGCATCAATACAAATAGAAAACGATAAATAATCTGTCTCGCATATCCAACGTAAACCTAATGTTTTCGAGGCCGCGTTCTTATCTTCAGACAATTTTAGACAATCTAAAACTGCTGAGCTGTTACAAACCTGATCTAAAATTGACGAATTATTAGATTGCCATTTTCTTATATGAAAATTCGCTGATGCTAAGACAGATATAACCTCCTTGACCATTTCTACTACGTCTGAAACTAAATTTCCTCCTGACAGGTAATCGTCGACGTAGAAGTCACGCTCAATTGAAGACTTGACGGTTGTACTGGTAGCGGCATTAGCCAAACTGACTGCACTTTGTTGCTAAGTATGGGGCGGAAGCTGTGCCGTAGGTCACAGTATTAAGACTGTACGTCTTTAACGGTAACTTAGGATCTGTCCTGAAAATGATTTGCTGCAAAGCACGCTGAGAAGGTGTAACAGGAATGGCACGATACATCTTAGCTATGTCACCAGTGATGACATACTTGTATTGCCGAAATCTTAACAGGATCGATAATAGGTCTTCTTGGATAGTCGGGCCAACCATCTGGATTTGATTGAATGACACACCCGACGTGGTTGCCGCTGAGGCATCAAAGACTGCTCGTAATTTCGTTGTCGAGCTGGACTCTTTGACGACCCCATGATGAGGCAAGAAATACTCAACATTGTCACCTGAATGAGGCTTCCTAGATGTTTGATTTTCTGTCATGTGTCCAAGACGCTCGTACTCCTGCATGAAGGCAACGTAATGCTTCTTGAAACCTGGATCACGCAGGAAACGATGTTCCAGTGACAGAAATCGTCGCTTAGCCATTTCATATGACTCGCCTAAAATGGTAGGATTGTCCTTTAAAGGAATTTTCACAACAAAACGACCCTGATCATCCCGAGTAGTATTATGACGAAAGCTTTCTTCGCACGCACGTTCCTCCTGTGACAAAGTATGTTTGGATGGTACAGAATCTATTTCCCAAAACCTGTTGAGGTTATTATTTAATTCATCCATAGACACGTTGCAATAGTGTGACTGTTTATTAGAGAATGAACGCAATGGAACTGGTCCTGAAATTATCCATCCGAGTCTTGTTGCGTGAAGTTTGGGTTGATTCCTACCTAGATTCATAGATGAGGAACCTAAGACATTCCAAAACACTGCCGCGCCAACAAGAATGTCAATTACAGACGGAATATGGAATGTTGGGTCAGCTAATTGAATGTCTGTTGGAATGTTGATTTTGCCAAAATCTACAGATGACGACGGCAATATCCTCGTAATTTCAGGTAATATGATACAAGTGATAGTTTCCCTGTAGCCACCATTCCGAGCCTGAATTGTAAACCTACAAGACTGTGTGCTATTAGATGTTTGCTTGTTTATACCTGATATTGTGGAGTTAGCGTTACGTCTAGGCAATCCCAGCTTGTGACACAGTGTTTCAGTGATAAAATTGGCTGTGCTACCGTTATCTAGCAGGATCCTGGCGTCGAACTTCTCACCTTGGTTGCTGACCACTGTCACCAGAGCTGTGGAAAGTAAAACAGAACGGGTAGTACTTTCTGCAGTGTCACTTGACAATACAACGTTTTCTGAAGAGCCCTTTTGTAATTGTGTACCTCCAGAAACGTCAGTTAGTAAGCTAGGTAAAGCAACACTAGGCATTGGATCTTGTACATTTGGATTAGACTGTTCCACGTGTAAAAGCGTGTTATGCCTGCGGTTACAATATTTACAGTGGGACAATTTACAATGTTTACTTGAATGACCAGGACGCAGACAATTAAAGCACACATTAAGCTCCTTCACCTTTGCCAAACGATTTTCTAGTGACAACTTACGAAACTCTTCGCACACAAACATAAAATGACCCTTATTGCACAATGGACATTTACATTCCTTTGTATATATTTTATTAATATTAGTTTTGTTTTTAGTTAAATTATCGTTTTTGTTAGTATTCTGTATATTTACTATGTGACTGTTAGTGCTGCTGTCTAACTTTTCTTTTGCCGATTCACTATGCTCAACTGTTTCTAACAAATCAGCCCTCCTACTAACAAACGAACAAAATTCTGACAAAGTAGGAGATTTGGGTAAGGAATTGCTATATTGCTCCCAGTCTCTGTTAGTAACTTTGTCGAGTCGACTACTCATCATAATCACCACCAGTGTACTCCACTGGTCAGTGGGCTCGTTCAACGTTTTCAAAGCTCTTATTTGTTTATTTATATTATCTATGAACTGACGTAAAGCTACCATCGAAATGAGGTAAGTCAATTTTAGGTAAGCGTACAAAATTTTGACGGAACGATGCACCTGCGTTTTTGTCTGCTGAGCCCGCTACAGACCCGCCGTCAATGCCGGTATCAGCGCTGATGAGCAAACTGCGCGCCTGAGCTACCACTGCGTGGTACCGCTCCTCATACTTGGTACGTTCCCCGTACGCCTCGTCTGGCTTGTCCGAGAGCACCTCGATCTCCAACTGCAAATGATCAAATTCGTCATAAAGGGCATCAAATTTACTAAGGCGATCCTCCAGCTCAATTCGTTGTAAGCTTGATATTGATTCGCAACTCATAAGCACGTTTACATAATTGCAGAAATTCGTAAGCTTAGCTTTCATAGCACTGCGTTTTCTTACTAATAGTTCCTCATTGGCCATTATAAGAAACTAGTTACAAATAGGAATAGTAAAAAAAAATATATATTAGCAAGTGGGTTTAATGAGTAATGTAAGTAAGTAGCAAACAGATGTTTCTTGCAATGAATAAGCGCGTGGCCTTGAAGCTCGCTCGCTAACAAAGAAAGCGCCAGCCGGTGCGATGATAAGAAACCGGTTTCATGCAGCTTTAAACTAATATGAACACACTATTTAACGATGTAAATAATCACTTGACGACTCAAATTTGAATCTGAACTGAAAACGGTTGCAACGGTAATTTTTGAATTTTGAATTCCAACTGGAATTTTAATTGAAAGGATTTTGGAACGATACACAAATATGCTTATCTTTATCCACAAGGCGGACTGTATTGATTCCCACGAAGCAAATAGATGTCTCGGCGGGTTCGACCAACGTAGTCGAGACTTGACCACCGTCGACGTGTAGACCTCGGGAACTTGTAGACGTCCTCTCCTCGCTTATTCTAGGCGACTCCAACAACAAAATGGTCTGCCATTGGATACAGCTTGTAGTGACACGGCGCTTTTGAAGACTTGTCGTATCAAAGTCCACCAACGTCGCCCGTACTGCCACCGCGCGAACGTCTTCTTTGTTCGTAAAAAATACGTTACGCGGTTTTAAAACTTGAAGGCCGAAGGACCAAAATGTTTAGAACCTAATTAAAGGCTGATAAATTAAACTAAAGTGGACTGTAAAACACTATATTATGGTTCTGAAGGACAGTATAATGTTGGCTATGAACTCAGGACAAGTAATATGCGCGCGCGTCGTCGACCGTGCTCGGTAGTGGAGTGCGGTGCGGGCGACCAGCCCGCTGCCGCGGTGTCGTCCCGCGCCGCGCCGCGCCTTGTCTATGATTCACGTCTTGTCTGCGTGAACAGTGGCAACAATATGGTTGTTGAAATTCTAAATATTGGAGGGAAAATGGTAACCCACATATTAGTACCGATAAAAGGGGACGGAACTTGCCTTTTTAGATCTCTTTCTTATTTAATGTACGGTAACGAAGAGATGGGATTCGAAGTACGTGAAAAAATTGTTCAGTACGTAGAGGAGCACTGGGATTAGTTTTCTGGTTTCACTGACGACGGATGTGGTGACAACTACAGCACCCTAAAAGAATATTGTGCTCATATGATTCAGCCTTCTACTTACGGCACAATATGTGAGTTGACCGCTGCAGGCAGAATATATATCTTCGTTTTTGAAGTGTACCGCCATCGCAAGTTTTTGAAGTGTACCGCCATCGCAAGTTGTATGTGAAAGTTGGGTCTGAAGGTTGTCCAATTAAGCGCCTTCGCTTTTCAGGCGATCTAGCTGGTGGTCATTTTGAAGCATATGTGCCAGGTGAGGATGAATTTTCTGGGGTAGAAATAAATCCTACAACCAGGTGAGGATGAATTTTCTGGGGTAGAAATAAATCCTACAATCAATCCAATCTCAGTAAAAGCTGGCAAAATTACTTCGAGACGCGCCGAGGTCGTTGATATTGTACCGGTATCATCGACTGATTCGGACATTTCGACGGAAATGAAAACTAGCTCGACCTGCAAGAATAAAAAAAATGAAACCTAGAGCTAGATTTACTAACAAAATAAGTAGGAACCAAGTTAAACAGGCAGAACAAAAGTATTTAAAGAAAAACGCTGAGAAGCATAGGCAGACTGTTGCTGAATACCAACGCTCGTGCTACCGGGCCTCAGATTCAGTCTCTCCGGGAGGCCATGGTGCAGCGCTTGAACCTGTCCTTGTAGGCAGTCTCCGAATGGGGCGATGCCAATCTGGTCCGGTTTAATGCTGCTAAAACCCAGGCGTGTCTTTTTTCCGCTAAAAAGAGCCAATTTCACCCGGCTCCAACTTTCCGAGATGTGAACGTGCCAATAACTGACCATCTTGAGCTTCTTGGCGTTACGTTGACGTCGACTCTCAATTTTGGCCCATACATTGAGGCAAAGGCTCAGCTGGCTGCCAAAAAGCTGGGGATCATTGCAAAGGTGAAAAGGTACTTCACGCCAGAACAGTTGCTCAGCTTGTATAAAGCGCAAGTTCTCATCTCTGGGACGTATCTGCCAAATACCAGCTTGATGCACTAGAGTCGATCGAAAAGCAGGCCAAGAGGCTCATCGGTGATGAGGCACTGGTTAAGTCAAAGCTCCAGGGCCTTGAACATCGTCGCCGAGTTGCCAGCTTATCGGTTTTTCATCGATTACATTTCGGGGAGTGTGCGATGGAATTTCATGATCTAATTCCGCCCAGTCCGTTTCATCATCGGACTACCAGACGTACGGCGATGCGCCATCGGTACATGGTGGACATCCCACCCATACGCACTAAACGTTTTGAGAATACTTTTATTATGCGTACAGCTAAGGAGTGGAACTCCCTCTTTTAAGTCAAGAGTGAATAGGTTACTTCGAGGCAAGCGCGATCCATCGTCGACCACATCATCGCTTACCATCAGGTGAGATGGTGGTCAAGCGCGAGCCTATATAAAAAATAAAAAATAAACCAGCGTAAACACCCTGAAGTAAACAGGCTGGCTGTTGCTAAATACCAGCGTAAACACCCTGACGTAAACAGGCAGGCTATTGCTGAGTACCAGCAAACGCACCCTGAGGTTCACAGGCAGGCTGTTGCTGAGTACCAGCAAACGCACCCTGAGGTTCACAGGCAGGCTGTTGCTGAGTACGAGCAAACGCACCCTGAGGTTCACAGGCAGGCTGTTGCTGAATACCAGCAAACGCACCCTGAGGTTCACAGGCAGGCTGTTGCTGAGTACCAGCAAACGCACCCTGAGGTTCACAGGCAGGCTGTTGCTGAGTACCAGCAAACGCACCCTGAGGTTCACAGGCAGGCTGTTGCTGAGTACCAGCAAACGCACCCTGAGGTTCACAGGCAGGCTGTTGCTGAGTACCAGCAAACGCACCCTGAGGTTCACAGGCAGGCTGTTGCTGAGTACCAGCAAACGCACCCTGAGGTTCACAGGCAGGCTGTTGCTGAGTACCAGCAGACGCACCCTGAGCTTCACAGACAGGCTGTTGCTGAGTACCAGCAAACGCACCCTGAGGTTCACGGTTAACCAGTTTTAAGGACAGTACCAGCTAAGTTTCGCGGTTTAATTGAACATATAATCAGACCGAAATCTTGCACCGGTGCACCTCCTAGCGTGACAACCCTAGGCGCTGCGCACATTCTTTCGTCATATATCCCGACATAGCAGCACTGTCAATAACGGCACGTACGGCGTGGTATGTACCCCAACGATATGCGACGTGCACTATTGCAGTACCTAACAGCACGGTTGAATTTGAAGAACAAGTTAATCCCACATTGGGAGGTTGACCTTGACCTATTTGCGGCTGATCGCTTTGAATATTGTTGACATGACAATTATTATTTGTACCTAAATCAATGTGAAGGCTATTGTGGTGTGGTTGTTTACACACGACACAACGTAGTTTTGAGGTGCACGCAGACAACGAATGCTGACGTAAACAATTCTTGCACAGTTGCAATTGCTTGACTTTGTCAAGTCGCTGTTGTGGTGTCAACTCGAAAAACTCGAAGCATCGATAGGTGGAATGAGGCTTGTTGCAGAACAGACACAAGTTTGACCTTTCATTGCTATTGTTACTAACAGCTGACAAGCACGGCTTTGACTGGTTGTTCGAACTATAAGTATTATTACCAGGTTTAGTATAAGTCGATTTTGCTGCAGCATATGCTGCATCCTTTTGGTTTACCTGTGGTTTCGATGAGGGATTGACCTTATGGTCAGACATTTCCAAAACACTCGCTTGATTTTTGACGAAAGAAACCAGTTGATCGAAGTCAGGAATATCCGTTTGCTCGACTGTTTGTTCAAATTCGCGCCTCGTCATCGGGTCAAGGTTACGTAATCCCATGTAGAACAATATAAACCCAGAAAGATCTTCGATACCTATAAGTTTTAAAGCTTTGACACATTCTTGATAGGTTTGTAAAAACGAGTTAAGTCCGGAGGCAGATTCGACTAACAATGGCTTAAATTGAAACAATCGATCCAAATAATTAGTAGCTAGGGCTCGTTTATTTTGATATTTTTTGACTAATAACGGCCATACAATGGGATAATTGTCGGCAGTAACTGGCATGCGTTTTACTAGAGTGCGGGGCCACTAACGGCAGAAAGTAGATATACTGAGTTTAGGTAAGCGCGGTTTAACCGACCGCGTGTCGTTGGTGTTAGAAGAACCGGTTTTTTCGCTCGACTCGGCATTGCTAAACTCCGCGACAACGTGTAAAATTTGAAAATACATTTCGTTAAATGTTTGAATTTCTTGATAGTCTGTTCGAAAAGTTCCCGTATTTTAGGTATCTCTTTGAGGCGTAGAAGCAATACTTACAAAAGAGGTGTGTCACCCTTTTTGATAGATTGTGATAACTCGAAAGCGTTTTGTAAACGCATAAAATACATTTCTTTTTTATTAATTAGAGGATTCATTAATATTTCTAAATCTTTTTCGGCCATTTTGACACGGCAGAAGTGAGTCGTCGCTATTGAATAAGATATCTACTCGTCGTTAGGTTCACTTGAAATAACAAAACACAAACTTTAGATTCGAAAGTAAGCTTTGTGTATGTGAAAAACTATGCAAAAACAATTGAAATATGTGTATAAGTGTGGATGAATGTGAGAAATACCTAGGAATGCGAAATGGAATATGGCTACGATGGACCAATTTGTAGGCGCTATTGCTAACGTGAACAGAAATAATTTTAATTGGGCCTTAGAAGATGGTAAGCTCTACTCACGTTGACAGGTTCTGGATGATGCACGTCCCGGGACACTATTCAAGCACACACTGGTCGTTTTCACAGTTGTTTTTTGGATAAATCATCGCATCTTGGATTTTTTTCATGCAGATAACCCGGAGAAGCTATGAATGAAGATGGCAAGATTACGCGTTAACCGATATTTGATGGCTCAACATTTGCGTCTTGAATTAAAGCGTCTCTAAGATGAATGTTTTAATCAGCCCTCAGTCTCTGTTGATTACGGCATATGTAATTCAATCTTTCTGATATCATTTTTGCCATCATATCGACAATATATTGACTAAATAAGTGCCTGTAATAATGCAATGAATTAAAACAGCTCTAACCATCAACTTAAATGCATAAGATTGCATGCACGTCACAGTTTTGTTACGCGCTATACCTTGCTGAGGAATAGTCAAATAATAACCGTCAAATGTAACTCAGAGACTCTTTTAAGTTGGCCGTCTCTACCGTGCAACACTATATCTCTGGGGCCTTTTTCTTCGTCAACCAAAAGAACGGCTACTTCGTTTACACGCTAT
This sequence comes from Anorthoa munda, assembly GCA_945859665.1. Classification (NCBI taxonomy): domain Eukaryota; kingdom Metazoa; phylum Arthropoda; class Insecta; order Lepidoptera; family Noctuidae; genus Anorthoa; species Anorthoa munda. The sequence continues at coordinate 5,551,582 of OX243894.1, read as the reverse complement.
ACCTTGCTGAGGAATAGTCAAATGTAACTCAGAGACTCTTTTAAGTTGGCCGTCTCTACCGTGCAACACTATATCTCTGGGGCCTTTTTCTTCGTCAACCAAAAGAACGGCTACTTCGTTTACACGCTATACCTTGCTGAGGAATAGTCAAATGTAACTCAGAGACTCTTTTAAGTTGGCCGTCTCTACCGTGCAACACTATATCTCTGGGGCCTTTTTCGTCGTCAACCAAGAGAACGGCTACTTCGTTTACAGCTGGAGCATTATATCTACCCGGGTGTGCTGTCTGCGGTGGACGGTCAGAATGAATGATAAACTTTAAATTATCCGAAGAGTTACGTTCTAAGTTTTGTTTAAAACTTCGTATATATACATTGCAGCTATTCAGTGCGATCTGCAGTTCGTTAATTAAATATCTTTTTATCGTTGGACCTATGTTTGACCGCAACGATAGCTGATCTGCGTCTGAAATGAAATATATCTGCAAGTATTGTGGATTTTGGCCTGATGGTGGTAAAAGGTTACCTATAAGATGGTATACTTGTCCCTCTATTTTAAAAGTTGGCATGAAATTTTGTTCCCTAATTTCTTTCGCCCCAAACGAAGTCATTTGAAAGAGGCTATTGTACTTTCGTGTGTTGGTTAAAAAATGTCCAGATAGTGAATGATTATTAGTCAAAAGATTTTTTATTGGCTGTGGCGGCTCCTCAATATTAGTGAGACTAACTTTTCCAGAAGCACAGCACATACCATTAGGTTCATCGGCCCATTTTTTGGCAGAACACTTAGAGCAGATCTTATTAATGGCTCCGATTTGGACGGAAGACTGTTGAGCATAATCAATCTGTGGATCGTACCTGAAAACTGATCTTTTACTGTGAGCTAAAACTCGATTACGAACTCGTCGTTGACATCTGTTGTCTTTCTCTCTGACCGCGTAGGCGTTGGGAACGCTCTGAGCTCGATTCCCTAGTGCGAGTTTGTATATTTCTAATATTTTGCTCTTCAAGCCGCTGCAAACGCTCGGTATTCGAATATCGCGCGCGGACTTAAGAGGTTCTCAAATTATGTTCAGCAAGCCGTTGCGAACGCTCGATACTCGACTCTCTGGCACGCGATTGCGACGCGTATTCTCTCCGACTTGATTTTTAGTTTCTGATGATGATTCTTCATTACGTCGTATTTTTGATGCCCTCGCCTGGGAACTATTTCTAGAAAGTTGAGATCTTGATCTTTTGGGCATATTAAAATTATAAAAAAATATTAAACTGCCTTTGTACTAAATTATTTGCTAAAGCTACTTAGTCACTAAGCTGTTTGGATAGTTAAATTATTACAATATATATTTATTACCAGTACCTACTTACTGAAAAATATTGGTTTAGATGTGAAAAGAATTTTTATTTATTTCTAGGAAGATATTTTTTGTTGAGTTGAATTACCTACTAAGCGAATTCAAAATATTTTCAAGCCAGAATTATTCGATTCCGCACACGACCGCTGCGAAGGGAGCCGACTTGACATTGACATTGACTCCCCTCCCGTACGGCCCGTGCCCCAGAGACGCTTACATGCTTCATCGCAAGTTTTTTCTAATACTTACATTTTTAAACTCGTGATATCTTTCGAATGTAATGTCTGAATTGAATAATTCAAAAAGTAATATAAAGGTATTGAAGCAGTCTTGAATATGAACTAATTTATTTTGATAAGGATTAATACCAAGACACAAATAAAGAGCCTTTTCTTAATTTTTAAAATAAAAACTAATTTATTGTGGCATAACTATAATAGTTAGATATATGCTGTCGCGACATTTTTTGTAAATAATTAAGTGTTCTACAAAGTCGTAGTACATTATTTTATTCTATCATCAGTAGTTTTTGCAGCGCACGCGATGTAAAGAATATTTTAGGTATTTTTTTTACACCTTGGTTTACATTATTGGAGTTTAAGTAAGGACCCTAATTTTTTTGAAAATATAATTTAGCCTATGTCACCCGGGGATAGTGTAGCTTTCCAACAGTGAAAGAATTTTTTCATATCGGTTCAGTAGTTTCGGAGCCTATTCAATGCAAACATACAAACAATCAAATCTTTCCTTTTGTAATATTAGTTTAGATGTTAAAGCCTTTCCGTCGATGTAAAATATATCGGAGTAATTTCTGCATAAAGTTTCTAAGTTAATGCTCGTACGTTCTTCGTCATTAAGAAGGTCCGTCCGCAAACGCAATATAACATCTTTTGCGCTTACTGACATTTGTTCGATGTGCATGTGCTGAATATCATAGGATTGCTGTTCGGTACGTTCGCACTGAATATTATAAGTCTCCGCTTGTACGGCACGATCCATTGAAAATATCTCATGTGAAGTGGAGTTAAAGACTTCCAAAAATCCGCGGTTATTTGTTACTGTAGTTATACAATCTCTAATAATGCAATTCGCTATATTTTTCGGAAATTAACGCATCGCCGCCGTCGTCATGTAAATTAATCGGTACTAGCAGTATTTTAGATGCATTGGCTGGTATGACATCCTCATATAGGTTTACATTACGCGAGTTGTACATACTAATTGAGTTAGTAGAATTACGCGTTATTAACAATTTATCATTAAGATCGATTTTAGCTTCTCATTTTTCCAGTAGATCCAACCCTACAAGCCTGTCAAAGATATCATGAAATTGTAAATAAATAATTTAATATCATTGTGTTCCTGAAATTCAGTAAATGTGGGACGTTAACGTTGTAAACGTTGGCTTGTCTCTAGTAATAATTATAATGGTTAACGCCACTCATAGGCTTAAGGCCAGAACTTTGAGGGGCAACTGGCGGTCGCATTTGGAAATTATTGTTGAAACGGTTATAATTTGGCGGAGCCGCGCGGAACATTTGCTGCGTATGCGACATCGGCGCGCGATACATTTGCTGTGAATGCGAAGGCATTCCGGAAACATTCCCAAACGGGATAGGCTGATTAACCCGATAATTCGGTCTCCATGTCTGAAGCGGCTGAAAGTTTGCAATAGGCTCCGCTCGTGCATTAAAATTGAACGTATTAAGTATAAGGTTAACATGTGTCGATGAAACCATCGGCAACGGCTTATTTAACTGTATGTTTGATTTTTTATCAGTTACTGGTTCATGACGGTTTTGCAAATAAAGAACGTCACGGCGCCTTTTCGACACTATCAGGACGCATGCATCGTACACGTGAACCCAGCGGTTCTTTTAAACCACGAACAAATGCCTGCATGGTTAACTTCCGATACAGGGTACGTTTAGCCTCTATGGTTGTTTGAATATTATTGTGTAGAGTTACTCTACACAATAATATATACGTCATAATGATGCTGAATAAATTAAGGCATAGATCATAAAATCTTGAGGTGAATTGTTTTCCTGAGTTGCTAGCATAAGGTCATTTTTGGGCACGCCACAATTGCGGCGGTAAGGCCTCTCTTTGAGGAGAGGCGTCACGGCGTCCTCACCTTCCGCCTGACGCAGGTCCTCACCGGACACGGCTGTTTCGGGAGGTTCGTGTTCAGGATAATGCGGGAGGAAACGCTCGGGTGTCACCATTGTGTGGACCGACACGGTGGAGCATAGCCTCATGGAGGCGATCGGCAGTGGCGACCTCTCGCGTCCGGCCCTGGTGCAGGTCATGGTACGGAGCGAGAGGGCATGGGAAGCTGTCTCCTCCTTCTGCGAAGCAGTAATGCTCGCAAAGGAGGGAGTGAGGGAGACGCAAAGGAGACGCCCGCAAGCCCCTAACCACCGCAGGAGACGCCCCGGGCGTCGGGAGTCTCAAGCCGATTCCCGGCCACCGTAGGCGCGGGCTTGCGGACGGAAAGTAATGGGTAGCTCGCCGTCCGATAAGAACCAAGCCCGAGTTTACGGCGCGTAGTGTTCCACGCGCGCCTCAAAGAGATGTCAGCAAAGTGACGGGGTCCGATAGGGCCGATGCCTGTCTGGGTCGCGGATAAATTTGAAAGAGAGTTACCGCGGCCCTGGCACAAGCAACTGAAGAAACACGGGTGGGTTTTAGTTAGTAAAAGTCTGAAACGCCCTCCCGCTTCACCCAGAGCGGGAGAAGTCATTGGATGATTTCCCATAAAAAAAAGCATAAGGTTTGAGGTAAAGAGCGGTCTCATCTCTCTGATCAGAAAAAATATTTATAAGACACGTTTTAATACTATCCCAATCTTCAGATATGCCGTTTGAATTTATAATACTCGCAGCTAGTCCAGTTATTTTATTTAAAATGTGTGTACGTTTATTAGACATAGCTTAACGCATTTTCGGGGTTAGCTCCTAGATACTCAGAATCAATTTGATCGCAATGATGTATATCTTGGTAACTTGGTAAGATGTGTGGATTACCGTCGGAATCGTCGTCTTCTGATGGCTAAGATACAGGCAACTGCCTAGTTTGGGCATCAGGGTTTCACAGTTGCTTTTTTGCCTTGTTCTATATTTCACACGTAATTTTATACCGTTCTTGTAAGGCTTTGTTATGAATAAATGAAATGAAATGAAATCCGGAACTAAACGTAAGGTCTTAAAAATCAAATCGGGGTCGGACATTATGACAGGTTCAAAACTCTCTAACCTTAATGAATTTTCTAACCTATCAATTGTAGTATCTAAATCTACACTGATATCTAAAATTATCTATAAGTTCTCTATTTAGATCTATATTTATCCTACGTGCTAATCTAGAGCGCGATGGCCCTTCTGGCGCAGATTGCTTAGGGTGAAAAATGATTGCTACTTAAATTAACCACTATAGATAAGGGGGAAGGGAATTGAAAGCAACTCACAAGAAACGATTGTCAGTGTACTTTTACATAAGCTACATTTTAGTACCTCTGGGATCGATGTCTGGATTTCTCCTCCGCGCAGGACGTCAGGTTCTTGTTCAGGATACTCGGTGGTCGCGATCGCTCACGATGGCGGTAGCGAATTAGCGGGACGGTATTCGATATAAGGATAGTTCTATCTAGCTTAACTCGAGACGCCTCGAGTATCCTACCGACTGCGCCAAATATGTACGTCGCTGTCGGGGGACCCAAAAATAAACCAAAATGATTTTAAACTATCTGTAATTAAAGTAAAATTACAATGTTAATTATAACACTATAGAATTCCTATTTCGATCGATACTAGATACAGAATGAATGGCTAAAGTTCACATAATTACTTATTTCTAGAAAAACACCTGCATCCGGTAAACAGGGGTAACATCGTATGACCCTGTGCGGCGTCAGCGCTTTAGGTTACACGTGTAAGGCTGTTTCCATGTACTGTTTCTAGGTTGCTGCATTCTAGCCGTTTAGGTGTTGGCTCATACTATAACAAGTTCATAAATATTGCAATAAAAGGACTTGAATACTAATATTGTATATATATATAATATTGTATATTGTATTTTAATATAATTAAGATTTTATGCACGTTATCGTTACAATGTTCCACAGAGTAGAGAGAGAGCACAGGTTATACAGTCTAGTCTATAGTTGGAAGGCGCGATATTTTAATTGTACAGATTATACAGAAATACTTCAACACACATCACATCATCAGCCTATTAATGTTCCCATTGCTGGGACACAGGCCTCCTCTCTGTGAGAGGGAATGTGCCGTAATCCACCACGCGGGCCCAGTGCGGGTTGGTGGATGTCACATGTCTTCGAATTTTTGGTTCTAAGACATGCCGGTTTCCTTACGATGTTTTCGGTGAATACTTCAACACTCCCTTCAAATTAGAGCCGTCCTTTGAATTATTGGAAATATAATTAAGCTTTTAGACACATGCCAATTTTACTTCTCATTAGCTTAAATTTATCTCTAGACAGGCCTTTAGTAAACATGTCAGCTAGTTGGCTCTCTGTGCTTACATCATTTAAAAAAAGAATTTATTCACAGTATTTTTCTTTCACAAAATTATACTTAATGTCTATATGCTTACAGCGCTTATAAAATTCACTGTTTTTGATCACATTTATTGCACTTTGATTATCAATGTTTAAGCACACTGAATTTTGGTTATACTCTCCCACATAAATACAAATACAAATTGTTTATTTCTGTACCAACTAGTATACATTAGTTTATGATTGGAGCCTCCCTTTAAGCATGATGATGCCTGTGTTAGGAGACTCCGCTCTTCCACAGCTTTGGATGTTTGTACAACTTACAAAATTATTGAGTTACATTTTTCGTTATCACTAGACAATAATAGAAATTAAACTGAACTAAAAAATTAAAAAGAACAAAAGCGCGTGTTGTGTGCATTCCATTTAACTGTAGTACAATTATTATAAATTTAAACACGCTTGCTCGCTCGTGAATTAAACAAAATAAATACATTAATGTGGGTGTGTTAGGGTTACGGAGTATGTGATGTGTGTGGTGTGTGTAAGGTGTGTCGAGTGTGCGGTTGTGTGCGGTGTGTGCAGTGTGTGAGATATGTGGGGTGTGATTGGGTGGTGTGGATGTGTGTATGAGGAATGATGTACGTCTGAGTGTGGCGGTGCAAGTATAACTAATTTCTACTTATTGTAAAAGTAATTCAATATCTGCATACGTGCGTGATTTTAACCATTCTATTATCATTTTCTTACCCTCATGAAGATGTTTAGTGTATATGTATATGCTTTTGTTTATTTTATTATATAACCGTGCCGATTGCTTATTATATTGTATAGCAGCAAAATTGGTTTTAGATTGTGGCACATGCGCAATAATATCCTTTCTTCTTTTTAAAATTATACTTTTATCATACGCAAGTGTCTTATGCTTTTTTAAGATTGTGGCACAGATATATAACTTCCTAACAGATAGCAGGCCACTGATCTCATAAAGACCTTCAGTTGGGAATCTCCGTTTCTTAAAATACATAATTTTTATTAGACCTCTTTGTGCTCGTTCTACGTCTATAAATTTTGATTTTGCTGCCCCACCCAAACAGGTATACAGTAGACTATCACAGATTGCGCAAGGGCTATGTAGATTTCATTCAGAAGATTTCTCTTAGAGCCCACTTTTGTGGCTATACTTGCAGGGACCACGTATCTCAATGATTTAAATATCCATCCCAATTTTCGAATTCTATTAGAAACGTGTTCGAGGTGAGAGTACCAACTTAAATGTTGGTCAATTATGACACCTAAATATTTTGTTTGTGTCACTTTATTAATCATAGGACATCACCATGAAAACATAGACAGGATGTCTTGATGTAACATCATTGGCGTAATCTGCATCACTGTAGCCAATTAACTCAGTAATTTGAGGATTAGATTGGTAACATAAATTTAAGTACTTAAATAGTTTATTGACTGCATTCCAGTGAGAATCATTGTAACAATGCAAAAACTGACTTACCAAACTAACGGCAAACATTATGTCAGGTCTAGTTACAGTTGCTAGATGAATGAGTGAGCCAACTGCTTCTCTGTATGGTAAGTTTTTCACAGGCACTGTATCACCTTTTTGGAGCTTCACATGCGGATCAGCTGGAATACAGTTAGGGTTAGCGTTGCTCATGTTAAATTTTTCCAACAATGTCTCAATATGTATTTATCACTTCTCTCTATTTGCATACCAACAAAATTAACTGGTGGACAAGTCTTTATATAAAAGTTTCTTTTTAATTTATCTATAACATCCTTTAACACCTTTTTCTCCTTACATAACAACAGTCCATCGTATACATTAAGACAAAAATAGCATTTAATTCCATCAACTTGACCAATATAGACACTGATCAGCTAAACTTTTACAAAACCAAATTTCTGTAAGGCTGTATTAAATTTAGTGTTCCAGCACCTGGGAGCTTGCTTTAGGCCATAAAGAGATTTATTAAGTTTACACACAGTGTTAGGTGCACATTCTAAACCCTCAGGTGGACACATAAATATTTGTTCCTTTAATTCTCCATACAGAAAGGCTGTCTTTAGTAGTGTATTATTGGGCATTCTATGCCACTGTCGGCAAGTAGCTCGGCCAGTGCGCCTCGCTACGCGACAGTGGCATAGAATACCCAATAATAAACGATCGACTCGACTGTGTAGTATATTAGTGTACTCACCTGAAGATCTTGTAAGAAATACCACTGGCTACCAGTAGCTGGGCGAGTACGCATTACTACATAAAGTAACGCTGAATAATGTAAGTACGATCGCTTCTCAAACAATCACTCTATCGTGAAAAACATGACTGTGTAGTATATTAGTGTACTCACCTGAAGATCTTGTAAGAAATACCACTGGCTGCCAGTAGCTGGGTGAGTACACATTACTACATAAAGTAACGCTGAATAATGTAAGTACGATCGCTTCTCAAACGATCACTCTATCGCGAAAAACACGACTGTGTAGTATATTAGTGTACTTACCTGAATATCTTGTATGAAATACCACTGGCTGCCAGTAGCTGGGCCTAATACTTCATCGCAACAGAATGTTTGAAGTATGTAAGTAAAACAACAGTCTATTCATTATACTTTAATTGCATCCAATAACGTTACAAGTTTTCTCATGTGTGTAACAACAGTCAGTTATCGTAAAATTTTGGTTGTTCTGGAAACAATGTGTCAGCCGAACGGACGAACTCTTGCAGTTTTCGCCACTGAGACGAATCCGCGTTGCTCTGGAACTTAACACGAACGAGCGCCTTCTTCCATAGCTCTTGAGAGTCGGTGAGGCGCGCGTCGCTAGCCTTGTAGACCTTGCAGTCTATGTAGTATTCACCGACCGTACTTGCTGTTCGACGCTCGCAACCGTTGGCCACACGGCTTACGAAGTACGATGGCAGACCAGATGAACCCGTGCTGTGCTCTGTGTCATTTTCATGGTTGCGACTGATACCAAATATATCAGTGCTGGTATTTGATAATTTGCTGAAAAATAAAACTGATGTTAATATGTTATCCTATTAAACAATTTATATATTTGTCATTTATACTAATTAGGGTAATCTCTGGAACTACTGAATTGAAAATAGTTTCTCTACTAGAAAGCTACATTATATTTCCTGAGTGACAAAAACTGTATTTTGTTTAGAATTACACCTGTGCAAATCCAGAGCAGGGCGTTAGATTAGGATAGAATATTAAGAACACATAAAAAATACACAAAAATAACAAACGAATTATTTGTAAAATCTATAAGACATAAGACTTAATTAATAGAAAGCAGCATTAATAGAGTTAATTCAAAATAAAAAATCGTTTACCTTGTTCGAATTGCATGAGTCGATGGTGAATCCGACTTGCGTTTCCCACTGACTTTTGTTGGTTTGCGAGTTGGTTTAGTTTTCTGATCAAGTGTTAGAGCTGGTTGACTATATTCACACTCAGAATCAGACCTGAAACAAAGATATGAAATGTTTTGTTTAAATCATGGCATGCTATAAATATACAAACAGATCACGGGTCTCAGTAAACACTTAAAATATTTTTACCCGACTGCGCTAGAAGGAGGGTTATATTATACTTACATTTTGCCAATCTGCAGTTAGAATTTCACTGAATTGATTTGATGAATATTAATACTGGTATTGACAACAACTCGAGATTTACACTATCTAATTATAACTGATGGTACAGAACTTCTTATAGACGACTTCCACACTTGCAAACTGCAATTAGATTGTTTAATGTACTCCAAAAACACGTAGCTTATAAAATCGATAACGCATTATAATTAATTGTTTCAAAAATTACCTCATTCAATCAAATGTGATACTATAAATCGTCTTTTTTCCTCGGACGTATAATACCAGTTCAAAAATAAAGACTAAGCAGTTATTATTCGTATACCTAGTAGCGGATGACGATTTGGCGATGCAGCGAAATAACGTAGGGTTGACGAAACGAAACAGTACTTTAGTAACAAATCGGACGGTGAGCTATGGGCAGCTCGCTGTCCGACCGTTCAGAATCCGTCTGAACCGAGCCCAAGTCGTCAACGGCGCGCCCCTTTCGTCAATGCATGATTTTTTGTAGAGCATTAAAAAAAGAAAAAGAAAAAAAAACTTTTGTAACAAATAAAAAAGTAATCAAGTGACTTAAATGTGACCTTTAGTTTATTGTAAAAATGCATAGCAACTAAGTTTATTAGTAAAAAAGAGTTTTTTCATATTTTTCATTCTCTGAAAGTAGGTCTAAAGTTGCCTATGGAGCGGGATGAAAGCTATACTTTTTATCCCTAGGAGTTCTATTTCAACTGAAAACTGTCAAATTATTAAAAAAACCAAAGGAGCATAGATCGGGCGACTTAGCAATGAGATTCTTAGATATCCTTTGGTTGAACGGAACAATAACAACGTAATTATCTGAATAGGTAACATAATGTTGAATGCGTGTCAACCCTACCTAAAATAGATGATTGATGCAAACGACACAAAACGACTTAGTTGACCCAAAAAAACAAATACTTGCGCAATAAGTATTATAATACAAAATATGATACTTATACATCTTTTAAATTTATTACCTAAAATCAACGACGGAAGCCTGCTCAAAAGACGTTACTTATGGTTAAATATTTTTGTATTAAATTAATTATTTACCTAAGAATTTGGGCAATTGACATCTGGATCATTCTTAGGTATAAACATTTTGCAGGTAATTTTATACACTTTTTTTGTATTTTTTTTATTCTACTATCTGAGGGACGAATTGTTATTATTATTATTGTGCATTTCTCTTTCCAGAAACAATTATTTCAACAAGCTTCTCGAATATTTTATAAAGAAGAGATTATTAAACTAGAGGACTAGCAGCAAACTTTCTAATCTGGATGACTAGACTATCCATTTTATTGAAGGTAATTTTGTATACTATATTTACTATAATTATTTGAACTGGGCGCCTAATTAATAATATGCTTTTCTCTTTTCAGGACTATTTTGTCAAGCGACTCGAATCTCGCTAAATAAATAACTACAGCAAATTATTGACCTCTGGATCATGCCTAGGTATAAATATTTATATTTTGCAGATAATTTTATGCACTTTTTTGTATTTTTTTTTAATTCTTAAATCTGAGGGGCAAATTATAATTATTGTGCATTTCTCTTTCCAGAAACAATTAATTTGACAAGCTTCTCGAATATTTTATAAAGAAGAGATTATTAAACTAGAGGACTAACAGCAAACTTTCTAATCTGGATGACTTGACTATCCATTTTATTGAAGGTAATTTTGTATACTATATTTACTATAATTAATAATAATAATAACATTCCAAAACTTTCACACAACGCCTTCTAGTCCTAAACTAGCAGAGCTTGTGTTATGGGTACTAGACAACTAATAAACATACTTATATATTTCTAAATACATACATATTATAGATAAATTACACCTAGACACAGAACAAATGATCGTGCTCATCACACAAACATTTGTCCTGGGTGGGAATCGAACCCACGACCTCCGTCACTAATCACTAGACCAACAGGCCGGCCAATTGAACAATTATTTGAACTGTGCGCCTAATTAATATTATGCTTTTCTCTTTTCAGAACTTATTTTTATTTGGATGTCAATAATTAGGTAATCCTCCTAATACTTTCTTCAGTTACTGTATACTTTTACTTTTTCTCTTTATTTCTTTAGTTTTTTTTCTACTTTTTTTGTTTGATTACTTTCACAAGATCACTAATTTTAGTTCTTAGTATTATTCTTGTTATACATATTATACTTAGAAACTCTAATCTTTTAGTCAAACGTTAAGTACGTTATAGTAACGATAAGTTATATTAAATTAATCAATAATGCCCCATTGTTCAGTTTGTAATATATTGGTAGATAATAGTCGATGGTCTGGTCATTTACGTAGTAATAATCATAAAACCAATAGTGCGACCACTGTTTTTGACAATGTCGCAATTATTAATTCTGCATTTAAAAAACGAATCGTTAGTTACAAGATCACCGCAACTGGCGAACAAATAAATAATTTTCCTGAAATGTTTCTCATTAATATTAGTAGACAAGTTAAAACTTTAATAAATCAATCATTATTGAAACATACAGCTCTGAAAATAAATTTTGAACTTTTTTCTTTTTTTCTAATGTTTAAAAATGATCAAAAAGAAATAAAATCATTCGCCACAAAAAACATTATTGTTAATTTTAATTACGACTTTGATTCAATTTATAAAGCAGTGATTGATTTATTGTTAAAGAAAATTGAAGAGTTTCAGGAGAGAGATAGCGGTTGGACATTTTTAAGCAATTCCCATGTAGAAATAAATATTAATAAATATCAACCTCTCGGCGGATCTAAATTTATAACTTTACCGAAATGTATAAAAAATAAAAAAGCTTGCTTGAATATTCGTAACAATGATGAGTATTGCTTTTTATGGTGCGTAGTAGCGGCTCTGTACCCTAGCCCTACTAGCCAACATCCCGACAGAGTTTCATCTTATCCTTACTTTCAGGATGTTTTGAACGTTGATGGTTTGACATTTCCGATAACATTTTCAGACATAGCTGTCTTTGAGAAAAATAATCCGTTTTTGAATATTTACGTGTATGGTTTAAAAAATAATAAAACTATCGTTGGACCTTTGTATTCTACATCGAATCATAAATCTAAGAGCATCCATCTATTGTTCTTGGAAAATAATACTAATACTCATTATTGTCTTATCATTGATTTACCTCGTCTAGTCAGAAATCAGATAACCAAACACCATGGTAAACTGTACTTCTGCGAAACGTGCTTATTGTTTTTTCCAACGCGCACCCAAATTGATTCACACCTATGTGGAGGGATTGCCACGGTATTACCAGAAAAAGGAACATTTTTAAAGTTCAAAAATTACGATAGAAAACAAAATGTTCCTTACGTCATATATGCTGATTTCGAAACGATACTTGAACCGATTTCCGGCGAAGATTTCAACACCGCTAACACGTCATATTCTCACCGACACGTGCCGACTGCGTTCGCCTATAATATAGTGTCATCATTTAACGATACGGTTGGTGACTATAGAAGTTATCGCGGAAAAGATTGCGTTTCAAAATTTATACATTTACTGACTGAAGATGCTAAAGCAATACACAGAATTCTCACTCAAAACGAGCCTATGATATTCACAGATATAGATGCTCTTGATTTCAAACGCGCTGTTAAGTGCTACGTTTGTGAAAATTTACTGTTGAAAGATAGAGTTAGGGATCACTGTCATATGACAGGCCGGTACCGGGGTGCAGCACATCGACACTGCAACCTACAACTCAAAGTACCAAAATTCATCCCAATATTTTTTCATAACTTATCCGGATACGATTGTCATTTATTTATTAAAAAGTTAGGCGAAATACCTGGACAAATTAAAATAATACCCAAGACTAAAGAAAAATATATATCATTTACAAAGTTTATTCCTATTGCTGATAACGAGTTTATACAAATAAGGTTTTTAGATTCCTTCAACTTTCTAGGAACTAGTTTAGACAAACTTGCTAAAACATTGCAAACAGATGATTTTGTTAATCTTAAATCAAATTTTTCTGATGAAACACAATTTAGTTTGCTGATTCGTAAAGGTGTGTACCCGTATGACTATATTAAAGATTGGAAATGTTACGAACAAAAGTCGTTACCTTCTAAATATTATTTCCATAATTCTTTGACTAACGAAGGTATTAGCGATGAAGATTATAGTCATGCACAAAATGTTTGGGCTGAATTCAGTATTACTGATCTGGGCGAATATACAGATCTATACTTAAAAACAGACGTGCTTTTGTTGACAGACATATTTCAAAATTTTCGGAAAACATGTAAACATTATTACAAACTCGATCCCGCCTTTTACATAACTGCACCTAGTTTATCGTTCGATGCAATGTTGCTAAAAACAGGTGTTCAGTTAGAACTGATTTCGGATTTAGCTATCATCAGAATGATTCAAAGCGGTATACGAGGCGGCTTGTGCATGTGTTCCCATCGGTATGCAAAAGCAAATCACAAATACATGCCAGAATATGATGCATCACAGCCTCAGAGTTTCATAGTATATCTAGATTGTAATAATTTGTACGGTTTTAGCATGTGTCAGTATTTACCTTATTCTAATTTTAGATTCCTTGATGAAAGTGAATTAACTAATTTTTGTGTAGAAAATGTCGAGGATAACTCTGAGTGGGGATTTATATTAGAAGTCGATCTTTTTTATCCTGAACATTTACACAAATGCCATAATGATTTACCATTTTGTCCCGAAAAATGTATACCTCCAGGAGGTAAAACAAAGAAACTAGTTGCAAATTTACATAATAAGTACAACTACGTAATACATTATATTCATTTAAAAAAGTGTTTAGAACATGGCTTAACATTACGTAAAGTTCATAAAGCTATTACTTTTAGACAAAGTCCTTATTTAAAACAGTACATAGAATTAAACACTCGGTTAAGACAAAAGGCAAAAAGTTCTTTCGAACAAGACTTTTTTAAATTGTTAAACAACAGTGTTTTTGGCAAGACATTGGAAAATACTGAAAATAGAGTAACCGTACACTTAGTTAATCAATGGTGTGATCAATCTAATCGAACTAAGAAATTTATATCCTCCGAGAGACTTGTAGCCAACCCCTATTTCCATAGCGCTTCAATTCTAACTGAAAATTTAGTTGCTATACAAATGAAACCTGACCAAATTATTTTAGATAAGCCTATTTATATTGGATTCACTGTATTAGAACTTTCTAAGACACATATGTATGACTTTCATTATAACATTGTAAAACCTTTTTATGAAGATCGAGTGCAGCTGTGTTATACAGATACCGATTCGTTTGTCTATAAAATATTCACGTTTGATTTTTATAGTGACTTAAAGTATAATTTTTTACAATATTTCGACACCAGTAACTATGATGACAAAAATAATTTTAAAATACCAATTATTAACAAAAAAGTTCCAGGTTTGTTCAAAGACGAAATGGGAGGAAAATATATATCAGATTTTGTTGGTTTGAGATCGAAACTTTACTCAATAAAAACAGTCGATAAAGTCATTAAAAAAGCAAAAGGAGTAAAATCAAGTGTAATAAAAGACTTAAATATAACAGATTACGAAAATATTTTATTAAATGGGGGAATTATTCGTGGAAAAAATATTATGTTTCAATCTATAAAGCACGAAATATTTACTAAGAGTGTCAACAAAATTGCCTTATCTCGAAATGACGATAAACGCTTAATATCTGTAGATCGAATATCAACGCGAGCCTGGGGTCACTCGCTTATTTTAAAACGCTAAAATTAATTTGAATGTAATTAGTAATAGAGTTAGAATATGATTTATGTAACCTATGTAACATAGTTCTTGATCTTTAATGTATGATAAATATAATTCATAGTTTTAAAAAGCTAAGTTTATGTAAAGATATTAATTTAATAAAATGTGAATGATTATGACTACTTGTTTAATTTATATTTTAAGACATCATCCTCCTTTTTTGTAGTTGGTTAAATAAAATGAAACCCGACCAAGATTTAAGGGTGCCACACACGACTAAGGTACTATAATTATTATTTTATTTGATTTTTTTAATAAACTAGTGCGCCTCATCTTCAACGATTGCATTACTGCTTAACATGAGGTGGAATCGCAGTCAAGCACTGGTTTATAAAAAAAATGTCTTAAGATACAATATCACTCGTCATACAATTCAATGCACCATTACACACGACGAAGATATTTATTTAATATTTTCGTTAATAGGTGAATTGTATGGCGAGCAATATTGTATCTTAAGATAAAATATTATAGTATCGTAGCCATGTGTAGCGCTCCTAATTTGCAACATGATATGCATGTTGAAACATGAATCGTTCATTTTACGTAAAATGTATTTTGTACGCTATACAATAAGACTGATTATACAAATTTCAAATAATGAATAGTTGCATCAATTGCATAACGCTGATCATGCAAAATAACTATTACAAAGACATAGCAGTGCATTACCCTCATAAAAGCTTAGTTAGCATTTTAATCTAAATTGGAACATGTTTCGCCATCGCAATATATATAATTTTTCAATTTACGAAATAAAATTCGTCTTGAGTACTTGTATCACGCACACAGTGTCTTGCGATCATGTCATCGGTAAGTTTCTCAATTTTTTTTTATATTATTTATAAACTAGCGATTTATGTAGTGTGAATAGTGTAATCTGCTGACAATTCGTGTATGCATCACTATTTTTAACCGACTTTACAAAAAGGAGGAGGTTCTCAATTCGGATGTTTGTGTTAAATAACGAAGAGAAAAAAAACTTTAATAGAAACACCGACTGCCGAAATTAAAGTTATTTTGCACTTTTTGGTGAAGTCGGTTGTATTTTTTTGTAAAAAAAAGTTTTCAAAGTTTTCTTTTTAGTTTAAATTTCATAGGTGTCTATTTTTGTTCCAGATTACGGAATCAGAGGTTATGTTTAGCCAGTACGCTCAAAATCCTTATGAAGGATTCTCCGAAATGCTCCATGACGAACCCGGGCCCAGCAAACAAGTGACGAAAGAAAAAAAATCAAAACAACGAAGCAGGGAAAAGTCGAAGAAGCACAATCCAACTAAATCCTTTGTGATGAGCCGATTACAGCGACGAGGCATCAAATTAATTAAAATATCGGTCCTAGATCTATGCAATAACAATCCGCAAACCAGTGAAAGTGACAGTGACAGTGAAAACGTTATTATAAGTGCTCAATATATCGTTAAAGACGCTATCGACAATGTTATGGACGAAACTGAATCTTTAGTTAAAAAAATATCTAAATCTTTGATAGATAGTGATTTTTAGTACTTGTTTGTCTAAGAAGTTGAGTACTTATTTGTGTTGTTTTGTTTAATTTTAAAGAAGATTGTTTTATTTGTAGAAGTTTAGGTGTTTGAAATAAAAGCAGTTTTACAATACATGTAGTTTTTTATTTATGAAACCAATAAACTTTAACCAGGTACACATTTATAACTCTAAATACTTTCTAATACATAACACATTTTTAAGAGCACAATGTTTTAAATGTTTTACACAATTTAAATTAGTTCTTCCTTCACAGTATTTTTTATGTAAAATTAAGAAATTAGGACATCCTTCAGTACCAAGGTCTGATACTTTACAATTCTCACAAAGTTCCTTTATCCACTTTACTTTCTCCAAACCATTAACAACGATTTCCTTATTTTCTAGATAGGGAACAATTATACGACGAAATTCTTTATAGTCGATATACCCTTCATTCCAATAAATACCTCTGTTTCTTTCCAGCCACTTAACTTGCCTCTTTTCTTCACTTGTTAAGTATTTAAACAAGTATGGTGGTTTTATCAAAAATGTTTGCGTATAATCACGGGTAGCAAAAGCCAACTCTTTTATTATAAAATTATTGTACAGGTCTTTAAACCCTTGAACATCTAATATAACAATATTAGGATTCATGATATTTTCCTGACTGTATTACTTAAAGGTTTATATTCAATAATACAATCGTTCAATATAAGACAATACGCAGAAGTTTGATCTGGTATTTCCGTATCACTCTCAATTTCCAGTCTTACGTCTACAACGGGCCCAGTCTTTAAATTGTCAGCTTGCCTAGAGCAATCGATAACAAATAGTGGCGCTAAATCTTTAAATTGTTTTTCGCTTAGTAAGGGCTGCGGTCGACGCCCGTAATAAGACTGCTGAAATCTAACGTATTGCTCATATAATAAAGCGATTCTGTTATTCGCGAAACTCACATTTAGGTTTTCATACGGGAAATAAGTAGAGTTGAGGTACACTTTTACATCACGAACATGACAATGATCGAACTGAGACATATCAGAACTGGCATTGTTTTTTCTATTTGTCTGTAGTCCCATAATAATGTATCTTGGTTTCTCTATTTGCGAGGATGTTTTGATTGACCAGGTATGTTTTGTAGTTTTAGGTAAAGCCGGATATTCGTACAGATCCCAATTTCTGAATACCATCTGCAGTGGTCGATCTTTTTCTAATAGTTTCAATAAACTTATTTTCTCTTTGTCAGACACTTTAACGTGCGGTACGCGCCAAATGATTTTATTTATCTGAACGTCTTCCGCAATTTCACCGGTGTTTAGTTTTACAGCATTCAGGTTAGTGTTACTTCGTAGCAATATCAATTCATGCTTACAATTTATCACGACTTTCTTGAAATCCTCTGCGAAACCAATGATATTACAGAGGGGTATAGAAGCAGAAAAATTACCTCCGTGAATGTTTTTTGTGCCATCGATATTCCAGCCCCATGAATTCGATGTCTTTGATTCGTTCTCATTCATTGATATTAAAGATTTCATGGTGGTAGTAACGCCAGCATTTTTTATTTTATCAATCTCTACTCCATTCAACTCATACCTTATATCTTGGAACAAGTAAAGGAGAGCATTATTCGTAAAATGAACGCTAGAAGCCTTGTCTTTTGAGTCCTTTTTGCTAACAATTACAGTTCCTTCCAAATAAAGAGTGCTAGCTGATGGTAGTACATATAGGTCCTGTTGGTTGATGGGTATGCGAATTTCATCATTTCTATTAAAACTTGTAACGTAGGGCTTGTAGGAATGAAATTCGATTCCTTCAACTGTATTGTCGTAAGTCGGAGCGGATAAAACGTCTAAAATATTCATTTTAACAAACCGATAGCTTTCAGGAATGCCTTATTATTATTGGTTAATTTTATTTTTTTATTAGAGCGCGCTCTTATTTTCTTGGTTGCTAAATTAGCACTGATATTTTTGACCTGGGGCTGCTCATATTTATTATAGTCAATCATTTTTTCGTCTGAGATGTAAATATAGTTGTACTTCTTCACCACGTAAATTTATTAGACGATTGTTAATATCTAACAGTCTGATATGTATACAGCTTATGTTGTTTTGATTGATTGGAAAGTATATTGCGTTCTTCGGGATTTCTATGATCCTATATCCAGGCGGCACATTGAGTGCAAATTCGTGGATAATGTGACTCGGATCTCCGTTTATGTAGGATCCGCTTATAATATCACATTCAATCCTGATCACGGTCGTAGGTAAAATGTTGACGGGAAACTGTGATACATGCCATTTATTACCTTTTAATATCTGCTTATCAAACCCTAGCAGACGTCTAAAGGTGTTTTCTTTTTCAAAATTGATGTCTTTCGTACAGTGTATAGTAGTTTTTAAAGTATTGTTATTGCAACCTAGTTTTATTGATGCTCCTTTTATCTCCGATTTTAAATAATCACTGAT
The DNA here is from genome assembly GCA_945859665.1 of Anorthoa munda. Lineage (NCBI taxonomy): Eukaryota > Metazoa > Arthropoda > Insecta > Lepidoptera > Noctuidae > Anorthoa > Anorthoa munda. The sequence continues at coordinate 5,532,287 of OX243894.1, read as the reverse complement.
ATCTTGCAATTCATAGGTTCCATCCGGTATTTCAATGATTTCGGAACCATAGTAAAACTTGTTATTCGTTTCATCAATGTTTGGAATAGAATTAAATGTTGAGAAATGCAATAATGCACACTCATACTGTCCATTTAGTTGTAACGTATTAGGATAGTACGTGGTTAAGGTAGACGAGTTTCCGGTTATCGATAAAGTGAGTGACATTTTGCAAATGATTGAAATGAAAGACACACATTAATTTTATACATCTTTATTCCAAAATTGCCACAGATATTCTAAACATAGGTGACCACAATTTACTGTGTTAAACTTTTGATATCTTGTGTAGTTGTAATAAACAGTACAATTCTTAAAATATCGCATTAATTCCATTGGAGGTTTCAAGTCTCCATAACTATCAAAGTATTCACAATAGTCGGCTACTTTAACATAAGCTACCCAATGCGTGCCTTCGTTCTTAGAGTCGTCCAAGTTAACGACACCACATTCAACCCGTTTTGGCGTCCTTGGTAACTGATCCTTCATGTATACTCCTCGAAAGTGAGGGATGTTGCGTGCATACCTTTGGATGTCTATATTAGTGAGAGGACGATTAGGTAGCTTATTTTTCAGTTTTTTGAAGACTTAATGAATAAACCATTACCATTTTTATGTGACTTAATGTACAAGCCCTGACCTAACTTTAAAGACTCCATAGCCTTATTATGTCGTTGTGTTTCTCGCAAATTTTGCTGACCTGCTTTGTAATCGTTAACAGTTTTTGCAATACCAGCCGCACCACCAGCTAAAGTTCCTAAAGCTGATAAACCCGCAAAAATTGGGATTAAAGGTAGAATACCTCCAGTCTTTGGTAAGGGTATCACTCGCGGCACTCGAATTTTCTGAATGCATGGGATTATTTTTTTTGCTGCTGAGTAAGCAGCGTTAATTAAAGCTTTACTGTCCTTTGGATTCAGTTTCTTTATTTTTGCTTTTATTTTTGACACGAAACTTTTAAACGTTTTAATGCCAGAACCAGATTTCAGTTTGGCTTTCATAACTTTGCTCACTAACCATGAACTAAGTTTTTCACCTTTCCCAGCATCGCTCGATTTAAGTCTTTGTTTAGCCATATTTAGTAGTTGCAAATCAGCTTTGTGGCGATTGGGTAAGTCTGTATGGTTTGCATATGCAATGTCGTGATGCATACAAGCTTCGTCTAGCTTATTTACACCTCGGTCACCTCGTAATAAACGTTTCTGCAATTTAGTTCCGGGACCGCAATAATTGTAGCCGGGTAAATGAAGTTCGAACGGTAGATTATTAATTAAGGTATTAACAAGTTCACCTCCTTGCATTGTCTAATGTGTAATGAGAGAAATGATGCAAAAGTAATCGTTATATAATTATTTTAATCCACTATTGCAGTTTTCTCGATCCAACTATTTTCTTCGTTGTTTAGACCCAACCATTTCACAAACATTTTTGATCCTTTTCTTTTTAAAACCCTTTCTATCAAATAAATACCAGGATAGTAAGATTTCTGAAGTTCTTGCTCGTAAAAGGTTCCCATTATGGCCTGCTTTCGCTGATCTTGTATATGATATGTTACTGGTATGGTATGGTTAATTTTTTTTATAGTAAATATTTCAGTTGACCAATTAGGTGTATAACCTTTTTCAAAATGGTGTTTGTATTTACTGATACGAACAAAGTCACCTACTTTGAACTTAGGTTTTCTACGGACGGTTACATGATTTAAGGCTTTTTTAATATTTTCTTTTATAACAGACTCGCAAGATTTATTTACTTCAATTGGTTTAAATTTAATGGTACGATGTTTTGTGTTGTTATATATCTTTAACGTAACCTCTAACGGTATACCTAACCACATATAGTTTCCGTTCAGACTAAAATATTTATATATTTTATTTTTAAGAGTTTTAATCAGTCGCTCTACGATCGAAGCTTTTTTGGTAGAAAACGTTGAGTAATGGTTAACATTGTAAGTCTTCATAAGCGTTTGAAATGAGTTGTTATAAAATTCTGTTCCCATATCAGTTTGTAAATTAACCGGTTTGCGATTGCTGTTAATCAGTATTCGTTTAAATGCATGAGTAACATCAAGTTTATTTTTTGATTTTAATGGCTCTGCCCAAGCGTACTTTGAGAAGCAGTCAATCACCACTAAAATGTAATTATGACCTTTATTATATTTTCTTAAATTTTGCATGTCCATCAGATCAGCTTGCCACAAGTCATCGATCCCCTTTAGAATGACAGGACGTCTAACGAAATTTCTTCGTGCTGCTTTATGTATTTCATTAACAATTTGCTGTTTTGCCATTACGGAGTTTTTTGTAGTAATTTATCTACCTCTGCTTTGGTATAAAACTTATCTTCCAAATGAGTTGAAATCTCAGGTATCTTTGCTTTTAAAGTAGCCTGAACTGTGTCCTTTGTGTCTTTTATGATTTGAGAGCGCAATGAACCAATCATGTTATTAAATTCTTTTAACATATTAGCATTCAATCGATCTACATAATCCTTGTTCACGGTCAGGTTATTTAATTCTTTTAACATGTTAGCATTCAATCGATCTACATAATCCTTGTTCACAGCATCGCCTGCTTCTACTGGAGATCGGACTCCTCTTAATCTTGATGTTTTTAAATCAAAATCTCCGTTTTCTAATTTTAACAATGCGTTCTCATTAAACTCAAATAACTCTGATAAACGCATTCTTTTGTGAATGTAGTGTCCGAATTTGTCTACGTTCATATTTAAGGTGTATTGTATCGAGAAGCTAATAATAAAATAAACACATTTTAAAATATTTATTTATTTATAACTTTACTTTCACGCAATTCTTCAATGATAGATATAATTTCATTATCTAATCCTGTGTTACCAGCATCTCGAGATGCAATTAGTAATTTTAACCTATCTACCAATTCATTTGGATCGTCCCAATAAACAAAATCAACATTTTTCTTCCACATTTTTGTAAAGGGTAGTCCTTTTCCTTTCGTTTGGTGGTCCTGAATTGTACTTCGTAGTTGGAATAGAGGCTTAATAATTTGCAAATATTTTTGTCCTTTATTACTTTTGATTGGTTTACTGGGCTCATAGTCCCGTCGATGTGCGTTTGTGTCAAGTAGCATCGACTTATAATGTTTCATATCACTCTCTGTAACCAAGCTTAAATCGGCATTCTTTTTCAACAGCAACTGTTTTAAACCAGGCGTATTTCGGTATTTGCGTCCAGCTACGATGATATACTCATCACTGATCGTTATACGAGCAGAACCTAACATCAATTTTCCGCCCTCTTTTCTGACACCAAACGGAATATCGGTCAGAGCTTCTGAGGACACTGACCAGGATGACGAATCAATACCTTGGTTGTTTTCAACTAATGATTTGTACGAAGAGTCACTTTCGATATCAGATTCATATTCGTCTTCATTGTCGTTATTATCATTGGTTCCTTTACTAATTGTGGGTTCTTTTTGCAAAGTTTTATCGATAAACGGAACTTCGGTTTCTTCATTTTCTATATTATGCGGAACACAAGCCTGCTTACTGACATTAGCAATTTGGTTGAGTGGTTCTGTTACCGGCTTGAAAACTGATTCCAGTACTTGCTGATTGTTAAGCTCAGCATCTCTCATCTTTCGCACCTTCTTCTTAACAGCATCTGCAGCCTCAACAATTTGTCTTTTCAGTGATTTTTCCATAGTAACAAAAAGTTCGTGATTGATTAAGCGATGTCTGAAGAATAATAATATCGCGAGGGTAACACTCTTAAATATAAATATTTTTAATCAAAGACAACAAAAGTGTCAAATTTATTTCTATAACATCCTTTATTTTTGGAGCAATCCTTATTAATCACTACATAATTGAAAGGTTCACTCCATATTTTCGAACACATTTCACGAAATTCAATCCATGTCATATCAGTGTTGACATGTTCTTCATAAATATGCCGTAAATTAATTTCATCTTGTTTAAAAAGTATGATTAAGTTCGCATTATCTCTTACTAACTGCTTGGGGATTTTACTATATGTTTGGTTCAGATAAAAACAATCTATGCATTTGTGTCTTCCCATTGCAAAATAATCACGCATGTTATTTTGATTTTCACAAGCAACATCATCAAAAATAATCACGGAGTTGGGTTTTGCGTCCTGAACGCTTAGTACTTCCTCATTTCCCTGATATTTCTGGAGGGAAATACCGGGCACCCGTTGCAAAACTCTTTCTAAGAAAATGTACTTAGGTTGGTGCAGAGTTTTTGAATAAACATAAACATTTTCAAATCTTAATCCATTTTCGTGTATAAGAAGGCCAATTAATAAATTGGTTTTTCCACAATTGGATGGACCACAAATGATACATCGTACTGAGTTAGGTAATAATTCCCCATGACGAAAACTAGTCTTACAAATATCATCGCAGACTGTATCAACATGCAGCGATTGCGGTTGTTTTACAAATTTCATGATTACTGTTGGAAATGAACCGATTAAAAATGAGTGAATGTATATAGTACGTTAACATTTATAAACTTACCACAACCTCTTTTGCGTTACTGGTCATTGATCGAGTGGATTGTTCATTACTAAGCATTCTGTACCACCCTTCAGAGCGATAGCAAACTCGCATGATCATTGGTTGTATACAGTTATACACTAGAGAGTAAGTAAACGGAGAGTTGATGGATGATCATCGTTGCTCATCAAGTACGCAGCAAAATGTACTGTCTCGGTCGAGTTTATCGGTCGAGTGGAAAGGCGAGTCGATTATCAATTATTGGGCATTCTATACCACTATCGGCAGCGAGGCGCACTCGCCGAGCAACTTGCCGATAGTGGTATAGAATGCCCAATAATACACTACTGTCTTTATATCAAATTGCATTATTTCCAAGTGTTGTTCAGCAGCTATTGATAAAAGTGAACGAATGGAATCATACCTCACTGTTGATGAGAAAGTTTCTTCATAATCGATACCTTTAGTTTGTGCATATCTCTTTGCACACAGACGAGACTTGTACCGTGGACCCATTGGTTCTTCTTTTATTTTAAACACCCATTTACACCCAATCACTTTGACGTCTTTAGGTTTCTCAACCAATGTACATGTTTTGTTTTCATTATGAAAAATGTCAATAAATCTCTTGTTTTATTGACTTTTTCCACTTTTCAGATTCAGCTGAATTAATTGCGTCACTGTAGGTAATAGGTACATCCATATTTCCTTCACCATAACATAAGTAACTTTCAGATTCATCAATTTTTGAAGATAAATTTTTGTTTCTTGGCCTTAATGTAATTTTTGAAGTTGACAGATCTTGCAATCTTCTATCAGGAACATATAAACTACTGTTTAGTGAGTCATCAGATTCAAATTCATCAGAACTTGTGACAGTGTTTGTGGAGGTTGATCACATATATAGCACAGTATTCTTAGGCCTAACTTTGGATGCTAAGCTTCAGTGGGGCCCACATATAGATAAATTGTCAAAGAAGCTGTTCAATGTTAACCTTTGAACATCGAATCAGCACTTGGCCCGGCGACGACTACACGAGCGGCCTAGTTAAAATAATGACTGAGTTGCATCTTACACGCATGAAACACATACAACTTTGTATAATAGTGTGTATTAAGTTAAATTAGTATATAAGCTGTACATCTTGTAAAATAAAGCAGATTTGAATTTTATATTCTTGTCTCATTACCCCTCACTGTGGCCAAGACACCTTTAGCCATCTCTGATCAGTCCCGTGAGTCTGCGGGCTGGCAGTGAGTTTATCCTTCCCGAACCTGGACATCCTGTCTACTATCCGTCTGTAACCTTAGGTCGCATGGTGCAGACATCCTGAACTTATTTATATATTTATATATCACTACTAGGTATATGGTAGGTTAGGGCTGTAGGGCTTATAGGGATTATAGTCGTAGGGACTGTTAGGCTTATAGGTTCGGTAGGCGCGTGACGTATCATATCCCTACATGTACTAACGCACCCTCAACAGTATTGCGACTTCACGTGACATCTGTTTGGAGTGGTTAGACATTTTGGTCCTTCGAGCATTTGAAATTTCTTTCAATCACGCGGTCCCCTTATTACTGTAGGAATTGACTCTGACAGACTTGACTATTGAGTTAGGTAAATAGGGCCGTTAGAGAAGTGGGAAAGAAGAGCACTATGGAGATACAGGAAGTTAACGAACTAATCAGGAGCCAGGAAGCGGATTACAGTGAGATCAAAAGGATAGTCTCAAACCTGAAAAAGGACTCGCCCACAAGGAAAACGGAAAAATACCTCAACGAACGGGAGAAAATATTAGACCAGGTTTTCCAGCGAGTTCAAGAAAACCACTTGAAACTACAAGATCAAGAGATCTTGTCAACTCATAAGTACATTACTACAAACTACTTTGGTAACATTAAGAAATGTTACGACGAAGGAATCAACTACCTCAGAAAATGTGAGGAAAGACTACAACACGTACAAAGTATTTATGAACCACGACTTCTAGACGAAGATGAAGACAAGGGGGTTGTCAGTAGCCCAAAACTGTTTATACAACTGTTCCGAATGTCACAGATATCCAAGAAAATATCTCAGGCTAAGGAATCCATTACTCAGGATAAGCCAATATGGCATTTACAGACACTATTACAAACCTTACAAAAACAATGGCTAGAAATTGAAGAGACGCACATCGAATTACTGATGGCTGAAAGCACACTGGACAATAGCTATTTCAAGGATAATTGTTTCGAGAATACACAGACAGATTATGACGTTATCATAAATTTGTTAGAAGCAAGAATAATCCAAAACTCGGGTGAAAAAGCTATGTCGACAAAATCGTCAGTAAAACTTCCACGAATAAATATTCCCATATTTGCGGGGAACTATGACTCTTGGTACACATTCCAAGATTTATTTAGAAAAATAATTCACGAAGATAACTCAATTTCTTCTACAGAGAAAATGCAGTATCTTAAAACACACGTAAAAGGCGACGCAGCAAGATTAATACGTCACTTAACAATTAGCGAAATAAATTACGAAACAGCTTGGAAATTGCTTACGCAGAGATATGAAGACGAGCGCATGATTGCTACTAAGTTTATTGACAAATTATTAGATTTACCTAAAATGCAACGAGCAAACGCGGTACAATTACGAGACATGCACGACACTATAAATGAATGTCTTGAGGCACTGAAAAATCAAGGTATAAATACACCATCTTGGGGCCCTCTATTGATAAGAATAGTCAGTAGAAAATGGGACGAGGAAACAAATACCAAGTATGAAGACCAATTACAAAACAGGAATAAATTACAATCCTTCGACGAGATGATGAAATTCATGGAAAACCGTTTCAGTTGTCTTAAGTCATTTGACGGGTCGTTATCACATACTAATGGTCAACAATCACGTAATAGACAAACATCGGAAAAATATAAACGCTGTTGGCATTGTCAAAGTATGGATCATAGTATTCATTCTTGCCCTAGTTTCAAAGAGTTATGCGTCAGCGACCGATACAAAGCCGTCACGGAAAAAAGAATGTGCAAGCGTTGCTTAAATCACGATGATCGGAAACAGTGTGTGAGTGCAGTTTACAAACAATGCGATATTTGTCAACATAAGGGGCATAACACATTATTACACCAATCTAAACCGTTTCAGAATAGTAATAACGCCAAAAAATACACAACAAAAAATGTAGGAATGGAGAAGCCTCAAAATATAACAACGTCGAATTTATCGGCAACAAATACCAACACTAAAAATACAACTTTACTCGCTACCGCTATAGTAAAAACTACCTCTTATGACGGGATGCCGCAGTTGTTGAGAGTGTTATGTGATCAAGGATCAGAAGCTTCATTTTGCACTGAAGAAGTAGCACAACTGCTGGCTTACCCACGTCAAAAAATCCGAGCCGAAATAAAAGGAATCGGAGACGAAAAACCAAAAACATCAAACCATACAATCAACATTACTTTACAACCAAGGTACTCTAGCGATTATAAACTGCCAGTAACGCTAATAATACTACCAAAACTAACAAGTTCATTACCAAGGCATGACTTAAAACAATTACAAGAAAAAATCTTGGATAATGCGCTGATAGCTGACCCAACTTATTATAAAAAGGGACCAATTGATATAATATTAGGTGCCCAAGACCATAGCAAAATACTACTACAGGGTTTCGAAAGACTACGGGACGGAATTATCGCTCAAAACACACAGTTAGGGTGGATTTTATCCGGATTTTATCCCGATGACACGAATAGTGGAGCCAAAATACTGAGTATGGTGGCTTGCACTGAAGAGGTACGACAACTTACGAAATTTTGGGAATTAGAAGAAATTCCACAAAACTACAAACTCACACAGGACGACCAGGCCTGTGAAACCTACTATAAAGAAACAACGATAAGAAACCTAGATGGAACATACACGGTACGACTTCCGTTTAAGGATACAAACTTAAACTTAAACATAAACGGCGAATCGCGCAAAAAGGCCGCTGCTCGCCTCTTACAACTAGAACGACAGTTCGCAAAAAATGAAAATTTACGACACCAATACATTGAATTTATGAACGAATATTTACGTATGGGTCATATGAGAAAAGTAGATACAAAAAACTACAACTTAGGAAAATACTACATACCACATCAGGCAGTAATTAAGGAAGACTCACTTACTACAAAGTTACGCGTGGTTTTTGATGCAAGCAGCAAAAGCAGCACAAAAATAAGCCTTAACGACAATATGTATAAAGGTCCACGACTACAACAAGATTTATCCACTATACTGCTACGATGGCGAAAACATAAGTTTGCCTTCATGGCGGATATTATGAAAATGTACAGGTTCATAAAAATTAATGATTTAGACTTCGCACATCAAAGAATATTATGGAGACTTTCTCCCAAACAAGCAATTAGTGAATATGAACTTACAACAGTTACATACGGTACAACTAGCGCACCTTATCTTGCGGTACGAACACTACAACAACTTGCCATAGACGAAAAAGATAATTACCCAATGGCGAGTCAAGCTACATTACAAGATTTCTACGTGGATGATATTTTGTCTGGAGATTCCCAGGAAAGCACAGCTAAAGAACTTCAAAGTCAGCTAATATCCATGTTAAACAAGGGTGGCTTTAAACTTAGAAAATGGTCGTCAAACAGTTCAGAGCTCCTCGAAAATATACCTGCGGAAGACAAAGACGATCAACTACTCAAGCTACCATTAGACGAGTCCAGGAAGTCATTAGGCATTTCATGGTCACCACGGGAAGACAGTTTTTATTTTCAAATAACTATAATGGAAAAAGAAAAACCAACAAAAAGATGGATTATGTCAGAAGTAGCGAAAATATTCGATCCCCTGGGTTGGTTAGCACCAATTATAATTAAATTGAAGCTGCTTATACAAGAACTGTGGACTAACGAGATAGGATGGGATCAACCTGTTGATAACATACTCCAGAAAAAATGGATTGAAGTACAAAAACACCTTAAAAGTATAGAAAAAATAAAAATTCCGCGGTGGTGTCACATAACTGATAGCACAGAGAATGAACTATATGGTTTCAGCGACGCGTCCGAGAAAGCTTACGGAGCGGTCGTATATAGCCGTGTAAAAATCAATAACAACTACTACATTACATTATTACAAGCAAAATCAAAAGTGGCACCGAAGAAACAAAAGACTACTCTACCTCGTCTCGAGTTATGTGCAGCACTCCTACTAGCCAGTTTGATCGAAAAAGTTAAAGAAGCGCTCAATTGTAAGAATATCACGATATCTTGTTGGACGGATTCCATGATCACCTTAGGCTGGATAAGAGGAGAGCCTGGACGCTGGCAAACTTTCGTAGCTAATCGGGTATCACAAATTAGACAACTTGTACCGAACGCAGAGTGGAACCATGTAATATCTGCTGATAACCCAGCTGATATCATTTCAAGAGGCCTTGAGCCGGAAAAACTTGTTAATTATTCCTTATGGTGGAATGGTCCACTATGGTTAAAAACCGATCAGATACCCACCACGAGACGTATGCCACAGCCGACTGAGGAAATCAAAAAGTGTCACACAGTTACAAGTGTTACAACTGAGATAGAAAAGAACGATCTCTGGAATAGATTTTCCAGTTTAAATAAAATGTTAAGGGTGTTATCTTACTGCTATAGATTTGCAAACAAGCAAACAATAAATAAACCAATTTCTTGCGTTGAATTAAAAAAGGTAACAAAACGAATAATTCTGAAAATACAACAACAGGAATTCGAAGAAGAATTGAAAACTATACAAAGAGGACAGCCTATGAAGAAAAATAAAAAGCTATCCACTTTAGATCCATTTATAGACGAGGATGGATTACTAAGAGTTGGAGGCAGGTTACAAAACTCTGGATTGCCTTACAACCAGAAACATCCAATACTGTTACCATACAACCATCATGTAACGTCACTAATTATACAAGACGCACATTTAAAAACGTTGCATGGAGGCAACAAATTAACATTAGCATATTTACGACAAACATACTGGATCATTAATGGAAAAAGAAAAGTGAAGAGCGTTATTAACAAATGTGTGAAGTGCATACGATACAAAGCAGACACAAACTCGCAAAAAATGGGAATTCTACCAAAAGTACGAGTGACGGAATCATATCCATTCAGTCATACTGGAGTGGATTATGCAGGTCCAATACAAACCAGAACTATGAAAGGAAGAGGTCACAAGTCTTACAAGTGAGTGATTTTCTCAAGCATAATGTTTAGGCGGCGTGGCTGAAAATCATATCTTAAAGTAAACGTACAACGAAGTTATTTTTTTAAAAGAAAGAAGGCGTACTTATCTTGATCAGGCCGTCAATATTTTAGTAGATAACATTTTTGTAGTGAAAAAAAAAAATAGTTATTTAGCATAATTCTAAGTTTGGTGGCGCGTCCACAATCTGTTTTTCTGGGGATGACCACCGCTTAAACGAAACTACACTAGTTTACTAGAAATTACTAATTTTATTTGTATTCAGTATTATTTTTTCTATTTAGTGACAGTTTTATTTTTATATTTAGGGCAATACTTTATCCTAATGAAAATCGAAAAGGACTGTCCGCGCGAAATTTTAAATTTTGGTGGGAGTAATCTAATCATTAAGTGACTCGTATAGAATAAACCTAGATGGACAACGCTACCAACGTGCACTTCGTTTAGTCAGGCGCTCACGCGCAGCAGTGACAGACGTGTGCCATCCCGTTGTGATTTCCCGCCAAAAACGTAAGTAAGTCTTTTCGTAGCAATCGGACAAAAAACCTGCAATTTTGGTGTAATGTTTTAAAACGTTTTATAACTAAGTCGGTGTTGTAATTTAAATTTATAATAAAAAGGTTAAGGTATGCTTTCAAAATTATACAAATATAAATAGTACATTCCTAGTAGTTTTTTTTTAAATAAATATATTCAACAAGATTCTAATTTTGGTGGTGCAATTTTGGTGGTTTTGGTGGTATTTTACCAATCACCAAAATTGCTTTGTTACACCAAAATTAATTTTTAGAGTTACGACGTACCTCAAAGACAAACGAAAACGAATCATAATAAGATAACTCGCTTTGGAAGTCCAGTATATTATACCTACGAGTAGCTTGAGAGTGATGAAGAAACAAGAAAATGTATAACGTTCGTGTTCGCTTAGAACGAAAAATGCTTTCAATAGCAATAAAAAATTAATTTAGGTATTATTTGTTTTCCAGCATGACAAAGAAAAAAAATTCAAAGTTGACACACGCAGAGTGCTTGGAGAGGAAAAGGATGGCAGAAAGGAAGAGAAAAGAAAAAATTAGGAATGATCCCGTCAAACTAGAGGAATTGCGAAGAAAAGAAAGAGAAAGATATCATAAAAAAAAAGCTGAAGGGAAAATCGTACCTTTAAGTAAAATGCCACCGCGTGCTCGCAGAGTTCAACAAAAAAGGAATCGGGATAATTTCAAAGCTTATTATGAAAGGAAAAAAAGGGCAATCTTAGGGAATACTAAGCAAGCAAATCAGATATCATGTGAAACTATCAATGATGAAAGGATCTCACCATCAATACTGCCTCGCTCTGAAAGCCCTATTCCAACTACATCCCAGATACAATCATTCAGTCAGCAGATGCATCAAAAGTCTTCGCGAATTCTACGTTCTCAAAAACAACTTCCAGAAGAAACTTCTGAGGACATTCCCATTGAATGTATTTCAGAAACAAACTCCGTTGAGGTTCGTTCAAGGCGAGAACCTCTCTCTCTGGCTCTTTGGATTGAACAATCAAGCACTCCAGTTTATCCACCATGTTCGCCACCAATCGCGCCCAGCGTCAGTACCATACACTCGCCAGTTTCTACTTTTGCGCTCAATAGTCCAAAATCCGATGTGTCAACGAATTCCATTGTTCTAAGACGAGAACTTAATTATAAACTAAGGCAATACCAAAGAAGAAAATCCGCAGAAATTATGATGCTAAGGGAAACTATTATAAAAACTAAAAGAGAAAAGGAAATGTATCGCAAAAGACTATATAGATTACAACAAATCACAAAGACCAGCCCAAAACATAAAAATAAATTGACCCCAAGTTTCATTAAAAAAAAGATCAGTCCTGAAAAACGAAAAATACGTAATCTAGTGAAGTCATTTTATGAAGATGACGAAAATAGTAAACAGTGTCCAGGCAAACAAGACTGTATCACGCGACATAAACTAAAAAAACAAAAAAGGTATCTAACCGACTCTCTCAAAAATCTCCATCGTAAATACCTCGACTCCGGACACCCACCCATTAGTTATGTCACTTTCACCAGATTAAAACCATTTTGGGTCCTACAACCAAGCTTAAACTCTCGTGATACTTGCTTATGTAAACCGCATGCTAATATGGATTTATTAATTTCTTCCTTAAAAAATAATAAGATTATTCATGAAAATTCCACCTCAGAAGTTCTTCGTAGTTTGACTTGTAACCAGACGAAAGTTGAATGTTTGCAACGTAGATGCGACAAATGTAAACATAAAGTTATTAAGTATAATGAATTTGATAACTCAAATAGTATTTCCTATTACATTTGGGAAAAAGGCACTAAAATGTATATAAAAAATAATGAAGAAAAGTCTGCAAATATTATTAAGAAAGTTCAGAAAATTGATAAACCTTTAGAAGTAATTAAACATTTTGAAAAAGAAATTAAACCGTTTATGGCGCATTGTGGTAATATAAAAAATCAATACGAATCTATTAAAAAAGTAAAACAACGAATTGCTGAAAACGAATGTTTAATACATATGGATTTCAGTGAAAATTATAATACGAAATATGGCTCTGAGGTTCAATCCGTCCATTTTGGCGCTAGCCGATCTCAAATTACATTGCACACTTCAGTAATTTACTATCGTTCAGGAAATGAAACCAAAGCTCAGTCATTTTGCACTGCCAGTACATCTTTGCGACATGATGCATCTTCGGTATGGGCACATTTAATACCGATTTTGCGTGAGGTTAAAGGAATCCTTTCCGAAGTTTGTACCATTCATTTTGTTTCTGATTCTCCGTCAGCACAATACAGAAACAAAAAAGTTTTCTACCTAATATCTCAGTTAAAAATCTATCTTCCTAACTTGACATGTGTTGTATGGCACTACTGTGAATGTGGGCACGGAAAAGGTGCACCTGATGGCGTCGGCGGAGTGCTCAAGAGATCAGCAGATCAGCTAGTTGCCTTTGGAAAAGATATAACAGATATCGACAGCCTTGTCCAAAGATTGAAAACAGTCGTCACAGGGGTTAAAATTGAAATTGTTCAAGAACATGAAGTCATTGAGAAAGATGAGCTTTTGCCAAAAAATCTTAAACCTTTCCCTGGATCAATGAAAGTTCATCAAATTGTTTGGACGAAGACTTCTACCAACGGCTTGGCAATGCGTTCGTTATCTTGTGTTGAGCCAGTCTGTCTTTATGATACAATTCGATGCTGTCATGGGAAGCATATGGGCTTTTATGAATTGCCAACTGAGACAAATGTTCAGGAAGAAGTCGAAACAATAAGGGATGTTGTGTCACTTACAAGTTCGATACAGTCATCGTCAATAACAAATGCCCGTTCCGATGTTCAGCCACCACAAATAAATAGATTTCCAGCATCTAAACCATTTATTTTGAATAAACCAAACCAAATCAAACTAACCGGCCCTTCGCATGATTTGGTTAGTATGGCAGACTATGACCAAATATCAACTCCAAATGTTTCTTTTTTTGATAATATCAATAGTGAAATACTAATACAATATGAATGCACAGTGGAGGATACTAAGGAAGAAAATAAAACAGCTAATAAAAATGATAAAAATGATCATGATGGTGATGATAGCGAAGATGATTTAAATATTTTTTAATTTACAGACTGAAGAATTGACAAGACTTAGAATAGTAAGAAAGTTTATTAGTTGATTGATACTTTTTTAAATTGATCTCATTACATAATTATGTTAACATAACATGTTAAAAAATTACTTATATAATTAAAAATGATCATGATGATGATGATGATGATAGAGGTTAGAGGAGGTGATTGCAATTCATTTAAATTAAAAACTGTAGAATTAACAAGGCAGAAAAATAAGAAAGTTGTATTTGTTGATTGTTATTTTTTTTATTGATCTCATTATGTTATTTTTTTATTAAAACATTTATTCACTATAAATAAGATTTTTATTGATAATTTATTTATAATTTGGTTCAGTAAAAAAAATTTGGTGTCAAGACTTTCTAATTTTGGTAACAGAAACAAATTCTGGTGTCAATATTTCTAATTTTGGTGTCAGATATCAATTTTGGTGTCGTACCAATTCTGGTGACGACAATATATTTGAAGCTTTCAGGAATAAATAAATTTCTCTTACATTTTATGTACCTGAATACGTATCTGTTGCTTATCAACATCTTAGATAATTAAAAAAACCAGAATCAAACTTTTCCACCAAAATTAGGTAACAAATCATAGTTGTTGAAATTCACTCAAGTCATACATTGCTGTCTTTGTATGCCTAGCAACAAAAGCAATACACCTAGAATTGGTGGGAGATTTGACAACAGAAACATTTATCGCTGCACTACGCAGATTCATGGCACGTAGAGGTCATGTGTCACACATGTATAGTGACAATGCAACAAATTTCGTAGGTGCAGCCAACTTCTTACATCAAGAAATATTACAAATCACGCAATCGCCGCAATTCCAAAGTGCAATAACAAACATAGGAACTGAGTGGCATTTTATTCCTCCGTCATCTCCACATTTCGGTGGCATTTGGGAAGCTGGCGTAAAGTCAGTGAAACATCATTTACGACGAGTAATCGGAGATACGACTCTAACATACGAGGAAATGACCACCTTACTACACCAAATTGAAGCGTGTTTGAATTCAAGACCATTGTGTGCGCAAACCGAAGATGTTAATGACAACACTATACTAACTCCAAGTCATTTTCTTATTGGCCGAGAAGCAGTAGGAACACCAGATCCGATGGAAAACATTAATACTGACTTAATGAATAGATGGAAACAGATACAAAAGATGAAAAAAGGTTTTTGGAACAGTTGGACAAAAGACTATCTACATCAACTTCAGCAAAGATACAAGTGGAAACAAGCACATGAAAATGCTAAAATTGGAACTGTAATACTAGTAAAAGATGACAATGTAAAACCAAGTAAATGGTTGGCAAAAATCACAGAAGTCCACCCGGGAAATGATGGGGTAGTTAGAGTGGTAACAATTAA
This sequence comes from Anorthoa munda, assembly GCA_945859665.1. Classification (NCBI taxonomy): domain Eukaryota; kingdom Metazoa; phylum Arthropoda; class Insecta; order Lepidoptera; family Noctuidae; genus Anorthoa; species Anorthoa munda. The sequence continues at coordinate 5,516,418 of OX243894.1, read as the reverse complement.
AAAATCAACAGGAGCTGAACAGAAGAGATCAATTCATACATTGATCCCGCTCCCTGTAAACGAAAACAAAGAAATTGGTACAACGAGTAAAGACATACAAACGGCTACACAATGTAACATATCAACAGCTACCACAAACAGAAGAGGTATACGATCACCGAAAAATTGGATAAAGGATTTACTATTACAAACAATACTTGTTTTATTAATTGGCACCATATCAAGTACGCCTACATACACATTAAAAAATATAGATCCAGGATTGTATGTGGAAAAAATCATTTCTTGGCAACGACACTACCAGCCGCACTACCAGTAGTGTCGTTGCCAATTAACGACACTACCAAGCATATTTTGGATTAAATTGTACAGTCAACACAGCAAAGCTCAGAAATATAATTCTTTATTTAATCCGTAAATAATGAAATATCAGCAACAGCAAACTTCAGATATGTAACTTTATATTTATTATTTCAAGTGACCGACTGTTACTGTAAAAGAGTAATAATACTGTTGCTTTGAACATATGACATTTTTTAAATTCATACTTTATTTAGTAAGAAGGTAACGTGGCATAGCTAACATACTCGTACAAGCGAATACCCGCGTCGTCAACTTCTATAAAATATTAACGTAATATTTTGAGAATGTAATATTTTGAGTACGAAGGTCGGCTTGCATGGAGCTTCAACCCTGATATGAAAATCACTGCTGGACATATCTTAACCGTAACTGTACCTAAACATTTTGCATTTTATAATTCGAGCACCTCCAAACAGATGCACCATTTTTATAATTTTTCAGTATATGATATGTGTTTGCCCAAAAGCAACGCAGTTCCCCCATTCGTCGGGCAAACGTGTAGAACTGATTCGTTATTATCAGCTTCCAACATCTTATAGGTTTTATTAAATTTTGTTCAAAGCTAGACCTATGAACTGTCTTGAAAAAACGTGATGTAAGAAATACTCTCACAATTATAATTTATCCATCAAATATCAGTCTTAGGTCAAACTTCATAAGTAAAAAAGAAATTAAAGTAAAAGAAGTTGATTATCAATAAAATTAGTTGAACTTTGAGTTGAATTTAGTGGAACAGGAATCCAAAACTTCTGTGTTGACTGTACAGTTTAATACAAAATTGGCTTGGTAGTGTCGTTAATTGGCAACGACACTACTGGTAGTGCGGCTGGTAGTGTCGTTGCCAAATAATGGAAAAAATAGGAACTGCAACTATCAATCGAGGAATGTTTAGAATTGAAACAGACTACGAGAGAGAAAGTTTAGAACTAGACCAAGGAAAGATTGAAAAAATAACGTCACAATTCCAACAATTTTGCATAAATACGCAAAAAATCATGTACGAAACGCATTGCAACGAATTTTATCACCATTTAAACGAAGAAAAAACAAAGTTTAAGACAACAAAAGGATACCTAACAGAAATAAGAAATAATAGGAAGAAAAGAGGTGTATTAGGTCAACTCTTAACATCGGTGTTTGGAGTTAATGATGAAGTATACAGAGACATAGATACATTAAATAACAACCAGCAGAAACTTATTGATGCTGCCAACCATCAAACAAAAATAATGATATCTACAATCACAACTGTAAACCAAACTGAAGAGCAAATCAAAAAAAAAGCTAGATAAATTCCAAGCAAAACTAAATGAAGCAATATCATTTATGAATCAGAACAATGTTTGGTATAAAAAGATTGACAACAACCACGTTAAAATACAAGTAATGCAAGCCTATGAGTTAGCAAACAATTTCATCAATGAAATAATGGATTACTATACAGGTTTACTAAAATTTATTTACAAAAAGCAAATGTATATAGCATATTAACACCAACACATGTCAGCAACATAATAAAAACGGCTAATCAAAAGTTACCATCAAACTTAAAAATCATTCAGGATCAAATAATACAGACTGAGATGAATGTAAATACTACTCACATAAGAGTATATGCTCACTTTCCAATACACGACGTAACAAAGTATACACTCATACATGTCACGCCTATTCCAGAGAGGAAAACTGATGGATCGTTCGAGTGCTTCTCTATTCAGCAGACTTTCATGGGGTTCGACTACAACAACGAGCGTTACTTTGAACTGAGTCAAGAAGAATTTAAAGATTGTCTTCATAGCAATACAGAATTTGTCTGCTATCCTGTAGTTGTCAAGAACATGCAATTAAATAAAAATTGCATAGTTGATCAACTCTTTAGAACTGAGAACTACACACAAACTCAATGCACGTCAGAAATCTACAAAATGTCGACAGATATTGTATGGAAGCAATTATTCATGCAAAACACTTGGCTCTTCGTAACGACAAAACCAGTAGCCATATCGATTGTGTGTGACGGACAAAGACAAGAAATAACGTATCACGATGTTGGAGTTCTACATATCGCCGAGAATTGCGTTATTAAAACACTTAAAAACATACTTGCTGCAAAAAGAACAACGACTGTGACAGTGCTAGCTTCTTATTCTAAAACAACGAATTTCTCCATTAATACGCAGATTTCACAAACAAACATTAAAGATATATCGAAAGAAGAAGTAGTGTTAGACAGGACAAAAGGAATTTTTGATCATTTAGTCACATCTGAAACTAGCTTACAGACTCAACTAGATAACACAATTTGGAAACAGTTACAGTCTCATACATACATAGCTAGCATCAGTACTTCACTCATAATCATAACTTTAGCATTTGTTTTAATTTATTTTGGTCCACAGGTGTTGAATCGACTTAGAGCCGTCATTACTGCGAGAAGAAACACTGCGCCACCTACTCAATTGCCCTCGATCGTCAGCAACATACCACACACGCAACTAACAGAGCAGCCGTACGGCATACCACGCAGGGTGCCCACTCGAGCACAGCAAACTGGAGAAGGCCAGGCCAGACCATACGAAACCATTGAGCTGTACCAACTACGGTCCTGTCCCTGAGGAGTCGCCAGAATGTTCAATGTTAACCTTTGAACATCGAATCAGCACTTGGCCCGGCGACGACTACACGAGCGGCCTAGTTAAAATAATGACTGAGTTGCATCTTACACGCATGAAACACATACAACTTTGTATAATAGTGTGTATTAAGTTAAATTAGTATATAAGCTGTACATCTTGTAAAATAAAGCAGATTTGAATTTTATATTCTTGTCTCATTACCCCTCACTGTGGCCAAGACACCTTTAGCCATCTCTGATCAGTCCCGTGAGTCTGCGGGCTGGCAGTGAGTTTATCCTTCCCGAACCTGGACATCCTGTCTACTATCCGTCTGTAACCTTAGGTCGCATGGTGCAGACATCCTGAACTTATTTATATATTTATATATCACTACTAGGTATATGGTAGGTTAGGGCTGTAGGGCTTATAGGGATTATAGTCGTAGGGACTGTTAGGCTTATAGGTTCAGTAGGCGCGTGACGTATCATATCCCTACATGTACTAACGCACCCTCAACAGTATTGCGACTTCACGTGACATCTGTTTGGAGTGGTTAGACAGAAGCTAAGCTCCGCAGCATATGCTGTTAGAAAGATTCGTAATTTAACTGACATAGAGACAGCCCGTTTAGTATACTTTAGCTATTTTCATAGTGTAATGTCGTATGGTATTCTGTTGTGGGGAAATGCCGCCGACATCCAGACTATCTTTGTTTTGCAGAAAAGAGCTGTTCGATCAATTTATAAATTAAGCCCGAGACACTCTCTCAGAGAGAAATTTAAGGAGATTAATGTAATGACTGTGCCTTCTCAGTATATTTATGAAAATCTTTTATATGCCCATAAAAATATAAAATTGTTTAAAAAATACAGTGATATCCATAACATAAATACTAGGAACAAACACAAATTTGTAGTACCTACAACAAGGCTCAAGAAAATAGGTGGCTCGTTTAGATGTCAATGTGTACGCTTTTATAATAAGCTTCCAAGCGACGTACAAGGTTTAAGTGTTAATAAATTCAAATCATTCATTAAACGTAAGTTGTGCCAGAAAGCCTTTTATAACATTAAAAATTACGTTGAGGACAAAAAGGCTTGGGATTGAGCTGCTCCAATTAATTTCGTTTTTTATTTTGCTTCGTGGATTTAGTTTTTAATTATATTTTTATTTTTTTAATTTTTCTTGCAATGACAAGAATATTTACTTTTTAAAGTATTATATTATTTTATTTTAATTATTGTGAATGTGAAGACTATGTGGATTATTCTGTTTCTTTTAATTTTAATTTATCTTAGTTAGTTTTTAATCATGGTCTGGCAGTTTGAGTATTTATGCGGCCTACCCGAATGTCCTTTCTTTGGTATTGTTCGTCAATTCGTTGAGCTCCTTAAATTCTAAGTTGAGCTGCACGGTTATTGACAAATGCGTGCACTGACTGGACAGGTCCACTCAATCTGGCTGGTTCTTTTCTCAAAAGACCATTTCAGACATCAGTCTACATGGTCTTCACATGATCTAACCAAGTTTTTGTCTGGACTTTAAAAGAGACTGTGACCTCTGAGTTTGTTTCGGCCTTTCTTCTCAGAGTAGTCAGACAGGAAACGCCGACCTCATCTAGTTTTAAAAAATATGATCGACATGTGAAAGTGTTTGTACAAACCAACTTACAGAAAATAAATCATTTATCATTTATCAAATTAGAATTTTCACAAAGGGTCTCACTCATAGACTCATCTTTTGAATCTGTCAAGTCCACTGGAACATAATTTCTAATAACAGTTGACTCCAGGAAAACTGCATCTCTGCTTTTGACAATTATTCCAGTAGTAGGTATAATGAACCTGTAGCCTTTGGTATCATCGCAGTAACCAATGAAAATGGCTTTTGTTGCCTTTGGATCCCATTTCTTTGTCTTTTATTTTGGTAAATGAACCATAGTTTCACACCCAAATATGCCCAGGTGACTAACACTTGGTTTTCTTCCGGACCAGAGTTCTTCAGGAGTGTAATATGACAAGGACTTTGTTGGAATTCTGTTGACAAGATATGCTGCTGTATCACACTTCCCTCCGCGCGTTCGCATTGGTTAGCGGTGATTTGTTCGCTCCCTGTTTTTAATTGCAATTGCCGTGTTCCGAAATTGTGAGTTGCTGTCGGTTGTGTATTTTGTGATAAGTGCTGGTATCGTAAGTTTTTAACGTGTTTGCCTCCGTTTTTTACTTGTAATTAGTTAATTTCGTCAGATATCGGTGAGTACATTTACTTTGCTTGACGTGTGAGTATATCGAAATAATTGTATTGTCCGTTAATGTTTCACTTTTTACGTTCTAATACGTTTATTCATTTGATTTGCGTATATAACTATGTTGTCTATTAATGATGACCCACGTGATCGTGGTGGAGAAATATTATTTCAACGTAACAATAAACAAGGGTCGCCGTCGACCTCCGCTAATGCTAAACGTTTGTTTAGTGAAATATCACGCCAGCCAGCACGCCCTCCATCGCGCGCTGGAACACAGCCGGTGCGCTTGCAATACTAAAACAAAGGCGTGTTTGTTTGTATATTCCTCTATGTGTATTTATGCACGTTATTTCTTGCGACTCATCATCCAACAATAATTGATTGTAAGCATTTGACAGGTCTAGTTTTGTAAACTGTTGACCCTCACACAACATAGAAAATAGTTTAGTTACTGTTGGCAAAGGATATTGATCGATAACTAACTGTTTGTTTACACCAGTGGAATAAACGGCGCATATACGTATAGATCAATTTTGCTTTAACACTGGTACGATCGGTGACGCATACCGCGCGTGATCAACCCGTTTCTAAACTCCTAAACCTACTAACCGATCTATCTCGTTATCTACTTTACTTTTTAAAGCGAAAGCCATCGGTCGGGCTCTAACAAAAACTGGCTTCGCATCTTCCTTTAATTGTAAATACACTTTAAATTCATTGAATAACCCTAATTCGTCCGAAATGACCGAAGGATAACGGCATTTCAAAGTAACAAATAAATCTTTTTCATCTACTTGCTTACAATATTGCATCGGCAACAATTCTAACTTGAATTTTGAAATAAAATCGCGGCCGAGAATCGGCGGTCCTCCGTCTCGCACATCATAAACATAAAGACAATGTGATGCTTCCGCATAGCTTACTTGTAACTGTACTATACCAACACAAACATTGATATCACCCGTATATGTAAACAAACGTTTCCTAGTCGTTGACAATGGTACATCGCTAAAATATTTATTATATGATTTCTCAGAAATAGCTGTAACGGCCGAACCACTGTCTATCTCAAATTTTAATTCGATCCCCGAGACTGATACCGTTTCTGTCATCGGCTCCCCTTCTACTGACCTAATATTAAAACACTCACCGTCGTCATCGTTTTCATCCACAGCTCTCGATTCGACATTGTAATTTTTTTTGCACATCCTACGCAGATGCTCCGTAGCATTGCACTTCCTACATTTTAACTTTGCGAACCGACACTGGGACGTCTCGTAATTTTGATAGCCGCACACTTGACACTGCACTTTAACTCCCGAACTAAGCGCAGCTTCTCGATCCGGTGACGTCGCCGACACCGACGCCCGCGTAATCTTGAACAGCTGATCGTGCGCCGCGGCCTGCACGGCGGCGCCTGCTGCTGCCCGAGCACAGCGCGCGTTCTCTGCCAACTCCATCGCCTTAGCTAACGTCAGGCCTGCGACATCTTTTGCGAATATCTTCTCTCTGTCAAAGAGGATGGCAAAGAATCCAACGAGCCGGATTTTCGGAAAACACCGAAATCCGAAAAATTTAAATAGAGATAAACCTACAAACTAACGGTACCTCACAAACATTTAAATTGCGTCACCTCCACTTAAGCTTTTAATAGACACAGGTGAAAACCAGTCATTCCTATGTCCTAATGCTGTCGAAAAATACTTTAGTGATTTTCCATTAAATTATTCTCCATTCGAAGTGCATAGTGTTCATGCTAAAACTAGAAACGACTATTCAATTACTTTACCTATTTTTAATTAATTTAATTATTCAAGTACAGTTTCATTCGATATCTATAAGTTCCACGACTTCTTTGAACTTATTGGTACCGATTTGCTAGAAGAATGGGAAGCTACAATAGATTATAAAAATAAATTGTTTACAACTAATTTCGCTTCAAACCCTGTTATGAATTTATGATTCACGTAATACTAATTTGTATGAGAATATTATTTCAGCATGTACATCTAAGTTACTAAAAATTCCGATTAACATCCGCGATGGACATGCTTATATTGCTGAACATATTTCAAACTGTATCATACGTGAATCTGTATCAACCTTACTACAGTTAAACAGAATAGGGGTATATTAGAAGTACAGAATCCTAGTAGGAATGATGTAATCTTTTCAATGGATCGTGCAATGCCTGCAGAAGTTCATAATGTCGAGTGCACGCGCACTAAACAGCAAAACCAACGCTTAAAAGACGTGCTATCGCGTCTGCGTACTGACCACTTTAACGAAGAAGAACGCATTAATCTGGAATCATTGTGCTCGCAATATGCAGATGTTTTTTAAATTGAAGGTGAACAATTAACATTCACAAATAAAATTAAACATTCAATTAAAACTCCAGTCTATACAAAGAGTTACCTATAGATATCCATATATTCATAGACAGGAAGTACAAGAACAGATAGGTAAAATATTAGAACAAGGTATAATTAGACCTTCAAATTCTGCTTGGAGCTCTCCTATTTGGGTGGTAGCTAAGAAAGCTGACGCATCAAGAAAGGCGAAGTGGCGTATTGTAGTAGATTTTAGAAAAATTAATGAGAAAACCATAGACGACAAGTACCCTATCCCTAATATAGTTAAGTCCTAGACAAATTAGGCAACTGCCATTCTTTTACTACGCTAGACCTAGCTAGTGGATTCTACCAGGTCGAAATGGACCCCCAAGATATTACAAAAACAGCATTCAATGTATTAAGAATATATTATAATTTTTTAGAATGCCCATGGGACTTAAAAACAGTCCATCTACCTTTCAATGAGTGATGGACAACGTGTTGCGCGAACTCCAAAATACTATTTGTCTAGTGTACCTAGATGACAAAATAGTTTTTAGTACATCATTACAAGAGCACATAGTCAACCTAGAAAAAGTTTTTAAAAGGTTACGCGAATCTAATTTTAAAATACAAATGGATAAATCTGAGTTCCTTAAATTAGAAACAGCTTATCTAGGGCATATTATAGGCAAAGATGGAATAAAGCCTAACCCAGATAAAATCTCAGCAATACAAAAGTATCCTTTACCTAAAAACCCTACCGAAATTTAAAAGGTTTTTAGGACTTCTTGGTTATTATAGAAAGTTTATATCTGATTTTGCTAAAATAACCAAACTTTTGACTCAAAGCTTAAATAAAGGCTGCAAAATTACACTTGATCAAAATTATGTCGAATGCTTTGAAAAATATAAGACCCTTCTGGTCAATGATCCAATTCTTCAATAACCTGATTTAAAAAAAGAATTTATACTCACTACGGATGCTTCAAATTTGGCAATTGGATTAGTACTTTCACAAGGGACTATTGGATCTGATAAGCGTACGCGAGACATAAGCTATTGGTTTATCAGATCTAATAGTCCCTTAACTCTAGTGAAATAAACTTTAGCACTCATCATCATCATCATTTCAGCCGAAAGACGTCCACTGCTGGACATAGGCCTCCCCCAGGCGTCGCCACATTGACCGATCCCGTGCGTCTCGCATCCAGCGCCTTCCCGCAACCTTAACCAGGTCATCGGTCCACCTAGTGGGAGGCCTTCCAACATATCGTCTTCCGGTTCGCGGTCGCCATTCCAGAACTTTTCGGCCCCAACGGCCATCCGTTCTGCGAGCAATGTGCCCTGCCCACTGCCACTTAAGTTTGGCAATTCTTCGGGCTATGTCGGTAACTTTGGTTCTCCTGCGGATATCATCATTTCTGACGTGATCACGCAAGGAAATTCCGAGCATAGCCCTCTCCATTGCCCTTTGGGTGACTTTAAGCTTTCTGATAAGGCCCATTGTGAGCGACCACGTCTCGGTCCCATAGGTGATCACTGGCAACACACACTGGTCATAGACTTTTGTCTTGAGACATTGCGGTAAATTGGACGAGAAGATACCACGCAACTTCCCGAACGCTGCCCAGCCGAGTCGGATTCGACGGTTGACCTCTTTCTCGAAGTTGGATCTACCCAACTGGATCGTTTGTCCCAGGTAGACATAATCATCTACAACTTCAAGTAAACAGTCTCCGATCTTGATAGGAGTGGGTGTTACATGGGCATTCATCATTACCTTGGTTTTGTCCATGTTCATTTTAAGACCCACTCTTTCGGAAGCTCTATTGAGGTCATCGAGCATTGTACTGAGGCTCTCCATGGTCTCAGCCATGACCACTATGTCGTCGGCAAACCGAAGGTGAGTGATGTACTCGCCATTAACGTTGATGCCAAGCGACTTCCAATCCAGAACCTTGAAGACATCCTCCAGCGCAGCAGTGAACAGTTTCGGAGAAATGACGTCTCCCTGTCTCACGCCGCGCTGGAGAAGGATTGGTTTCGAGGTCTGATCCTGAAGACGGACTGACATGGTGGCGTTTTTGTACAAACACTTCAACACCTCAATGTACCGGTAGTCGATCTGGCACCGTTGGAGAGATTGCAGTACTGCCCAAGTCTCGATCGAATCGAAGGCTTTCTCGTAGTCCACAAACGCTAAACAGAGAGGCAGGTTATACTCTTCGGTCTTCTGTATGACCTGCCGCAGCGTATGTATGTGGTCTACTGTGCTAAAGCCTTTTCGGAATCCGGCTTGTTCGGGAGGCTGGAAATCGTCAAACCTGCGCGCGAGACGATTCGTGATGACTCTTGAAAACAACTTGTAGACATGACTAAGAAGTGAGATGGGCCTATAGTTCTTCAGTCGGGCATTGTCGCCATTCTTGAAGAAGAGTACCACCACACCCCTGCACCATGCCTGTGGCGTTTTGCCCTCGAGTATGACGGCATCAAACAGCTTCTGAAGGGCCTTAAGGACCGGTTTTCCTTAAGGCCCTTCAGAAGCTGTTTGATGCCGTCATACACGTCAACTTTAGCACTATTGAAAAGGAATTATTGGTCTGGGCAACAAAGTATTTCAGGCAATATCTTTTTGGACGTAAATTTAAAATTGTGACCGACCATCGCCCTTTGCAATGGGTGATGAATATTAAACAGCCAAATTCCCGTTTAACCTGTTGCAGATTACGGCTAAGCGAATTTGAGTTCACAGTTGTCTATAAGCAAGGAAAACATAATACTATGTAGATGCTTTGTCACGCATAGAAATTCATAATGAAGAAGTTAGTTCAATAGTAGTTAACACAAGGTGCACCTACAGACTCAGATTCCAGAACTGAAACCGCGGATTCTAGGACTTTAAGCAACCATAGAGATTTAGAGAGTCCCATATTATAAAGGGGAATTTTTAACTGCACCTCTATTTAGAAATTTAAGCAAACAAAATATCTCCACTAATAACCTACTGCATATCAAATAAATTACTGTACTACAAATTAACTACTTGATTACCTAAACATGTTGTACTAAAAAATGTTTAAAATTCATCGAAATCTGATGGCTTTTTTTATCTAATTTACAGCAAAAATCTAGCTGAAACCACAGATATACGCATTTTGAAACAATATTACTCACCGTAAAACAAAAATACTGATTTGCACACAAATTATTCAATATTACAACGGAATTTCCAAAATTATTTTCTAAAACTGCATAACAAATAATGTATGTTTACATTATCAAATTACATTTCACGTATTAATTACTCATGTAGCTAAAATCCCTATCATCCAACTTTATTTCTTTTTGTTTATCTGTTTTATTGAAAAGTATATTGGCGCGCTTTTGTCGGCGGCGCACTCACCGCTCGCGCTAGTCGCATCGCGCTCACTTCTTCACGACGACACGAGTGTGAGAAAGATAGAGTGATGTGAATCCGCAGTCGAACACGGCGCGGCGCATGGGCACGTGCATTTGTTATTGTTTACAATTGTTTGCTCGAGTTTAAGTGCAAAATAAGTTAAGTAATTGTTGAACTATTATTTTTGTGCGTTGTTTTAGTGTATTAGTATTACCTATAACTTTCACGTTTTAATGGACAAGTAACATGGAGTTAGACCGATCATTATTAGAACCCAGCGGGAGTGGTACACAAAATGAAGAAAATGTTCCCGTTTATTGTTCAGATAGCGATAGCGAAGAAGAGCAGCCTTCGGCCAAAAAGAAGAGGACAAAGGGCAAAGAATATATATTTGTTAAGAAATTCACAAATTCTGAGGAAGCCGAGAGTTTTGTGAAAGCTGAAAATACGTGGTCCCTCAAAGTTTCGCACGACACAGAAGAAGGTAACAAAAAGTTTTATCGTTGTAACAAAGTCAAATTTCGAGGACCTCAGTGTGCAGCAATTATTTATTTGCTTTTTGAAGCAGACTCTAGTGAAGTGTTACTTTATCGAACCGACTCTGATCATGACCATGAATTTATTGCCACACAAACACGGCACGGAATATGTCAGGAGACAAAAGAAGAGATTAATAAACTTTTTGCTCTTCACTTGAAACCTAAGGCTAAACAGTTTGAGAAAAATTCAAGGGATCACAGTGCCCTCAAAGAAACAACTGAACAATTATTTGTCTGACCGCCGTCGAGCAATTTACGGATCACCTACAATTAGTCTCGGAGAGCTACAGGCTTGGTTAATAGAAAATTCTGAGGTACCTGATGAGGAACATAAACCCTATGTCATTTGCTACCATGTGTACGAGAGCGAAACTCCGACTTTTCGATTTGCAATCTCCACAAAGTCTCTGCTAAAGTTAACTACATTGGCCACAAACATTCACGCGGATGCTACATACAAACTAATTTGGCAAGGTTTTCCTGTACTATTAGTCGGTACTACGGATAAAACTAAGAAGTTTCATCCTCTTTGTTTGGCCGTTTCTACATCTGAACGAAAACAAGATTTCCAGATGTTATTTGAGGCTATTCGCAACAGCGCTTTGTCCCTTTACACACACTCTTTACAACCAAACGCATTAATTTGCGACGCGGCTATGAGCATAAAAAATGCGTTTAAAGAAGTATTTGGTGAAGAACCTACTGTAAAAATGTGCTGGGCCCATGCAAAGAAAAACATTATGAACAATGTAGAAAGACTAGTAAACAAAAAAAAGCAGAAGACTTTATTACAGGATATTGATATGTTACACTCTGCTACATCTCCAGATCTGTTTAAGTCTGCATTAGCAGCATTTCTGATAAAATATGCCGACCAAAAAGACTTCATAACTTACTTCAACAAAGAGTGGGTATGTCAAAATCCAAATTGGTATCTTGGCTCTTCAAAAGGATCTCCTGTTACAAATAATGCGCTTGAATCATTTAACAGATCTATCAAAGATTGCCACACTCTGCGAGAACGCTTACCATTATCCAGATTTTTGGTTGTTGTGTTAGCTATGGTTAAAGAATGGTCAGGAACCTACCAGTTGGCATCATTTTCAAATTCGCCTTCCATCGAGCTCAAAGACTGGACTGCAGGTTACCAATGGGCGAAGTCAGACCGAAAAGTAGTGGTCTTAAAGGCAGATTCCATAAAAAAGACCTACTTGATTGCAAGTTCAGGAGCATCAACCGTTCAGTTTGGGCAGGACTGGAGTTCTTTCGATGAATACAAACAAGTTGCTTTCGCATATTGGACGGTTGTATTGCCCATGAACAAAGATGAATGGAAAACTGGTGAGTGTAATTGTCCGCAGTTTTTCAAACACTACATTTGCAAACATATCACCGGACTTGCTATCAGGTTGAAATATGTCACACCACCTGTAGAAGCAAAAAACATACCTATCGGCATAAAGCGAAAACGCGGACGTCCAACAAAAGCAAGACCTGCCTTAATCATACAATAAAAAGATTTATAGGTGATCGATTAAAAAAAAATTATGTTTAAATATGTTTTGCAATGATTAGTGTATATTAAGATTACACTTTGCTGATTTTTTGTGAACTTTAATTACATAAATATGACTGATTAACTGGTGTTTCATTTAGAATAACCCATGTTCTTAAAAGTTTAATAGGTGATGGATTCCAAAAAAAATGATTCAATATTTTGTTGCACTCGAAGAATTATTAGATTTACTTTTAGTTAACAGATAGTCATTCAGTAAAACAGTTAAGCTTTAAAGATCTAACAGTAAAGTATAATTTATTCATTTGATGAGCAAATTTAGTGTGCGATTCAGTATTTTTGGTGGTAATTTCGAATATTTTGATTGAAAAAAGGGAATTTACAGTTAAAGTATTAAATACCACCCTATTATATATCCCTATTTCCGACGACCCCCTTACCCTTAATAAGTTCAATAAGCAAATATATCTCAATGTTGTTGGAGATATAAAAAGCAGGCCTAGTGTTTCTAAACCATTTGAAACACACACTAAAACTGTAACTTAGGTTTACTTTCCTTTTAAAAATCCATTTACACTGCACTAAAGTTTTATCAGAAGGCAATTCACTTACTGGAAGCCATGCTTCATTTTCTTCAAATGCCTGCAGCTCATCCTTCATAGCTTCAATCCATGTCTTTGTCTGGACTATCCAGGGCTTCTTGGACACTGACTGGATCACTGATGAAATCTGGACTTGACGATGTACACAAATTGAGAAACCATAACGCTCTGGAGGTTTCCTTAATCGTTTTGATTTTTCTGGAACTGGTTCTGGTTCCGGTTCTTCTTCTTCAAACTCATCGGGTTGCTTGATCCTCCAATGGAAATGCACTCCATTGGTCCACAGACATCGGCATGGATTGTATTCAGTGGCTCGCTGCTCCTCGTACCATTGTGACCAAATGGCAAACGTGATTGTTTCCCTTCACAACATACTGTGCATGTATTTTTGTTGATCACTGACTTATCTGTATATGATATTGCCATGACTGCACCATCCTTCATCCTATTCTGGTCATTCATGCTCAAGTGGCCCAATCTCCTATGCCAAACTTCACTGCTAGCTGCCGCTGAAGGAGATGTAAACAAACATTGTTTACGTTCTATGGCCATTTTGTAGACACCATCAACCTCGTTTGCCACAGCCTCCAAACTGTTTTCACTGTTGTAAACATAGCAGCACTTCTCCTTGAATGATACACTGTTACCATTCTTGATGAGTTGACTGATAGATATCAAGTTGGTTGTAAGGTTGGGTACACACAACACATCTTTCAAAGTAACCTCGTATTTACAATTAGGAGTGATTGTCATGATTTCCACGTCTCCCGAACACAATAATGGCATTGCATTTTGATTTGCTGCAATAATCTCCGTGATATTCGGCGTATAACATGTATTTTGCATCATGTTTACATCTGACGTCATATGAACACTCGCACCGCTATCAAGATAAAAGTCTTGTTTACTATAATTTCCACTCAGGAAAACAGCCGAAAAAGCATTCGTCTTTTTAACTTGCAGTTGATCACTCTGTTTACATTGTGATTTATAATGTCCCGTACGTTTACAGCGGTAACATTTAATTTGCGATTTAACTGTTTTCGACTCTGGCACAGACAATCCACCATGATTTCTTAAACTGTCATTTTTGACATTGCTGCCAACTTTAGCATTATAATGTTGGCCATGATGTTGGCGATTGTGTTGCTCTCTAATCCAGAACGCACTTCCTGTTTCCGATTCATCTTTACCTGCAAAATCCATCAACTTTGTTTTCACTACGTCAGCAGAAATGGCGATCCCTGAATGTACCATCGCCATGATCATAAGGAAGTATTTTTCAGGTAAACCTGCCAACATTAAACAGCCAATCCACTCGTCGTTCACAGAAAAACCTGTTCCCGATAATTTCTGAGCCGTTTCTATGATTTGCGCCACATAGTTCGTCATCGATTCGCAATTATCAAGACGAATTGATATTAAATTCCGCAGCAATGTTATTTTTCCTGTAAACCCAGAATCATTGAACATAGTTTGCAGTTTGTGCCATAAATTCTTTGTACTTTTAGCATCTTTGACGTGCACGTACAATGACGGATCAATTGTAAGAATTAACTTGCCTTTCGTTTTTGCATCGTCTGCGGTTGCTTCACTTGTACTTTCATCCTTGACGAAACTTGCTGTACCTTCTAAAGATAAGTAGATTCGCCGCTGCAAACGCCCACTCGTGATAATTCTCACGTCCCTTTAGCTTTGGAACGTTAGCTAAGAATGATGAGTTGGTAGCCATTTTCGTTAAAACTCGGTGAACACATAAAACAGTCAATCGGATGCTCAAAATACGACGCCTACACCTATGCTAGCTAATCCTACCGAAATATTTACTTTTCTAGTTCCTAAAGGGCATAACTGGGCCCATAACCTAATAAAACAACGTATTTTTTATGAATTGGTTACAACGGTTTATTCTGTTCCACATCAGCACACAGAGAGAAGAGAGATGGGCATAGATAATGCAGACAAATATTTCTAACAGTTTCAAACATAAAAACTTCACCTAAACATTTTTGGACATACGTTAAAGCTAGGAAAAATAATAAAAATAATTACCTGAAATATATGACGTATGATAATAACCAACTTACAAGTGAGGACGAAATATGTAACGCATTTAATGACTTCTTCTACAAGAATTTTAGCAGTAGGCTCGGATCTTACACGCCTTTCTCAACTGACTGTGAAACATACGGCGACACACTACACAACCTGACCATTGACAATGCGAGCATTCTCAAACTCTTACAGAATTTAGATACATCGAAGGGTCCAGGAAGTGACACTGTGCCCCATCTTTTCTTTGTTAACTGTGCTAAATTTATTTATTTATTTAATACTTTAAGCACATAAACGTACAGAGGCGGACTTAATGCCTTAGGCATTTTCTACCAGTCAACCTTTGGGTGATGGAGATACAAATAGTGGTAGGTGCAATTATGATAGTAAAATGGATTTGAATACAAGGCCTAAATATAAGCTATAAATACAATTAAATTATACAATAAATACTAAAACAAATAAACTAAATACAGGTACTACTAAACTATTAGTTGAAATAGACAATAGGAAAAAATCCCTGTCTTTACCAATTACTTATATCTTCAACCGGTGTTTCCGCGAGGGTTACTGCCCATCTATATGGAAAACTGCACACATTGTACCCATCCACAAAAAAGGTTGTAGAAATAGTATAGAGAATTATCGTCCCATATCAATTTTGAATGTTTTAGGAAAAATAATGGAGAAAATAGTAAACAACTTTATTTATCCAACTATATCTAAATTCATTCCGCAACAACAGCACAGGTTTATTGGAGATTAAACGAACTTACCTGAAGTGAAGTTCTATCCAAATTATACGAGTTGCTTCGTCCGAAGAGATTAGATAACATTGTAGTAATACGCCTAGGTACCGCCTTTCATCCACTAAGTTTTTTTTTTTTTTTTTTTTGTGGGTATTTTGTGTTCCTATTCGTTCTGCTTGTACTGTCACTCATTTAGTTGAAAGCCTGGAACTTTTTTAATATTTCACTCTACTTATTGGGAGTCATGGGGTTGGGAGGGAACTAATCTCTTCGGACGAAGCAACTCGTATAATTTGGATAGAACTTCACTTCAGGTAAGTTCGTTTAATCTCCAATTATACTTTCGTTGCTTCGTCCTTCGAGATTAGATAACATTGTAGATTTTGAAAGATGGTGAAATATTAAAACACACATAGGTACTCAGTTATTCTAAATATAATAAACAAACAATACACTAATTGTTTTCATAAAACTAAACTTTAAGTTCACATTGATTGTGGGTAAGTAATTTAAAGTAATTAAATTTTTATTATATTCAAACTATATGCCTTAATCAGAGGTTAGTATTGATAAAGCAAATTGATCAGATTGTTCACATTGAATATCTCTATTATAATATCTAGCGAAGACATTGGAGCTGCCACTCCACCCAGCTGTCTTTCGTATCGTGTCAATATTGACGCCAGCTCTGTGAGCGGCCGAGGTGGCTGCGTGTCTGGTGGAGTGGGCACAAAATATTGAGGTGTCAATTCCGCTAACTGTTAGTATCTCTTTTATCCACCGGCTGATGGTATTTGTAGATACAGGTTTATGAGGCTTTTTAATACCAAGGAATAGACTACTGAAATTGTTTCTCAAAGACTTGGTCCTATCTATGTAAGTTACCAAAGCTTCAGCCGGACATATTTCCGGTCGGTCTTTATAATACGGAATATTTAGACAGGGTTGAACTGACCCGGGGCGAGATGTCTTTATTAAATCGGTTATTTTAATTAAAATATGCTTTTCATTAACAGTAATGCTGTCCAGCGTAATTTTGCCGATAGTCTGCACTCTGTGGGCCGTCATTAGCGTGAGCAAAGTTGCAGTCTTTTTGGTCAATTGATCCAAACTTAAAACACTATTTGGGTATAATTTTGATAAATAAACTAGAACTATTGAGGGATCCCAGGTGATATTATATTTAGGGACTGGAGGACGAAGTCTGTAGAAACCTTTGAATAGCCTAGTAACGCGGTCATCAGACCCCACTCTCGATCCTAAGATCAAAGACAGAGCGGAGCGATGACTGTTTAATGATCCGTATTGTAAGCCGGAATTAAATAAATCAGTGAGAAAATAAATAACCATCGGAATTGACGCCTCGTGTACTTCAATATTGTGAATTTTACAAAAGTTAACCCAACGTCGAATAGCAACGTCGTATTGTTTTATTGTGTTGTTAGACAAGGAAGCTATCATAACATCTAAAGCTGACGGTGGTACTCTTCTGTTCCGTAGTGCCGTCCTGATAACTTCCCTGCAATCAACGTGAGCTTGGGGAGACTGTTGGAAATAGACAATAACACATTATCAGAGGGTGTAAACTGAAGCACTTCGGAACGGAGAAGTTTTTGATAAAGTGGAAACCAAGGTTGCGTGGGCCAAAACGGGACCACTACAATACCCTCGCCCTGATCGGTTATTATTTTTCTTAATACTTTTAAAATAATCGCAAAAGGAGGGAATGCGTAAAAAGAAAGATCTTTCCAATTCAAAGTAAAAGCATTCACAGCGAATGCTCCAGGGTCTCTGTTCCATGAGATATATTTTTCACATTTATTATTTATTCTAGATGCGAAAAGATCAATGTCTGGTTGACCAAAGGTCTGTACAATCTTTTTGAAAGCATGATCCTTGATCTCCCATTCGGTATCTGGATGAGATTTTCTAGACTCCGCATCTGCTATTTCGTTATCTTGTGAACTTATGTATGAAGCGAACACGTATATACCGCGAGCTTCACACCACTGCCACAAGGATTTTGTGACTTCAGTTAGATGTGGAAATCTTACTCCACCCATACGGTTGATATACGAAATAGCAGTTGTGTTGTCTATACGTAGTAAAACCTGACAATTTTTAAATTCTTTTGCAAATATTTGTAAGCCCAAGAAAGCTGCAAGAAGTTCTAGATAATTTATATGTTTCGTACACTCTGAACTACTCCACTGGCCACTGGCGGTCTCCTCACCGCATGCTGCCCCCCACCCTTTTTTGCTAGCATCTGAAAATATTTCTAGCGAGTAGGTGTCTTGTCTTATGGGATTGACAGCGTCATCAATCGATTTTAACCACCAGGAAAAATCGTCCTGTAAATACTGTGGTATTGACATGTAGCTATCGTAACTACTTGTTTGACATAATGCAAGGTATTTGCATCTTTCCATTTGCTTGGTGTAAAGCCAACCATACTGAATCGCGGGGCATGATGAAGTGAGGAGGCCTACCAAGCGTGCAAAATGTCTTATTTTACAGCGAGATTTGAGATGAAACGATTGTACTTCTTGTTTTATTAAATGTCTTTTTTCTTCAGTTAGGCTAACATGAAATCTTTTCGTATCTATCACGAAGCCAAGGTATTTGCAAATGTTACTCGGAACCATACAGCTCTTTTCAATATTAATAATAAAACCTAAGGACTCTAGAATACTTTTTGTTTGTATAATATTATCTAGGCAATCTTGATAACCTTTAGAAATAATACAAATGTCATCTAAATAAATAGATGACAAATAGCCTAATGATCTCAACAAACAAATGACCGGTTTTAATAATTTTGTAAAAACAAATGGAGCTGTATTTAGGCCAAACGGTAATACGTTAAATTGGTAAGTTTTACCTGCGTACTTAAATCGTAGGTACTTTCTGCAGGTCGGATGTATTGAGACAAGAAAATACGCATCTTTCAAATCCAGGGTGGCCATGAAACTGTTCTTCGTCACTAATTTTAATGTTGTTCTCAGGTCTTCAATCTTAAAATGTTCTGTTATTATGTGCTTGTTTAAGGACTTTAAATTCAATATAAATCTGTTTTTACCGTTGGGTTTTTTAATAAGGAAATAACTAGAGAGGAACTGTCCTTCACATGGTTCGCAATGTGAAATATCTCCACTGTTTATAAGATCAGTGATGGCCATCCTGTATTGAAGGGCTTCAGATGAAGACAATGTAGATGAACTAGGTTCGTGTGACTGATAAACCGGTTTAGTAAACGGTATCTTATAACCTCTTATCCAAGATAATATAACAGGATCTTTGGTTATCAACTGCCATTGGTCATAAAAATAGGACAATCGTCCTGCTGAACGTACCGTGTCTAGCGCCGCGGGGCGGGGCGCTGCTGCGAGCGCGGCGGCGGTGGCGGTGGCTGCAGCTGCCGCGGGCGCGGCGCCGGCTCCGGCCTCCTCGCTGCTCCCGTGCGCCGGCCCGCAGGGAACGGAGGCCTCTGGTTTAAAGGCTGAGCAGCAGCCTGTCTCGGTCTCTGTGCTGGCGTAGGTCTTCTGACCGGTGTGTTTAATTTTATTTCAGCGCCTGATTTTGATATGGCTTTTGCCGCCCTGAGTGTATCTGTCAGCTGTTCGCCAAATAAGAAATGATCGATTTCTGTATTAAACAATTGATCTTTAATATCTTTTTTGATCGTCGAACATATAAAACTACGTCTCGTCATGGATTCGTTGTGTTGTGAATCGCACAACAGTCGATCGGCTTCGATCAGTAATTTTATCAATGTCTGGTTTTTGTGTTCTGAAGAAAACAAAACATTGAGCGCTTCACTTATGCACGATATGCTTGCTGCAACCTGCGCCTGTTTGTTCTCCAATGCTTTGTCTTTTTTGAGAAGCATTTCCGATAAAGCAGCCTTTATTTCGGGATTTAACTTCGGTGCGTCAATCTTTGTGCAATTTTTTGGAACAAGATGTTTTTCCCGCAGCTCCTTTCTGGCATCCTTTGTCAAACCAGTCGTTGCAATGTGTTCCCAGCGAACAGATAACTCACTTCTAATATCCGGTCCATATTTTTTATCTTTTGTAGGTGTTTCACCCAAGAGATTCAGAATCTCTTCATCCAGCTCAGGTTCAGGATGTTCGAGCGCTGCTTCAGCGGGCAATGGCGAATGCACTGTCTGTACCGCATCTATAGCAGGTACCTGTGTGATTGCAATGGACGTACCCGGTTGGGGCTCTTCTGCATCAATAATCGGGATGGACTCGATTTCAGGCTGAACTTCCATTTCATCTGGAATATAATAATTACCAGATGTAGATAGTAATCAAATAAAATTAGCGCGGCGATAGTCCTTAAAAACTATCCACAACACCGAGTTTATCATTACACATGTAGGTACCTAGGTAGATAGATATCTACCTAGTTATTAATAAATATTAGAGCGGTGGTAGTCCTAAAAAACTACCCACAACACTATTTCCATACGTATTATATTCCAACGTCACTATTTGTAAGTAGGTCATGAGTTCATGACTACTGCCAAATTCTTGTGAAGGTAACATTCCTTTCAAATGTACACAATCACTAATAGGCACCTAAAGGTAGGTTATATTTTTTCCCAATGAATTGGGAATCCCAAATTGTGTGAAGGTAACACCCCCATAAGATGTCCACAACACTATTTGGAATATGACGGTATGTCAAATTATGATACGGATATAGTCCCAAAAACTATTCACAATATCTTTTCTTTATTGTAATCTCGATAAGAAAGCACTTCAGCTTACCTTCATGATCCGATAGCACTGGCGATATAATAACATTCGCCGACGAGCTACTGCTTCCCGAACTAATTCGAACACGCGTCCGTTGGTCGTGTTTCTTCATTTTCTTTTGGAGTTTCCGCAGTTTCCTTCTTAAATAATCACTGTCGTCGTTATTGTGACTACGTTTCGGCATCTTTATGCACTTTTTAACGACACAGATAAAATAATGTGGTGATCGGCGACACACTAAAACGCGAATGAGTGACAGTACAAGCAGAACGAATAGGAACACAAAATACCCACAAAAAAAAAAAAAAAAAAAACTTAGTGGATGAAAGGCGGTACCTAGGCGTATTACTACAATGTTATCTAATCTCGAAGGACGAAGCAACGAAAGTATAATTAAGGACCGGTCTACTAACACTAATTTAGCAGTATTTGTTGATAGTGTTTGGTTACGCTTGCTAATTTATTTTATTGCATCACCATAGGACGATTGAGAGGCATTGGTTTAATAGTTCCACTTACTAATTAAGTGTCACATATCGTTGTTTTGGTGATATCCCGCGCGGTGGCGCCACCGTCAACACGCCGCCGCCTGACGACCGGCCGCTGGCCATCTTCTTCGTTTTCTCGTTTTAACCACGGTTGGGTGCGCGCACGTCGGTCATCACTCATCATCTCGCCTTAATCGAACCACTCTTAATCGAACCTACATGAAAGTGTTATCCGTATTACCTAGACCTACTGTGCTGTGTACCGCTGGCAAGCATAGTGTATCGAGTCTGTGAGCTGAACTTCCCGAACGTGACATCCATCTGCCTCTGCTTTCGAATCGCTGTTTCAAAGGTATGTGGCATGATTAGTAAATTGAACTTTATCCATTGCCTTTCGTCTCATCTGCGTACCTATTATTATCCTTCAAGTTAGCACTGCTGAATCAGCAATTATAGCCTAGATTACTCGTAATAATTTAGGTTCAAGCGCGTGTGATTTTACTAGAAATCTTCTAGAAGTTATACGCACCATTTTGGTCCTTCGAGCTGGATACATTAAATTTGGTCCTATTTACAGCCTATTTTTAAGTTCTTAAAGTCTAATTTTAAGCAAAAAGTTTGGGAAATTTCTATATTAATTGCAGATCATCATACAACTCTCGCTTCTATTGCGTTGGGAATAAGGCTGGCTGCCTTGCGTGTACCGGCAAATTAATTGTTAACTTAAATCTTTAATTTCACTAATTAAAACTCCAAAAAATACATTTAATTAAATATCAACGTTGATCCATATCGCTAAATAAGTTTATTTAATAAATCAGTTAATTTTCGGCGTAATTACATATTTTTTTGTTCGTGTATGAAAATTGTGGGTAGTCTGGTATAACATTCGTCAAGTTGGCCTACTGACTGTGGAATATTCCAGTTCTTTGTTATCTTACGGCTAATTTTAATTTACGCATTAGAAACTTTTATATATTTTTATTCTAATCTAGATTGGCTGAATGAATGACATTGATTATTATTGTATGATACACTTTTACTGTTGGTTCGTTAGGTAAATGCCTACTATACTCGTATTGTACGAGTAGGTATTTTTTATAATTCGAGACTCAACCGCATTTGATTAATTATTGCAATTAACCAGATTATCATTGCGTCGCTTGATAGTTTTATTTTGTAAGGTAACTTGATCTTTTGGTAGGAACCTTCAGGTAAAATAACAGATTTGTATAAACTTTACGCGTTTAGTTCTCCTCATAGGAAACAGCCGTATATTTATACATATCACCCCCGAACCTAACTTTGTAAACGTAGTACTTACTAGATAACTTACTTCGAACGGTCATCTGCGTATTTACTTGTTAGGAATTTTATTGTTTTTTACGAATGTATTTCGTTACGAACACAATCGCATCGCTTACGGAAATAAGTACCATACTTGTTTCTAAGTTTCACACTTAAGATAAGCAGCTAATAAGGATTCTTTATTAACAATTTTTGAGAGTTTACACAGAGCAAATGAGGATTTATTAATTCTTTTGCAGACATTTTCTAAATGTGTTTATATTTGTGAGTTGGGTTCTCTGGTGAAAGTGTATTATTTTTGTTTTGTCCATATTTATTTTAAGATTATTTTCGGTTAACCATTGGATTATCCTATGTGATGTTTGGTTTACTACGTGCTCATAATCATTTTCTTTATCATTTTTTATTATGACTGTGCTATCATCTGCAAATAGTACCATTGGTTGATTGATATGGTTAGGGAGATCATTGATATATATCAAGAACAATAAAGGGCCTAGAACACTTCCTTGTGGTACTCCTATTTTTACAGTTTTCGAGTTTGACCTATGTTTAATTTCAGTTCGTGTTTTCTGACATATCTGTATTATTTCTACTATTTGTTTTCTGTTCTGTAGGTATGAATAAATGAGATCTAACGCTTTACCTCTTATGCCATACATGCTTAATTTTTGCATTAGTATCCTATGGTCAACTCGGTCAAAGGCTTTACTCATATCGATAAAGATAGCACAAGTTGGTATTTTGTTGTCAATGGCGCCCAAAATAGTAGTAGACGTAGACGACCCGTAGATGAATGTCAATAGTATACGATATTCTCAACGACACTTCACTTCATCGCCGCACAGGATTACTGAAAATCGTGAACTTGAAAAAAATTATGAACCAGAGCAACAAATTTTTATTAGAAATCCTTTATGCCACAGACAAAAGTTCATCTCGATATACTCATGATACGGTATTAGCGTATTTCCCTATTCATATCTATACAAAGAAAAAAGAGGCACTGTGCCTAAATCACGCCTAAAACGGGTGCCTAATAGTGTTGTTACAGAACACTGAAAATACTACTAGTCCTGACCTTGGCCCTGGCCCGAGCAGACGAGATACCGCTAGACAGTCTTAACGATGGACCAGGTATTTTGCCCTTCAACCTAGGATCCACAAGAGTCATTTCACATTTCCACTCTTTTCTCCAAATTATAAACCTTGATGTAACGAACAATTGCAAAAT
This sequence comes from Anorthoa munda, assembly GCA_945859665.1. Classification (NCBI taxonomy): domain Eukaryota; kingdom Metazoa; phylum Arthropoda; class Insecta; order Lepidoptera; family Noctuidae; genus Anorthoa; species Anorthoa munda. The sequence continues at coordinate 5,492,193 of OX243894.1, read as the reverse complement.
CTTACGCCACAATTGAGTAATATGTCACGATCTCTATGAGCCCCACATTAATTACCTAGGTACTAAATTAGACGAAATATCGGCACAGTTAGAAATACTTGAGGTAAAGCATGTTAAAAGAGGTCTCATAGATGGTCTTGGTTCATTAATAAAGAGCATTTCGGGTAATTTAGATTATACTGATGCATTAAAATATGATAATGCCATTGCAATCTTAAAGCAAAATGAAAATAATTTAGTTGCTGAAATGAATCACCAAATAAGTTTAAGTAAGCAGTGGGTTTCTCGTATCTCAAACTTTACAGATAAAATAGTAGGGGAAATTATCAATTCTATTTTAGCTAGCAGATACCATTAAATATGCTCATTTGGCACAGTTACTAATGATATTGGGAGTCCACATAGATAATTTGTCTAAAGAACTGGACAAATTACAAAATTTATTAGCATTTATTAGAGCTAGAAGTATTCATAATTCTATATTGAACTATGCTATGTTTAAGGACATGATGAACAGTTTAGGTATGCTATATAATAAGGATCAATTTCTAGATATAAGCTTAAGAGAGTATTTTGACATAATTAGACTAGGATATTGGACAACTGAAGAATGAGTTTTTAAGCTGACATGGTCACAATCATTCATAAAAAATATACACAAAATAAACCAAAAGTGGCAGCAGGAGCAGTGGTGGCCCAGTGGTATCGGCCGCGACTTACAAGTTGTAGGTCGTGGGTTCGAGCCTAGGCAGTCGCTTTACTTTGTGTAAATTATTTCATCACCACTGCTCTCAAAACGGTGAAGGAAAACATCGTGAGGAAACCGGCATGTCCTAGAACCAAAAATTCGAAGACATGTGACATCCACCAACCCGCACTGGGCCCGCGTGGTTGATTACGGCCCTCTCACAGAGAGGAGGCCTGTGTCCCAGCAGTGGGAACATTAATAGGCTGATGATGTGATGTGAAACCAAAAGTGCAGAGATATGGCAAACAAGTACCAGAAAAACAGCCCAGAAGTTCATAGAGCGGCGGGGATTTAAGATATGATCAAAATAATCCTGCAAGAAAGACTAAAAAATGTCCCATCCATGGCAAGTAATAGATTATGAGGTCAATAGTAGTGTGGCTTTAGGTACTTAAGACCTATTAATGCAAGTACTGTAATGCCTTAAAGTGGAAGGAAGAGAGTCCTGGGGGGTGACCATAAGCTCTAGAGTAAGATTATTTTGAGATCGCGTAAGTGACAGATGTATACGAGTCATATACATCTCTCCCTTACACACACTTAAAATAACCTTACTCTAAGAGCTTATGGTCATCCCCTGGAATCGGTTAGTTCGACTATGCTCTAGTCCCGCTATGCTCGACTCGAAAAATACCTAATAAAAAGTACCGCTATCCACGAAATCACATTCGCGGGCAGTGATGAAGAAAAGTGTTACAATGTAATATTTTATTTAACCAACATTAGAAACGGGCTATTTACCATGTTTACACAACAAACAGCACAACAAACAGTAAAGTTATAGTTTTTTGGTCACTAACCATGACAGTTTAAAAACTTTATTTAACCATTTAAAAAGTAAATTAAGAAACGACAATACGTGGCATCATTCATTTTAAAAACCATCCATCACATAGAACTGTGAACAACGAAACTTCTTGCCGTAAAAGTGAAACTTAACCTAAACATATTTCGAACTAAGATTTCGATATTATTTGTTTAATTTCAATATTTCTCAGCTTGATGCTCAATTGAATTGATTTCAAATACTTTTCTTTCCAACTGTACCTTTCATTGTTTACGTAGATTCGAAGAATTTCGTGCATAGCGGGCCTTTTTGTAGGTATTATTCTGTGTTATTATTATATTTTGTGGGTGAGGACGAAAGAGAAATACGTTTGAGATGTAGCAATTTTCCCGGTGAAACAAACATTAGTAAAATCTCTCCAGAATATTTTACAAGATGTTAACAGTTACATCACACTGCTAAATAGATAAGGTTCCTTCTACGTGTGAAGAATTTCAAGTTGTAATTCGTGCATCTAGAAAGTCGAGCGATGATCATCCAGGTCGTTTCAATGGACCTACTGCAAAAGAGGTAGCGCTGGTGATGGTTGGACAACAGTTTCAACAACAGGACATCATCTTGCAAATCCATAATAATAGACTGAAGCGCATCAGCGAAATCCATCCGTTATGTGACGCAAACTGCAATATCCGTTATTATTTTGTCGTGGCGAAGACGGGTACCTACTCAATCGATTTTCCTCAAATTGATCCTGAGACCAAATTGCCTATTTAAAAAACTGTTTACGCTGCATCCTTTTATTCGTATAGTTCTCATCAAACTTCTCGCCCGCCCTGAAGTTACAATGAATGAATGAAGCTACAATGGCTGCGCAGTAGAAAATCTCATACAATAACAGCACCGTTTTGTGCCTCGCGCATCCGGTAAACCAACTTCAGGGCGGCCAAGAAGTTTGGCGATGACTTTACCGTATAAAGATTAGGCAAGGAGAAGATAATCACTTGATGTACTGTAGATCTCTATTTAGCTAATATTTAGTCGACATGTACGCCAAAATTGAGATGGCAAGGTTAAATAATATAAGCAATAATCAGGCGCAACTGAGGGCAGAAAACTACATACATCTCAAAGACACCATCGGGAGAGCAGATGCCGATGCTAAGCAAATTGGTCAGATGGTAATACTGCCTGCATCTTTTACAGGCGGCCCAAGTTACATGCATGAAAGGACACAAGATGTACTCCACTACGGCCGTCCTAATTTATTTATCACATTCACAGTAATCCGAAATGGAAAAATATTACGAATGCACGGTTTTCTGGTCAGAATTCTGAAGACCGTCATGTACAGCCAGAGTATTTCATCCAAAATCCATGGATTTTATCGACGATTTCTGGCGTGACGACCTCTTTTGAACGACCTGAACGTTCGGCGACATTTGTGCTGGTACGATCTTAATTGAACTAAGTAACCTACTTCTTAACCAGTGAAATTGATGGTGCAGAGTCCTCGTAATGTTTATCAAGCATTTCCTTGGTTTCGATGATGGTTGCCTGCTTTAAATGGCTGAAAAACACAAACCCAATAACGTAGCTTGCTCATATTTTTACAGTAGCCTAATAAAAGATGGTAGTTGACAGAAATAGTGTTGCCATAAAAATTACTAAACGAGAAAAAAAAGTTGCCCTCGTACAAATGAGAAGCATATTTCACTATTAAAGGCTAGTTTAAATAAAGATTTTTTCTTCCAACTAGTCACTCCAGTGTTTGTGTCCGCTGCGGTCGTTCATTGTTAGCACAGCGGTACAAATAATAAATATTCTAAACATAATTATATTGGTGTTTTATTTTACTTCCTCTTCTCAATCTGCCTAGCCTTTTCCCAACTACATATTATGTTGGGATCGGCTTCTAGTCTAATGTGATTCAGCTGAGTACCAGTGTTTGCCATGGAGCGACTGCCTATCTGATCTCCACAACCCATCAGTAACTGGGAAACACGATACCCCTTTGGCAAGACTGGTGTCAGATTTCTGGCTTCTGACTATTCGAAGCCGACGAGCGACTATCAAAGATCTTCAAATGACAGCCAGGACCAACGACTTAACGTGCTTGCCGAGGCTCGGAGGAATCTCGTTAAGTTGAAATAGTTACCCATCCACGGACCGACCTCGTCAACTGTTGCTTAACCTTGAAGATCGACCCGTGCTGCTGTTATTATTTAGCCACGAGCTCCTTTTACTTCCTCTTCTTCCTTTTTTATTTAAAACCTACCGTACCTACTGCTTCTAAGTGCAGGATATTGGATGTAGAGACTTGTCTTCGACTGTAGCCACTGTCCGGCGTGCCAAACGTGTAAGATCTTCTATACGCCACACATGGAGACTTTCTACTTTCACTCCATGCATAAAACCATTACATAACCGAAGCCATTCAAGAATATTTCGCAAAGAACATTAAAAAACTACAATGTTCCTCCACCCCACCACCACCAACCCCAATCCAACCTCACTTTTACTATACTTCATACAACTTGATTCCTGCATAGCCAAATTTCACCAAATTTTCAGCGAGGCCTTGTTATTATATCCTCTTACAAATAAGGCTAGTTTGATTGAGTTAACACCCGGGCTTAGAATACTATGGAGTCTTGCCCTTCTCCTTTAAGATTCGATTCCGTGTTCTTTGTAAAAATGTATTTATGTTGAGAAGGGGTGTTAGAATAACAGTGGCAACATAAAACGTTTATTATACTTCATAAAAGATAGCTTGATCTCTGCGGCATATGTCAAACTGACGTATACGTTATTTTCTTAATAATGTTTTTTTTTATTTTTTTATTTATTTATTATACGGGCATTGGCATACCATCAGCCCAACAATCATACAGAACATTCAAATAACATTATGGTTAAAACAGAATAATAAAAACACTTTAAATTAATAATTTAAGCTACCTAAAGTACATATAAATTACAAAAGATATAAACACAGAAGACAGAAAAACTAAACTTAAATTAATAATCAGACTTAACAAAAATAACAAAACTATACAAATAATAATTCATATAGATCCAACAGTGTTTTGGATAAATTGAAATATAGAATTATATAATATAGGAAATTTTAATAAATCACAAATATTTTTAGGTAGGTCACATTTACCTAGTAAGTCCTGACATTGACAAATCAACAATAACCGTTGAACCGAAAACTGTTTACAATCAAAGAACAAATGTTGCAGGTCACAAATTTCATTATTACAATATATACAAGATTCATCATCGGTGAGTTTTAATCTATACAAATGAGAAGGTATTTTACAGTGTCCAATTCTTAGCCTACAAAGAGCAGTAATCAACTGTCTACCAAGGAATTTTTTACTTCTTTCAAATCATGAAGATGTTGATGGTTTAAGAGTAATTTCTGCTAACCATTTGCCTTTTACTAGCCGAGTGTGGGCAAGCGACAACTCCCAGCGCTTAATCATTAACTCTTTTATATAATTATTCAAATCAGTGTATGGCACAGAGCAATTACATATAGCAGAATAGGAAGATTTTGCAAGTCTATCAACTAGTTCATTACCAAGAATACCTGAATGACTCGGTACCCAGCAGAATTCAATGTACAGGTTCTTGATTGAGAGCTCATATACCAAACTTCTTATTTTATAGATTGCATAGTGAGAAGACATGTTTATATTTTTATTACAGAGGGTTTTTACCACACTCATTGAATCACATAATATTAAAAAGTAAGACTGAGTATAATTATTGTAATTTTTAAGGATATATTGCAGAGCATGTAAAATAGCAAGCATTTCAGCTGAAAAAACGGATAAATAGTCATTACATTTGTAGACTTTACCATAGTTGTAGGTTTGATCAAAAAAGGCATAAGCAGTTCTCTCTGAAGTTTTAGAAGCATCAGTATAAATTTTGATGAAGTTATTTTTGGTGTCTAAAAACTCTAAGAATTCATATTTAGAATAATATTTGTTTATATGTATAGGAACGTTCATATAAGTACAGATAAAGTCAACACTATAATAAGGATGTTGTTTAGACCAGAATATAATATCTTGAAAATTGAAATTTAAAAAAGTTATTGATTCAATTTGAGAAATAGCTACTTTTAAAATTTTATTATTATAATTAGGAACATCAAACCCATCAAGTAATTTAGAGATTATAACATTATCAAGACTACTTCAAAGAATGTTTGTCAGTGATATAAGATCTTCTAATAGCAAGAGGAACAATCCCAGTTTCTACTTCTAAGGAATTTATAGGTGATGACATCATAGCTCCACAAATTATATGTAGAGCCTTATTCTGTAAGACATCTAACTTTCTCAATAGATAACTGTCAATATCATAGTAAAAACTGCATCCATAATCAAAACAACTACGAATAGTAGTAATATAAAGAAGTTTTAATATTTTGGGGTCAGAACCCCAACTGAGACCAACCAAAGACTTCATAATGTTTAGGCCTAACTCAGCTTTTCTACAAAGATAGTCAATATGTGGTTTCCAAGATAAACAGGAATCTAAAATCAAACCAAGATATCTGAAAGAATCACAATTGGGAATAATTGCATGGTCATAGATAATTTGTGGATTCATCATATCAGCCGAAAGACGTCCACTGCTGGACATAGGCCTCCCCCAAGCGTCGCCACATTGACCGGTCCCGTGCGTCCCGCAACCAGCGGATCCCCGCAACCTTCACCAGGTCATCGGTCCAACTAGTGGGAGGCCTTTCATTACTGGCAACACACACTGGTCATAGACTTTCATCTTGAGACACTGTGGTAAGTTGGACGAGAAGATACCGCGCAACTTCCCGAACGCTGGCCAGCCGAGTCGGATTCGACGGTTGACCTCTTTCTCGAAGTTGGCCCTACCCAATTGGATCGTTTGTCCAAGGTAGACATAGTCGCCCACAACTTCGAGTGTAGAGTCTCCGACCATGATAGGAGTGGGTGTAACATGGGCATTCAACATCACCTTGGTTTTGTCCATGTTCATCCTAAGACCCACTCTTTCGGAAGCTCCACTGAGATCATCGAGCATTGTACTGAGGTCCTCCATGGTCTCAGCCATAACCACTATATCGTCGGCAAACCGAAGGTGAGTGATGTACTCGCCATTGACGTTGATGCCTAGCCCTCTCCAGTCCAGAACCTTGAAGACATCCTCCAGTGCAGCAGTAAACAGTTTCGGAGATATGACGTCTCCTTGTCTCACACCTCGCTGCAGAAGGACTAGTTCCGAAGTCTGATCCTGAAGTCGAACTGACATGGTGGCGTTTTTGTATAAACACTTCAACACTTCGATGTACCGGTAGTCAATTTGCGGATTATGAGATCCATTTTTAGAGAAAAATATGGTGGCACTCTTATCAACATTAATTTTTAGCTTCAATTTATTCCTTAATACAGAACCTATGTGTTGGAGGGCCTTATTCATAATTTGTTCCCCTTCTTTAACATTCCCACATTGTACATAAATAACTAAGTCATCAGCATATAATAAATACTTAACCTGCATAGGTATTATAGACATAAAATTAATAAGGCTAAGTATGAATATTAAAGGTGAAATAACAGAACCTTGTGGAGTACCTTTGTGCGATTTATTAGGTCCATACAATTGTTTCCCAGCCTTAACCCAAGTACTCCGACCATTCAAGAACTTGAAAATCCATTTCAAAATTAAACCAGGAACTCCTAACTTATATAAAGCATGGATTAAATAATTATGATCGATATTATCAAATGCACCTTGTATATCTAAAAATACAGCTAAGGTTGATTTACTAGCTTGAAATCCATTTTTAATATCACCTATTAAACAGCTGAGATTGTGCTGGGTGCTTTTACCTTTACGAAAACCAAATTGTAGTGGAGGTATCAAATTATAATGTTTAAATTGCCACTCTTTAATAATGTTTTATTCATGACCATAGATACAAGTCTTTCAGTCGGATACATAGATGGGTTAAACTTATATTACAATCACAGAGAATATAACCACTACGTTTTACAATAATTAGATACAATAATGTTATGGCACGTTTTCGACAGTAAATAATAATAATATTAAATCAATCCGTTTTTACATAAATATTTTTCATTAACAATCTATTCATATTATACGTATTTTCCTCCCTTTCAGGTTGGGTGTATTAAACTTATAAATACATACTTATATGTATACAAAATTATTATTTTTTTTTACTAATTTATTTACTAATAAATCACACTTGTGGGAACACTTTGATGTTCACTAATGTCATTGTCATTTAATTCACTCAATTCACTGACCATAATCAAACGTTGGATGTTAAAACTTGAACACTTTAGGATAACATGATCCAAATCGGCATCCTCTGCGCCACAATGATGACATCGGCTATTGTTAATTATGCGAATCCTATTCAGGTGAGCTGGAGTTAAGCAATGTCCCAATCTCATGCGTGATAATATGTTTATAAATCTTCTTGTGATGTATTATATAAGTTATAGTACCAAGGTTTAATCAGTAATTCGTTTTGTATTCCAGCATACCATCTGCCTTTCGTTTCCAAAGTTATGTCCCAATATTCCTTTCATAACTGTCTATTACGTTCTCTAAAAAGGCTATAGTAATCGGTGAATGGAACCTTGACCAACTCGGATCGATCCTCGTCATGGCCTGAACGGGCCGCAGTGTGAAAATGCTACACAACCTGTTTAATTTAATACATTTAGTGAAGTCTAACTGTAGATCATAGAAAGCTGCATTTACAACAAGATCTGTTTTAGATCAATCTGTATATATAACATAGTGTTCTGGTCTATTGTCTGTAACAAATCAAATTTATTGTGTACAGTATTTGAATGGATTGCAAAACTATTAATAATACCCTTATACGGAATTTTGTATATAGGCCAAATATCATTTTTAACAATATCTTTTGAATTATTATTTACATGTTTAAAAATTGTGGGCATTTCAGGTAGAGTTCCACCAACCAAAGAAGTAGCAGAGATGGCATTGAAATTGACTGTAAGATTTCAGGATGTATTGTGAGTTTCTTAAGCAAAGGATTAACATTTGATACCATGACTTTTAATAAAACTCTCTCAGCCAACAACAATCTTCGTAATGTCAAGGGAGGTATACATGTCACAACTTCTAACGAATTAGTAGGTGTGGAGCGCATAGCACCACAAATAAGTCTCAGTCCCATATTTTGAATTACATCTAATTTTCGTAATAAGGTGCTATTGGCATTCATATAAGCTAAACTGCTGTAATCAAAATGGCTTCTCACTATACCTTTGTACAGCATACTCATAACTTTGGGGTCAGATCCCCAAAAACTGCCTGCTAAATGCCTCAAAAGATTAATACTATTCAGTGCTTTGTTACTAATATGTTTAATATGTTCATCAAACTTTAATTTATCATCAATAATGACGCCTAGGAATTTATGTTGCTTAACAACAGGAATTTCTGCATTATTGTATGAAATTTTAACATTGCTATAAGTATTTAATTTTTTTCTGATAATTAAAACTGAACTCTTTTCTGGACTTATTTCTAATTTAAGTTTATTATGATAATAGATGTATGATTGAGACAAAGCCTTATTGATATTAGACATTGCTATATATATGTTTTGATAAAAGCAAGTCATCTGCAAACTGCAGGATATTTACACCTGGTGCATCTACATATTTTAATATTTCAGAAGTATACAAGTTATAAAGTAAAGGAGACAAAGTTGCTCCTTGCATTGTGCCTTTGTTAACAGTCCTAGGTCCTTGTAATTTATTCACCTCTTCTATAGTGAAATTGTTTTAGAGAAATACATTTACATCATTTTCCATAGCATTTTCGAACAAATACTCAAGCCTATTGTCATCTATTAAAGTAGAATCTGCCAAGTTATCTAAAAATCTTGGAACCCACTCATCATTGATGTTTTTGTTTCGATTTGATCCAATTTTTATAATTTTTTTAATCTATCCCCATATTCTAGAAACTGGAGTTAACCTATTGAAGCTACTAAATAAATCACGCCAAGAAGAAGAACTTTCTTCCTTCACAATTCTTTTCTTTTTTGAATCAAATTTTTTATACTTAATCCAGTTTTCAATGTTCGGTTGAGAAAAATAATACTTCAATGCATCCTTTGATTTTGCGACAGCATCACTACATTTTGTATTCCATCATGGTACTGGTTTTTTTAATAGCTGTGTTTGCACCTAATTTTCGTTTTGGAATTGTTTTATTCCTCAAGTCATTTAAAGTTTCTATAAAATGGTTATATCCATTGATATTAGAAACATTTATTAAGTCCAAGCGGGAAAAACAAGTTTCTGATAGGCTATAATATTCGTCCCAATCTGCCTTACTATAAATATATTTCTCTTGATCCACAGGAGGTGACGTGTACATAGATGGTTGAATATTGATCTCAAGTAAGGTTGGAAGATGATAGTTGCCCATGGAATCATCATGAACATACCCAAAGGCGTCGCCAGCCGATGGCCCAGGGGGGGCAAGTTGATATGGAGAATGAGAAAAGTATGAATTGTAGTTAAAGTCAAGAGCACATGAAGCTTTTCACTTGTAGTACGAGCCTTGAGCCGACAGCGATTGTAATAATAACGGTACAGATACAGAGTCCAACGTGTAAAGCTTCACGAGTTCTTGACTGTTGTTGACCTACAATAAATAAAACTTATAAATTAGTTATTACATTTATTAGAATAATAGAATAAAAATAATTTGGGAGTTTGAATATGAATAATTATATTGTATTTTTTTTGTAATTACCAAATTTTAATATTATTTATAGTGGTCGGCAAAGATTCTTTTTTTATTAGGTTAATTAAAACATAATCTTCGAGGGCTTTTTGAAAACTTTTCGACCACTTTGTTATGAAAATCTTGTAACTAAGTTTCCATGAATAAGTTTTCTGTGCACACTCATCATGGCCAGACCATTGAGACAATTTTCATCCATAGTGCTTTTTAGCCAGGTTTTTAGTCTCCTGAGGCTGCTAAACGATAGCTCTACCGTACGCGTTGTGCACGGAAGAGCGATCAAAATTTTCAACGCTTTTTCCGTGTCGGGGAAGAAGGTTTTTGCCTCTTTTAGGATATAAAGATATATGGTGTATATATATTCATTCGAGTTTCGACGTACGGGAATGATCGATCAAGCAAGTCAAGTCAAAGACTTAGGACTTTGGTTGCTTTACATTTGGCAACTTTTTTAGAATCTCTAGGGGGGGGCAGCTGCCCCTCCCTGCCCCCCCTTGGCGACGCCCTTGAACATACCAGTTACATAAATGAGCTATTGAAGAGCTAACAAGGGCAAGGTCTATTGCTGAAGCTTGTCTATTAGGATAAGGAACTATTGTTGGTGTCAAACATAGTGAAATGAGGTTATGCAAATAAATCAAAACAAAGACTTAGCGGCTGTCAAAAACGTACGGAAACCGGTGAAAACTATAGTATTGGCGGGCATTCACAATTCTAGGGTATTCATCGACTCTGGAATCTCATATCCGCGAAGCTGTGCGCTAAACTATTTAATGTTGAGTTCAACATCGGCGGGCTAACGCTAACAGGACCGGGAGGTTCGCAAGTGCGGTCACTAGGTAGAATTACGACGGTTAGCGTCTTTGATAGACAGTGATACAACGATGCTACGTTTCACAATATACCTATACATGAGCCACTTAGAAGATACAATGTTTACAAAGAAACGAAAAAAGCAGATTAAAGACCGTTTTGAAGCCTAATAAATACACGAGAGGGGCCATCGTTCTGTCCCTTTTTCACATCCGTTCTCCCTCCCTGTCACGTACTATCGCCTTCTCTATCTCTCCTTCCACCACCACTTGCAGTTGCAAACGTCGGTTTACTTTTGGATTTACCTCATTGACGTCGTTGTTCGTCTTCTGCAACACCGGATAAAGCAAGGTAAAAAACATTTACCTTACATAAAGTGCTAAAATGAAATTTGTAAGAGCTAAATAACACTATTGTACAGTGTTAACACTTTTTAACTATAATTTTTGAATCTTTCAAATGATCAAGATTATTTTAAACACAGAACACTCTCTCCTTCTAATTAAACGGTGTTACGTACGACGTTTTTAATAATATCGAATATTATTTATGTAGCGTCCTTTTTTTTGCGTACAGTTATAGTATAGTATTTCAGCGTACGAATTATAATGATGAGTGATCAAAATATCTTACCGAACCAAAATATGAGCACTCAAGATATAAGCAAAGATAGTAAAGTCTAATAAATAATAAATCTCGGAAAAGAAAACGCCGTTTTCTTAAATTAAGTAGCTCAACAACATAATCAAGTTCTAGTAGCTCTGATAATTCACCAAACCATAAGCGTTCTCGTCGTTCGCATAAAAGGAACAAACGTAGTCAAAGAGAAATTTAATTTGCGTCTAAATCCAAAAACAATTATAACTGATTTTGAAAAAAGCAGTAAATAATGCTTGTAAACGCGCATTCCCAGAAAGCAGGAATAAATGTTGCTATTTTCATTTAAGACAATGTATATGGAGGCACATACAACAAGCAGGATTGGCAATCTTGTATGGTGACAACTGTAATTTTGCGTTCAAAATGAGATATTTGGCTGCACTGGCATTTTTACCTGCACTAGAAATTCCATAAGCTTTTAAAGAATTCGTAAATTGTTGACAAAGTTTTATCACCAGAAACGCACCAAGTAATCGAATGGTTTAAAAACTATAATATTGACAGTAATGTTTACAAAACCGAAAATAGTAAAATTATACGAGCTCATTAAAAGTATTGATTACAAAAGTGCCACCCACGTTCCCCCCAGAGACATCCACACAAAATTTTTGTATTTGCCACTTATTTCTTGAAATCCAATATCTCTCAGTAACAAATTTCCACCACATATATTTCTGTTTCTGAAAAGTTCAAATGATGCACTTGTACGAGCCAAGTTTAAATTTATTTCGGCAAATTCTTCTGGAGACTACATCACTACGTTGGTTAAGGTTGCAAAATGGCATCCATCGCTAGTACGACCGTGTCAGAGCCAGCACCGGAGTCCGTTCCGATGAAAACTTCCACCCATCCATACTATTCGTAACAAGTCCGCGGCGATGTCACGGCATTCGGTTCGGCGAAATTTCACTAATGTAGACCCACCTTTAGGGCATCAGGATTTCTTTGACCTCAATGATTTTGCTGAATCAGTTTTTACTCCTGCTACTCTCAAAAACAAAGACCACCCGTCCACACTATCCGTGGCAAGTCCGCGGCGATGTCACGACGTTCGGTTCGGCGAAATTTTACTAATGTAGACTCACCTAGGTCATCAGTATTTCTTTGACTTTAATGATTTTGCTGAATCAGTTTTTATTCCTGCTACTCTCAAAAACAAAGACCTGCATTTCAAGAAAATTCGAGTTAGTACATTTCAAAAATCGAACTTTTAGCGACCCTAAGGCGACTGCTTAATTGCTTTTTACCCGACTGCTGAAGGAGGGTAATGTGTTTATCAGTCTATGTATTTATGTATGTAAGTATGTATGTATGTAAGTATGTATGTATGTTTGTATGTATGTTTGTTCCTGTGTGGCGTTCTAGAGACCAAACGCGTGGGCCGATTTTGATGGTTCTTACGTCAATCGATTCGTATTAACCCCGCGAGTGTCACTGGCTACATGAAAAAATTGGAAAATAGGAATATGGCGGTTTTTGGGCGCCATATTGTGGGGGCCCAAATTTTTTTTTTTCTTCCGAACCTATCGTGTGGGGTATCAAAATAAAGGATTTTAAGAGGTGATTACTGCTTGAAAAGCGAACTAAAAAGACGTAAACAAGGAGAAAATCATGCTGTGCAGTCGGAGTATACGTCTGGTTTTGGTCAGCCAGCTCGCGAAGATGTATCCTCCGACAGCACAGCATGATTTTCTCCTTGTTTACGTATTTTTAGTTCGCTTTTCAAGCAGTCGGGTTTTTGATTTTTTTAATTAACTTGTTTTTACGATACGGTAACCGATCGTCAGCAGGAGGCCCGCCAGTCGCTTACATACCTCCGCCTGGCCACGTCTATACTATATTTCTAGTTCCATATCGTGTAGTTTGGTAATAAATAACCTTCAAATTTTTAGAACTCCATTAAATAGTCAGTATATTTCAACCGAACTTTATTTACACCGAACTAACTTATTCAACCAACCCGTGCACCTTTTGTCGACGTTTTATAAGTGCCAATGTAGGCCCCTATGTGAAATAAAAAAAAAATATGTTAATCTCCTTGCGTCGGAACCTTAAATACAACAAGTGGTGACCCCGAACGTTAAACATAGATTGTGTAGTGAAATTGTGTAACTGTAATTACGTAACTTGAAGACATGATTTTTTGTTTATGGAGTTATATTCATTATTTTATTCTTAAATGACAGATAAAGGCATAAAACTTATATTTCTGTTTGAATTATGAAAATCCGCCGACGCATTTAAAAGATATTTACTGACGAATTAGTGTAAGGAAAATCTACCAAGTTAATATTTTCACGTTTCTGTTCTAAAAACTTTTTAGTGTTTGTAAATATGTAATATAGATATTAGTGTTTAATTTTATTAAGGGATATGTAAATAATAGGAATTAACGAAGATGTTATGTTTATGTGTATCATATTTAGTGGTATCGAATGAAATTTTTTGATATCCAAAGTCGAAGTTTCGCGCCAATCGTGTTTGTTTACTTTTTATTTTACACCAATATCACCGACCCATATGTAGAAACTATTACGTTATGACAATTATGTTTCTAAATGTACTTGGTAAACAACAATAACACCGGTCCACTAACACGTAATATTCATTACGACTACTTTATTTATGCTCAAAACTTCCAAATCGTCCATCAGGTATATATCATCGGCATATCATATTGCGAGCTGCTACCGCTGCGGCAAGGAGGGCCACAAGTCCGCAGAGTGCGAGGCCGCCGCGCCTCACTGCGCTGTTTGTGCCGCCAGTGGCCGCCCCGCAGGCCACATTATGAAGGAGAGGATGTGCAATCCTCCCCCTAAGAAGGGAAAAGCAGGCGCAGGCGCCGAGTAAGCCTGCCGCTTCCTCCGCTGTGCCCGAGTTAGGGCTTTCGGCTGCTGCTGGCCTGGCTGAGGAGGAGGTTGTTGCGATGTTCGATGGATAGAGCCGAACATCGCATCCTCCAGGCGAACACGAACCACTGCAGGGCGGCCCAGGATCTGCTGATGCAGATCATGGCCGAGTGGTTGGTGGACGTGGCGGTGGTCGCCGAGCCTTACTCGGTCCCCAGTACCTGGCTGGGCGACCGGGACGGCTTGGTGGCGTTGGTGGCGCGGCCCTCCCCTCTCGCTTTTAGAGAGGGGACCGGGATACGTGGCCGCCGCGTGGGGGGGAGATATGGCCCTGGTGGGGGTCTATTTCTCCCCAAACCGCCCTCTAATGGATTTCGAGGATTTCCTCGAAATCCTTACGGCAGTCGCCGGGAGGGCGGCACCACGCCAGGTCGCCGTGATGGGCGACCTCAACGCCAAGTCGGAGGTTTGGGGCAACCCGGCTGCCTCCTGCAACGTCCGGGGACGCGCCGCCGAATTTTGGGCGGCCTCGTGCGGTGTGTCCCTCCTCAACAGAGGGGCGGTCCACACGTGTGTGCGGCAACGGGGAGGGTCGGTGGTAGACGTCTCGTTTGCCACCCCCGCCCTGGCCGCCCGCGTCGTGAACTGGCGGGTGGAGACGGTGGAGACTTTGTCGGACCACCGATATGTGCGGTTCGACATCTCCACCGGCCCCCGGGTAGGGACGGCCCGCTCAGGCCAATCTCCCTTCCCGCGGTGGGCTGTAGAGCGAGGGTTGAGGAGGAAGGGCCGGTCGTTAGGGCGGCCAATAGATGGGTAGGTTGCGATGGTGTATGGGCGCCAACTGAGGCGGGCTGCAATGTCGTATGGGAGGCATTGCGGCCGAAGGCAAGAGGCCGCGGCGGGAGAGGCGTGTCGGTAATAGCGTTGCGCCGCTCGCCCTGCCCTCCGCGGCCTCCACGGGGTCGCCACCGTTTGATGGCGGACGCGGTGGGGCCGCAGGGAACGGACGCCCAGGTGTTCCTGGGTGCCTCAAAGGGCCATTGCACAGCGGGTGGCGAGGGCCTACCGCTCGGTGGGCTTCGCGGCGGCGTGCGCTCTGGCGGGCACCCCTCCCTGGGAGTTGGAGGCTTGGGTGCTCGCCAGAGTGTACGAGTGGACTGCGCGGCGGAAAGCGCTAGGCGAGCGCCCCGCCGCGGAAGAGCGGAAGGCCGTGCGACGGGAGGCGAGGGACGCCATCGTCCTCCTTTGGAGGGAGGACCTCGCCACCGCCACCTTTGGCCGCCGGACGCTGGACGCGCTCGGTCCAGTCCTGAAGGGCTGGCTCGAGCGGCCACATGGTTTCCTCTCGTTCCGTCTAGTGCAGGTGTTGTCCGGACATGGTTGTTTCGGAACGCACCTACACCGGATCCGGAGGGAGGAAACCCCGGCGTGCCACGACTGCGGCGCGGTGGAGGACACGGCGCAGCACACCCTCGAGGTGTGCCCAGCCTGGGCTGAGCTGCGCCGTGCCATGATCCAAATGGTTGGGCAGGACCTCTCACTTCCCGGCGTGGTTAACTCCATGCTGGGGAGTGAGGAGGCCTGGGTGGCGGTTGCCTCCTTTTGTGAGGACGTGATGTCGCAAAAGGAGGCGGCGGAGCGCGCGCGGGAGGACGATCCTCTCGCGCCACCGCTCCGCAGGCGGAGAAGGGGTGGGAGAAGACAGTTATACAATCGCCTCCTCCCACCTCCTGGTGGTGACTAGCGGGCGACGGGCGCGGGGGCCTTTCGCTCGCAGTGCACAGTCACCACCCTTGTCGGGCGGGAATGGCCGAGCACTCACGGTCGTTCCCGGGCCCCTCCGCTTAGGGAGGGGCGTGAAAGGCCTGCCGTAAAGGCGGCGGTCGTCGGCGGGGGACTGGAAGTAAAGGCTGTGCCGGTTTCCCAGTCCTTCTCCACTCAGACGATGCGGGAGTGCCGCTGGGTTATTTTAGTGGGTATACATACCGGCAGGCATATTACGTAGCGATTTTTGCGCAAGAATTGCTCTTCAGTACAAAAGTTTTGGCGTTGTTGGCGGTTTTTTTTTCTAAATAAGTGCATTTGACAAACAGCGAGCGATTTGCAAACGATTGTGTAGGACCTACCATACCTACACTGCAGGTAATGCCGACTTTTAAGCCTACGGGCTTGCCCAGGGAGTCCCGAATAGCCCCCCATTCCCCCAACGGGCTGGTATGAGTAATGCATTTTTTCCCAAAGAGATAAAAAAAAAAAAAAAAAGTTAGGTTAAACCCCCCACAGCGCATACGTCCTCGTCGTGTTCCCCGGAAACGGCCCAGTTCTGACCACTGTAACGGAGTGGCAGACTGGGTACGGCCAAAGTGCGCTGTGCATTCGTTGCGATTTTATCTTGTTTTGCGGAAAGTGACGATACTGAGTTGAGGCTATGCCTACCCCTGCGCGGGATGCCCTCGGGCATTTTACCAAAAAAGGCCCTTCTCAGGGCCAACCAAAAGGCCCTTATCAGGGTCAACCAAGAGGCCCTTCTCAGCGCCAACCAAAAGGCCCTTTTCAGGGCCAACCCAAAGGCCCTTTTCAGGGCCACCCCGACGCTTCGGCGTCAGAGGCTAGCCGCGCGCCGTCTGCAACTAGCTTCCTCGACACGGCGGACTCGGACACAGAGTCCATTGTGTTTGAGTCGGACAGTTCGATGGACGTCGAGACTCGATCGCGGAAGCGGGCCTTCCTGAAGGAAGGGTCCGACGGCTCCTCGGGTTCGCGGTCCCGCGTCGTGTATGACGATCACTCGTTGGCTGACCTGGAGAGGATGGCACAGGAGGATGAGGAGTGGATCGTGGAGGTCGCCACCAAGTCCTCGCACCTCAAGGGGACCTTCCAGAAGGCCCTCAAATGCCGGGCCGTAAGCATGCGCGGCATCGTCGGGGCGCTGGTGCAGCGCCAGTCAACCGACGAGACGCGCCAGATGCAGGCGAAAATTGATCGCCTGCAGTCTGAAGTAAGCCAGCTTCATCAGAAGCTGGCTGAAGCCACGGCCCGGCCAACCCAAGCCAAGCCTGCGGCAGAAGGCCCCGCCCTCCATCACAGCCATGAGGATATCATCCGCACGGTTGTGAGGGAGGAGAGGGACTTCGTCCGAGCCTGCATCGCAGGGATTGAGGACCGGCTCCTACCGGAGCAAAGCCTCCGACCGCCGCTGCGGACAAGAGGCAGAGCGAGCCGGAGCCGACCTCCCAAAAGGAGGACACCCTTCTCCCTTCCACCACCCCGACCAACCAGCAGGGCTGGACGAAGGTCGTCAAGGGGAAGGGGAAGGTTAAAAAGACGGCAGCGGCCGTCCCTGCCGTCCCCGCCACCACCCCGCCTGCCAGCCAGCCGCAGTCGGCTGGCAAGGGAAAGGGGAAAGGGGAAAGGGAAGGGGAAAAGCTCCCCCCCAGCCAGCGCCAAGAAGAACTTGGTTGTTCCCAAGACCGCATCCGTCGTGGTGACACTCACCGCGGAGGCTGCGGAGCGGGGCGAAACCTACGCGTCCGTGATGTCGCGGGGCTGTCGGTTTTAGCTCGGGTGTAGTCCGGGCATTTGTGGCTCAGCCACTACGTTGTTACAGGTGCTTCGGCATCGGACACACCCGGGCACTCTGTCCGTCCAGCGTCGATAGGACGGACAGCTGCTACCGCTGCGGCAAGGAGGGCCATAAGGCCGCCTCCTGCAAGGCCGCCACACCGCACTGCGCGCTGTGTGCCGCCAGTGGCCGCCTGACGGGCCACGTCACCAAGGGGAGGAACTGCAGTCCTCCCCCCAAGAGGGGCAAAGCGCAGGCGCCGATCCGGCCTGCCGCTGCTGCCGCCGCCGTTCCAGAGACTGGAGCTGCGACGGCCGCTGGCCTGGCTGAGGAGGGGGTGCGAAGTCCGACTAATGCATAGAGTCGAACATCGCATCCTCCAGGCGAACACCAACCTCTGCAGAGCGGGCCATGGTCTGCATGAACACCAACCTCTGCAGAGCGGCCCAGGATCTGCTGATGCAGAGCGGGCCATGGTCTGCATGAACACGAGGCGGCGGAGCGTGCGCGGGAGAGGACGATCCTCTCGCGCCACCGCTCCGCAGGCGAAGAAGGGGTGGGAGAAGGCGGTTGTATAATCGTCTCCTCCCATCGTCTCCTCCCACCTCCTGGTGGGTGCGGGGGCGCCTTCGTCCGCATTGCACCAATCACCACCCTCGTCGGGCGGGAACGGCCGGGCACTCGCGTTCGTTCCCGGGCCCCTTTGGTATGTCTTCCAATTAAGGAGAGACCAGTGCCTATTAATATCTTACAACTATATTAATCCGTCTGTGCGGTTACAATTTTTGTTAGTTACTATAATTTACATTTCCTATTCTATTTTACTATGCCTATTAACAATTTCGCACTTTATTGTGCCCAGTCCTTAAACTTTCTCTTGCGTTACTATAATGCTATTAATCTTACAATTAAAATACCCTTTGCAATTTGTGCCCTATACTTGTCTTAAATCTTTAAACATTTATACATATTTTGCAACTGTGTTGCTCTACCTCTTAATTCTACATTATATCTAGGTGCCTTAATATTAAACTAACTTAATTATTCCTACATTATTCTAATCTTAACTACATTCTTATGACTAACTATATTACAACAAACACAATATATACAAAGCAAAAGCAAAATACAAACAAAATCAACAAAACAATATAACAATATATACATAATTACTCAATTGTGCATCAATTTTTATTTCTTTGAATCACCTTAGCTGCTATGGTTTGACAAAAGTCTAAAAAGTCGTCCCTAAGATTTTTACTAGCTATGATTTCTGCTGTTTTCTTTTTTAAGGTTTCGATCTATCTCTGTCTCTAGGTTAAGTCTTAGATTTGCATAAATTGGGCATTCCACGAGTATATGTTCCACGCTTTCGCTACTACCTGTGTCGCAGGGACACGCCGGACTGTCCTTGTGCTTGAACCTGTTCAAGTACTCGGAGAATCCGCCGTGCCCCGTCAACACCTGCACTAGCAGCGGATTGAGCTTAATCTTTTATAATAACCTATAGGCGCTCAGCGCATCGGGGAAAAACATCTTTGTGGTAGATGCGGTGGTTCCGTTTGTGTACCTACTATGCCACACCTCTAGCGTGTCGTTACGGATCTGCCGCTTGATGAAGGATATCGGGCATCCATCATAATCCGGCTTTGTCTTCAACCCTACAGCGGCCTCTTTTGCCAATTCGTCTGCTCTTTCGTTTCCCTCCAACCCCACGTGTGCTTTAATCCAAAATAATGTAATTATCTTTTCCTGTTCCGAGAACTTTCAGGATGTTTTCTCTTATTGCTACAACCAGGGGGTGAAGGGAGACACCGCGTGTTATCGCCTCAAGAGCCGACCTAGAGTCGCTGTAGATGTTGAAGCTTCCACCAGACCTTTCGGTCGCAATCTCGGTAGCCTTCACCAGCGCCAATAACTTCGCCTGGTATACGGTGCAGAACTGGTCCAGTTTGAGCTTCTTAGTTTCGATCTCAACGGCTCCATCCCATAGAGATATAGCCGCACCAACTTTGTTATTCATTTTGCTGCCATCAGTAAATATTTTATATCTGGTTTCCTCTTGCTGGGCCAGCTCTGCATCGTCCGCCACCAATTTAAATTCTATGGCCTTTTAGGTCGCTGGGTGTGGTATGTCCGCATATGGTGTCGGTCGTTCCACCCTCCTATCGCCGACTACTCTCACTGAGTGTCCTTTCTTTACCTCGTACAGAGAGACTGCTTCCTTGATCCTGAGATCCAGCAGAAGCATCCCCGAGAGCAGCAATGCCGCGTTTAGCGACGTGGTCCTGTATGATTTGACCATCTTTTGTACGAATCCGCGCTGAACCTCATTCAAATATTTCCAAATCCCTAATTTTTCAGCGGCTGGAGACCAGGCGCTTGCTGCGTACATGATTATTGGCTCCACCACTGCCACATATATTGTTCTGATTACCTCCGCCGATACCCCCCACTCCACTTTGGCTGCCCTCGCTAGCTGTTTGTAGATGTTTAATGCCTTGCGGCAGACATTCGCAACGTGCGTATTTAAAGGTCAGCTTTTCGTCAATGGTCAGCCCCAGTATTTTGATTTCCTTCGACATGGCTATGCCCACCTCCCCCATGCTCAGGAGTGGTGTGTCGTGCTTCAGCTTGTTTGTTACTATCATGGCCTTTGTCTTCTGATGCGCAAACTTCAGCTTATTATCTTCACCCCACTCCTGGACATGTTTTAGGGCGGCATTCGCCTGTCTCTAAACCTCGAGTGCCGTTTCGCCGGAGAAAACCAGAACTACATCGTCCGCGAATGCCTGACAGTAATTCCCTCCGTTTTCCAGGCTGTGCAGTAGCGGGTCCAACAACACATTCCAAAATGTGGGTCCCCCGATGGATCCCTGGACACATCCCTTTGCTGTTGCTTTCCGAGCTTCTGCTCCTGCGTACATCACTCTGACTTTGCGGTTTGTCAGGTAACTATCCAGGACTTTGCGGATGTTTTCTGGGCAACTGGTTTCTGCCAGCCTACATCTCACCGCGGGCCTCCAAGCGCTGTCGAAGGCTTGTCGTATGCTTGTGCTATGTCGAGCGATATGACAACTGTAATTTTTTGCTCTTTTAATTTTGATCTTATGTGTTTAATAAGGTCATAGAGGGAGTCTTCGGCACTGCGTTGCGGTGTGAACTCGTACAAAGACAAAGATATTTTATTTCAACTAGGCCACCAAGCGGCACTTTTGAACGTACATAAAAATGATTCTACCGTGCATTCGGAAAGTAGCTTTGTGGGCGATAGAAATAAAATCGACCCTGAAACTGGTTCAGAAGTTTAATAGTTAAACTGTTTGTACAGAATTATAATATGAAAACGTGTCGCGACAAAATATGGCGGTTCGATCCGCAAAAATATATTGAGTCAAGTGAAGTCCGCCGTGAAGTTGTAGCGAGTCTCGCCGACGTAGGATGCGTTCACGAATAAAGTGAAAGGGCTGCGTTCCGGCGTAGACAAGCTTGTTATGGAGAAGAATGCACTAGAAACTCCATAATTACTCTTTTAAAAAATTATTGTTTTTTTACAATATTTAGGAACATAGGTACATATATAGTTATTAGTTCATATATGTGAGGACAATGCACCCAGAATAGCACTACACACCACCATACCACCTACAGACATAAAGCATTAGAAGTACTCACACATGTACTGTGCAGTTATGTAATAGATACTAGAAAAACATTAACATCCGAAGCAGTCAAGTTATGACCAATCCCAACTGACGGCGTCCGTTCACGAAAAGGGAACCGGATGATCCAACACACGCGCCACCATCAGAGAGACATTTGAGAGAGCATGACACACTCAACGGCCAGGGCACACACAAGTCAACGAACGCCGCATAGGTACAGTAAATGGTAGATTTACAGTTGGGTACATAGTACTCACACACGTGCTGTGCAGTTATACAATACTAAGGAAATTGAGTTTATACAATACAAATATATTCATACAGTCTTCAGCAGGTCCAACAATACCTCAAAACAATAATGTTCTGCATATCACTTGTTATTGCGCCCTAGTGGATGTGGATTGTGGAGCAGGACTAGCATTGAGCCAAGCATTTTTATCAGTAATGTAATCCCCCAACTTATAATATGACAGCCAACATAGTGTGCGTTTTATACAGGTTTTAAAATTCGTCTCATTCAGTTCAAGAATGTCCCCACATTTATTGTAACATAGGAATTTTATTGTAACATTTTGTACAGTACCCCATGAAAGATGTGGCTACTTTAGCCAGTCTGAAACATGGTTGAACTAATTGGTCCCTATTTCTAGTAACGTAATTATGTCTGTCGCCGTTTTTACTAAAAAGATGTAAATTCTTTCTCACGTACATGATGTTTTCATAAATATATTGACAAGGAATCGTCATGATGTTAATGTCCTTAAACAGTTCCCTTAGAGAATCGCGCCGGCGAAGATTATATATTGCTCTGATGGCTCGTTTTTGCAGAATAAAAATTGACTCAATGTCTGCAGCCCTTCCCCATAGTAGGATACCGTAAGACATTATACTATGAAAATAACTAAAATAGACTAGTCTCGCGGTATCCACATCGGTTAACCTACGAATCTTTGCAACAGCATACGCTGCCGAACTCAGCCGCCCTGCAAGGAATACCAAATGAGGACCCCATTGCAACCCTGAGTCCAGCGTGATCCCCAGGAAAACCGTTTTATCGACGAATTCTAGCTTCTCCTTGTTTAACATAATGTCACAATCAGTACTTTTGACATTCGGCAAGGAAAATTTTACGCACTTGGTTTTTTTACCATTTAAAACTAAATTATTGGCAGTGAACCAATCCTGAACCTGCCGTAGCGCGTTATTTACGTCGTCAACCCGACAAGTACGTCTATTTATTTAAAAAATTAAAGATGTGTCATCAGCAAATAACATCATGTTTAGTTTGTTTTCCAATAAACGGGGTAAATCGTTTATGTATATAAAAAATAAGAAAGGACCTATAATTGAGCCCTGGGGTACCCCCATTTTTACGTTTATTCCCGACAAATTCACACCGTTTATTTGAACTAATTGCTGTCTATCATTCAAATAAGATTTAACCAAACCTAACGCTGATTGACCTAGCCCGTAATGCTCAAGTTTCAGAAGTAATGTTTCATGATTAACGCAATCAAACGCCTTCGACAGGTCGCAGAAGATACCTATGGCATCCTGCGAATCTTCCCACGCATTAAAGATGTGTTTCAATAGGGTGACACCAGAGTCAGTTGTACAACGTCCTCTGGTGAAACCATACTGTTTATCATGCAAGATGTTATTCGTATTAAAATGAATGAGTATTTGATTTAGCATTATCTTCTCAAATACCTTGCTGAAAACCGGCAACACGGATACTGGTCTATAATTATTTGTGTCTTTACTGTCCCCAGATTTAAAAAGTGGTATAACTTTACTATATTTCATTAGATCCGGAAAGACTCCTTGATCCACACACAAATTGAAAATCAAAGCCTACTGCGTACTGTCTAGGACTCATCTGTCGGATGGTATGCCACTTGACACGCTTCACCAGCATCTCCTCATAGATCTTACCTAACACCGGCAATAGCCCAATCGGCCGGTATGATTTGGGATTTGTGTAGTCGTCCTTCCCTGGTTTCCGCAAGATGACTATTACTGCTTCTTTCCACACCGTGGGGAAGAGCGCAATATCCAGGCACTTGTTTAACAACGCCAAAAACAGGTCCGGCTTACAAGCTATGGCCGCCCTGCAGATATCTGACGTGAAACCAATCCAGTCCTAGCGCCTTTTTCGGGTTGAAGCTGTCTGTAGCACACATTAGTTCTTCGATCGTGAACGGGGGGTCAGATGACTCATCACCTTCGTCCTCATTCAGTTTCTCCGCTCTACTTCTGACCGCTTTGTGGGCTACACTGTCCGACAGCTTATCATCCTCCGGATAGAAGGCTTCTGCTAGGGCCCTGGCAGATTCTTCGCCTTCCAGAACTCTACCATTTTGAACCAGGGGGGTGTCCTCCTGCCTAATTGTTGTGCGGCCTATCACCCTGTGTAGGGGCGTGTGCGATCGCCTGTCTACCGACCTTCGACTTTTTACTGCTGTTGAGGAACTCTTCAATAAAAATACGTCCGTTGCAAGTGAATTCAAAGATGATTATATTCAACAAGAAAAAACGACCTTTTACAAAATTCGAGGAAGCGGGTGATGGGAACATTACTTGTCACTGTTGACGTTACCACGCGCGATTGTGATTGGCCCACGATGATGACAGATGACACAGCTAATATAGAATGATAGTTAGAGATCACAGATAATTAATATCAGTCTTCAACATGCCGCCGGCCTTGAAAGCACTAGCTTTCTATGTCTTCCTGAACTGCGTGGCTTCCTGACGTTATTCGGTCTTGCTCGACGAGGGGACAGATTGTCGCAAAAGCTCGTCTCACTATGCCAGATGAAGTGCGTATATCTGCCACTCTGGAAACACCATCTTTGCCAGGAATCGTTTTGATTATGCGCCCCAATTGCCATTTAAGTGGTGGCAGGTTGTTGTCTTTAATGATGACTATCGTGTTAGGTTCGAGTTCAGTGGTATGGTTGTGCCATTTTGTTCTGACCTGTAACTCGGAGACGTACTCCTTCGCCCAGCGGGACCAGAAATGCTGCCGAATCTGTTCTATACTCTGGTAGCGTGAGAGGCGATGCGTCGGCGTTTCCGTCACGTCAGTGCAGGCAGGCGCTGTAAGCGGACGACCAACCAGGAAGTGACCTGGGCTAAGGGGAAGAAAGTCATCCGGATCTGCGGACAGAGGGGTTATAGGACGGGAATTTAGGACAGCCTCTATTTGTGTTAATACCGTGCTAAATTCCTCGAATGTAAGATGCGCGTTTCCCACTACTCGGCGTAAGTGGTACTTACAAGATTTTACCCCCGCTTCCCACAGGCCACCAAAATGCGGAGCGTAAGGTGGAATGAAGTGGAACTTGATTTGCTGACTAGATGCGTATTCCTTTATATCTGGACTACATTTAGCTAAGAACTGAGCAAACTCGTTCATTAGACCCACAAAGTTTCTGCCATTATCAGAAAAGATTTCATCAGGTTTACCACTTCGAGAGATAAAACGTTTTATTGCAAGTAAATATGCATCAGCGGTAAGGTCACTGACAAGCTCCAAGTGTACCGCTCGTGTGACAAAACAAATAAATAAACAGATGTATGCCTTTGTTGTTTTGGCACCCCTACCTTTTCTGTTCAATATGAGCACTGGCCCAGCGTAGTCCACCCCACACCGTAGGAACGGATGACTTTGAGTAATTCGTTCTTTGGGCAAATTGCCCATCATGGGTGACAATGTTTTCCCGCGAATGCGCTTACATGTGGTACATTCATGGACTACCTTACGGGCTAATTCTCTGCCACCGACTGGCCACCACGATTCACGTAAGTGAAATAACAAAGCCTGTGGAGCTGCATGCAACATCTGCTTGTGCTCATGGCGAAACAACAGAACTGAAAAATAATGTTTACTCGATAATAAAATTGGATGTTTCTTATTATAGTCAAATTCTGACGCATTCTGAATACGACCACCTACACGCAAAATTCCTGAGTTATCCATGAATAAATTTAATTAAGATAAATTATGCCTGTTTTTAAAATTAATTCCTTTAGCTATTAATTGATATTCCTCAGAAAATGCTTCTAATTGACACAACCTAACTAATGTGTTGTTAGCCTCATTTAATTCACTAACACTTAAGGCACCCGTTCGCAAATTATTTTTATTACGCGTATTATGAATGAAACGCAGCACATATGCCATAGCACGACGCATGCGGCTAAACTGAGAAAAACGAGCAAATGGAAACAAAAATGATTGGGATGAATTGTCGCCGGCTATCAGAGAAATAACACTCGATTTTACTTCTGGTAACGGCTCAACGGCATGATCAGTAAGTGTACCAATAGGGACTTGTTCACAATTAAAATTAATATCATGAAGAAACTCCGGTCCATTCCACCACAGTGATGAAGAAGACAGATCCTGTAGGCAGACGCGGCGTGATACTAAGTCAGCTGGATTTATTTTACCTCTGACATGACGCCACGGAAGTTCCTTTGTTAATTCATGTATTTCTGATGTTCTATTTTGAACGAACGTTTTTAACTGGTTTGGTGCGTAATACGTAACCAACCTAAAACGATAGTGGAGTCCGTCCAAAACATAACATTTGTTGTGTGAACAATGAGGATTTAACCCTTTCATATACTCTTGCGCCCACTAGAGCACCACACAGCTCCAATCTAGGCACACTGACTGGCTTTATAGGCGCCACCTTTCCTTTAGAACACAATAATTGCACTGATACCGTAAAGTTATTATAATTAACTGAACGCAAATAGATGCAAGCGCCGTACGCAGATTGTGAGGCATCGGTAAATATATGCATCTCTAACGAGGTATTCTAATTGTATTGAGAATAGAAAGAGATGCAACAAACCGGTTCCACAGCCGCGTGACGTCACCGCTAGGCAGCGCGTCATCCCAACCAATTTTTAACAACCATATTTGTTGTAGTAATATTTTAACACGCATAATTGCCGGACTAAGTAGGCCTAATGGATCAAAAATTTGTGAAATATTTGATAATATCGATCGCTTTGTTATCGGTTTATTATCAGTTTCGTATTTTGTATTGAAATAAAATTGATCCGACAAATTATACCAACCTAAACCTAAAGTTTTAGAATTATCATTTTCAATAATTTTGTATTCCTCTGAAACGTGAGGTGAGTGAACGTCTACGTCCACATCGGGGTAAAAGTTATATTTCCACTTGCGTAGTGGAAAGCATCCCAATTTTAATGTGTTGGAAACCTTTTCACACAGTTCCAATAGTCTGTTTTTATCATCAGAACCTGTAATCAGATCGTCGACATAGAAGTCCTGGCTGATAACTCTCTGAACATCGGAATCCGTACTTTCTAATCCTAACTGCTTCAAACATCTCACACTTAGAAATGGAGCGGACGCGGTTCCGTATGTGACAGTATTGAGTCTAAAAATACGTAATGGCTGTGACGGTTCATCGCGCCATAGAATTAACTGCATGTCGCGTTGATCGTCTGCTACTAAGCATTGACGGTACATTTTTTCTATGTCCGCGCAAGCTACATATTTATGTTGCCTAAAGCGTAGAAGAATGGCAAATAAATCACCTTGTATAGGTGGGCCTACTAACTGAATGTCGTTAAATGATACATCAGAACTCGAGGCGGCACTCGCGTTGAACACAACACGCAGCTTGGTCGTGGTGCTGTGTTCACGAAAGACGCCGTGATGCGGCATAAAATAGTGTGGGGATCCGTAAGTTTCAACACAACTCATGTGCCCTAATTCCTCATACTCGTGTATGAAATCACTGTATAATTTTTTATACGTTTGTGAGCGCTGCAAGCGCTTTTCTAACGCTAAAAAACGACGTTCAGCTTGAGGAAATGTTTCTCCTATTGTGTCGGATGGGAGTTTATAAGGAATACGTACACAGAATCTCCCTTCACTATTTCGCGTCATATTGTGAACGAAGTGTTCCTCGCATGCACGTTCCTCATCCGTGCGCTTATCCCAGACTTTAGAAACTTCCTCAAGTTCCCAAAACATTCTAAGTTGTGTATCAATTGACTGTGTAAAATTACACTTAATTTGCTTGGCACTGCGTGTGTTTAAATTAAGTGGACCTGACATAATCCATCCTAATTTAGTGCTATGTAAAATTGGTCCAATATTTAACCTTATTTTATTATTGTTTAATAAATTCCAAAATTGATCTGCGCCTAATAAAATATCAATATTTTTGGAACCTAAAAAATACGGATCTGCCAACTGTATGTTGTCTGGAATGCAGAACTGCTGTGCGCTTAATTCACACACAGGTGGCAGGGACGTTATATGCGGTAAAACAAAACATTGTATACTGAAGGTGTATGTGTTTATGCGCGATTTAATTTCTATGACACAAGTTTGCGTACACTGAGTCACAGTATCACCTACACCATGAATTTCGTGAGTGGACTGTATTAATTTAACGCCTAATAATTCGCAGAGTGGCTTAGTGATAAAACATCTTTGACTTCCACTGTCGAGGAGCGCGCGCGCCGTATAGTACTTGCCATGTTTATCGGCTATCTCAATAAGCGCAGTGGATAGTAGTACAGGTTGCACACAAGCAGGCTGCGCGTTATATGTCTGCATGGTATTGTGTGCTTTGTTTACTTGTATTGGGACAATACTATTAGATGATGAAACGCAAGTGGGGGAACGGGGCGTGTCGGAACCTTTGGAATTAATCAATGGATTATTATTTTCGCATAATGAATGCAACATTATCGACTGGCTAGCAACTTCATCCTTGTGTATTAAAGAATTGTGTTTCTGGTTACACTTTCTGCACGGGCCAAATCTACAAGTGTCAACAGTATGCAACGAACGTAGACAATTGTCACATAACTTGTGTTCATTTATAAGTTTAAGCTTAGACTCTAAATCTACACCAAGGAACCTTTGACACGAGTACAGAGGATGATTCCCATTACACATTACACATAATCTCTTGACATTAGTGAAACGACTCTGTGACTTATTGGTGGAAACATTGCATTGCGAGTATGATTTTGTTGTGTTTGGTTTTTTACTATCTTGTACATCTTTGTTGTGTGACAAGTGCAATGTTTCCAACATGTCAGCCCTATCCTCAAGAAATTTAATTATATCTCCTAGCTTTAAAGATATGCTACAATCATTTTTTGACAACAAAGTGCCCTTGTGTTGTTCCCACTCACGTTCAGTAATTTTGTCTAATCTAGACACAATTGTGTAAATAATAATCGTATCCCAATACTCTGTAGGTTCACCTAAGATTTTCAACGCCCTTAAATTCTTTAGAAGGCTCATTCCCAGAGGTCCACGATTCTATTGTTCTCGAAAAAATTTAATTCATACTTTAATTCCCAACGGGTCCACGGCATTTTAAAATATAAAATATTTTCTTTCCCAACGGGTCCATGAGAATGTTTGGTACAGTCAGCCATAAAAGCTTAGCGAAGGGGTAAATGTTTATTATTTATATGAAATAAAAGACAGTGAATATAGATAACTAAGAACTTTAATATAACTAAGAGTCTGTATCAAATGAATGGTCATAACAATTAAAAAATCACAGTTTTTTGACAATAACAGTAAATAATTTTCATCTTAAACTAAAATAGACTTAAGTATTATAAAAATCACAGCTTCCGAATAAGTACAGGCATCTTAATCTTATACTAAAATAGATTTAAGTTTAATAAAAATCACAGTTGCAGAATTATCACAGTAAATCATCTTAATCTTATGATAAAATAGACAAGCATTATAAAAATCACAGCTTTCGAATAATTACAGGAATCTTAATCTTATACTAACATAGATTTAAGTTTAATAAAAATCACAGTTGCAGAATTATCACAGTAAATCATCTTAATCTTATGATAAAATAGACAAGCATTATAAAAATCACAGCTTTCGAATAATTACAGGAATCTTAATCTTATACTAACATAGATTTAAGTTTAATAAAAATCACAGTTGCAGAATTATCACAGTAAATCATCTGAATCTTATGATAAAATAGACAAGCATTATAAAAATCACAGCTTTCGAATAATTATAGGAATCTTAATCTTATACTAAAATAGATTTTAGCTTTATAAAAAATCAAGAAGAAGATTAATAAAAAACACATTTTCAAAATAATCGTAGTTATTAACTACCTATCTAAAAAATTGTTTTTTTGCCAAGTCTTACAAACTGATTAAGAGCATCGACGGTGCTTATTGATTTTCGTTTATGTTTTTCACAGATTATTTTAATTTTCAAATCTTTATTAATTGAGTGCCTGGTTCGGTTTTTTTTATTTATATGATATTTTTCAAAATATTCAGCTTGTTCCTCAAGCGTATGTAATAAATCAAGTAAGCGGGGCTTCCTATTCAATTTGCTGTTTAAGGTTTTGTGCCATGCCTCTACTAAATTTGTAGTTCGATGTCTTTCGCCTTCACAATCCCAAATAGAAATTGGTATTGAAGGGTTGGCCAGCCAAAAATCCACAAAATAATCGTTGAAACGCATAATTTTTTCGTTTTCTGGCGCTATTTCCATAATGGCTAACCAACCATCTTCGACATCATTCAATGGCAAATAAGCCAAAGCAGCACATCTGTTCACATGATCTTTTTCGTCTTTTGTAGAAATATTGAGTTTTTTGGCGTGTTTCTTTAAAGCCTGTTTAAAATGAAAATTACACCCTTTTATTTCAACCTCCGGTAAACATGTTCGGATGGAATTTATTACCGCTAATTCAAAATCCACAATGATTTTGCGTGGTTTCCAACCTGGTAAATTCACCTTGATTGAATTTATCAATATATTATAAGTCGTCTCCAGTTTATTTGGTAAAAGGGCAAATAAAACAGGCATTATATTTGTTTCACTCTCGTTGCTTCCAACATCAACATGCATCGAGTATAGTTGGTAAAATGGTGACGAACAACTATAAAATGTACCGTCCATTAAGAAGACGCTTCTCTCTTGGATTATTTGTCTACCAGCCGTTGAAGAGAAAATTAGTATACGGTCGTCCTCATTGTGATCATGCAACAAGAAGTGTCTGAAATTTGCAGGGATTTCCACCTCTTTCCTTAGCTTAAATGTTGTCTTTGTAACATCGAGACTTTTATTTCTATTTCTGTACAATGAGCTTTTGATACTATTAAATGAGGGAATGTCATCCACCAGGTTAAATCCCGCATCTACATATTGTTTTACTGCCTGTTGATAGACCTTTGTAACGGGTATATGACTGCTTGTAACATTTTTGTGACAATCTTTCATGAAACATTCAGAGGCAGCGACTGCATTTTTAGGCGAACAAGTGTGACGATCCTCACGTAGAATATTTTGTCCCAAAATTTTCAACTTTGCACCACTAGTTTTAGTGTGCTTACACTTCCACATTTGTGTTCCATCCTTCGAGGTGTGGTGAAGGAAATGGTTTCGATTGCCTCTTACGAGTTCTTTTTTATTATCTGAAACAAAAAAGATAATACTCTATATAAGGATCTAAGGACATTTTGAATGTAAACAATCGCGGCGGCGTGCGAAGTGGCAACCTCGCACTCGTAGAAGACATAGAGTTTCTAATTTGCAAGAAATTTCTTCGTAAATAAACCGCAAAAAATAATTTTATAATTCATATAACAGTTTTATAATAAATATAAGTAGGGGTTAAGTTTTTATGCTATTTCATTAACTCGTTGCATCTTAACTAGTAAAAAAAAGAAAACAAGAAAAGTAATCTTTATAAGTTAAGTATTATTGGTAAATATACCAATCCTATAACTTTACAACCAAGCAGTGGCCACAACAACTACATGAACTTTTACAACAGGTATATAAAATGAATCTGTTTTAGTTTGTTCAAAAGTTTCTATCTATTGTTCTTATATTGTATAAAAAGAAACATTATCATCAATAACTAGGAATATTGTTAATATTTCTAATATTAGGAATTAAAATAAAAACTACTTACTGGGACCATCGATAAAAATGAACTCTGGGCACGCTAGGTCCAGCGCAAACGCCGTCATCTTGATTTGCACTCATATTTTAATATTATAGACACTCACTTCATAAAAATCCATGCATTCCACTTTGCATCAGGGATAATGCCCGCGCGGTCAAGTATTATTATCTATTCCGTACCGCTGCACTCTTGCAAGGTGAAAGATCAACTGATAAGAAATTGCATTATGTTGTCGGGTTGCCAGGTATAAAAAAAATGTTCGATCGTACACCACTTACATGGAAACCGAATGCCTGGGATATTTTTAAATACAAAATCGGAATTGTTTTCACTGACTGTACTTTGGATATATCTCGTGGACCCGTTGGGAATTCATGTAGGAACATTTAAAACGATATTATAATTTTTCATGGACCCGGTGGGAAAAGAAGAACAATAGAATCGTGGACCTCTGGGAATGAGCCCTTTAGAAGGCTCATTCCCAGAGGTCCACGATTCTATTGTTCTCGAAAAAATTTAATTCATACTTTAATTCCCAACGGGTCCACGGCATTTTAAAATATAAAATATTTTCTTTCCCAACGGGTCCATGAGAATGTTTGGTACAGTCAGCCATAAAAGCTTAGCGAAGGGGTAAATGTTTATTATTTATATGAAATAAAAGACAGTGAATATAGATAACTAAGAACTTTAATATAACTAAGAGTCTGTATCAAATGAATGGTCATAACAATTAAAAAATCACAGTTTTTTGACAATAACAGTAAATAATTTTCATCTTAAACTAAAATAGACTTAAGTATTATAAAAATCACAGCTTCCGAATAAGTACAGGCATCTTAATCTTATACTAAAATAGATTTAAGTTTAATAAAAATCACAGTTGCAGAATTATCACAGTAAATCATCTTAATCTTATGATAAAATAGACAAGCATTATAAAAATCACAGCTTTCGAATAATTACAGGAATCTTAATCTTATACTAACATAGATTTAAGTTTAATAAAAATCACAGTTGCAGAATTATCACAGTAAATCATCTTAATCTTATGATAAAATAGACAAGCATTATAAAAATCACAGCTTTCGAATAATTACAGGAATCTTAATCTTATACTAACATAGATTTAAGTTTAATAAAAATCACAGTTGCAGAATTATCACAGTAAATCATCTGAATCTTATGATAAAATAGACAAGCATTATAAAAATCACAGCTTTCGAATAATTATAGGAATCTTAATCTTATACTAAAATAGATTTTAGCTTTATAAAAAATCAAGAAGAAGATTAATAAAAAACACATTTTCAAAATAATCGTAGTTATTAACTACCTATCTAAAAAATTGTTTTTTTGCCAAGTCTTACAAACTGATTAAGAGCATCGACGGTGCTTATTGATTTTCGTTTATGTTTTTCACAGATTATTTTAATTTTCAAATCTTTATTAATTGAGTGCCTGGTTCGGTTTTTTTTATTTATATGATATTTTTCAAAATATTCAGCTTGTTCCTCAAGCGTATGTAATAAATCAAGTAAGCGGGGCTTCCTATTCAATTTGCTGTTTAAGGTTTTGTGCCATGCCTCTACTAAATTTGTAGTTCGATGTCTTTCGCCTTCACAATCCCAAATAGAAATTGGTATTGAAGGGTTGGCCAGCCAAAAATCCACAAAATAATCGTTGAAACGCATAATTTTTTCGTTTTCTGGCGCTATTTCCATAATGGCTAACCAACCATCTTCGACATCATTCAATGGCAAATAAGCCAAAGCAGCACATCTGTTCACATGATCTTTTTCGTCTTTTGTAGAAATATTGAGTTTTTTGGCGTGTTTCTTTAAAGCCTGTTTAAAATGAAAATTACACCCTTTTATTTCAACCTCCGGTAAACATGTTCGGATGGAATTTATTACCGCTAATTCAAAATCCACAATGATTTTGCGTGGTTTCCAACCTGGTAAATTCACCTTGATTGAATTTATCAATATATTATAAGTCGTCTCCAGTTTATTTGGTAAAAGGGCAAATAAAACAGGCATTATATTTGTTTCACTCTCGTTGCTTCCAACATCAACATGCATCGAGTATAGTTGGTAAAATGGTGACGAACAACTATAAAATGTACCGTCCATTAAGAAGACGCTTCTCTCTTGGATTATTTGTCTACCAGCCGTTGAAGAGAAAATTAGTATACGGTCGTCCTCATTGTGATCATGCAACAAGAAGTGTCTGAAATTTGCAGGGATTTCCACCTCTTTCCTTAGCTTAAATGTTGTCTTTGTAACATCGAGACTTTTATTTCTATTTCTGTACAATGAGCTTTTGATACTATTAAATGAGGGAATGTCATCCACCAGGTTAAATCCCGCATCTACATATTGTTTTACTGCCTGTTGATAGACCTTTGTAACGGGTATATGACTGCTTGTAACATTTTTGTGACAATCTTTCATGAAACATTCAGAGGCAGCGACTGCATTTTTAGGCGAACAAGTGTGACGATCCTCACGTAGAATATTTTGTCCCAAAATTTTCAACTTTGCACCACTAGTTTTAGTGTGCTTACACTTCCACATTTGTGTTCCATCCTTCGAGGTGTGGTGAAGGAAATGGTTTCGATTGCCTCTTACGAGTTCTTTTTTATTATCTGAAACAAAAAAGATAATACTCTATATAAGGATCTAAGGACATTTTGAATGTAAACAATCGCGGCGGCGTGCGAAGTGGCAACCTCGCACTCGTAGAAGACATAGAGTTTCTAATTTGCAAGAAATTTCTTCGTAAATAAACCGCAAAAAATAATTTTATAATTCATATAACAGTTTTATAATAAATATAAGTAGGGGTTAAGTTTTTATGCTATTTCATTAACTCGTTGCATCTTAACTAGTAAAAAAAAGAAAACAAGAAAAGTAATCTTTATAAGTTAAGTATTATTGGTAAATATACCAATCCTATAACTTTACAACCAAGCAGTGGCCACAACAACTACATGAACTTTTACAACAGGTATATAAAATGAATCTGTTTTAGTTTGTTCAAAAGTTTCTATCTATTGTTCTTATATTGTATAAAAAGAAACATTATCATCAATAACTAGGAATATTGTTAATATTTCTAATATTAGGAATTAAAATAAAAACTACTTACTGGGACCATCGATAAAAATGAACTCTGGGCACGCTAGGTCCAGCGCAAACGCCGTCATCTTGATTTGCACTCATATTTTAATATTATAGACACTCACTTCATAAAAATCCATGCATTCCACTTTGCATCAGGGATAATGCCCGCGCGGTCAAGTATTATTATCTATTCCGTACCGCTGCACTCTTGCAAGGTGAAAGATCAACTGATAAGAAATTGCATTATGTTGTCGGGTTGCCAGGTATAAAAAAAATGTTCGATCGTACACCACTTACATGGAAACCGAATGCCTGGGATATTTTTAAATACAAAATCGGAATTGTTTTCACTGACTGTACTTTGGATATATCTCGTGGACCCGTTGGGAATTCATGTAGGAACATTTAAAACGATATTATAATTTTTCATGGACCCGGTGGGAAAAGAAGAACAATAGAATCGTGGACCTCTGGGAATGAGCCCTTTAGAAGGCTTTAGAACAGTGTCAATTAGTTTTCTTGTTTTGACATGGTTTTGCACTAACAGTCTATTGTTATTGTACCTATTCAACAATAATTCCCATGCAACAATATAATTGTCTGAAGAAAACTCTAATGCATCTATGACAGATTCAGC
Source organism: Anorthoa munda (assembly GCA_945859665.1). NCBI lineage: Eukaryota > Metazoa > Arthropoda > Insecta > Lepidoptera > Noctuidae > Anorthoa > Anorthoa munda. Next base: position 5,456,526 of record OX243894.1, on the reverse strand, counting down.
GCTTCCCTTTAATGAAGATTTCAAATAGTGAAAGTTCTCAATATTGCTGATTTCTGTGGAATTGTGTACTAATGACAAAAAGTTGTCCCTAAACTCCAACCAATGTTCAAATGAGCCATTGAAGGTGGGCATTGATATTGTAGGTAATTTGACAGACTTTAATTTACTTGAATTATGATTGCAGGAATTACCGGAGCTGTCACTGACCATATCACTGGTTAACAATAATTCTGCCTGGGACATCGTACCATAATAAGAATCCTCAAACAATTCCCGTTCATTTAATTGATCTTCTAGGTCACAATCACGGACATTTTCTTCGAGTTTTGTTTGAAGATCGTTAAATTCGTTGAACAAACTATTAGGACCTTTCACACGTAACTTTAAATCAATGCTATTTTGCGGCGATAAAATATTTTCTTTGGCTAACGTGTTAAGATAATTTGAAAACTTTGTGAGTCTACCCTTAATTATGCCGCGTTTCCGCACAAGGCCACGGACAATTTGATCACAATTTTCATCAAATCGATTTGGCTCTGGACTTATCCACATTAGCATCTAGCGGCATCTTGGTGACTAGTGAAAAGGGAGGTACTTACAATTGTAATTCACCGCACAGCTGGTTCTAGCTGCAGCACCGAAGCTGTTTGATGAGGATGACTAAGCAAACACGCAGTTCACTGTCGTGATAATTACTGAAATCAGTATGAAAGTACGGTATAACACAAGAGAAATGAAGAAGTTTATGGATAGGATGGGATGGTTGATCGTACCGAGTGTGCGCTATGCTCGTATTGACGATCCCGTTGTATTTCAACTCCTCCTTTTGCCAAGTTTCTTCTGGTTTTCTCTAAGATATCGCTGGGAATATCGCCGTAGGTAGATGCGCCAACGAGAATTTTACCGGCAACGGTTCCTCGAACAATGGATCTTGAAATAATTTCGCCTCGTAGGTATCCAATGGTCGCTAATTTCTTTATAATTGTTTTATTCTTCGTCCGGTTAGAAGGATCAGCATGTAGGGGCGTGTGCGATCGCCTGTCTACCGACCTTCGACTTTTTACTGCTGTTGAGAACTCTTCAATAAAAATACGTCCGTTGCAAGTGAATTCAAAGATGATTATATTCAACAAGAAAAAACGACCTTTTACAAAATTCGAGGAAGCGGGTGATGGGAACATTACTTGTCACTGTTGACGTTACCACGCGCGATTGTGATTGGCCCACGATGATAACAGATGACACAGCTAATATAGAATGATAGTTAGAGATCACAGATAATTAATATCAGTCTTCAACACCCTGTATATTTCATCCCACATGCTCTCCCTATCTTGTTTTTCGCAAAACTTATTCCAACTCGTTGTTTTAGTCTTTTCCACAAGCTGCCGGTACTCTTCTTTCGCGTTCAGATATGCTTGGACAACACTTTCTCTGCGTACCTGAGCGGCATTTGGAATGCGTTTTTTGAGTGTTTTCACCTCTTTCTTCTTTTGTGTCAACTCTTCTGTCCACCAAGACAATCCTGCTCTCTTCTTATGTTCGGCCTCAGGTATATTTCTTTTACATGCTTCTTCTATGACTTTAGTGTATTCTTCTACTTTATTGTTTAATTCTTCCTCTGTCGTTATCTTTGTTATTTCTTCCAAATTAATATTTATTCTTTCCCAATTTTGTGTAATATCTTTTCTGAACTCTGTCCAATCTGCCTTTTTGGTGTTGTATATCCTGGTGGTTCTTTTAATATCTATGCCTTTTGACTTTTTCAAGTTAACTTCGAACAGGATTGCCTTGTGGTCCGACACTGTAAGGTTTCCATCCAGCCTCCAGTTCGCAATTTTGCCAAGCATATCTGACGTACAGACCGTGATGTCCACGCAACTTGTGAATCGCCTGCCTCCTCTGTGGTAATCGTACGTGGGTTTGAACCCCTGGTTAAGGATGTGCAGCTCCATCTCATCCAGTGCTCCTGCCAACTCTTCTCCTCTTCTGTTGTTTTCCCTACTCCCCCACCATATGTTCCATGCATTAACATCACCACCCAGTATCACGTTCTTATTTCCAACTGTTTCTAATATTCTTTGGATGTGTTCAATATCTGCTTCTATTTGTCCGTCCCGTCCAGGTACACCGAGATGACAACAATATCCCAGGCCTCAGTTCTCAAACGTGCTACTGCGATGTTTTCTGTGGTCAGTCTGGGGCACTGGGTTATGTCAATGTTGTCATCAAACACCACAATGGCGGACTTGCTGGTTTTGTCCGTGTCTCTCTCGTATTGCAGCGTTCGGGTGCCCTGTTAGGACTTCATCCTCTTGCCAGAACCGGTGTACGGTTCCTGCAGAAGTGCAAATGCAACCTTCCTTTTTGCTGCTTCCATGTTCAGCTCGTCTGTTGCTTGTATTGCGCGATACTGGTGTCTTCCTGATTCTTCTGTGCAGTTCTGGTTTCTGCCCGTATCCACCTTAACACTGGTAGGCTACCGTAGACCTCGCTAAAGTTTCCCACCTTGTCCGGACCGGGCAGTCTGAGCTGAAGGCGTTGTGCTTGTTGTTTTCAATACTTGCCTTCTGGCAATTTATGCACGCCGGTGCTTCATTTGCGTGGTAGGCTGCACATTCAGTTCGGAAGTGCGACCCTCCGCAATGGGCGCATCTGTCCTCCTCCTCATGGCATGTTTTCTTTGTGTGTCCATACCCCATACACTTCGAGTACTGGACCAGCGGTGCTTGATTCTCTGCCCTCAGTCTCTGCATATCAATATGTATGCAGTTTGCCGCCGTTAAGATACCCCAGACTTGGGGGGACACGCTTAGTACCACATGCTGCTGGTGAGGATTCCGCGCATTCTTCTTATACCTTATTGTGGCTCTATACTCTTCCTCCGTTACGTCCTTTAATAAATGTTTGTTTTGCACTCTTAGCGCTTTGATTATGTCATCATCGGTATTGATCCTATTAACATTCCTTATAATTATTAAAGAGCCCTTATTTTTTATTTCTTCGACTCTAAGATCCACACCTTCTCTGCTTAGTCTGTCTCTAACTCTATCTACTTCTATCTTTATTATTTGATTAATTCACGAAACTTCTAGGAGAATAATGACAAAGACAAAGATATTTTATTTCAACTAGGTCACCAAGCGGCACTTTTGAACGTTACATCAAAATGATTTTACCGTGCATTCGGAAAGTAGCTTGTTATGGAGAAGAATGCACGAGAAACTCCATACTTACTCTTTTTTTTTTAATAGTTTTTTTACAATATTTAGGAACATAGGTACATACATTATTAAATTCATACATATGAGGACAATGCACCCATAATAGCAATAACCTACAGACAAAGTATTAGAAGTACTCACACATGTACTGTGCAGTTATATAATAGATACTAGAAAAACATTAACATCCGAAGCAGTCACTCACACACGTGCTGTGCAGTTATACAATACTAAGGAAATTGAGTTTATACAATACAAATATATTCATACAGTCTTCAGCAGGTCCAACAATACCTCAAAACAATAATGTTCTGCATATCACTTGTTATTGCGCCCTAGTGGATGTGGATTGTGGAGCAGGACTAGCATTGAGCCAAGCATTTTTATCAGTGATGTAATCCCCCAACTTATAATATGCCAGCCTACATAGTGTGCGTTTTATACAGGTTTTAAACTTCGTCTCATTCAGTTCAAGAATGTGGGGAGGAATTTTATTGTAACATTTTGTACAGTACCCCATGAAAGTTGAGGCTACTTTAGCCAGTCTGAAACCTGGTTGAACTAATTGGTCCCTATTTCTAGTAACGTAATTATGTCTGTCGCCGTTTTTACTAAAAAGATGTAAATTCTTTCTCACGTACATGATGTTTTCATAAATATATTGACAAGGAATCGTCATGATGTTAATGTCCTTAAACAGTTCCCTTAGAGAATCGCGCCGGCGAAGATTATATATTGCTCTGATGGCTCGTTTTTGCAGAATAAAAATTGACTCAATGTCTGCAGCCCTTCCCCATAGTAGGATACCGTAAGACATTATACTATGAAAATAACTAAAATAGACTAGTCTCGCGGTATCCACATCGGTTAACCTACGAATCTTTGCAACAGCATACGCTGCCGAACTCAGTCGCCCTGCAAGGAATACCAAATGAGGACCCCATTGCAACCCTGAGTCCAGCGTGATCCCCATGAAAACCGTTTTATCGACGAATTCTAGCTTCTCCTTGTTTAATATAATGTCACAATCAGTACTTTTGACATTCGGCAAGGAAAATTTTACGCACTTGGTTTTTTTACCATTTAAAACTAAATTATTGGCAGTGAACCAATCCTGAACCTGCCGTAGCGCATTATTTACGTCGTCAACCCGACAAGTACGTCTATTTATTTGAAAAATTAAAGATGTGTCATCAGCAAATAACATCATGTTTAGTTTGTTTTCTAATAAACGGGGTAAATCGTTTATGTATATTAAAAATAAGAAAGGACCTAAAATTGAGCCCTGGGGTACCCCCATTTTTACGTTTATTCCCGACGAATTCACACCGTTTATTTGAACTAATTGCTGTCTATCATTTAAATAAGATTTAACCAAACCTAACGCTGATTGACCTAGCCCGTAATGCTCAAGTTTCAGAAGTAATGTTTCATGATTAACGCAATCAAACGCCTTCGACAGGTCGCAGAAGATACCTATGGCATCTTGCGACTCTTCCCACGCATTAAAGATGTGTTTCAATAGGGTGACACCAGCGTCAGTTGTACAACGTCCTCTGGTGAAACCATACTGTTTATCATGCAAGATGTTATTCGTATTAAAATGAATGAGCATTTGATTTAGCATTATCTTCTCAAATACCTTGCTGAAAACCGGCAACACGGATACTGGTCTATAATTATTAGTGTCTTTACTGTCCTCAGATTTAAAAAGTGGTATAACTTTACTATATTTCATTAGATTCGGAAAGATTTCTTGATCCACACACAAATTGAAAATCAAAGGCAAGTATGGCGCTATAGTCTGAATAATGGAGGTACAAGCTTTGATGGACATTCCCCACAGATCTTCAGTCGGTTTGATCTTGGTTTGCTTAAAAGCTTTTATTACTGTTATGGGATTTATATGTGAAAAGTTAAATACATTCGGGCAGGCTGAAACGTTCGCGTTTAATAATCCAAAACCAATCGAGGGCGAAGAATTTAAGGTTTCAGTCGTTTTAATTGGGATGTTGGTAAAGAAATTTACAAATTCTTGCGCAACTTTTTTGTTATCTCTAATAAGTCCGTGTGTGGTCTCAAGCGTGTAATCAGTATTATTTCTTTTATTCCTATCCGTTTCATTATTTATAATTTTCCAAACCGTCTTGATTTTATTTTCTGCTAATTTAACCTTATTGCTTATGTACAAGGCCTTAGCTGCCTTGCATGTATTTAAAAAAATTCTTGAGTAAGTAGCAACATACTTATTAAAAGTTTCAGTGTTAATACAAGGCTTAAGGCCATATAGCTCGTAAAGTCTTTCCCTACTTTTTCTAAGTCCTGTAGTCGCCAAGTCACTGAATAACAACTTAGGGCATATAGATTAAGTTTTCTTCTTAAAAGTGTTATTGAACTCTTTTTTTAGGGTTCCGTACCCAAAGGGTAAAATCGGGACCCTATTACTGAGACTTCGCGGTCTGTCTGTCTGTCTGTCACCAGGCTGTATCTCTTGAACCGTGATAGCTAGACAGTTAAAATTTTCACAGATGATGTATTTCTGTTGCCGCTATAACAACAAATACTAAAAACAGAATTAAATAAATATTTAAGTGGGGCTCCCATACAAAAAACGTGATTTTTTTGCCGTTTTTTGCGATAATGGTACGGAACCCTTCGTGCGCGAGTCCGACTCGCACTTGGCCGGTTTTTTAATAAAACTGTAATAATTCATTAATGAATATTTGAATGTTACGAGCTAGTGAGAAATTTCTTTACATGCTAAGGGCAGTTGTTTAGCCATGTCCTTTTCACAGACGATGTATTTCTGTTGCCGCTGTAACAACAAATACTAAAAACAGAATAAAATTAATATTTGAGTGCCCTATAACAACCCATCTCCCATAAAACAAACGTGATTTTATTGGCGTTTATTGCGATAATGGTTTGGAACCCTTCGTGCGCGAGTACGACTCGCACTTGACCTGTTTTTTATTGATATTGTTGCAGATTATGTTTTGTAAAGGACGTGGGGTTTTGGAACTCAAAAATTATGAAGTCCTACAGATTTTGATAGGTGATAATAGTAACGAATTAGACGATTTACAACTCGACAAAGAAGATCAAAGGATTTTGACGCAGGATGGGGTTTTTGATGTTGAAATTGAAGGTGCTCTTATTCAAGTTTAGGAATCAGTAATTCTTACACCTGAACCATCAACATCTACAGCTGTTTTACTTGTCACCGGAGCACACAGTAATTGAGAACCAGTTTTCAAGTGAAACCAGAGATCAAACATGCCAAATACTTTTCGTGATGTGGAATATGAATTCGAAAAGGTACAAATTTGTCATATCATATTTATTTATGTAAGTCCCTTTGACACATTTTATTCAACTAAAATTTTTGTTATTTTAGTTCAAAATATAGTAGAGGACTCAGTACGAAACGCTCATCAAAATGACCGGACATTTACTGTAGATAAAGAAGTAGATGAATAATAAAGCAGTGCAGTTGTTGACCAACGTTCTGTCAACTTTAGACACAGACACCGTAAAACGACGCAAAGCTAGTGTATGGAATAAAATGCGTGTAAACTTTAAAATACTTGTAATCTTTATTTTAGTCACAGAACACAGCCACTCGTAACAATCTTATTACAGGAAGAAGGAACCAGACTTGCCACACTACAAAAATATAGCAAATTACGTCTAGTGTTGCAACTTTGCAAGTCTATATAAAATGTATACATCTATAATTGTCTATGTTTAGATTGTTCTAAACATAATTGGGGCCGGCATTAACTTATTCTACAGGTAATTGACAGAGCCGTTTAATTGACCTTCTGTAAACCTTATTTTTCATCATTACATCAGCAGCTCTTACTCTACCATCTGTACCTGGGTATGTTTTTACAATACGAGCCATTTTATATTGTAATGGAACAGCATTAAAATCTTTTACAATTACTAAGTCACCCTCTTTGAGGTTCGGTTCTGGATATTTCCACTTGGGACGGCTTTGAAGTTGTGTTAAGTAATCATTAGACCATAATTTCCAAAATTGTTGTTTAAGTTTAGTGCAGAGATTCCAAAAGTTTAACCGATTAACTGAGACCTCTGTTAAATCTACTTCAGGATAACTAACCGAAGCCGTTCCAATGAGGAAATGAGCAGGAGTCAAATATTCACTATCATTTGAGTTAGCAGAGAGTAGAGGCCTAGAGTTTAATATTCCCTCGATTTGAACAATAACTGTATAAAGCTCTTCAAAAGTTAAACATAAGTTGCCCACAACCCGCTTCAGATGGTGTTTTACACTTTTTACACCTGCTTCCCACAATCCTCCAAACTCAGGTGAATAACTGGGTATAAACCTAAATTTTATAAAATGTTGGGTGCAAAACCCATCCACAGCATCCCTGTGATTTTTGGAAGATTGCAGGTCATACAATTTTTTCATTTCATTAGACGCTCCTTTAAATGTTTTAGCGTTGTCACAATATATATTTGTGGGCATGCCACGCCTCGAAATGAAGCGCTTGAGACATGCTAAAAAGGCTTCAGTTGTTAAGTCTGATACGAGCTCTACATGAATAGCTTTTATAGCAAAGCAGACGAAAAGCGCGATGTAACATTTCTTAACAATAGGCTTTCTAACCCTAGCTACCTTCATGTCGAAGGGTCCACAGAAGTCAACGCCGACATGCTGAAATGGCCTGGACGCTGTTATTCTTTCTTGTGGGAGGGAGCCCATCAACTGTTTAGCAGCCTCAGCTTTTGTTCGAAAGCATTTGACGCATTTGCGCACCACTTTCTTGACCTCCCGGATACCATTAACAATGGAGTACCTTTGTGAAAGAGAACTCAACACTAATCTGGGGCCTGCGTGTAAAAGTCGCAAATGTTCACTTTCTATTAGGAGTTTTGTTAAATGAGAGTTTTTCGGAAGAATAGTGGGATGTTTCTTATCGAACGACATTTCCCTAGCATTATCGAGCCTACCTCCTACTCTCAGAATACCTATTTTGTCGAGGAAAGGAGAGAGACTTCCTATTCCTGTCTTTATAACTTTTCCAGCAGTAAGTAACTTCACCTCTTTGGCAAAATATTGCTTTTGAGTACAACGTATAATAACTGACATAGAGTATCGAAGCTCTTGCGGTGTTAAGTAACACTCTGTATTTTTATTTTCATTTTTTGAACAATTGTTATAGAATCTATAAATATATCCTACTACTTTTTGTAATTTATATAAGCTTGAATATTTTGCAATCAAATTGAGTGCAAATGATGGCTCTACCTGTGTCACATTACACGGTATCTCTTGCTCATCATTTTGTTCTATGTTTGTGAGTATATCAGGCAATTTAAAATTTTCAGAACATACATGTGTATAGTGTTTATCTACTAAGTAGGTTGGCCCGTGCCACCACAAAGTACTTTGTTGCAACTTGTGTGGCAAAACTCCTCTCGACAATAAATCAGCCGGGTTGTCACTAGTCTTAACAAATCCCCATTGCTTCTGATCGGTCAACTCTACAATTTGTTTGACTCTATTATTGGCATAAACCGTCGGTGCTCCGTAGACCAATTGGAATTCGACCAATTGGTCTATGGGGAAAATGACATGTTTCCATCGTCCAATTACCAACTGGTCTATGGAGCATACTCGACGTAAACCAAAACTATGTTCCATTATCACATTATAACCCTGAGTTCACACCAGTTTCCTATACTTTGGGTTCAAAGAAGCCTTTGTTATATTCTTGGGTTCACATCAAACTAAAATCAAAAATATTATAAAGGAATAAATACAATAACCTTATATTGTATTTATTTCATTTATAGCTAATTATAATAGAATCTTCAATGAAAAGAAAAGAAAAGATAGGAAAGTATGTAAACTTTTTTAAAAGGCCACTTCACAGAAAACTTATTTGTCATTATGGTGTCAATGTAATGACAATTAATTGATTTCTCGTTAGCCTACCAGTGGGAAGAATTTAAGAATCTTAAGATTTTTTTTTTTCGTGACAATAAGCCGTTTTTGAGCTGTTAAGGATTATCCATTTTGTTGCAGATTGTTATAGTCTTCGCCAAACTTCTGAGCCGCCCTGAAGTTGACTGCGTAGCCATTGCAGCCAACTTCAGGGCGGCCAAGAATATTGGCAAGGACTATAAAGACAGTTTGTCCTATCTGCGTATTTTTACGGTTTTTTTAATTGATTTGCCGTAATTATTCAATAAATGATTATTAAGCGGTTTCAAAAATTGTTTATGATATATTTTTATAATACTTATGGACACGGCTTTACTATACAATTAAATTGGACAGCGGAACATTTCTCAATTCTCCATAGACCAGTTGGAAATTGGACGATGGATACATGTAATATTCCCCATAGACCAATTGGTCAGATTTCAATTGGTCTACGGAGCACCGACGGCATAAACATTGGATTTTACATTGCCTGCTTTGATCCAGGCTAACACTATTTGGGAGTCGCTGTACAAAAATGTCTCTACTTGAGAAAATCTACCCATCAGGACTCTACCAACCCTTTGTGCCAGCTGTGCCAAGAGAAGAGCACCATTGAGCTCTAGTTGGGGAATTGTAAGGCTTTTCGCTAATGGAGCAACACGTGACTTGGAGCAGAGTAATTCTGTTTGCACTGAACCATCATTTTTTATAATTCTGACATAAAGACAACAGCCAAAGGCCTTAAATGATGCATCGGAATACCCTACTAATTCTACATTAAAAATATCCTTAGTATTGACACATCTGTTCACTGTGATTTTACCCATAAGTTTTAACTTATTTAAGAAATTGTTCCAGTATAGAAACTGTTCATCTGGAACTATAGCATCCCATCCAATTTGCAAAGACCATAGCTCTTGCATAAATATTTTGGCTACCACTATAATTGGGCCTACTAAACCGAGAGGGTCAAACATCTTCCCTATAAAACTCAATATTTTTCTTTTTGAATTTAAGTTATGCCCTTCATCAATATTGGGGCTTGAAAAACTGAATGTGTCTGAAGTGATGTCATACATTAAACCTAAAGTTTTGACCAGGTTATCTCCACTCATATCTACATTTTCAAACTGCCTTTGCTCATTTGGAATATCTTTTATGACTTCCGGGTTGTTTGAGCACCATTTATGCAAGAAAAAACTACCTAACTTGAGAAGCTCTACCAATTGAGTTTTCAGTTCACGAAGCTGCTCTACATTGTCTGAGCCGCACAAAATGTCATCGACATAAGTATTTTTGATCATTGTTTGAGCAGCCAGTGGGTAATTATGTTTGTACCGGTAAGCTAGTTCAAGTAGGCATCGAGTGGTCAAGAAAGTAGAGGCCTTTAAACCATATGTTACAGTCTGAAGCTGTAAACAGCTGATAGGCTTTCTGGGATCATCCCTCCAAAGAATGTTTTGAAGGCAAGTTTGGGGACCATTTATGAAAACATTGCGAAATGCCTTTTGAATATCACAAATTAGTGTGAAAATGTAGGTCCTGAACAAAATTAAAATATCAAAAAGTTCACTCTGTACCACAGGGCCATTCAGCATGACGTCGTTGAGGGACACCTGACTGCGCGACTTCATACTCCCGTCAAACACTACACGGAGTCGGGTCGTCTTACTTGCCTCATTGATAACAGCATGATGTGCTAGAAAGTAGACAGGATCTTTATCAACATCATAATTCGCAAAATCCACCTTTTTAGCATGTCCCAGCTCTACATACTGATCTATAAACAATTTATACTGTTGTAATAAAAAAGGATTTGATTTGAATCGTTTTTCTAACATTAGAAATCGTTGGTAGGCAACTGAAAAAGAGTCACCGAGCTGCAGTTCTTCCATCGGAGTGATGAGAGGCATGTCAACATAAAAACGACTGTCTTTAAGACTCATTGATTTCTGAAAAATTTCTTCAGCCTTTTGAAACTCATCACAACACTTCCCTGCAGGCTCTGGTAACTTTTCAGTCAACCAAAACTTTTCCATAATATTTTCTAACTTTTTCTCATCATGGATAGCAAAATTAGAAACAATATCAAAGGTTACATTACTTACTTCACTATTTATAGACACTTTTTCAGGAACATTGCCACCAACTACATACCCAAATAGGGTGTTTTGCAAAACCAGTCCATTTTGGATTTTTATACAACCATCTAGTAAAACACTAAAATAAATATCTGCACCCAGTAACAATGAAATTTCAGCTGGGATATTGAAATCATCATCTGCTAGTTTTACATTTTTAGGTAAATTCCAGCCAACTATATTTATAAATTGTTGGGGCAACCTTGAGGTTATTTTGTCAACTATGTGACATTTTAAGTTTAATTTTACATTATTGTGGCATGGAAGCACACTTATGTTTACTAGTTTGTCAATTTGAGTTGGTTTATTACCTATACCTATAATATTATGGTGCTGATTTATAGCAATCAGCCCAAGTTTGTTTACAAGACTTGTTGTAACAAAAGATGCCTGGCTGCCTGTGTCAAGCAGTGCTCTGACAGAAATCTTTTCATCATTTTGATTTAGCAAGGTAACTTTTACAGTCGGAAGTAAAACATTATTGGATACACGATTTGATACTAATGAAACTGCAGGCTCTATAGGGCTGGACGGTTCTTCATGTAGCAATGTGTTATGTCCTTGTTTACATATTTTACATTTAAAAGTAAACTTACATTTTCCGCTGTGTGTCTTTAGACATGTAGTGCATAAATCATTATCCCGCACAAATGTTTGGCGGTCCGCTAATGCTGCCGTTTTGAATGCCGGACAGCTGAAAAGAGGATGGTCATTTTTATTACAGCACTTACACAACTTTTTGACTTGAAAGAAAGAAAGAAAGAAAGAAAGAAAACTTTATTTGTCAAACATGCGTTTACATGACTAATCAGACATGCATGGTATTGAATTAATAAATGTTGTGAGCGTCCATGTTTTGCCAATAATGGCGTACAAAATTTGTAGGTATATTAGTTTACATTTAATTGCATTTTACATGCAGCCATTCTAAAATTTCATTACAAAATACAAAACAAATAAATAATAATTGATTTAAAGATATTATAGTATAATTAAGTATGTTATAGTCAAAATAAATTAAATAATGTCCAGATTATTCATTACTATGCAGTCAAATAGTATAATTCAAAAGTTAATAAATTTAAAATTCACATCATTCAATCCAATCAGACATGCATGGTATTGAATTAATAAATGTTGTGAGCGTCCATGTTTTGCCAATAATGGCGTAAAAAATTTTCGAAGGTATATTAGTTTACATTATATTGCATTTTAACATGCAGCCATTCTACAGTGTCGTTACAAAATACAAAACAAATAAATAATAATTGAATTAAAGATATTATAGTATAATTAAGTATATTATAGTCAAAATAAATTAAATAATGTCCAGATTATTTATTACTATGCAGTCAAATAGAATCATTCAAAAGTTAATTAATTTAAAATTCACATTATTCAATTGTTATTATTAGGAGCCGGTATAAAAAAGTCCTTTTCATTTAAAAAATCTACAACATTGTAATACACTTTACTAACTAAAAACTTTCTTAGCTTATTTTTGAAAAGTGCCAAGGGCATTTCTCTCCAACTTTTAGGTAATGTATTAAATATGATAGGAGCCATACAGAAAACACTTTTGCGCATGAGGGTTGTTCTCGCAGTTTGAGAACATATCCTGCTGTTGTCGCGCCTATTACGTGGGACTACTTCATCTAATCGTTTAAATCGGTGTGGATTTGTTTTAACAAAAACAGCCACCCCTAAAATGTACAGACATGGCAAAGTAAGTATTTTATATTTTTTAAAGTAAGGCACGCAACTATCAGTAGATTTAATTCTAAATATTGAACGAACGCATCTCTTTTGAGCCTTGAACACCGTGTCTTTTTCTGTCGAGTTGCCCCAAAAAATGACACCATAGCGTAGATGACTTTCTGTTAAACCATAGTAGGCTGTAAGTAATGCCTCCACACCTATTATAGACGACAATGTGTGCAGGGCGTAGGCAGATTTACTGATTTTCTTGCACAAGATTTCGATATGGGTTTTCCAATTAAGTTTTTTGTCAATGTGGAGCCCTAGAAATTTTGTTGTTTCTACCTCTTGTATAGGCTGGTGATCGTAGTGTATATTTAAATTACTCTTACTATTGATCCGTTGACTAAAATGTATTAATTTAGTTTTAGTCAGGTTAATTTTTAAGTTATTGTTATCTAACCACTTTACCATTAGATATATAGAATAATTTATGTCACTTTCATAAGTATCATTACTTTTGCAAGGTATCGTTATGGTGCTATCATCAGCAAATAGTGTCAAAGGTTGAGGGATGCATTTCGGTAGATCATTAATGTACAATATAAACAAAGGGGGCCCTAGAACACTCCCTTGTGGCACACCAAATGAAACTATACGTTTTGAGGATTGAAATACAATTTCATGTTTACTTTTCATATTAATTTGGGTTATATTTGTTATTTGAGTTCTGTTAAGTAAGTAAGATTTAATTAGATTGTTGACATTTCCTCTAATTCCATAAGCTTCAAGTTTATTTAAGAGTGTACCATAATGCACATAGTCAAAGGCTTGCGTCATGTCACAAAATACGCCACAGACCGGTTTCCTCTTATCCACGTTAGATGTTACATTATATAAAAAATCATAAATAGCCATATCAATAGTGTTACCTATTCTAAATCCTTTCTGTTCTTCGCATAAAATATTATGTCTTTCTATAAATGAATTTAGTTCCTTGTAAATATATTTCTCAAATATTTTAGATATTATAGGAATTAGTGATATCGGCCGATAGTTCTCCATTAACTCCCTGTCGTCTTTCTTAAATAGTGGCTTGACGATAGATACTTTTAGAGCAGCTGGGTAAACTCCTGCGCTAATGCTGAGATTGATGACATGACTCAAAGGACCGCAGATTTCTTCCGCAACATGTTTTAGTATATAAGTAGCTATACCGTCATATCCCACACTGCTCGTATTATTCAAGGACTTTATTATCTTTTTAATGTCGTCTGGTATACTAGGGGCCATAAACATAGTCTTGTTATTGAAATCTACTGTAGACGCCCCCGGTCTGCAGTCGACATCCAGTTTTGGCTGTATTTTATCAATAAAAAAATCATTAAATGCTTCTGCAATGGTCTTATGATGAGATACTACGCAGCCACCCATATTAATTTTATTTATGTTAGATTTAGGCAGGTTATACTTTGCACGATTGATAATTTGCCACGCAGTTTTCGATTTGTTTTTTGATGTTTTTATATTATAATTGTTTTGTGCTTTTTGAGTTAAATGGATAATTTTTTTATACATTTTAGAATAATTATATAATATGGTTTTATTGATATTGCTACGATTAAGTCTAAACTGCCATAGGAGTTTCCTTTTCTTTTTACTGCATTGTTTGATACCTTTTGACAACCACTTAGTTCTTGTTATTGTATTTATTTTAACCACTTTTATTGGAAAACACAGATCGTATAATAGCTTGAAAATCTCAATAAAATGATTATAGGCTACATTTGGGTCATCTGTGTCATATAGTTCTGTAAAGGTAAGATTACTCAGATGGTTTTTAAATTTTACTATGTTTTCCGCACTATAGTCCCTTCTAGTTGCGTACCAATACTTAATACAACATATTTTTTGTACTGGACACTGAAGCAGCTGTGCTGTATGATCCGATAATGCCCATTCTAATACTTCAGTCTTACATGAATTAAAGTTATGCGCAAAGTTGTCAATGCACGATAAACTGGCCATGCGAGTTGGTTGTTTCAAAGCAAGTTTCAGATTGTAACTCATTAAAAGACACTCAAAGTCATTAGTTACACGATTTTGCTTAAGTACATCAATGTTAAAATCTCCGCAGATAACAATTTTCTTACAGCATGTACGTAAAATTTCCTGTAAGAGCAGTTCAAATTTGTCGAAGCAATAATTTAAATTATTTGAGTTCGGAATTCTATATATACACACAATTATTAATTTATAATTAATCAGTTCCACGCCACAGCACTCAAATATGCCCGGAGTTGACAACTTTGCTACTTTTGGCAACTCTTTCCATTGTAGCCCATTTTTAACAAGGATACATGCACCACCCCTTTTTTGTTCTATTCTACAATAATGTGCAGCCAAATTATAGTTAGGTAAAAATAATAAATTTTGATACCCTTCCATGATAAAGTGCTCCGTAATACACAAGATATCAACATTTGTCTTTTTCTTAGATAGCTCGTCTAGACACACCAACAAATCATCAGCTTTATTTATCAATCCTGCTATATTTTGATGCAATATGTTGATATATCTATTAGAGAAAAAACAGTTCACTTTCTTCAGTAACATGGCTTGGTACAGTGTGAGGCAAATTTGTCACTTCATCAGAAGAACTACTCGTATTTAAGTCCCTATATAGTTTAAATTCATTCATCATTAAACTTATATTATGCAATATATTGGCCATACCGCGATTATTTACAGAACTACTATTCCTAGTGAACATACTAAAATCATAAGCAAGATAATAATTAGAATCAAACAAGTAAGCATAATTATATGAACAGGCATCCAAATAGATTAAATTGTTAAAGGTTTCTATTCTCGAATTAAACATTGTAGAGTAATCATTTAGTTTGAACGTAGGAGCACATAATATTATATTTGTGTGCTGTAATTTTGACAGCGTTTCACGAATACTGATAGCTAGTTCGACATAGTTCTTTGTCCGACGAAAGTCTTCTTCCCCGACCAATATCAAGCAGTAGTCATTCATATTGTAGTCCTTTAATTTGAGATCCAAGTCAGAGATAAGGTACTCAACACCACAGTTGGGTGTCAGATAGTGGCAGATTCCATAGTTAGGGAATATATCTTCTGCAATTTTTATAATTTTATTATTTTTATTGCTACTTAAAATACATAATTTACTTATTCTAGGTTCGTTCGGTTTACTGTTATCTTTATTGCCAGTACTGTGGATAACGCCATCTGTGATCGATTTATCCAACTGTTGATGGTTTTGAACACTGGTTGGCGATGTGGATTTCTTAGTACTATTGGTAAATCCTTCACATTCACTAGACTTTTCTGCGTTTTTTCTAAAACACTGGTTAATTTTTGATGATTTTTTCTTAATTTTTGGTGTTTGTAGCTTCAACTTAGCAGGGGAGCATGCCACTGTTTTGTATAGTGTATTCTGCTTCTGTAGGTCCTGGTTAAGGTGGTTGAGCTTCGTGTTTTCTAGAGTTAAGGATTCAATTTCGTTGTGGGCACTATTGAGTTCCAGAGTTAATTGTTCTAATTGCTGTTTTAATTTGGTAATCTGGTCATCGTCGTCATCAGAAATGTCAGGCAAGCTGGTGGTGGTGCCATCTATCGGTGAGTTCGTTAATAAAGTGTCCTCATCCGTATCGTTTATAATTGTTTCAGACTTTGAACGGTTACGTCTGAACGTGATGTTCTCTAAAAAATTCATTTTCCCAGTGCTGCTAAAGTGTGGAGCAAAAGGACATAAAGATACGGACTTGTAAGGTTGACCTGTATAAAATAACTTGTCTGCTTGCCGCTAGATGTTGTTGACACAAAATCAACAAAGCAATGTCGATAAAGCAGATTAAATTGGTATGGTATCACCTTAGAATAATGACTCACCAATCAACCGAAAAATGTTCATCAGCGTCACTTCTTGTTACGCTATTCGCCACTAGATGGCGTTTGTATACAGTTTCATACGATTGTTTATATTTTTTTACATCTGCAACCCCAGAATTAATGTCATTTAATTGATCTTTTCACCACTAGACGGCGTTGTTTAAAGTTTCAGTTAGATTCTGTTTATTTTTCACATCTGCAACCCCAGATTTAATGTCACAAAATTTTAATTTAAATGGTCTTTTCGCCACTAGAGGCGTTAGTAAGGGTACATAGGTCACTTTTCAAATATTTTTTTTTCTTGCAACGGCTTGACAATAATTTATATTTGATTAATTTCACTATTTGGTCCAATTTTATCACACTGAGTTATTGATTTTAGTTTTAAATATAGTTTGTTTATATTTCATTGTTCAGATAAAACACTTATTGTTCATATTCACCTTTTCGTGGAGAACGGCACTGTTTTTACTTATACTAATTTTTAAGTGATATTCCTTAGTTTTAAAAGTCACTAACACTGTCACATATGTAGTCCAATTTTTACAATTAGATCAGCATATTATTCATCATTAAAACTTTTGTTTGTTTATTTATTTATTTTAAATTACGCAGGTGATGTTTACTTTGCTAGTGTTGCCACTTGAAGTACCTACCTTCTTGGCCAACTTGCGAGGCAACATTGGCCACCTTTGATTGTGATGATTTATAAAATCTATTAGTACTTTCATAGCAAGTACCTTTAGGGGTTGAACTATCTTCTAGTGCTATAGCGCGCTTTTCAAGAAAGTTCAAAAAGTCTACCATCGAAGGCATCTTTCTAAGTCCCTATCAAGTTGATAAGCTCTGTTAGTGATTTGATCTAACTTTCTAGTTAGAATAGAAATCAGTAACATGTCCCATGTATCGATGGGCTGTTCAAGGTTCTTCAATGCATGCAATTGTTGCTGAACTTCGGACACAAAAGACCTTATAGAGGCTGCAGTGCCTTTTTGCATTGTAGGCAAATCTAACAAAATACCAATGTGATTGCCTATTAACCGCGATTTGTTGTCAAAACGCTTTTCCAATAATTCTAATGCCTCCCTATATGATTGATTCACAAGCGGCAAATTGACAATGACTGCCAATGCATCATCTGTTACATACTTTCTTAAATAGAATAACTTCTGGACATCTGACAATGACCTGTTATTATCGATAACAGCTATAAACAAATCATAAAATGGTTTAAATTTTGTAAAATCTTTCCCATCATAGGGAGTTATCTCGATGTTTGGTAGTTTACAGGTTGAAACATTATGACATTCTGAGACAGATTTTTTGCCTATTAGCTTCAGAGAAGCATTGATTTTAGCAAGCACAGAATAATATTTTTCTTCTACTTGACCAACCTGTTCGGAGTCACTTTCGTCAATACTTAGGATATCCAATTGCGCCGCCTCATAATTCTTGAGTGCACAGATTAATTTTTCTCTGCGCGCCTCCAATATGTCTGCAGTTGCAGACGCAAAACTTATCGGGTCGGCCACAAACGCTTCGATGCGTGTTATTGTAGCTTTACACTGTCCACGAAATATGCGATGTTTACGCAATGTTTCCTTTAATTCCGCCATGGTAATACGGTATGTAAACGACGAAACGACTTATAACTACGATAGAACACTCCGCGCACTACCTTTTTGCACAAAATATTTGTTTGTTTACAAAAAAGCCGGTTTGACGATTTCACGTTCGGGTTGACACTGACAGCTAAATGTTTGACTGACACTGACAGGACGACTTGAAGTTAGCAACTCGTTCGCAGGAATTGTTCAACGTTGTACCAACCTCACAGACCAACCTTCAATTTTAGATTTGAAAAGTGGGTATCGGAAAAGAAAAAATGGCGAATTTTTCGTCCACAAAATCGCAATCTCACGACTTTTTGATGATGATACGGTGCTGTTTCCTGATGTTGCTTCTTATTTTTGTTCTATTATAGAATAGAACGAAGTTGCAGGCCTCGTACAACCGGCACAATAGCCCGGCAATGGCGACTTCTTATAGGAAGCCGACCACGACTAACACAGATTTCACGGTATAGCTCGCGAAAACTGCTCGGCACTGATTTTAAAACGCCTCGAAGGACCACCGCACGCATGTATGGAATAAAATGCGTGTAAACTTTAAAATACTTGTAATCTTTATTTTAGTCACAGAACACAGCCACTCGTAACAATCTTATTACAGGAAGAAGGAACCAGACTTGCCACACTACAAAAATATAGCAAATTACGTCTAGTGTTGCAACTTTGCAAGTCTATATAAAATGTATACATCTATAATTGTCTATGTTTAGATTGTTCTAAACAGCTAGCTTATCAGCGGCAAAAATTATGTGAAATGCCCAAAAAATGTGTCACACTACAACAAAACATAGGAGGAGTAGATGTCATGGATCAACGAAAAGTGTGCAGATCGAAAATAAAATACTACCTTCGATTGTTTTTTGATCTCATTTTTTATTTTTTTTATTTAAGTAAATAACGCACATACTGTCTACACAAAGCTTCACGATGAAAAACAATTAGAAGGAGGTCTGTTGTCTAGCTTGCAGTTCAGACTAGTCGTTGCTTGATGTTTGATAAACGGTTTCTCTATCAGGCAGCGAGAGTTTCCCACTTCAAAATCAAGTTCAGGGTTATATGACTTGTATACATCTGTCCCTTACACACACTCAAAGTAACCTTACTCAAAGAGCTTATGGTCACCCCCCTGTACACAGATTTGTAAAATACCACCCCATGGAAAAATCAAACACCACGAAGAGATATGTCAACTGTGCATAGGATAGAAAACCGAACAAAAAATATTTGTGTTCTGTGTAAAGTTCAACTTTGCTATACTAATGAAATTAACTGTTTCTGTTTTCTGAGTACCATAACCTATTTACTTTATATTGTATATTTTTTATGAATAAATAATCAGATAACGGCGTTCAATTCGTTTCTGCAGTCATGCGCCAATGCATGTCCGTCCTGGGTATTAAGCAAAATTTTGTTCTTCTTTATCACCCAGAAGCCCCGCAGAACGAAAGAACCGAGATTTGAAGGCAATGTTATCACAGCTTGTTGAGGAAGACCACACATCATGGCCCAAGAAGTTCCCGGTGATTCGTTTCGCCTTGAACGGCGCTAAGTGGCGAACGACAGTTATGTCACCAGCTTATTTGACCTTTGGTCGAAAATGAGGTCTTCCACGGAGGTTACACATGACATAAGCTTAATTTTAGAGGACAATTTTGTCCCTCAAATAACTCCATACCTTAGGAGGTTTATGAATTCGCTTTTGGAAATTCGTACGCATGTTTAAATCCAGCAGGACAAGACCAAAGACTACGTCGACCAGTCACGCCGGTCTGCAGAAACCTTTCAGGTGGGAAACTTGGTACTTCTTAAATCTCACGTGCTCAGCAATGTTGCGATGAATGTGACTGCCTAATTCGCACCAAAGCGCGATGGTCCATACCAAATCACAGCGAAAATAAGTCCAACAATTTATACCTTGAGGCGACACTACACTACCAAGGCCTGTTATCCCAAAAAGGAAGCGAGGACGCCCAGCTGAAGCTAGAGTCCTAGTCCAGGATCGAGGGCGTTCCCATGGACTAGATAAGGAGCATATAGTAAACCACCCCGCAGTGTTGCCAATCCGTTCCTATCGCGGCCGTTTGCCCGCGCGTTTCTTAGAATAGTTCACTAACTACGCATGCGGGTACAGCGTCTCGCACACGCTCGCACTTCGCACTGTGTCCAGCAGCGGCTGTTGAAAACTTTGACAACCAACATTATATACACCTTTTGCCCTGAGAGTTTCTTGTGTTTCATTTACTATGAGGTGCATGCCTCATAATATATATTATAAACATCCGAATTGAGAACCTCGTTAAATTAAAAATTACTGTTACAGGGAAAATCGGCCATTCGCGACAATAAGTGATTATTATATCTAAGAAACGTTCCTTTTTCCAGAATTGAAAGGATCCAATGTAAAAATTAATTTATAGTTCTGTTTATGAAAAAGGGCTCACAACTATCGATGATTTTTTACATAAAAAGGACTCATATAATAGCTGAGTTAATCCAAAAGATAAATCCATATCTGAGAACAGTTTCAGTCAGCCCATATACAGGCATATGCACTACACAATATAATAGTTTAGCTTACTAGTTTAGAACAATGGGTAACTATAGTATCTGCCGCTCTCAATGAGACTACGCCCTACATCATCACCATAACTTCAGCCGAAAGACGTCTAATGCTGAACAAAGACCTCCCCAAGTGTCACCACATTGACTGGTCCCTTGCGTCTCGCATCCAACGGATTACTCGGTCCACCTAGGACATAGGACCTTTAGTAAAACGCTTTTCTTTTGTTTCAGACATCGCCGTAAGCTTAGGAGATCAACTTATATTCTACACTAGCAATGGAACCAAAACTGACACCGTATATTTTGAATCCCAAAAGTTTACTGAAATAGTCTACAATTAAGTTCCCAACAGAATGCTGTACGTCGACAAACAGAGCGACAACGACGCCATATGTGGATACTATATTTCATCCAAAGATCCTGAATATCATGTTTCCTGAAGAGTTTCGATCGTAACATTCATAGCATTGCCTACGATCCAGCAACGGAAAAAATCCATCGCCTACGATCCAGCAACGGAAAAAATCTTCTTCACTGGAGTTAGGCAATCGCCTGAATAACGTAATCGCTGACTAATGCAGCGGATGCGCCCGTGCGTCATTATCAGACTGCACAATTGCAGATTTGCACATTTTAATAATAAGTTTTAGTTAATAGAAATATTATAATATAAGTGAGTCTTGTAGAACATTTCAATAAATAAACATTGTTTTTAATTAAAATAAATATATTTTTTTAATAATAAATTCGTCCGTCGTAACTTAACTGGCGCAGTCGGTAGGATCGCGACACTCTAATTCGAATAAAACTTTTCGGTAAGAGTGAACGATATCTATCGTTATCTTCGCGATCGCAAATTGAATCTACGAAGGCGAGCAACCTGCGGGAGTCCTGGAGAATTGGGAGCCCTGCTGTTCTACAAGACCCGGCTAGAGATGCAGAAGATACTGTGGTGAGTGCTTGTTGTATACCCAGTTTCCTGTGCTATATTTCCTGCCGTATTTCTATGAATGTTACCTGTGTGTTTGTTTATAGGCTAAAATCGCTATAGGCAAATTACTTTATATGAGTTTATAACATTCATTTTAATTTAGGTGTTTATGTGCATACATGCTAAAATCGCTGTATAGGTACATTTCGCATTTCACAACAATTCATTCTGTAACAAGAGATATTTACTCGTTTACGCATTCGCTATAAGCGTGATTCGTATAACATAATTAAAATAACTTCAAGCTAACTTCTTAGAGAGTAGGCAGTATTAGGTATTAGACATAATCTTAATAGTATTTTAAAGTGAACTAGAAGTGATCCCATTTGTATTCCTATTTAAAGATTAAATCGCGATGGCTATGGCAAGCATTGACCTAGCGACTTTCAAGTTCGTTTCGGAGCTGTTGCCAAAATACGATGGCAACCCAAAAACATTAAATTACTTTATTAGAGAAGTTGAAAATGTGATGCTATTACTGGATCCACAAGTTAGGGTGAACCCTGCTATTGTTAGTTTAATTAAAAGTAAATTAAGCGGTTCAGCGATCAGTGCAATTGCATCCGAAGAAACAGTTGATAGCTGGCAGACAATTAAGGCTGCGTTGACGCGTAGATTAGGCGAACCGCGTAACGAAATACAGCTGATGCAAGAACTAACGCGTTTGCGTCGTAATAAAAATGAAGACGCTGAGACGTTTGGTAAACGACTAAGGGAAATTTTAGACACCTTAAACGTAGTAGGTAGGCATACGGATAAGTCGTATTATGAGAGTATGGTCATAGATCAATACGTTAACCATTTGGACTTTCATGTTTCTATTGGCGTGCGGATTGCGCAACCTACGACTCTTGAAGCAGCTATAGTAACGGCTAGGCAAGAGGAGGCACGCTTGGCATTCAATAGATTCAATAATAGTTTTAATGCACTTTCCATCCAAAACAAACTTAAAGAAATACCCAAGCCAAACCAAACGGCACCCCAAAATAATAACTTTCCCCCGCGTAATAGCTGGAACATAGATCAGAGACAACAGAGGGGTCAAGGCATACCCCAAGGAAGACTTGCTTCAGGTAACGTAAGACCTAGTGGTTCTGGTACTGTCAGAAACTCAGGTAATTTTAGATCTCAGCCGAATATACCTCGCCAGCAGGTGAACCCGCCACAAAGAGTGTCCGACGTCACCATGAGATCGGTAAGTAAGCCCGAAGCACCGCGTTTTGCTGCCGAAGAAATGTTTTATACACAGCACAACCAAGACCAGTGTTACCCTGACGACAATGTCTGCTATGAAGGTGAGTATAATAATAACATACAACTTAATGGTGAAGACTACAGCTACACGCAGGAGTTGCCTGTGGATGGACCAAGCCATCAGGATTTTCCCCAGGACGAGGAACCATTGAATCAAAGCTAGTGAGGACTGTCCACCTCAACAACCAAGGTAAAGACCATCTTCCTTATATAGAGTTGCCGGAATTCCATGGTAAATTTTTATTAGATACTGGAGCTTCGCGCTGTATGATATCACCTGACGTAATAATTGATACTAATCTTGAACACTGTGTCGAGCGCGAGCCATTTCAAGTAAAAACTGCTCATGCTGTTACTCGTCATGAACATGTTGCTATTTTACCTTTACCCCCACAGTTTAAGACAGACATATATCATAAATTTTTACTTTTCGATTTTGACCCAAAGTATAAAGGACTAATAGGAATGGACTTGTTAAAAGAATTAGGATGTAACATAGATTTTAAAAATAAGTTATTGCGAACTTATAATACCGAAATACCAATTTATTTTGATCATCCAGTAAAAAGACTCAAAATTGAACCTAATTGCGAAAAGTTTATAACAGTAAAAACTAATTGTATGGACGGCAACTATATCTGCGACGAGTTTAATTGGTTTAAAGGACTCAAGTCACCCGCTGCCGTAATAACAGTAAAAAACGGAATTTTTAAAACATCTATAATTAACTTGACCAATAAAGAACAAGTAATTAGCAACAATTGCCACCTACCCCTTGAGCCTTTACCGCCACAATTGATAAGTCAAAATAAAACACACAAAATAAACAACCTTCAAACTAAAACTGACATTGACAAAGAACTTTACGAAAACTTAAAGAAAATTAGAACCAGCCATACGAATGAAGAAGAAAAACGTGAGGTTACCAAAATTTGTTATCAATATCGTGACGTATTTTACTCTGAGAATATACCGTTATCTTTCACACATACTGTAAAACATGAATTAAGACTAACTGACGACACACCTATTTTTGTTAGAAACTATAGACAAGCCCCGCAACAACGTACAGAAATTAAAAAACAAATAGATAATTTATTAAAACAGGGAATTATACGGGAAAGTATTTCACCATGGTCTTGCCCTGTCCATATCGTCCCTAAAAAACCCGACGCTTCAGGGAAGGTTAAATGGAGACTTGTGATAGACTATAGACGACTGAACGATAGAATTGTTGAAGACAAGTGCCCGTTACCGAACATCAACGACATACTGGATAGATTAGGGCGCGCACAGTATTTTACAACCCTTGATCTAGCAAGTGGTTATCACCAGCTAGAAATGCACCCCAAAGACATAGAAAAAACAGCGTTTACTACAGAAAGAGGTCATTATGAGTTCTTAAGAATGCCGTTCGGGTTGAAAAACGCTCCGAGCACTTTTCAGCGGCTTATGGACCATATTCTTAGAGGAATAGATAACGTATTTACCTATTTAGATGATGTCATAATTGCAGCCACCTCACTTCAGAGTCATAATGAAAAACTCAAGTTAGTACTTCAGCGATTCAGAATGCATAATCTCAAAGTTCAATTAGATAAGTCAGAATTCTTACAAAAGCACGTGAATTTTTTGGGACATGAATTGACTGACCAAGGGCTAAAACCCAACAAAGACAAAATAAAAGCAGTTTTAAATTTCCCAGTACCGCGAACTCAAAAGGACATAAAGTCTTTCCTAGGATTAGTAGGTTACTATCGAAAATTCATTAAGGATTTTGCGAAGCTTACAAAACCGTTAACAGCCTGTCTTAAAAAGAACGCAAAAATTGTCCATAGTAACGAATATTTAGACGCAGTTAACAAGTGTAAACAAATTTTGACTAATGCCCCAATATTACAATACCCTGACTTTGACAAACCATTTATCTTGACAACAGACGCATCTGACTTTGCGTTAGGCGCAGTTTTATCGCAAGGCAATGTTGGTGCTGATAAACCAGTAGCTTTTGCTTCAAGAACGTTATCAGAAACCGAGACTCGTTACTCGACAATAGAGAAGGAACTACTCGGGATAGTGTGGGCTATCAAATATTTTAGGCCTTATTTGTACGGTCGGAAATTCACTATCTATACAGACCATAGACCTTTGACATGGCTGATGTCTTTAAAAGACCCCAACTCAAAGTTAACACGTTGGAAACTAAAGCTAGCAGAGTACGACTATAAGGTAGTTTATAAAAAGGGTAAACAAAACACTAACGCTGATGCATTATCCAGAGCCAAAATCTTTCACAACAGCATAGATTCTCTAGCTGTCAATTTTGACGATAACGACGATGACGAGATCATAAACAGAATATTTGAGAACGCCCGTAGACAAGCAGAGACTATTAACGACCGAAACAACAACAATGACGGACTTGGCAATAATAATACCGAGGTACCTATCGACAATAGTAACCACCCTAGTAATAATAACGATGTAGAAGAAAGAAGTACTAGCCATCCCCACACTGACAAAGGAACAGACTCAATGAGCATTGTTACAGTCGACCCTGACCAATTAGTCTCGACAAATCATACCCAACCCGATAATGAGAACAACGGCATCCCGATTTTATCTGATGCAATAGATAAACAGCTGAAACAATTTTATATTAGGTCCACCCCGGGCTCAACATACAGAGTAGACAATAGATCAACTAACGCTAGGACTGTTATTAAAGATGTTTTCATCCCCGTAAACAATACGGAACCCGAAATCATCAGATTCCTAAAAGAACACACAATAGCAGACCGTATCTTCCACTGCTATTTCTACGATGAAAATCTGTACTTGGCCTTCTCGAGAGTCTACACCACAATTTTCAATGACAGAGGTCCTAAACTTATAAGATGTACGTCACGAGTTACCCTTGTTGAAAACAAAACCGAGCAACAAGAACTCATTAAGCGATATCACGAAGGCAAATCATCGCATAGAGGTATTCAGGAAACGTATAAACAACTCCACAGAAATTATCACTGGCCTAATATGCTATTGACAATTCAAAGATACATTAATCAATGCGACATGTGCTTAAGAGCTAAATACGAAAGAAACCCTTTGAAACCCCCACTAACGTTAACAGAGACACCTACGAAACCGTTTCAGCATCTGTTTATGGACCTATATTCCACTGGAGGTGCAACGTTCCTGACAATTATAGATAATTTTTCAAAATTTGCCCAGGCTGTACCGCTAAGTGCTGCAAGCAGCGTTCATATCTCAGAAGCTCTATTACAAGTATTTTCCATACTAGGATTACCTCTTAAAATTACCACAGACTCAGACACGAAATTTGACAATGACGTCATAAAGGAAATATGCGCGTCTCACGATATTAATATACACTTCACGACCCCTTATAACCCGAATTCAAACTCACCCATTGAACGCTTTCACTCAACCATTTCTGAAATAATAAGAATTCAGAGAATGACGAATAAAGACGACCCCATACAATTACTAATGAAGTACGCCATTATTGCCTACAATAATGCCATTCATTCTACGACAGGGTATACACCGCGTGAGCTTTTATTTGGTCATACGGCATCCAGAAATCCACTAGAACTATACTATCCTAAAGAGTTTTATCAGGATTATGTACTTAACCATCGCAAAAATGCTGAAGCAGTACAGGAGTGCATAGCAGCCCACGTATCTAAAAATAAGGAGCAGGTGATAGAAAAACGGAATCAGGCTGCTGAGGCGATCACGTTTAAGGTAGGTGAAACTGTATATAAGCAGGTTGCAAAGACTACGAGAAGTGACAAAACGAAGCCAGTATTTAAAGGTCCGTATAAGATCATTCACCTTCATCCTAACAATGTCGCCGAAATCATAGGAAGCCACCCCAATTCAAAATCCATCAGAGTCCATTTCAAACTTTTACGAAGACAACATCTTGTTCCAGGACTCTCGTCACAGGAACCTTCCTGCTCTACGCAACCGCCAACCTGACTCTTAACCCCGTAGATAACGTTAATGGCATACTTTTATTAAAACAAGGTCAAATTTTGAAGCAAGTAGATACGTTTAGTTTGGCCTGCGTGTATAACGTATCCTATTTACACGAAACAACTATAAAACTTATGACCTTATATGCCAATACTAAAGCTGCAGAAAATAACGAGCAATTAAATAGGGCATACAAAGATCAAATAGATAATAGCTTAAATTTAATAGGTAAGAAAATAGTGTTTATAGCACCGCACCATAGGTTTAGACGTGGTTTTATTAACGGCCTAGGTTCCATCGTTAAAACCATTACAGGCAATTTAGATTATGAAGATGCTGTTAAATTCGAAAAAGAAATATTAGAAATACGAAATTCAGTAGATAAAATTAATGTGTCTCAAAAACAATCATTATTCATAGCAAAACATGCAGTCGAAGAGTATAGTAAACAGATTAAACTTTTAGACGAGAACCAGAAGAAACTAAGTCTAATGTTAAGAAATACCACTTTTAATAATAATATTATAGTAAATAGGTTGCACTTTCTAGATTTATATATACAAATAGATTTCAGTCTGCAATTGCTGTTAGACAAGTTAGTAATCTTAGAAGACGCCATGACTTTTGCTCAGTTAGAAGTCATGCATCCAAGCATTGTATCCCCACACATTCTTATAAACGAAATGTTAGCTATCCAAAAATCATACAATTTTAGACCAGTGGATAGCGTTACTATTAGCAAAATTCATAGCTTAGAGAAGTCTATTAGCGTAAAAGCTTATAGTACAGATCACACGTTAACGTTCATATTAGATATCCCCTCCATCGATACAAACCAATACGACCTAATCCATCTGTACTCCATTCCCGACAAGCAAAACCTGGCAATCATTCCTAAATCCAAATACCTCATACTGGGCACCAACGAGTACTCGTACCTTGAAGAAGACTGCAAACGGATCACACAAGATACACAACTCTGCACGTCGTTGAACACCCAGCCTGTTGATAAATCAGAAGACTGCATAATATCCCTTGTGAAACACCAAAACACAAACTGCACACGAGCCAAGATTCAAACAAGGAAGAATCCAGAAACTCCAAGACAACAAGTGGCTTATCATCCTGAAGGAAGAAGAAGTCCTAAGAAGTAAATGTGGAACTAAATCTGAATACAAGAGGATATCAGGAATACACATCGCCAGTATTACAAGTGATTGCCAAATGCAAGTACTTAACAGAACACTAACGACAAACATCAATACTGTCGCAGCAGACGAAATCATACCACTTCCTAGTAAAGCCGTGATTACAGAGGAGAACATCCAGTTCAATCTACAATTAGAAGATATACCACTGGACAGCATTCACGAACTGATAGAACGAGCCGACAACTTACAAGAACCCACAATTGATTGGCAGACTACGCCCAGTTGGTCAACACTAGGACTGTACCTCATTCTGATGACAATCCTTCTATGGAAGCTTTGGCAGTGGAAACAGCGACGACCAATACAGAATCAACCTCGCACCGAGGACGCTGCGGGAAGCTGCGGGACGCGCTTCCATCTTAAGGAGGGAGGAGTTAGGCAATCGCCTGAATAACGTAATCGCTGACTAATGCAGCGGATGCGCCCGTGCGTCATTATCAGACTGCACAATTGCAGATTTGCACATTTTAATAATAAGTTTTAGTTAATAGAAATATTATAATATAAGTGAGTCTTGTAGAACATTTCAATAAATAAACATTGTTTTTAATTAAAATAAATATATTTTTTTAATAATAAATTCGTCCGTCGTAACTTAACTCTGGTACCAATAAAAAAGCATTAATTGGATTTCATTAAACCCGGACCTAATACCAATGCTTACGATTTAATCAAAATGGATGATCGGACCCCTGGTGGTGGTTTCATAACTAAGTTTGATCACAGATCACTTACACATCATCAGCCTATTAATGTTCCCACTGCTGGGACACAGGCCTCCTCTCTGTGAGAGGGAATGGGCCGTAATCCACCACGCGGGCCCAGTGTGGGTTGGTGGATGTCACATGTCTTCGAATTTTTGGTTCTAGGACATGCCGGTTTCCTCACGATGGTTTCCTTCACCGTTTTGAGAGCAGTGGTGATGAAATAATTTACACAAAGTAAAGCGCCTGCCTGGGCTCGAACCCACGACCTACAACTTATAAGTCGCGGCCGATACCATTGGGCCACGACTGCTCTCCCGACAGATCACTTATGAAGTGGTTATCATTTTAAAATAAGAACTACATACAGTCAACATACCTGTACACCTGGCACGTTGACGTCACTCTGTCGTTCGACTCTCGCTATTGGCGCAAGAGGCGAATACGAGGCGCCGCACACCCGTGCAGCGAGTGGAGTTTAGGAATGCTGAAGCAGCTGGCAACTCCAGATACAGTTTATAGTAGTCATTTTAGTTGAGTGGCTAAGTTATAGCAGGTGGTAACAACATCACTCTTATATGTCGTAGTGGCCCAGTGGTCGCTTCTCTTGCTTGAAGTCGTGGGTTAAAAGCCGGGCAAGTACTTACCAATGTGACTTTTTCAATTCATATGTACTTCTAAGTTTATTTTGGACATCGCTGACAACGGTGAAGGAAATCATCGTGAGTAAATCTGGACTTATAAATGACCGAACGAGAGCGAAGCGCCTCCGTTTCGCTTTCGGATGTCCGGTTGACCTCATTGTTGTTTTTTCTTTCTACAGGTCGCATATCTCAACCGAATCTCGTGAAAATTTGTGAGCAGAATCGATAATTAAACTGCTTTCTTTTTCGATTGATTGATCGAGCTGAATCGGCAAAAAATAAAAAGACAGACTCGCGAGGGCTCCAGCTCACAGAGTCTCTAGTTTCTCTGATCCATTAGTGTAATTGCTGCAAGGCATTGCAGTGCGAGGATAAACGAATAAATAAATAAAAAATCACGAAATCACTATCTATTTCGTGACATTACCCAAGTCAAGAGTCTCGAACGTATCGAACCCAAAGGATCTGGAGACAATAATCTCAACGTATACCCAGAACATCAACCGCACATGCGAGGAAGTGATTCCAAAACTGGGGTCGCCTAAACACAACCCGCAGCCCTCATGGTGGACCCCTTCTCAAGACCGTTTCAATAAAGACGCTATGACGAAAAGAAACGAAATAGGCGGGGTTTCTCAAGGATAATGTATATTTTATGAACTGAGGTGTTTGGTAATAAAAAAGAGATCGAAGCCGAATGGAACAATTTGGAAAATATTAAATGGTGAAATATGATTTCTACTGTTGCTTTTTGGGCAGAAGTCCGCGAGTACTTAGATGCTGGTGGACAGAAAAGATTTAAGAATATTTAAAAAGGAGAATGCCCATTTTGTATGGAGAAATGTACTGACCGAAATATTTGCGTGTAATGATAAAAACACCTTTATTTGATTATGTTACCTTAATTAATTACACGTACCAACTTTAGTCAATTTTCATTGCGTGAGTTAAGAGATATTGAACAAATTATGTTCCTTTCTAGGTTGTAGTAGATTCACAGCAATATGGACTCTATGCCAGTATATTTTAGATTTGCAATCGTTAGACATCTGTTTAAGTGCTGGTAAGACATACAATGTTATTCTTACTTACCGGTTTAGATCCAAGCCCGTAATATGATCAATATATTATCAGGAATTAAAATGCAAAAATGCGGCAATATATTATGTCTGCGCATATAATTATGGCGCCAACATCAAAGAACATTTGAGACACCAACTTCGAGCCGTAGCCATGTCGGAAATCACAAATATATAGTCCTGTCTTATTAAGCATTATTTTCACAAACACACGGCGGTGTTGTATTGATAAGATAAGTATTTCGTAACGGGAGAACGAAAACCGAAACTTGACGCAACATAACATACAAATAAATCAAATGAAAAGGCGACTACTGTCACATGACTGTCACTGTCAAATGAAATGACTGACAGTTATAGGCATGTTACCAAATTGGTAATATAATCGATTTTTAACCATAGATCACTAACCATTCGTAAAAATGACGATCCGCACCTTGCGCTTTTAGTGTTTCGGTAAGATCCCGACCCCCGCCACCCCGGCCGTTTCTAGTACCTTCCTAATTCGCATCTTTAGTGACCCGCAAACACTCATTGCGGAAGCACACTTATTAGGTCAGGATTTATCGTGTGATCGTCGTAAAAATTACGAAAGGTTAGTAACTATGCAAGTTTTTTTTTAAGTTATGCATTTATTTATTTTTCTATTATATTCAATAATTACTATAAATCGTATTTCTTTTATATTATTGCAATACGTAATAATTGTCCTACTTTATTTCTAAAGTAAGTAGATTTCATTGTTGTTTAAAATTTATAATTTTTTGTTGTTTTTTAGATTCAAAATTTATTTGGTTTGTTATTTCAGATGGATTTGAGGAGCCAAAATGAAAGAATTGTTCAATGGTTAGAAGACTCGGACTCGGAGTCAATCCCTGATAATCAACCACAATCGTCGGAATCCGAGGAAGATAGTAATTCAGAGACCGAAATTCACTTCGAAACTGATGGAAGTGACGAGGACGCTGCAATTTCTTCGGAGGACGAGGTTTTTGTTCCCCGTAGTGGTCGCGGGCGTAGTCGAAGGTTAGTCATAGATTCAGATGATGACACGTCAACGACATCCCGCACCGAGCACATGGATTCCGACCATGAGGATCCGCCACAGCAGCAGTCAATAATTCAACCAAGACAGAATATTCTGTACGGCAAAAATCAACACAGATGGTCTACTAAACCTCGAGACGCCCGTACCCGTACGGCTGCTCGTAATGTGTTGCATATTGTACCTGGTCCCGTAGGCATATCTAGAGAACTCTTAGAGCCAAAAAAACTATTTCATCTACTTGTCGAGGAGGAAATGATCGACCTTATAGTACAATATACGAACGTCGAGATTGGTATAAAGAACAATAAGTATAAGACATCTAAGTATACTACTACACAAACTTCGGCTAATGAAATCAAGGCATTAATAGGTCTGCTTATTCAATCTGCGGCTCTTAAGACTAACCATTTACCTACGCGAACTTTGTTTGATACCATGAGAAGTGCGAAAACTTACAAAGCCTGCATGAGTGCTGAAAGGTTTGACTTTTTACTTAGATGTATGAGATTTGATGATAGAAATAGTAGACGCGAGAGAAGAGAATCAGATAGACTGGCACCAATCAGAGATCTCTGGGAAAAGTTTATAGAAAATTGCAGGAAATGGTACAAGCCAGGTTCTTACATTACCGTAGACGAACAACTGGTCGGTTTTAGAGGACGCTGTCCATTCCGCATGTACATCCCTAATAAGCCGAACAAATATGGCTTGAAGCTTGTGATGATAGCTGATTCTGGTACAAAGTACATGTGTAATGCTATACCTTATATGGGAAGAAACACTAACACAGGTAACGAGCCATTAGCAAACTATTTTGTAAAAGAGCTATCTAAACCATACCATGGGTCGAACCGGAACATAACCATGGATAATTGGTTTACTTCGGTTCCTCTGGCTGCTGAACTATTGAAGTCACCATATAAGCTTACAATAGTAGGTACTCTACGAAGTAATAAGCGTGAGATCCCCAAAGAAATGGTGAATACTAGAAATAGACCAGTGGGTACTTCGATATTCGGTTTCGACAATGAAATGACTTTGGTGTCTTATAAACCGAAGTCAAATAAGGTCGTTTACCTTCTTTCTACTACGCATGATCAACCTACTATAAATGCTTGTTCTAAAAAACCCGAAATTATTGAATTTTATAATTCCACAAAAGGTGCGGTTGATACAGTAGACCAGATGTGCTCGATTATGAGTACTAGCCGAAAGACCAATCGATGGCCGCTGTGCTTATTCTACAACATCCTAAATTTATCTATAGTGAATGCATATGTCATCCATGTCTCTAATGAGGTCAGAAATGGAAAAAAACCCATGAAAAGAAGATCTTTTGCTTTGGAAATGGCAGACAAGCTGATGAAACCTTGGCTACTAGAGAGATATCAGACTGTTACTTTGCAACGAAACCTGAAGCTTATCGTGGCAGAGATCTTAAAACTTGATGACCCTCAGGAAGGTTCTAGTCAAGAAGTTCCCAAAACACGTAAAACTTGTAGTGTCTGTCCTGCAAAAAAACGTCGTATGACCACAACCTTCTGCAAGGGCTGCAAAAAAGCGATTTGCAGGGAGCATGTTGTTTCGATGTGCAATCATTGTGCAATGTAGGTTATTTTTAAAACCAATTGTATAATGTCATTAATATAAAAGTAAGATTCTTAATTAAGGTAATTTTGTGTCATGAATAAAGTTGATTAAATAAATATTGATGTTTTAATCTGTCGTAAAAATTACGAATGGTTAGTGATAACGTTACTCGAAATTAAGGTTAGTGAGCTAGGGTTAAAAAACATGATTCATTTGTTATCTTGGTTTGCATTAATCTAGTAAATCAAACCAATTTCAAAATCAATTAGTTCTTAACATTATAGAGGTGAATCGGTTCGGTACAGGAGATCCTTGGATCGATTTAGTGTTTCAGGTAGATTATAAAAAAAACGATTCTTCGATTAATCGATGTCAGATCATGTCAACATTTTTTTTTCCGGGGTGGAAAATCCTCATTGGATGTCCTCCGCCCTGGGGAGGGTGGAGGGGTCTGTCAGACTCATACTGACTAAAAACCACCCCGGTGTTCCATCTCACACCTACGCTGGGGGTCGCGGGAACAACGATACTTCCGCAACCCCCAGCTAGTGCCGGCCCGCCTCCGCGGGCCACGACCTCGGGTTGGGGGGAGTGAGGTGTTGGACTCCCCCCACGACGTCTCAGAGGGGCGCGCGTGGAACACTACGCGCCACCACCTCGGGTCCTGATGTGTGGGGGGCGACGGACGTCCCCGAGTCCGTCGCCCCTGGACCCATTTAGGGGGGCTGGAAGAGGGCGTTGTCCGCCCTCCGCCAACGCCCGGCGCGTCTGCTGCGGATTGGGTTAGCGGATGAAATCTCCCTCTCCCTCTCCGCAGCCTCCTTCTGTGAGACGACTATTTCGCAGAAGGATACCACCGCGTCCCAGGACTCCTCACTGCCGACCATAGACTCGACTACGGCTGGCAGCGACAGGTCACTGCCTACTTCAGAGATGAGGGCACGGCGTGGCTCCTCCCAAGCGGCACATTCTGCCAGTGTATGCCGCGCCGTGTCCTCCCGGCAGATCATGTCAACATGCCCCAACCCTAACATAAATGGCGGAATGTGTCTGAGCTATGAAACGGAAGTTAAATACTTATAAATTCAAGAAAATGAACCCCAATAGGAATCTTTTAGAAAAGAAGTCAAAATACATGAAATATTTGCGTTAAGTTAATAAAGTTGAGTTAATCTAAAAGATAAATCCATATCTGGGAACTGTTTCAGTCAACCCATATACAGGCATATGCACTACACAATATAATAGTTTAACTTACTAGTTTAGAACAATGGTTAACTATAGTATCTGCCGCTCTCAATGAGACTACGCCCTACATCATCACCATAACTTCAGCCGAAAGACGTCTAATGCTGATCAAAGACCTCCCCCAAGTGCCACCACATTGACCGGTCCCTTACGTCTCGCATCCAAAGGATTACTCGGTCCACCTAGGACATAGCTTTTCTTTTGTTTCAGACTTCGCCGTAAGCTTAGGAGATCAACTTATATTCTACACTAGCAATGGAACCAAAACTGACACCGTACATTTTGTATCCTAAAAGGTTACTGAAATAGTCTACAATTAAGTTCCCAACAGAATGCTGTACGTCGACAAACAGAGCGACAACGACGCCATATGTGGATACTATATTTCATCCAAAGATCCTAAAGATCATGTTTTCTGAAGAGTTTCGATCGTAACATTCATAGCATCGCCTACGATCCAGTAACGGAAAAAATATTCTTAACTGGTACTCGTACCAATCAAAAAAGCATTAATTGGATTTCATTAAAACCCGGACTTAATACCAATGTTTATAACATAAAATAAGACTGCACACAGTCAACTTATCTGTACACCTGGCATGTTGACGTCACTCTGTCGTCCGACTCTTGCTATTGGCGCACGAGGCGACTGCGGAGCGCCGCATGGGTACCAGCGAGTGGGGTTTAGGAATGCTGAATCAGCTGCTAGTTTTACGACCTGGCAACTCCAGATACAGTTTATGGTAAACATTTTAGTTTAGTGGCTAAGTTATAGCAGTGGGTTAAAATCCCTGCAAGTACAGTAGTTCAGCTAAGGAGTGGCATTCCCTGCCGGCGTCTTTGTTTCCTGATAGCTAAAACCTTGGGGTTTTTAAGTCAAGAGTGAATAGGTTACTTCTAGGCAAGCGTGCTTCACCGTCGACCACATCATCGCTTACCATCAGGCGAGATAGTGGTCAAACGCGAGCCTATCGATAAAAAAAAAAAAGTACGTACCAATGTGACTTTTTCAATTCATATGTACTTTCTAAGTTTATCTTGGGCATCGCTGACATCGGTGAAGGAAAACATCGTAAGTAAACCTGGATTTATAGATAGATGACCGAGCGAGAGCGAAGCGTCTCCGTTTCGCTTTCGTATGTCCGGCTGTTCTCTCTGTTGTTTTTTCTTTCTTTCTTTCTACAGGTCACATTTTTCAACCAATTCTCGTAAAAAAATGTGAACAGACTCGATATTTAAATTACTTTTTTTTCAATTGATTGATCGAGCTGAATCGGCAAATAATAAAAAGACAGATTTGCGAGGGCTACAGCCCACAGGGTTACTAGTTTCTATAAGAGCATTAGAATTAATTTCTGCTCCATTAGTGCAATTCCTGCAGGGCATTGCAGTGCGAGGCTAAACAAATAAATAAATAAAAAATCGCGAAATCACTATCTATTTCGTGACATCATGTTGGAGGGTTAAAACCTTATTGCTAATCCTGGCCGACTCCAATTTATTGAAATGACTGACATTGTGTTCTGTTTCTTGTCAAAAATGTTTTTAGGTCATGTCTTGTGCTTAATAAATTCTGCTTATATTTTACACCAAATACGTGTTTAAATATGATTTCTATCAGGTTATGGTTCAGCAAAAATAGTGCAACGTTATTGTAAATATGTCGGAAACGAAAAATCATAGTTTTTCACATGAAAAATTACGCGGACGTGAAAATTACGTCGAGTGGAAATTTGTTATGAAAAATGCATTGATTCACGACAATTTATGGATCTGTATAAGCGGTTACGGTAAGGATGACAAAACAACGTCCGAAGTGAAAAATCGACGTGACGAAATTGCAAAATCTAAAATTTGCTTGAGCGTTGAAAAGTCATGTTTTTCACATTTGATGTCAGCGGATACGGCGAAAGACGCCTGGAATGCACTGGAACGTGCATATGATGATAAAGGACTCGGTTCAAGAGTGAGAACTCTTCAGAACTTGTGCGCTGTCAAACTGGAGAACTATTCTAGCATGGAAGCTTACGTCAATGAAGTATTGTCATTAGCGCAGCAATTGGCGAATATGAACAAACCTGTTGATGACGAGTTTCTTGGTGCGTTGATGCTCAAAGGTTTACCGACAGAGTACGAGCCCATGATCATGGCACTAGAGCATTCGGGAGGTGTCATTACTGCTGATCTAGTCAAATCGAAACTGCTACAGGATCAACGTTGGACTACTCGTGGAGATTCGAGTGAGTGCTTGTATTCTACAAGAAAAGGCGCTAGTACGAGTGACTCCTGGACGAGAAAAGCGCAGCAGCACAAGGATGAGTCAAAAGCGAAGGATAATTCCGCTAGAAAGAGAGAACCGTGGTGCTGGAAGTGTAGACAGAAAGGACATCTGAAGAAAGACTGCCGGAACGCGAAGGATTCTTCAGGAAACTGTGTCTTATCTGCATATAGTACTGGAACTGACTCGGAATCTTCGTGGTACATAGACTCGGGGGCTACAAATAACATGACTGGCAGGCGTGATTTGATGACAGACTTCAAATCGCGAGATGGTCACGTCACCATTGCTAGTGGAGATAAACTGCGGTGTACAGGTATAGGTACTGTTAAGTTGTCGGATAGCGTGACGTTAACTGATGTGTTGTATATACCTAAGCTGTCTGTAA
Source organism: Anorthoa munda (assembly GCA_945859665.1). Taxonomy (NCBI): domain Eukaryota; kingdom Metazoa; phylum Arthropoda; class Insecta; order Lepidoptera; family Noctuidae; genus Anorthoa; species Anorthoa munda. The sequence continues at coordinate 5,418,947 of OX243894.1, read as the reverse complement.
ATCTCATATCTGTTTCGCAATTGATTAAGAATGGTTGTATTGTTAATTTTGATACTACTGGTTGTACAATTTCTAAGCTGGGCGATGTTTTGATTAAGGCAAATGACGTTGGAGGGGCTTACAGACTTCAGACCTGCAGTCTACGGGCGAATCTTACTATTAGCACTGCAACTTGGCATCAAAGACTTGGCCATTTAAGCGCCAACAATATGAGCTTTTGAGGCAGGGACTTGCTAATGATATTAGTTTTCAGGACGACCCTTGTAAAGACGTTGCCTGTGAAGTTTGTTTAAAGGGAAAGCAAGCTCGGTTTCCTTTTCCCAGCAATCCTGAGAAGTCTGTGGCTGTAAAGCGGTTGGATTTAATCCATACCGATTTGTATGGTCCGTTGCCGGTGAATTCGCTTGGAGGCAAGAGGTATATCCTGGCATTCTTGGATGATCATTCGAGGAAGGTGTTCGTGTATTTCCTGAAGCGTAAGAGCGAGGTGAGTGAAGAATACACGAAAAACTTTATTAAGCTAGTCGAAACTCAGACTGGTGACAAAGTTAAAGTTTTGAGGTCGGACAATGGGACCGAGTATGTGAACAGAGACCTTGAAGGCTTTTTGAAAGGTAAGGGGATAGTCCATCAGGTAACTGTGCCTTACAGTCCTCAACAGAACGGTTGTGCGGAAAGGCTAAACAGGACCCTCCTAGAAAAAGTAAGGTGCCTCTTGTATACTTCGAACCTAGACCACAAGTTTTGGGCAGAAGCTGCCTGTACTGCTGCACATTTAATAAATGTGTCACCTTCGAAAAGGCTCTCAGGGCAAACTCCTGAGGAAGCCTGGACAGGTAAGAAGGTTAGTTTGAAACACTTACGTGTGTTTGGCTGCGAAGCTTATGCTCACGTTGATAAAGTGAAGCGGAATAAGCTTGAACCAAAAAGCAAGCGTTGTATATTTCTTGGCTATGACGGTAATGGATATAGGCTCTACGATTCGGTGAAAAATAAAGTTTTTCGTAGTCGTGATGTTGTTTTTAACGAAACAATTTTTCCAGGTGTTAAGAGTAAACGGCCCGTGGAGATCTTCTTTCCGAGTAGTGATGACGGAGATACCGTTGAAGATGCGGATGTTCGTGATCAGTCTGGGACTGAGCTTGAGGTGGAGATGCCATCACTACCAACTGTAGAGGCTGAGGTTGAGGCGGAGAGACCGGTAGCGCCTGAAGTGTGGTTTGAGGCTGACGAGCAGGTGCCGAGTTCATCTAGTGATACAACCAGAATGCCACGGAAGCCATCATCTGACGGACCAGCCTATAATTTACGGCCGAGAGTACCGAGGACGATGTCTGCGCTCGAGACAGAGTTGAGTGAGCCGACGAATGTCAAGGAAGCTTTGCAATCGAGTGATAGTAAGCTTTGGCGGCAAGCTATGCAAGATGAGATTGATTCGTTCAATAAGCATGAGGCTTGGGAGCTAGTTGACAGACCGGCAGACAAGAATATTGTCAAGAATCGATGGTTGTTTAAAATCAAACGTGACGCCAATGGCAAAGTGGCGTGTTATAGAGCGCGATTGGTTGCAAAGGGTTTTACCCAAAAGTTCGGAATTGACTACATGGATACTTTTTCTCCGGTTGTGCGACATAGTTCGTTGAGAATGCTGTTGTCTCTTGCGGTAGAATTAGATCTGAAGATTGATCACCTTGACGTCAAGACTGCTTTTCTGAATGGCAATTTGAGTGAAGAAATTTATATGTCACAGCCTGAAGGTTTCGTCAAGCAAGGCAATGAGCATATGGTCTACAGACTCAAGAAAGCCGTGTACGGGTTAAAGCAGGCGTCACGTGCCTGGTACGATAAGGTAAAGGAAGTTTTACTCGCAGAGAATTTCACGCAGAGCAAGTATGAGAGCTGTATCTTCAGTCGCCGAGTGGGTAAGCGAACCATTATTATTGCTCTCTATGTAGACGATTTTTTCGTTTTTTACGACTGTGACGAGCTTGCTGATAAGCTAAAAACGTCACTGAAGTCTCACTTCACAATTAAAGATTTAGGTGAGGTTAAACATATGCTAGGCATCAAAGTACAGCGCACTAGTCGTGAGTTGAAGCTGAGTCAGAAAACCTATATTGAAAAGCTTCTTGAACGTTTCGGTATGAGTGACTGTAAAGTTGCTAAGACGCCCTTAGATGTAGGTCTAAAGTTTTCTGATAGCGCCACCCACGAGAGTAGACTACCGTATCAGGAGCTGATAGGATGTTTATTGTATATAGCTGTGACCTCAAGACCTGACATTTCATTTGCTGCATGTTTCTTAAGTCAGTTTAATACTTGCTACACAGCGGAACACTTTGCAGCGGCCAAACGTGTATTGCGGTATTTAAAAGGCACAATGAATTTAGGTCTTGTGTACAGAAAAAGTGATGAACATGATAAATTTCATGTTTATGGATTTACTGACGCTGATTGGGCTAACGGGGCGGATCGTAAATCTTACACGGGGTATATTTATAAGCTAGGTAGGAATGTTATTTCCTGGGGTTGTTATAAGCAATCGTGTATCGCACTTTCGTCTACCGAGGCGGAGTATATAGCTTTGTCTGAAGCTGCCAAAGAGGCGGTATACGTCCGTGCGGTTCTTGCTGAGTTGATAGGTCAATGTCACACTGTAACCCTGTATAGTGATAATCAGTCTGCGGCGAAGCTGGCTAGTAACCCAGTGTTCCATAAGCGAACAAAACATGTGGACATTAGATATCACTATATTCGTGAAGCTGTTGAGAATAGGGTGCTAGAACTGATGTACATGCCAACAGAGCAGATGACTGCTGATGTGCTCACGAAGGCACTGCCTAGCTGTAAGCACTTGTCGTTTGTACGAGATATGCTTGAAGTCCGCCAGGATTAAGAGGGCGTGTTGGAGGGTTAAAACCTTATTGCTAATCCTGGCCGACTCCAATTTATTGAAATGACTGACATTGTGTTCTGTTTCTTGTCAAAAATGTTTTTAGGTCATGTCTTGTGCTTAATAAATTCTGCTTATATTTTACACCAAATACGTGTTTAAATATGATTTCTATCACATCACCCGAGTCAGAGTCTCGAACGTATAGAACCCAAAGGATCTGGAGACAATAATATCAATGTATACCCAGAACATCAACCGCACATACGAGGAAGCGATTCCGGTTGCCTAAACACAACATCATGCTCCCATGGTAGGCGCCTTCTCTAGACCGTTTAAAAAAAGACGCTATGACGAAGAAGAGACGAAACAGACGGGGTTTCTCGAGGATAATGTATATTTTATGCCCGGATATAGCTATTTCTCAAGTGAAACCCACACTCGTTAAAATATTACACAACAGAACTGAAGTGTATGGTCATAAAAAAGCGATCGAAGCCGAATGGAACAATTTGGAAAACATTAAATGGCGAAATATGACTTCTACTGTTGCTTTTTGGGCAGAAGTCCATGAAAACTTAGGTGCTGGTGCTGGTGGACAGAAAGGATTTAGGAATATTTAAAAATTTGCTCTATCTCTTTTATCAGCACCTATTTCGAATGCTGCTGTAGAAGGAGCCTTTTCGTTTTATGGCATTGAAAATCTAACTTGAGAAAAAGGCTGTCTCTCAGTATGAAAATATAATTTAAAGATTTTTCATAAATCTTGTGTCAATAAAGTAGTCAAGTACTTAGTACAAATAGGATCTTTGGATAACACCGGATTTATTCATGGTTTCATATCGACGTCCCTACGAATAAAGCGACATGTCAAAAACAGGTTTACAGGAGTGGGTAATTAATGTTAAAACCGCTCTAGAAATAATGCTATGTACAATCAAAAATATATTTTTCTATAATGTTTTATTAGCTTTGATAGTACTTATACTATATATTTTTTTTTAATATTGCCCTAAACAACTGATACGTGAAACATTAAAATAAAAGAATGTCAAATTAATCTAAGATATATCTTTATACGTAGGAAACAAGAAAACAATGTTTTCAAATATAATTGAATTATGTGATGATAAACTGTTGTGGATTGTCTAAGATTGGTACTTTATTCTGTGATTATTTATAATCTGTGGCATTAAAGCAGTTGTCATCCGGATCTGTGTTTGACTATATATACTACATGGTGACACCGGTGAAAAAGTTTTTTCGATTTAAATTGTTTAAGACATTAATGGAAGCCCATTGCACTGTTTGAATACCGGGCATAATTCAAGAGCGCTATGGAACACGCGCGACTACCAGCGGAATTGTGTCTGGAAGGCAACTCCGTCAGCCGGGCTGGACGGGGACGCATGGCAGCGTTGGAAGTCGCAATTTTTATTGTTTTTGATGTGCTCATCGAATCGGACCATAAACCCCTGGAAAGCATATTTAAAAAATCTTTAGATTCCGTTCCAGCTCGCCTGCAGCGAATGATGTTAAAGGTTCAAGCTTATGAGTTGGTGGTCACTTATAAGCCTGGAAAATTCATGTATATACCCGACACATTGTCGCGGGCACCTCTTCCGGATTTCTATGATGATCAAATTAGTAGGGCTATACTAAACCAAATAAAAATGGTTGTCAATAATATACCCATGTCACAAAATAAGTTAACTCTTGTTAAGCAGGAAACTAGTAAGGATGAGTGTTTAAAATTATTACTTAAATTTATTAATCATGGGTGGCCAGATAAGTTTAATATTCACAATGATTTAAAATATTATTGGTTTATAAGAGAAGAATTGTATTCAGTTGATGGTGTCATATTTAAAGACAAACAGGTTGTGATACCTCGTTCAATACAAAAGGACATGTTAAATATAGTTCATGAGGGGCAATTAGGAATTGATCGTTGTATGAGACGTGCTCGTGAATTTATATTTTGGCCGGGTATAACGAAAGATATTGATGACTATGTGAGAAGATGTAGAGTATGTCAGGAAACAGCAAACAGACCAAGTAGGGAACCTATGATTCCGGTAGATATTCCAGACTTGCCATGGAATAAGATTAGAACAAGATATATTTGAGTATCGAAAGAAAAACTATTTAATAATAATTGATTATTATTCTGGTTTTATTGAGGTTGGATATTTGAGAGATACTTCATCAAACTCAGTAATATGTATTATGAAAGAAAATTTGCACGATATGGGATTCCAGAAACAGTCATCAGTGACAATGGTCCACAATATTCTTGTCGCAATTTTATTAAATTTTCTTTAGAATGGGGTTTTCTTTAGAATGGGGTTTTAAATACGTCACTTCATCTCTATATTATGCGCAATCTAATGGTAAAAGTGAAAGGGCAGTGCAAACTATTAAAAATATCTTGAAAAAATCAATAGAAAGTGGATCAGATTTTTATTTAAGTTTGTTGAGTTACAGGAATACACAGCGGGAAAATTTGAATTCACCTGCACAGTTATTGATGGGCCGGCGTTTAAATTGTAGACTTCCAGTCCATCCAGATTTATTAAAACGTACTAATTTTAGTGATAAATTACAACATGAAAAGTTATTAGACAAACAAATAAAATTTAAAAGTTATTATGATCAGCACTGTAAGCTCTTGCCAGAGTTGAATGAGGGCGACAATGTTATAATGTTAGAAAACAATAATTAAAGTATACGTGGCAAAATTATAGGAAAAGCATTGACGCCACGATCCTATATTGTACGGAATAAAATGGGTATCTATCGTCGTAACAGGCGACATTTGTTAAGACCTGTGCAGAATCCTATGGTAAATGTTAAGAATACGGAAATGGATGAGGAGTTTTCTTTTTCGGGGAATGATGGGGATGACGATTACATGCCAAGTTCCAAAATTATAGTGTCTCGTAGATCTTCTAGGGATAGGCCACACTCATCCGTTGTGTCGTCGGACAGTCTACGCTTGGACCTCTTGTTGCTGCGATGTGTAATGCTTCCGGTGTTGGCTTCAGCACTTGGCTCTGGTTCCGCGTGCACAGGGCCGATACATTGGTAATCAAGGCACGACATATCGCTTAATTACTGTTTACAAAATAAACTAAAATGTTCAAAATGTCGTTGTACACGTATTTTTTAACTGGAACAATTGTGTCACTGAATGTGGGTAGGTATGAAGTCGGCATCACGAGAGAGTCACGCATGCCGTTGTAGTACTTGTGTCTTGCTCATAGCAGTGACAATCCGCTACACTCGAAATGTAGTCACTATGATTTCGCACTTTTTGCGATGTTCTTCTTACTTGTTTTTGTTTTTAATATCTTCGAAAGACTGGATAATAATAGTGGATGTAAGCACTGACTTTAGTTGCACTTTCTTTGGTTTTCTGTGACTGTAATCGACGTAAAAGTGATTAAACAAATAAAATAAAAATAGACAACAGAACTGTGAGTATTGGGCTCGGAACGTTCCGAGGGTATCTTGACAGATGATGACAGATGAACTTGTAATATGTAAATTGTTTCATTATATGTATTCCATTTAAGGATTGTTGTTTTATTTATAATCAGGGTACATTGGAAGTTGATTTTGTTATCTTGTATAATTGCTTGTAAAATATGTAATATGTATAAATATATAATACACTACAAGGCGGTCTTCATGACCTGACATCATAAAATGCTCCGTTACGCATAGTACATCAACGGACAGGTCTTTTTCTGACAATTCATTAAAGCATGTAGTGATTTTCGTTGTTTTATTTTTGTTTGTTGTATTACATAATTGTAAGGTTGACATTTAATTTTTATAACTATATAACTTTCTTTATTATATTGAATTAGATTTTTTTTTTTTGACTTTGAATTTATTAATTATTAAGTAGTGAAATGTTGTTTATTTTTTTTATTATTTGGATTTGTAGAAATAATAATTTTATGATAATATGTTCAAACACAATGTATATTGTTTATGAATGAATAAATGAAATGAAATGAAAGGCATATTGAGAGGGTGTCTACTTTGTTAAGCAGTCCTGCTATATTTTGGTGTAGAACACACAGATACTTATTGACGAAAAAAATCACTACGAACAGTATTATCCTCTAAAAACTGATTATTAGTGAATGAGTTATTACTACATATTTTTCCTTCCAAATTCTTGGTCTCTATTTTATTTTCTTGGTTTTTAAAGTCAGTTTGTATAGATTTATCGACATATATTATATTTTTTTACTTTGTATAATTATTGAATTTTGATATGCCTTTAATTTGTATTTATATTCCAATTGCAAAATTTTCCTTAGTAAAGATCTAGCTAGGTTAAGTATAAAGTGTGTTCTCCGAGGCCGATATCTAGAGTAGTCCATATCCATAAAAATAACATTATTATACTTTTCACAGATAAACCTTAACATGTAATTAAGTTTTGTTTCATTAAGATATCTATTTGATGGAACTTCACATATAATTACATTTGTGTTCCTGATGGATGATAGCCATGTATGTAAGCACATTTCCGTGTCACATGGGTTGCGTTCATGGTGGCCCCCAACAACAACAACAACATAATCATTCATGATTAATTCAGCCATTTCAATTTTTAAAGAATTAATGAGGTTTCTCAATGTAGTACCACATTTTATAAACGAGAATACCGTATAATCTGATCCCAATAGCTGAATAAGTGATTGACGTAGTCCATTCCCTTGTTCATTACATAATATCATAACTCTTTTCTTTTTTTTTTTATCTTGTTTACAATTGCGTGAGGAAATATTTCTACTGCTTGGAGGGTCGTGAGTCAGTTTATCAATTATAGGTGTGTGCAATATATTTATACTTTCCTCGGTAAGATTTCTAACATTCACAAAAAGACCAGCAGTGTGCTGGATCCGAACCCGAGTCATGCGTCGTAAGAGGCAGTCGTTGTATTAAACAGGCCACTGACACAGTTACAATAAGCGCCGAAGTACGTGTTATCCTGCTAGTACGGTATAACAACAAAATATCATAGTTCGTTAAGATGACTAAGTTTGAATATTTTTTCCAGCAACTGTCACTTCGATTTGAAAGATTGTTTTTGTTATTTTTTATCCTTTGTACAGTTTCTTCCCGAGTGATAGCTAAATAAGCTATCATAGATGTTAACAGAAACACCACTATTATTTTAAACACAACGATTTTTGGTCCTATATGGAAGATATTAAAATGTTGATATTATTTACTTTATAGTGGATATTATGTTCAGATAACACTTTCACACGCTGGTTGCACTGATTTCTTCACTTTAGTCGTAAATTAGTCACTATTATATTTTTAAGACAATTTAATACGGGAGCACAATGTTTGCGTGATGACTACCGTCACTTTTTTTTTTGCTCATTGATTTAATGTAGAAAAATAGTGGCATTGTCTATGTATGCGCGCAATGCGCAGTCATGCGCAATGAGAATCTAAATTGCCCGCCATAACACATATTTTTTCCGTGTTAGTTTGGAATAAAATACTTTCCTCTTCAAAAAAATATGGAAAATCTTGAAAATAGTAACAGTGATGATGAAAATTTTACATCACCCGATATCCTTGATACGGCACTAACTCACAACTAAACGGATAAGAAGGCAATTTCATTTTCAGTAAACGTTCTGCTTGCATATTTCCAAAACTTTGGGGAAAAGTATAGTGTCTTCTTTGTGGTCGAAATATTCGATGATTAAGTCTACGTTAAGCATCTATCACAACGTTGATGTGACTAAATATTCGAATCCGCCAAGATACACATACCCGGTATAACAAAATTTTGTAAAATAAGCATTTTAAGTTACTAGCTGTGTGATGGCGGATAAGAATAAGGGAACATCCACACAACTCCAAACACTCATATCTCCGAGCTTCACCCAAACCTAGAGGTACTGCAGCTGAAAGAGGAACAGGTAGAGGTAAAATGTCTGCACCAGGAGAAAACAAGTATAGTAACCTTGGATGTTACAATAACCCTCCACCTCCACCCAAGGAGGGAAGCCCAGGAGTCTCTGAGTCGGAGGAGTGGGGTATAATGATAAAGATTTTAAACATGTCTACAGATGATAGAGATAAGCTTTCTGCAGTCAAATAGGTATTGTAAACCCAACCAAAGCAGACATGGTAAGAGCTGCCATAGTGGGGAGAGTAAAGAAGTCAAACTTTGAAAACCCCATAACTATCATTACTCTAGTAATGAAGACAACGAATAAGAATTCGTTGTCTTCATTACTGAAGGTCGTGCCCATCCTGGAAAGCTTTCACGGAGTCATTGACGACCTGCTTCCAAGCCACTCTGTCTTCGGCTCTTCTCGGGGCAGTGGTCACCGTGAGGCTCATAATAGCCCTGATCTGGTCTGACCACCGAGTGGGTGAACGTCCTTTTCCCATCCACTTTTCCCACAACAACCAGTTTTTCCAGGTTATCTGGCTGTCTCCGGGCGATGTGACCAAAGTAATTTAGGACTCTTTGGTAGCAGATCGTGGAGAGTCTGGTTTTGATGTTTAACTGGTCGAGAATGGACTTATTTGTGCGTTTTGCTGTCCATGATATGCGCAACATTCTCCTCCAGCACCACATCTCGAAAGCCCCAATCTTTCTTCGATTCACCGAGCGAATTGCCCAAGATTCGGAGCCGTAAAGGAAAATTGAGAATACCAGGGTTCTAACGAGTCTCTTCTTGGTGTTATTAGAGATGTTCCTATCTTGCCATATCCTCGACATCTTGCTCATAGCAGCCTTGGCCAACTGCGTACGTCTCCGAATTTCCCCGCTGCAGCCCCCCCGATCGCTGATCATGGAGCCCAGGTACACAAACTCACTGCCGAACTCTAGATCTACAAGTTCCCCCGTGCGTGCTATTAGTCTAGCTCTGTCAATGATCATGACTTTGGTCTTGGACTTGTTGATCGACAGGTCGACTATCTCGCTTTCACGCTCTATCCTCACAAATAGCTCTGCAAGTTCGCCCTCCGAAGATGCAAACAATGTGGTGTTAACTGCATATCGGAGATTGCTGATTTTATTGCCACCTACCGCTATGCCCCCCTCCCACTCTTCTATGGCTCTCCTCATGATGTATTCGCCATAGATGTTAAAAAGAAGAGGGGACAGAATACATCCCTGGCGTACTCCTTTCTCTGGCTTAAAAGGCCCCGACAAAACACTGTTGATTCTGACTAGCGACTCTCCATCCTCGTATAAGTTTGCGATCAAAGCTGTCAAGTGCGAAGGTACTCCCATTTCCTCGAGTATTCTCCATAGGTAATCCCACCTCACACAATCAAACGCCTTGGAGTAGTCTTGGAGAAGAAGAGATCTTCAAACTGGATTACCGGCTCATCAGAACTCCCTGTGTCTTTGTATAGGCTCTCACAGTACAGCCGCCATCTCTCTGTAACCTGGTCTATTTCCGTCAGTAAGTGCCCCTGATCATCTTCAATAGCCCATGTCTTCGGCTTGAAGTCCCGGGTAATACTCTTCACTTTCATAAATAGATCTTTTGTATGCATAGACTGCGCGTGTTCCTCAATATCCTGACATATTAAGTTCAGGTATTGGTTGTAGGAACCGCGGCATAAAATCATCATTACAGAGATGTCAAATAGGGCCATAGGCATGGAATGCCACAGAAAGAACGGAAAGTAGTCTCACATCACATCACATCATCAGCCTATTAATGTTCCCACTGCTGGGACACAGGCCTTCTCTCTGTGTGAGAGAAAGTACTCTGAATGTTGAAAATTTGACATTTACATTGACAGGAAAAGCAGATAGACGTGTTGTTTTTGACGACATTGTTCTTGACTAGGGGAAACAACCTTAGAAAGGTTATATATCTATTGATTCAAAAGTAAAAGCACCTCTCACTCTTAAAATCTAGACATATGGAATAAAGAGTGACTATGCTGATGATGTGGCCAAGAGCCTGGGAGCGAGCGGGTGGAGATGGGCTCCAAAGACATTACAATCATTGCATTCTTGAAACCAAATCTGATGGCTACAAGGCGAAAAAGTCTAACACATTAAAAAAATTGTTGCTAAATACCTAAACCTAACCGGGATTCATATACACGGGACACTGTTTCCACAGAACATCGGCCACATCATTAGTGCATGGTGGTGGAGATATTACAGCGCACAAAAAACACGGTGGATGGAAGTCTACAGCAGTGGCGGAATCATACATAGATGAGTCCGTAAATAATAACATTCAAGTATCAAACACAATCATGAATATTATAGAAAACAAGGCAAAAGAAGTAAAAATAAATATTCCAACCCCAACTCTGAGTAACAATATTGCCTCTGCCAGCTCCATAATTAATATTCAATTTCATAATTGCAACATTCATAATTGGACGTAGTTATGCGACAACGTTCCAATCCACAAGGTAGTCAAAATTGAGTTTATGAGCCCAAGCTAGGTATTTTGGATCGTTCTATCTAGTGTTGAAGACACTGACTCTCTTACGACAATAACTATTGAAATAATTAAGCGGTCTAAATGATAAAACGAACCAAAAGATCTAAATATAATCTTATAAAGTGACATTACATTTGGATCGTATTATTTTAATTCATTTTGGACTGAATGCAATTAAAATTAGGATCCAATCATCTTGAAACGTTTTAAAAATAACTAATTTTAAATCTTAAAACGTGACTTTCCATTTGGATCGTACTATTTTATTTCGATTCGGACTGAATAAAATAAAAATAATGATCCATTCATTCATTCATTTTTTGTGTGATTTGTTTGCGGTGCAATTACAAAACACTAGTGGATCAGAAAACACAAAAGTAGAGGCTGAGAAATCGTTACACTTAGAGAAGGCACAAAAAATGAGGGAACAGATGAAATGCGACTTTGAAACTGCACAAAATACCCCAAACATAGAATGCTTATCATTTGATCTCGAAAAAACTTTGCCCTTGCCTCGTATACCGACAAACGTAATTTTTTATAAACGTCAGCTTTGGCTATATAATAGCGGTATACATTCCGCATCAGATGATGTAGGGCACTGTTATGTTTGGGTGGAAGGTGAAGCCGGAAGAGGCGCTCAGGAAGTAGGATCATGCCTTGCCAATTATATAGAAAACAAACTACCTCCTACTATAGAACATCTCATACTATGGAGTGATTGTTGCGGTGGACAGAACCGAAACATAAAAATTGTTTTAATGTTAAAGGTTATCTTAGACTCCCATTCTACATTAAAAACGATAACTTTTCGGTATCTTGAGTCAGGGCATAGTTTTTTACCTAACGATACCGATTTTTCAAAAATTGAAACAGCGTTTAAAAAGCAACAACGTGTTTATACAGCTGAAGAATATATAGAAATTATGAAAAATGCTAGAAAAAAAAAACCATTTCAAGTATATAGAATGGACAAAAATGACTTTTATAGCACTGAAGATATTGAGAAAAAAATAGTAAATCGTAAGAAATTCACAGATAAAAGTAAACTGAACTGGCTGCTGGCAAAGGAGATAAAGATTGAAAAAGCTAAATTATATTCTATTTTTATGAAAACGTCCCTTGATGAGGATTATAATGAACTAAACATTAAAAAAACGACAAAAGGAGAGATTTCGACTATACATAGATCTGATCTGAAACAGTTATGGGCTAACGGGAAACCCATTGCTCCAGCTAAATTGGCTGATTTACGATCTGTATACAAGTTTATTCCAGCTGATTGCCTTAGTTTTTATAAAACATTGAAAGCGTCTAATGACGCCATTGACGATATCGATGGATTTGGTAAGGAGCTGGATTTCGATCTAGATGATGAATAAATTGTGATGATTTTCCATGCTTTGATTCCATCAACCTCAAAAACGTATTTTATTTTGTCATAACACGAGATAGCGCGCGCTGTACGCAGGCGTCTTAATAAATATTTTTTTAATAATGTTGTTTCATTGTTATACTTATGTTTTAGAAAAAATATATATTAACTACCAAAATATACCAGTTTTCAGATATTGGATCGTTTTTGCAAATTAAGCTATAAGCTACTTCCATACAAAAAGCCTTTTTTTAAAAACGTTCCAAGTGCATTTTCTTCATCATTTGTATGAGAAATATTAATACATTTTAATGACAAGTATATAGTAAAATAATGTTTATTTATTTAGTTGATGTAATACATACTACTTAGTTGTACTCGCTACCAAAAAAAAGCGTACCACAAAATTACAAAAACGCGATTTACTCAGTTCGACCTGCGTGTGGATTGGAACGTTGTCGCATAACTACGTCCAATTTGAACAATTATTATAATAAATAAATACTTAACTCATTTTGCCACTTTTGTTTTGTATGAGTGAAGATACAATTGTATGAGTGAAGATACAATTGTTGGCGAATCACATAAGCGCATTATTCCGCGGAGCAGGCGAGGGGTGTCAGGGTACCGAACCCACGACGCGACGGCCGGCTGCGCACCCGCCGCACCTCTCAGCTCACAGACGCCAGCCATTAAAGGCATTTCTTTGTATATATTTTAAACCTGAGTTGATAGTGTAAATTATAGCATTATACCTATTTTAATACAGCCCACTCTTTTATTATTAAGTCCCAATTGAGCCCATTCAAAATAGAGTATGCAACGGCATATAATTAGGTATTAAAACACTAGTGTGATACTATTATCACATTCGCCTACGCCTCGTGTGATAAACCCACACAAGTGTTTTAATAACCCCTATCACATTCGGCTTCGCCTCGTGTGATAAACACACACTCGTGTTTTAATAACCCCTATTATATGAACGTTGCATAAACTACTATTAAAGGTTATATTGCATATGGTAAATCTAAGCTAAAGTACAAGTAGCACTAAGACGGTTTGATTCTGGCTTGATCTGAGTTTTGCGATTGGTATCCGAACACGCACCTAGTTGCGATACATGCATTTATGGAAATGCACGCAGTCTAAAGTACTGAGCTGTTTGGTTGCAAATATTGTACCGAACATATTTCCGAGGACAAGATGAGATATGAAGAGGGTAAAATACTCTTCATATCATCTTAGTTATATAATAATACTAGAAATACACTAGAAATGTTAAAACTAAACAAGAAATGGTAAATAAAAGTAAAGTAATTATAAAATGGCAAAAAAAAAATGTTAAATAAAATTATGGTTATCCATAAAAACATAAATTCTTTAAACTAAAGAGTCTTCTTTAAACCTGGTGACAACTTACTAATGGTAATTGTTACTGGCAAAGTCGAGGGTAAACGGCCTACAGGCAGGAGTCCTATACGCTGGTCAGACCAAATCCGAACCTAGCTGAACATCAAAGCCTCAGAAGCCGTGCATGTTGCTGAGAATAGGAGAAGGAAGGGGGAGAACCATCATCATAGAGAAAGTTTTGTTACCATGATGTGGTCACGACCCCCAGCATTGGGGAATCGACGCGAGGAGAAGGCAAGAGTCTTCCACTGTAAGCACACGTTGTTTTCGCACTATAGGCAACGTAGCCCTTTCCTTTTTACCCGCACTACGCATAGCACTGGATCATCGTCTGGAGAAATGTCAAAATCAAAATCAAATTATTATTTTTTTTATTTACATAGGCCTACATGGGCACTTATAAAACGTCGACAAAAGGCGCACGGTTCGGGTTGGTCGATTCCTATGAAGAAGAACCGGCAAGAAACTCTTTTAAAAATATGGTTTGTTTTTACAATATTTCCATGTTACAGCATTACTTAAATATGGGAGGACAACGTAGGCGCTACAATAAAACTTTAGAAACTAAAAATAAAAAGTAAAACGAGATATAAAGTTATCAAATGTTATCAAGCATCTAGGAATCTAGAAGGCCTACAATGTTCACACATATACAAAACAATCGGTAAAAGCATCTAAGATACAAAGGTAAAAAAAAATAAAAAAAAATGTATAACAAGACTAAATTAAACATGTGGCACAAATGTAGTTATTAGTGCTGTAACTATTCTTAGCAAAGGGTTATTAAGATGATTGAAATACAATGGTTTTCAATCATCTTAATAACCCTATGCTAAGAATAGTTACAGCACTGATAACTACATTTGTGCCACATGTTTAATTAAAAGAAGAGAAAAAAAGAAAAATGAAATTGAGAATAGTTAGAGATGTTGGGCGTAAACCCAACAAATAAATAGTAAAACACGTATGGTTAAATTATGGTATATTGGTTTGGTAAAATGGTAATGGTTAATGGTATGAGCAAACGCGGCTTGGTTGGTGACCGATCGTTAACTAACTTTATAATGATTTTAATACTAAAACTAAATATTTGGGTCAGCGTGGAACTGCTGACTGCGCGCGCGATTGACATCAATGAACTGTACTTTGTACATATTCCCGAGGGACTGGAAGATGAGGGTGCATGGTGATACAAGGTGATAAAACAATAATATGGTGCAATAAACAAGATGATAGTAACATACAACTCTTAAAAATTCAATTTATTACAGCCTCTATTCCACTACACTAAAACTGAATGAGTTTGGGAATTTCACTTTATTCACTCGGGCATATAAATGGTCAGTCGCCCTCGTACAGGGATGGTTATTCACTCTATTGTATTCATCACTAACACTAAAACACTGATTAGTTTCACTCTGGCACTGGTGATCAGCAACGCGGCGGGTTCTCGGTTGCGGTTGGGGCGGTGGCAGCGTCCGGGACGTTGGCGTCGCTTCCGCGCGCCACTGCATTCGTGCGCGGATCCTCCGCACTCCGTACGCCAAACATGTTAATAGAATAGCTCCAGCTATTATGTAAATTGCGATGTAGTGGTGAACATCGTGGTAGTTTAAAGATGTTTCGTCTTCTAAATCTGTTTTGGTGTTATTTTTTACTTGATTAATTTTATCGCCGATCATTTTTAATTTCCAGCGGATGTCTGTTTGGTTAGTGTCTATCTCATAAACATGTAAGGGCATGGTCACATTTACAATATTGTTAATGGTAGGTATATCAATGTTTATGATATCTGGTTTCAACCTTAAGTCATTGTTCGACTGTCTGCGCGAAAGTAATGTGATCCCGTCGTCTTTGATGACGCATCCACTTGCTAATGCGAGTATCCCGACCTTGTCTAATCGCTCAATGGTAATTTGATCGTCACATATGACTTGTATGGAGCATTGCCCGCAACATGAATACAAGTAATTGTTTACCTTGTTTAATTGTACCCAGGTATTCTTGCACTTTCTACTTTCCGTCTTACAACTTAAGGACTCAATTTCTCTAGCACAATAAATTGGTTCTGTTTTGGTTATTGAAATAGGTATTTGATGGGCACAGAGCAAGATGTCTAAATCATAATGAACGCATTGTTGTAGTTGTAGACTAGATTGTGGTATTTGTAAGTCCTTTTGATAGTTGATGGCCAATAGATCAGATGCAATAATTATTTGTCGCATTTTGTCGCCGATTGCTATTGGAATTGGTGTCAATTTGTATATTTCAAAGGTGTCTCTGCCTACTAACTGTAATTTTATTTCGAATATCAAATTGTCCCCTGTAAATCTTGTTTTAACCGTTAATAAATGGTAAAGTTTGGTTAAGTCAGTCTGAATGTTATCGATTGGTAGCGATAATTCCTTAGAGATGTGGGCTGAGATGATATGAAGTTCTTTGGTTAATTGTTCTGGTTGTAGTAGATGTATGTTGAATGTACCATGGAAGATGTCAGTGATTGTGTTTAATAACATTTGTTGTATATCCTTCAGATTCATAAGTATACCGTTGGCTGATATTGAAGACAAGGTAAATTCATTGATATATGCGTTTTCAGATATTTGTTTTTGCATACTATTAGTTAAGTTATCTATTTTATTAAGATGCTGGTTAAAATTCTTATGTTGTTGTCTTACGGTTTTTTCCATTCTCTTTATAACATTAAACTCTGACTCAATTATCGATGTTTGATTTTGCAGTAATTGGTTAAAATATTTCTGGTTGCCTCGAAGCTTAGTCAAATCTTGCTGGTATTGTTGTGCGAAGTCATCGTCGAGTACTCCAAATAAACTGTGAGCTATAGACCCCACAGCATTGACTAAGCCACGACGACGAAGATGGTGCCGTTCTGGTAACTGTCCATGGTTGGTCAAAATTTCATTATAATGGTCTAATTCATCTTGACAATGGCGCAGATGTAACAGAACTAGTTGACAGTGAGATATGGTTTGTATTTTTTGACAACAATTATCTAAATGGTCTATATACTTTGTGGCTAATGATACGCCTTCCCAATAAGCAGTCATATCATAAAATACTACTAGTTTCCATTCGTCTCTAATCAGTCTCATGTTACTGATTTTATCGAAGTAGATGGTTTGGTTATCTGGCAGCTTTTTTGTGTGGAGAGTACAATGTGATGGCGACACTAACAGCATAAGCACCATAAGTGCCATGGTTAAAATGCTACATTTCGTTGAAATGCTCGTTCTTCGACGTGGTGGTGTCTCATAGCATTTTTCGGGGTCCACTTCAGTTGTGGTTCTTTGTTGATTTATTTCGGTCGGTACATTTGGTTGGTTCTCCTCTTGGTGGATTGGAAGGATTGACAGTTTGGTGATTGGTCTTTTTAATATGCCTCCTTTGGTTTTGAGCGTGACTACTCTAACAAGACCGTCATCGCCAGGATGAATTTCTAAAATTCTTCCGAGGGCCCACCTCCCTGGAGACACGTGTACGTCTTGAATAATCACTATGTCATTGATTTTAACATTTTTATGAGAATGGTGCCACTTGGATCGCGTATTTAGTTGGGTTAAATACTCAGATTGCCAACGTTTCCAAATATCTTGGTTAATTTTCTGGACGAGTTGCCATCTGGTACGTTCGTCTTTCTCGGTCTCTATTATGGTTAATAATGGTCCACTGGCCAGAAAATGCGAAGGTGTCAAAAAATTTAAATCGTCTGGATCTTCAGAAATAGCACACAGAGGTCGTGTATTCAAGCAGCCTTCTAACTGTGACAATAGGGTCGAAAATTCTTCGTAGGTTAGCTTTTGGTTACCTAGCACTCGACGTAGATGGTATTTAAGGCTTTTGACGGCGGCCTCCCACAGACCTCCTGCGCTTGGCCATGATGGTGCATTAAAATGCCACTCTATTTGCATTTCTGCCAGATGTTGATGAGCAATTTGGTCCATGGTTTGAGTCAAATTAAAATACTCCTTTTGTATGGTGTTGTTAGCTCCAACAAAATTGGTTCCGTTGTCGCTATATATGTGTCGAGGAGCTCCTCGTCGAGCTGACATTCTTCGAAGTGCAGCTATAAATGTTGATGACGTGAGGTCCGACACAAGCTCAAGATGAACTGCTTTTGTTGCTAAACATACAAAAACAGCTATATATCCTTTACTGCATTTTATGCCGCGGCCCTTGTTACTTTTTACTTCTACATAGCCGGTAAAATCAACGCCCGTATGAAAAAAGGGTCGTGTCTGATTTATCCGCGCAGCTGGTAAGTCTGCCATTAACTGGTTTTGGTTTTCAAATTTAGCTCGTCGGCATATCACACAGTTACGTAAACGCTTCTTTACGGCATTATTGCCACCTATGATCCAAAATTTCCTCCTCAACCAAGCTAACGTAAGTCGAGGTCCTCCATGGAATGTCATTTTATGTGCATGGTCAATAAGCATATCAGTAAGCTGATTATTGTGTGGTAATATCATCGGATGCTTCATGTCTTCACTGAGATTGGCATGTTTTATTCTCCCGCCAACTCGTAAAACATCTTCAGAGTCAATGTAAGGGTGTAATGGTAATAAACGACCTTTTGAACTCAAATTAGTCTGGGTTTTAAGATTGGTAATTTCTTCATAAAATTCTGTTCTTTGTACGTGCATTACTAATTGGTTAGCAGCTCTATTCAATTCTCCAATGGTTAGGTATGTTGGTTTGTTATTGTTATGTGAGAACACGCGTAATATCCACGCGAGTACTCGACACGTTCGTAAATAAGTACTGTTGTTGGTTATCAAGTTACCTATGACGTCATTTTCATATGGTTTAGTGATGACATTGGTTTGGTATTGTTTTCTAGTTTCTTCGTGCGTGTAGTATTTTGGTTTCTTGGTACTAGGATTTGGTTTCGACGTTAGAAGCCAGTTAGGACCACTCCACCAAATGGGATGTTTTAACAGTTGCGCAGCGGTTATCCCTCGGCTTGCGCAATCGGCAGGATTTTCGTCTGATTTAACGTAACTCCAACGTTCAGGTGGTATACATTTGACGATTTGGTCAACTCTATTGGCTACGAATGGTTTCCAACGGTTTGGGTTACCGTTAATCCACCCTAGTACCGCTGTGGAGTCTGACCATCCGAATGTTTTAATATGGTGTTCTGTGAGACACAATTGCATCTTGTTCATTAACTTGGTCATTAATTGCGCAGCACATAATTCTAATCTCGGTAACGTCACATCTTTTGTCAACGGTACGAGACGGGACTTTGCAGCTACGAGCACCACTGAATTATGCGCCTTACAGTAGATGACACAGGCGTAGGCCTTGGTTGAAGCGTCGCAAAATCCATGCAGCTCGATGTTATCGTTTTCATGGCATTGCAACCATCTTGGTATTCGTATGTCATTTAGCTGTTGTAGGTCTAGTTTATTTTGGTTCCATTCATTGTGTATATTTTCTGGTAAAATATCACTCCAGTTGAGGTTTAGTTGCCAAATTGACTGAAATAGGAGTTTTAATTTTGTGGTTACAGGGGAGAGCCATCCTAGAGGGTCGAATACTTTCGATATCTCTGAGAGAAGCTCTCTTTTGGTTATGCGTTCATCATGCACAAATGGTAACATTTTTATTTCAAAACTAAATTGGTCAGTGGATGGTGTCCATTTCAATCCTAGAGTCTTAGTTGATTCCTGCTGTTTGAACTGAAATGAGTTTTCATTATCGTTTGGAGTGGTTTCTAATAAGGCTGTTTCATTTGATTTCCATTTACGCAGATTAAACCCACCGGCCTTAAATAATTCGATTAATTGACCCTTAATCTTTTTGGCAGAGTCGAGGTTGTGTTGCCCATGTAAAACATCATCCATGTACAGGTTATTTTCCAGAACCTTCGTTGCTTCTGGATATTTGTGAGCTTCATCTTTCGCTAACTGCTTCATAGTCATAAGTGCTAAAAATGGTGCCGCTTTGGTTCCATAGGTAACAGTTGTTAATTGGTATTGACCTAATGGCTTACTCGGAGAATCTCTCCATATGATTTTCTGGTACTGTTGGTCATCTTCATTTACGATTATCTGGCGAAACATCTTCTCAGCATCTGCTACATAACCTACTTTGTACTGTCTCCATTTTATAATTACAGATAATAGGTCAAGTTGTAAGTTAGGTCCGCTGTACATGAGGTCATTCACACTATATCCAGTAGATGTTTTCGCTGACCCGTTGAATACAACTCGTATTGCAGACGTTGTTGATTCGCTTCGTATTACACAGTGGTGTGGTAAAAAGTACTCTATTGGTTGGTTATTACGACTTATTTTCATGTGACCAAGGTTAAAATATTCGTTCATGAATTGTTTGTAATCAGCTGCTATTTGGTTATTTTTTATAAATTTTCTTTCTAATTGGTGAAATTGAGCTATGGCCTTTGACTTAGACTCCCCCAATAGTTCATTTACTTCTGGTTTCATTGGCAATCTTACGACATAACGGCCATCTGGTTGACGTTTAGTTTCGGATTGATACTGTTGTATGCAGTATAAATCTTCTCTAGATTGGTTATCGGGTTGGTCTGTCAAATCTTCTATTTCCCAAAACCTTTTTATATCGTCACAGTTGTTCAAGATCACATTACAGTAGTACGATTTCACGTTACCACATAAGATCCATCCTAGTTGCGTCTGTTGTGCGATGGGTTGTGATTGATCTTCCTTTATAATGCCGTGTAGGATAATTTCAGAATACACCTCTGCACCTAGTAATAGGTCGACAGGGCGGCTTTGGTTGAATTCAGGGTCTGCGAGCTGTATATTTTTGAGGTACTGCCAGGATGGTTTGGTGAAAGATTGGTTTGGTAGCTTTTTGATTAAGTTTTTCATTATTAATACATCAATATTCGTGGTAAACTCATTATGTTTTGATGCTATGGTAATTGTCATTACTCCCTTACAGTTACTTTCTTTCGCTCCAATCCCGAAGATGGAACCTTTACACCTTCGGCGAGGGATTCCAAGTTGTTGTGCTGCGTTTTCGGAAATAATGGATGTTTGAGACCCTTGGTCAATGAGGGCTCTCATAGTTTTGTAGGTTCCGTCAGCTCCTAAAACATTAACTTGGGCTGTTGCTAATAGAATGTCTGTCATTGGCTTGTTGTCTTTTGACACGTGTGACACACATTTTGATTGGTTATGCTGATTGGTATGAGTCTGGTTGGTAACAGGGTTAGTAATCACGTAGGCATTGTGCAATAGCGAATTATGCTTTTCGTGGCAATGGCGACATGTTTTTTGCGACGTACACTCTTTGCCGTTATGGTTAATTAGGCAATTTTTGCAAATGTTATTTTGCGCAATTTGTTTCCGTTTTTCTTGGTTATTTAGTTCACGGAATTTATTGCAAATAAACAGTGCATGATTTTCGTCACAAATTACACATTTTTGATATGGTTTGATAGCAGAATGATTAATAAATGGTTTGCATTCGTCATGTCTATTAGCATTATTGAATCCTGAATCTCTTGGGTTTTTACGTTGAGTACTGGTATTAAAATTTTGGTTAGAATGTTTTTGTTGGTTATGGAATGGTTGCGTATTCTTAATTGTCTCAGTTTTGCGACGAACTGTCTCTAAGGCAATAAATTTTCCTTCAAGATAAGCTAGAAAATCTTGCAGATGTGGCAGGTCTCGAGGGTCCGGCAATGAGTCAATATAATCTGTATACGTTTCGGCGTCCATTTTCTGGGTGATAAGGTATACGATTATCGGGTCCCAGGTAGATATGTCTATGCCTAGATTTTTTAATGCGTTGAGGCATTCATTAGTGGTATCATGAAGCTTTTTTATGTTGGAAGCTGTTTGTTGGTGCATTACTGGCAAAGACATGAGAACATTCATGTGTGAACTAAAAATTAGTTTTTTATTATTGTATCTTTGATTTAGGATGTCCCAACAGGTCTGGTAATTGCCGGAGCTTACACGAAGATGTTGTATCAGTTTCTCAGCTTCTCCACGTAGTTTCATTTTTAAAAACTGCATTTTTTGGGCCGGAGAAATAGAATTATTATTGTGGATAGATTCATTGAACAAGTCTTTGAAAGAAATCCATTGTTGGTAATTTCCGTTGAAAATTGGTATATCTATTTTTGGTGTAGAATTATCTCTGTGCTTAGCGTCCCACATTCTTTGGTTAATAGATTTTTTAATTTCACAATATTCATCCTCATACCTGTTAAACAGATCTTCATAGTTACTGTTTTCTCCTTGTAAGTTACAGTCGATTTCCCAATGTAAGGAATCAATTGCTGTCCAACGTGATTCAATATTCTTCAAAACATCTTTAAACTCCCATTTTTCAGACAAAACATTAAGATTGATCTGAGAAATAGTTCGGGCTAATGCTTTGAAGTTACTCTGCTGTTTTCTCATCATTTCCTCGATTTTACTTGTTTCGTCGACGTCATGGAAAACGAATCGTGGTAGTGGTAAAACCTTTTTGGGTACTGTTCCGGTACTTGGAAACCCGTTATCTGATGTGCTAGGCTGTGGAACGGTCGTTGCATGCGATGGTGGTGCTGGTGGTTGGTTCTTTGGTGATGGAGACCGAGTAGTTGTTCCCTCAAGAACTCTTAATAAATGCCTCTTAACGTCGTCATAAAATGTTTTAGTTTTAGTGTACGAATCGTCACCGAAGTACTCATTATCTTCAGTTTCGTCACATAAATTCTCTAAATTGTCATGGTTACGCGAGAATTCTCTCCAGAAGGTCTCTAAAGATTGTAAACGACGTTTAATACTTTCCGATGTTTTCCGCTCTTTACCTTCTTTTTTAAAGTTAATGTAAAGCTTATTCATATTTTCCATGATCTCCTTCTGAACGGCAAATAAATCGGCAATGGTAGACATTCTGGTAAGTAATAAAATGGAAAGATCTTACTTGATAATCTCCTGGTTGATGGTGAACTGTGGTGGGTGGTGACTCGAAGAAGTATGTTGTTCCAATTTAACTTACTTACGACGATATCACTTAATGCACTGTTGTCTAAGGACTGGTTATAGAAAGATAGTTACTAACACGTCACGTACAATGTCCACAACGCGATAGATCCCACCTTTCCGAAGGCTCGAAGGACCAATTTGTTGGGCGTAAACCCAACAAATAAATAGTAAAACACGTATGGTTAAATTATGGTATATTGGTTTGGTAAAATGGTAATGGTTAATGGTATGAGCAAACGCGGCTTGGTTGGTGACCGATCGTTAACTAACTTTATAATGATTTTAATACTAAAACTAAATATTTGGGTCAGCGTGGAACTGCTGACTGCGCGCGCGATTGACATCAATGAACTGTACTTTGTACAAGAGACATCCACATATTTGTACCATTTATGAGTTACCAGGGAAGCTGCATGCGCAGATGGAGCTAAAATTTTTATTTTCAACGTAGTCCTTGATTTTATAATATGCTTTTTTAATAAGGACACGTTTGATGAAGTTTTTGAACTTTCCATCGGTCAGTTCTATAACTGACTTTGGCAACTTGTTATAGAAGCGTATACTGTTTATAAGAAAATACTTGCTAGTTTTCGTTAATCTGATTTTGTGTATTACAATTTCGGGCTTACTGCGTGTATTTAAATTATGGAAGTCGCTTCTAGTTTTGAAAAGCCCTCGATTTTAGTACGTACAAAATACATTCCAAAATATAAAGTGAAGGGAGAGTCAGTATATCGATCTCTTTAAATTTTTCTCTGAGGGACTCGCGAGGACCCATTTTATAGATCGCGCGGATGGCCCTCTTTTGTAAGACGAAAATTGAGTCAACGTCCGCTGCTGATCCCCACAGCAGAATGCCATAAGACATAATCTGTGGAAGTAAGCATAGTATACCAGCCTAGCCGTAGCTTCATCGGTTAACTGCCTTATCTTCCTTACTGCATACGCAGCCGAACTTAACCTACCCGAAAGAGCTCTAATGTGCGCGCCCCATTGCAATTTAGACTCGATTGTAATCCCCAGAATAAGAAGAATACAGTTTCCGTTATAACTTCAAGATTTTTCCCGTCAAGATTTAAATTTAGGTCACGTTGAGGTACATTTGGTAAGGAGAACTTTAGACATTTTGTTTTTTTCGCATTCAGTAAAAGATTGTTAGCTGCGAACCATTTTGAGAGAACAATTAGACTTTCGTTGACATGTAAGACATCCGTATCTTTCCTATCTATTTTAAAAATTAGCGAAGTATCATCAGCAAATAAAATTATATCCGATAATTTGGCCATCAAAAAAGGGAGATCATTAATGTAAACAAGAAAAAGGAAAGGGCCGAGAATTGAACCTTGGGGCACGCCCATCTTGACTAGAGACCCGGAGGACGTCGCCCCAGCAGTTAATCCTATATGTGCACTAATGTGCACTTAAACCTATATGTTGACCTGCCCTAAACTCTCCTCCCGAGAACAAATCTGTAACTAGCGATGACGTACGAGAAATTGTGCAGGATGTTATAAAAAGGGAGCTTGCTGCTATGTTACAACAATTAAAAAACTCGATTGTTAGTATCGTCAAAAAGGAGTTGGAGCCAATAGGAAAAGAGGTGAGTGAGCTGAAAGTTTCACTGAATTTTCATACTAAACAATTTGAAGACTTTCTATCTGATCACGCTGCCTTGAAGTATACTGTGAAAGAATTAAAGGACGAAAACGCAATTGTAAACCTCTTGTACTATGTAAGTTAGCTTTTAGATTTTTCAAAATTGTTAATGTGGTGTTTGCCTCTAAGTAATTGTTGCACTGTAATCTACACTAATATTATAAAGAAGAAAGATTTTTTTCTTTGATTGTTTGTTTATTTGTTTGTTGGTTTGTTTGTACCGAATAGGCTCCGAAACTACTGGACCGATTTTAAAAAATATTTCTCCAATAGAAAGCTACATTATTCCTGAGTGACATAGGCTATTTTTTTATTCCGAAAATGGGTCCTGTGGGTTGGCCCACGGGAGCGAAGCCGCGGGGAACAGCTTTATTACAGCAGTATTAGTATAAGCATTTTTTTTTGTTATAATTAAGTGTAAACAATTGTTGGTAAACCTAGTCAAATAAATAAATAAATGTTCACTCTCACTTTGCTGACGGTAAGCGGTACTATGCTTTTGCGATGTAGTCACCACAGACATGAGTCTGTGGCGACTCTGCGCCCGGCAGGCCGTAGGATGCGAGCAGCAACTGGCACTTTGCCAGACCCAGACTGCTGCCGCGCATAATACACATGGTACTGGTTGGCTGGCTGGCTGGCTGGCTGGATGTTATGAACTGATACGTCATCGACCTCTGCTTTGGTAGTTTTCGAAGTTTTGATCTCTTCTCCAAGAATAGATAGAGGTCTATTCAGACTCATGTCCTCTGGTAATGCTGTTTTCGTTGGTATACACAATATGGTTTATCTGGTCTAGCTCTGGTATGAGCATATTTGGTAAAAAATTTAATTGGTTAGATTGCTGTTGTAATGTTGTAAAGAATATAGTGCGATTTTTTTACTTTTAATTAAGCATTTTTGAGTCATGCTAATGAACCCTGCTCGGGTCAGCTTCCGAACGGTAACTTGATCGTCGTATATGATTTTATTGGAATATGTACGTCATGCTCCCCAGACATCCCATCATCTATTTTACTGTTTATAAATTCATATCACAATTGTACGCGGTATATACCGAATTACAACATACTTAAAAAATTAGTACCTTAACAGATACAGGCAAGTGAATTATTACTTGCTGTAAAGCATCTCCCCAGCAAACCCAAGTAAAATTTTTAAAATTTTACTTAGACACTTACTTATTAGGCAAACGAGTGGTTGATAAAAATTGTACTGTTATTTTTACCACTGGATGTGCTAGCCATGGTTACTAAAAAAAATTCGATTATAAACCCCCTGAGAAAAATAAATAGCAGTTTATTTCAATCTCAAAACTATTGTAATAAATAACATTTTCCTCTAACTGTTATCACGGATATTATTTTATTTGTACGTATTAATTACTAATACCTCAGTAGGTATAATATAAAATCATAGTGATTCGTAAAATTATAATTTTCTAAAACACCTGCCTTCAATTTCTATAACTTTATTTTAATCTTCATTCATTTCTTTGTTACGAGATCGCTGTTTATCAAGTTTTCACTCTTCAACATGAAGCGTGGAAAAAGATTATCTGTGAGTTTGGTGGAGCAAATGTGCTTTTTCCTTGAACACAGTGAGAAGAAGATTTTCATAATTTACCTAGTGTGCCACTTCAGGTAGCAACATTTACAAGACTATCAGCCGCAAGTTACGTGCTTAAATGTCAACTAAGGCTTTGTACCTTTCCCTTAAAAGAAATTGCAATATTTTTTTGGTGCAATTAACAGTGAAAATAATACTAACCACGATCGTTCTATTGTTACAAAATAATCTTCGTGTCAGTATAACAGTAGCAGCAGTAGTGAGAAGACACTTTCAGATAATAATAATGAATGTGGTGAAAGTGTGGTATGCTTTGAAATAGAATTAAGCGAATGGGAAAAAATCAAAACACGATTTTATAATGATGCCAAAAACAAATTTGGACGTCATGCTTTAAAAAAGAGACTACCGTCTAGCTAGATAGTGGGGTGATACTTTTAGAAAATATATTTGGCAAAAGACAACAAACAGATGCACATGGATTTTGAAAAACAATTATACTAATACTCGTAGTGATCGTGTGAATATAAGCGAAAATTATCGATAAAGCAATGGCAATTTTTTTATTAATACAAATAATAATTATATTGATTCGGTTACAAAAACGTGTGTTCTAGAAAACGTAGATTCAAAATTGGTCCACAAATCAAACAAAGTTAAAATAACGAATTCTATAATGGAAAAATCTTGCTTCTAGCTTGAAAAATTAATATCCAGTAGTAGTCCGAAACAAATGAATTCATTCCTACACTTAAAACTCTCAAAATATAAGAAGTCGTATTAGTAAGTTCAGCTATTTTCACAAAACTGTCTTACGGAAAATGAGTTTTACGCCACCATTTAATACTGATATTCAAAACGTTTCCCTCAACCCTTTCTTTGTTTGTGACTGGACAAATTTGCAGTGTACATTTTATGAAACTTTTTTACAAAAAGAACATATTTCAATAAGCCTAGACGCAACTGTATAAATTTTAAGAAAATACGGCCATCAACCGATCCCAAGCGAAGTTACCAATCAAAGCATTTGATCTTCGACGTTCTGCTCCTTAAAATAAAAAACACGGCCATACCAATCGCATAAATGATTTCGGCTACTCAAACGCTAAAAACATGGATACAATCTATGCCAAAACCTATGGAAGTAACTACTGATGACTCCAGCGCTTTGATCGGTGCTTGTGTCAAAGAATTCACTAAATTTTATACAACAAAAACCTATATAAATCATTGTTTTGCACTTTTGGAGAAGCAAAGCAGCATTTGTTCCCAAATTATATCATGCGCCTTGATTCATCACATTTCATAAGAACTTTGTACGGACTTAAGTGTTTTAAAAATGTCGACATGCGTGTTTGCAAGAAATTTTACATAAAACATTGGTTAAATCTGAAGTCTTGTAATATATACGATGGCGAAAGAAATTATAACAAATCTTATTATAGTAGCAGTAAATAGGTTTGACAGATATACAAGAAATGGTCAAACTACTAGATGTTGAAATAGCAAAAGAAAAATTATTTCGTACTCGTGAAGAAGACGAAAAACTTGATGAGGTAATAGAATCAGAAGAAAACTTGAAAAACGAAGAATCCATATTTGAAGAAAATGATGATTTGCGTCTTCAAAACCCAGTTATGGCAGAATTAGACCATATCACACTAATATTATAAAGGCGAAAGTTTGTAAGTGTGTGTTTGTATGTTAGTTAATTCTTCACGCTCAAACGGCTGGACGGAATAGTCTGGAATAGCACAAAGGCTACTTTTCATCCCGGTATAATGTTCCCTTGGGATGATAAAACACTTTTCACGCGGGCGAAGCCGCTGGCAGAAGCTAGTTAAGAATTAAGAAAAAATGAATAGTGATCTGTAGATGAGACAATCTATGAAAATGTTTATTATTTCCCTACATTTGTAGAAAACTTTAAGAAACTATTAAAAATATTGCCCCTTTGGACAAGTCTAATGCTGCCTGTTTTCAAAGAATCTAACATCAGTGGTGCTACTAGCAGCAACGTCGGAAGTTATTTCAAGAATATGAAACAGCTATTACTCAATTCAAGAAGTGGATTTTTGCGAGTGGATTGTTTTATTATGATCCACGCTGAGTATTTATCTAGAGAACTGAAGTAAACTCAATGCTCTTACCCTGAGATTTTCCAGAAAAAAAAGAAGTCGTTAATCTGTCATCAAATCATCGGAACCAAAACATAAAATACAGAGCATTGATGATACTGACAAATGTTTCACAGATAATTCTATATTTATTGCAGAACTGAATTGCGAGGAAAACTGGCGAAATAAAAACACTGACAAGAAGTCAAAATCTTTAATAAAAACAATCAAGCCGAAAAGTAACAGAAACTTTGTGCATTTGATGCCAAACGGGAATATAAGTAGAACAGGAATGCAAGACATAATTTTACATAATACTTGCTGTCTTGCAAGCGTATGCTGTCCTTCTCAAAGAGAATAAAGCTGAAGCTGAACATATCGACAGCACTAATTCGACTTTTCTGTGTTGGTTAAAGCAGTATCTCTTAACGATTTTGATGTACGTATTAAGATTAAGATTAGTTATCCTTATAAAATCTTGTAATAAAATCTCTACTCAAGGTAATAGGACAATGTTTGATTGTCAGTATAATGTCATCAAGATTTTTGAGGCAATTCTGCTCAACGAATACAGTAGATTTTCTAAAAAGTGCAATACTTGTGATAATAGAATAGAAAAATGGTCCACTTGTATATAATGTATTCCACTTCCAGTTTCCTTTTAGACATTATGGTATGATATGCGTACGCTTATTTTCACTATAAAACTTATAACATTGATTTTCTGAAAATTTAACCCGAGTTTGCCGCCGTTGCATTACGCACCGATGACGTCCGCGGCGCGGCCTGCTGATTCGACCACGGCGTTGACCGACTTTGTTGTGGCGACTGATTTTGCGCATTATTTTGGTTTCTAAAATAATTTCTATATTGAATTGAATTATTTGGAGAATTCGTTTGAGTAATATTTCCTGTTGAACTATTTTGTACTGGTGTACTAGGTTGGTTTTGTGGATTGGGCAAACGTTGGGAATTGCCATTATTGTTGGAAGATTTTCCTGGCGGTTTTGAACTACTTTTATTTCTATTATTTCTAGATTCATAAACCGTCTGAAAGTTTTGCTCTTCCAACACTACAATTCAAATATCTTTTGATAGAGTGAACCTATTGCGATAAAACAAAAACTATGTAATAGTTACGCACAATTTTTATGTATAAAATATACATTATTAATATCTACATTGGTTTCGTTCATTTTACGTGATGCGTGCATACTAAACAAACTAAACAGACAAAAAATCCAGAAATGTTGGCAATGAGTTCTGTTGGTTAACCTATAACACTGGCCAGTATATTTGAAAATATTTTTCATGTACAAAAACGACTTTTCTATAGATTTATTAAATGTATTGATGATGATTGATATTTTAGGGATAATTATTAACTCTTCAATTCCCAGTGTCACTTTTAGGTGACAGAAGTTTAATATTATTTTCTATCATACGGAGATATTATTATTAAATTCCACTATCATTGTTGCAAAGCCAATAAGTAAAACTATTAAAAAAATAAAACTGATAGCACTAACCAAATTTTATTTGTGAAATACAATCAGATGTATCGCGCGAAATTCGAGCAGTCTGTGTATGGGTTACCTCTTACGATAAAAAGTGAAATAAAAATGCCTAAATCGTAAGTATTGTTATGTTTTCTTATTGCATGTAATAAATGAATAAATAAGCTATTGTAGAAATGTTATATTGGCAAAAATAAGTTTCAACATGTCTGACGTTGGTAATATGCCGTGTCACCTGCGGGTGACACTCGGTATTATAATAAGGGGAATTTTTAACTGCACCTCTATTTAGAAATTTAAGCAAACAAAATATCTCCACTAATAACCTACTGCATATCAAATAAATTACTGTACTACAAATTAACTACTTGATTACCTAAACATGTTGTACTAAAAAATGTTTAAAATTCATCGAAATCTGATGGCTTTTTTTATCTAATTTACAGCAAAAATCTAGCTGAAACCACAGATATACGCATTTTGAAACAATATTACTCACCGTAAAACAAAAATACTGATTTGCACACAAATTATTCAATATTACAACGGAATTTCCAAAATTATTTTCTAAAACTGCATAACAAATAATGTATGTTTACATTATCAAATTACATTTCACGTATTAATTACTCATGTAGCTAAAATCCCTATCATCCAACTTTATTTCTTTTTGTTTATCTGTTTAATTGAAAAGTATATTGGCGCGCTTTTGTCGGCGGCGCACTCACCGCTCGCGCTAGTCGCATCGCGCTCACTTCTTCACGACGACACGAGTGTGAGAAAGATAGAGTGATGTGAATCCGCAGTCGAACACGGCGCGGCGCATGGGCACGTGCATTTGTTATTGTTTACAATTGTTTGCTCGAGTTTAAGTGCAAAATAAGTTAAGTAATTGTTGAACTATTATTTTTGTGCGTTGTTTTAGTGTATTAGTATTACCTATAACTTTCACGTTTTAATGGACAAGTAACATGGAGTTAGACCGATCATTATTAGAACCCAGCGGGAGTGGTACACAAAATGAAGAAAATGTTCCCGTTTATTGTTCAGATAGCGATAGCGAAGAAGAGCAGCCTTCGGCCAAAAAGAAGAGGACAAAGGGCAAAGAATATATATTTGTTAAGAAATTCACAAATTCTGAGGAAGCCGAGAGTTTTGTGAAAGCTGAAAATACGTGGTCCCTCAAAGTTTCGCACGACACAGAAGAAGGTAACAAAAAGTTTTATCGTTGTAACAAAGTCAAATTTCGAGGACCTCAGTGTGCAGCAATTATTTATTTGCTTTTTGAAGCAGACTCTAGTGAAGTGTTACTTTATCGAACCGACTCTGATCATGACCATGAATTTATTGCCACACAAACACGGCACGGAATATGTCAGGAGACAAAAGAAGAGATTAATAAACTTTTTGCTCTTCACTTGAAACCTAAGGCTATATTAAACAGTTTGAGAAAAATTCAAGGGATCACAGTGCCCTCAAAGAAACAACTGAACAATTATTTGTCTGACCGCCGTCGAGCAATTTACGGATCACCTACAATTAGTCTCGGAGAGCTACAGGCTTGGTTAATAGAAAATTCTGAGGTACCTGATGAGGAACATAAACCCTATGTCATTTGCTACCATGTGTACGAGAGCGAAACTCCGACTTTTCGATTTGCAATCTCCACAAAGTCTCTGCTAAAGTTAACTACATTGGCCACAAACATTCACGCGGATGCTACATACAAACTAATTTGGCAAGGTTTTCCTGTACTATTAGTCGGTACTACGGATAAAACTAAGAAGTTTCATCCTCTTTGTTTGGCCGTTTCTACATCTGAACGAAAACAAGATTTCCAGATGTTATTTGAGGCTATTCGCAACAGCGCTTTGTCCCTTTACACACACTCTTTACAACCAAACGCATTAATTTGCGACGCGGCTATGAGCATAAAAAATGCGTTTAAAGAAGTATTTGGTGAAGAACCTACTGTAAAAATGTGCTGGGCCCATGCAAAGAAAAACATTATGAACAATGTAGAAAGACTAGTAAACAAAAAAAAGCAGAAGACTTTATTACAGGATATTGATATGTTACACTCTGCTACATCTCCAGATCTGTTTAAGTCTGCATTAGCAGCATTTCTGATAAAATATGCCGACCAAAAAGACTTCATAACTTACTTCAACAAAGAGTGGGTATGTCAAAATCCAAATTGGTATCTTGGCTCTTCAAAAGGATCTCCTGTTACAAATAATGCGCTTGAATCATTTAACAGATCTATCAAAGATTGCCACACTCTGCGAGAACGCTTACCATTATCCAGATTTTTGGTTGTTGTGTTAGCTATGGTTAAAGAATGGTCAGGAACCTACCAGTTGGCATCATTTTCAAATTCGCCTTCCATCGAGCTCAAAGACTGGACTGCAGGTTACCAATGGGCGAAGTCAGACCGAAAAGTAGTGGTCTTAAAGGCAGATTCCATAAAAAAGACCTACTTGATTGCAAGTTCAGGAGCATCAACCGTTCAGTTTGGGCAGGACTGGAGTTCTTTCGATGAATACAAACAAGTTGCTTTCGCATATTGGACGGTTGTATTGCCCATGAACAAAGATGAATGGAAAACTGGTGAGTGTAATTGTCCGCAGTTTTTCAAACACTACATTTGCAAACATATCACCGGACTTGCTATCAGGTTGAAATATGTCACACCACCTGTAGAAGCAAAAAACATACCTATCGGCATAAAGCGAAAACGCGGACGTCCAACAAAAGCAAGACCTGCCTTAATCATACAATAAAAAGATTTATAGGTGATCGATTAAAAAAAAATTATGTTTAAATATGTTTTGCAATGATTAGTGTATATTAAGATTACACTTTGCTGATTTTTTGTGAACTTTAATTACATAAATATGACTGATTAACTGGTGTTTCATTTAGAATAACCCATGTTCTTAAAAGTTTAATATAATAGGTGATGGATTCCAAAAAAAATGATTCAATATTTTGTTGCACTCGAAGAATTATTAGATTTACTTTTAGTTAACAGATAGTCATTCAGTAAAACAGTTAAGCTTTAAAGATCTAACAGTAAAGTATAATTTATTCATTTGATGAGCAAATTTAGTGTGCGATTCAGTATTTTTGGTGGTAATTTCGAATATTTTGATTGAAAAAAGGGAATTTACAGTTAAAGTATTAAATACCACCCTTATAATAATTCTATTGTTCTGAATTTTTGTTAGTAATAACAATATTTTTTTTTCGTTTTGAGCTTATCTCTATATCGCGATGGCGTTTTAGAGCTTATTAACGTATTACATGTTGACCTTAGATGACGTTGCCGAGGAGTTGCAGGTCGGGGCGCACCCAGGCGTTATTATTTTATTTCCTCCTGAGGATGGTGTGGTGACGGACGATGATAATGGAGACGAAAACGAAGCTAATATTCTTCATCTTCAGTCACATCGCATGCTTCGATCTAAAGTGGAAGTCAATAAAAAAACCACCTCATCATTATCATCATCAGCCGAAAGACGTCCACTGCTGGGCATAGGCCTCCCCCAAGCGTTTCAATTTCAATTCTGATCGGTCCTGCTCGTTTCGCATCCACCGGACTCCCACAGACTTGGTCAGGTCGTCGCTCCACCTAGAGGAAGGCCTTCCAATGCTGCGTCTTCCAGTACGTGGTCGCTACGCAAGAACTAAATCACCTACTTCTGGAGAATTACATGGATTGAAAGAAGAAGAAGAAATCGACGTACCTGTACCGAAAAAGAAAAAAAGAATACTTTAACAATATGGGATCAATTCGGTATTGTCAACACAGGTAGTGTTGATTTTTGCGGTAAAGGAGATTGTGATGAAGAAGTTTGCACTAACACTCAGGAGGAACTCTCTGCTAAGCTTGTGTAGTACATGTACTATGTACTATTAGGAATTAATTCCTTTAGGTGAACGAGAACGAACTATTCTGTTTCGGTCGTTTAAATCGTTCATCTAGTACAGTAGTACAGTGATCGTCTGGCTCGCGAGTGCTGAATCAGAACGAATATGTATTATGTACCGAGTGTCTGAGCGAGCGAACTACTCTGTTTCGGTCGTTTAAATCGTTCATCTAGTACACTAGTACAGTGATCATCTGGCTCGCGAGTGCTGAATCATAATGAATAAGTACAAGTGTCTGAGCGAGTTGAGAGATTAGAGAAGCGTGCGCGCGAGCGTGATGGACGATGACCGACCTGGCAAACAAGTGATTCCCGACTCGTGAAAATGCCATGAAGTTTTATGTTACTTATTCGTATATATAATCAATAATTCATTAAAGTTTGTAAAATTTAATGACATTTAAATTATTGTAAACTGTTTAATCGAAATGACAGTGCTAAGCCTGCAAAGTATGAAGGAAAATCAAATATGTATTCCATTACGTACGACTGACTGATGTCTTAAGATCGGTGAACTAAAATGAACTAATAGTACTAGAATACCGAACTAGTTCATTTGTACGATTGTACTAGTTCGGAGCGTTCCTTTCATTGTCCGAGTAAGAACAAGCCTACTCTCTGCAATGTAATGTTTTGAATTGGTTTACAGCGACGACATAATACAACTAGACCTACTGTGCTACTACTACTGACCTACTTTGTACTATATACCTGCACAAATATGGCAAACCTCCGACCCAAAATTCACCTGCCCTACTTGTGGCGTACCTCTGAACAGATTGCCTCCGAGGTGAGGAGTGCAGGAAGTGCTTACGACCACTGCTGTCAACGAAGATGGGGATATTGTCTAAAGTGTTCGTACAGTTTTCACAATAAATAAATGTTTTTTCTTTCAGATGAACTATTATTATTATAAAGAAACCAGTAGTGTTCCAGTGTGTTTTTTCTATTGTAACAAAGATAGATAATTTGACAACAAAGATTAACACTATACAAGAGAACCAAACCATTTTGCAAGCAACATATTATAGAAAACCAAAAATTGTTTTTTGAAGGTCAGCAACTCATGATGTTAAATTTATCTCAAACAGTAAAACAGCTTGAAGAGTATATAAATAAGTCTTCTGAATTCACAAAAATACAGAAAATGTTGATTTTAGGCTTAGACAAGATTATGAGCAATTGCAAAGTTTTGAGCATTTATTAAAAAAATATATAAGAGAAAGAATTATAAATTAAGAAAAGGTTATCAGCTGTATGTGTTAAAGGCAAAGGAAGAGGCATTAATAATGCATAAGCATTGATTGATGCTATGTTCGACAGGGAGTTTCTGAAAAATGTTCACGGGCGCGATCGACACAAACAAAATTTTGTTTTAAAAGTCTAAAAGAATGCAAAATCTTCCGAGGTTGCAGCAGAGATGGCGAACATAAATATAACGCATTCAGGAGAGCCATCATCATCATTACAGACAGATTAATATTATATTAAGGAATGTTGAAATCGCGTGAATTACGCGACCGTTGCGTTCAATTGTATTCTAAACTGGAAAGCGTTGTCGCGTCGATACAGCCATGCTATTCTCTAAGAGACAGTTTCTTAGCTGTGCTCGTCGACGAGCTCGTCAGCGTGACAGTCTCGAGATCGATCGATCGTGCAGCGCTGATTCAAACGGTATTCTCTAGCGCGGTTATGGTCGTTGTCGAACTCTAAGGCCTGACATCTCCCGTCACAATTTCGAAGACGAATTAGGGCTTCAAAAGAATTCCTTAAATTATAATCAATAAATCTCGACTGAAAGTTGTATGGGCCTAAAATGTATAATATAGGTCTAGTTTTAAGTATTTTAAGGCGCAAGTATGCCCCAATGGCCTTGAGCATCCCGGCGAAGCTAAACTCACACACCGGCACGGCTCACGCATACATA
The DNA here is from genome assembly GCA_945859665.1 of Anorthoa munda. Lineage (NCBI taxonomy): Eukaryota > Metazoa > Arthropoda > Insecta > Lepidoptera > Noctuidae > Anorthoa > Anorthoa munda. The sequence goes on along the minus strand of OX243894.1, from coordinate 5,383,072 downwards.
GCGAGCGCGGACTGCGATCAAAGAGTATGCGTGGACGCAGAGATGCGACTAATAGGTTGCCTACGATTCCGTAAATAAATATTAGGTTTTACTAGACATTATTTTTATAAATGTAGGTCGAACAAGTAAAACAAAATAGGTTACATTAAAACTCTACTTACGTACCTACAGCCCCCGTACCAAAACTATCATGGTTCGACAGTTTATTTTGAGTGTCCCTCGACCGGCAAGCGACCATTTATGGCGCCCGTTTTATTGTTTTTCTATTGTGTCTGTAATTATGCCGGCTGAGTTAGCACAGTCAAAATAAACTGGCTCTGAGCTTACGGTCAGCTCCTGATGTTTTAAGTTATTATATTCGTTTAAAAATACTAAGTAGGTCATCATCTTCCTGCCCTTGTCCCATGTTACTTGGGGTCGGCGCAACACGTTTTCTTCTTTCACACCGTCCTGTCCTTCGTCATGCTGTCACTGACTCCCTTTTCTTTCATATCACTCCTCACACCAAGTCCATCCATCTTTTCTTTGGCCGTCCCCTTCCTCTCCATCCATCCACATTTATGTTCATAACTATTTTAGTAACATGCGTTTCATCCCTCCTCATTAGATGACCATACCACGACAAACGATTTCCTTTCAACTGTTCTGTCACTGGCGCCACTTTCAAACTGCCTCAAATATTATACCTACTCATTTCTCACTTTATCCATTCTTGTCACTCCGCACTTCCATCTCAACATTCTCATCTCTGCTACATGCAATCTCTTTTCCATTCATCTTTTTCATAGCCCAACATTCTGATCCATACAGTACGCAGTGGCGTAGCTAGGGGGGGGGGAAGGAGCGTCGGGGACGGTCCGCACCGGGTGTCACCGGTTCCGCGGTGACACGTTTTTGAATGATAAATAATTTAGGTTTGAAGTTATTTTAATCAAGTTATCCCAACAAAATATTTTAATTTATCAATTGAGATTATATAAAAATGCACGTATTATTTGAAATAAATGTTAACAAGAAATTATTTACTCTGACCACACATTAGACGATGATTTTTTTTCCAGTGTAGTGGGGTTGTGCAGGCAAATACTTTGCTTTTGGCAAACACTGAAAAGTTGAAATTAGCTGTATCGAAATTTACTGGTTTTTATGATGATCAGAAACAGAACTCCTTTTAGAGAAAGACATTTAAAAGCGGCCAAAAACATTGTCAGTTTCTAGCTGGGTGACTCTAGACTTTTTGAAATTCATCGTGGAATGGGACTTTACAGAATCTCTTCTGAATCTTATGGTCCCACTAAAGTTATTTATGACAATTTGCGTATTATGACAATTTGCGTATCAGTGAGAGGAGTGTCAGCAAACTAAAATTAATTAAAAATTACTTGCGGGCAACAATGACCGAAAACAGACTTAACAATCTTGGCATATTAACAATAGAACATGAGGTAACACAAAATATAAATTTTGATGATATGATTTCCGAGTTTGCAGCTGGTAAAGCTAGAAAAAAGTGATTTTAGTGCTTGTACATAGATTAGTATAAACAAATGTAGGTATAAGTAATTAGTAACTATTATTATCAAAATTTCTATTGTAATTATGAAAGACTTATTTGTAATAATTAAATAAAAACATACGTTTATTGAATGTTTATTCATTTTAACAGATTTCATTCTTGGGTGACACCACAATTATGCGCACCGGGTGCCACCCATGCTAGCTACGCCACTGACTTTTCCCTTTTTACTTTAAAAATACTAAGTAGGTAATTTAAAATAATTACGTTAAAGAAACTCAATCTGGAATGATCATCATCATCTGCCTAGCCTTTTCCCAACTATATTGGGGTCGGCTTCCAGTCTTACCGGATTCAATCTGGAATGATATATAAATATAAATAATAATACAGCATAAAGTCATAATTTCCAGTTACTTAGGCCGAGTTTCTCATCTCTAAATTATCATTGAATTAATATGACAAATTGTCAAGCTCGCGTTACCTGCTGTGATTCGCTGTTGAAAATTCATCCATGCGGTGAGAAACTCGGCCCTAGCCTCTTTCAAATTTAACCAAGATCGATTCAGCTTTTCAGAGTAACATTCTTACCCCGTACTCACAATTTTAGAAATTATTTAATTTTAATCATTTGCATAGACTGTAATTACTGACTTACATAAAAATTAACATTATAAATTTATGAAGATGTTAGGGCTGTCAGAAGTTGTTAATTAGTAGTAATTTTTGTTTTTAAATTTCTTTAAAACCATTGTAGGTGTTATTTTGATAAGTGGGGGTGTTAAATTTACCGTCTATGGTGTACCTACATTTTATCTGTATCAAAATAAGGCTGCACAAGCGCCACCTACCGTTGATGTATAACATTATTCAGATTGAATTAAACGTTATTTTTTCTGCGCATCATCCACGAGTTTTAATAATAACTATAGGTTATTTTTGGGACTGCATTGGCATGTCTTATGGGCAGTTCCTGAGACTACACCATAACCATAACAATAAAAATACCTTACTAGGATAACTATCTGGTTTCAGTCGGGAGTGTTGTTGGACAGTCCCCACACAGCTGGAAGATTTACCACCAAGTGAGTGCATCTAACCTATCGAAGAGGTCACACAACCATCTACCTCAGAGGACCTCCTGGTTTATATCTAAGACTTTTGTCTTAGATATAAACCAGGAGGAAGATCCAGCTGACCCTTCTGCTGAACATACAGTTCCAGAACTGCTGGCCCCGTCGGCAGTTCTCAACTACGGTTCCGATATTCATAACGAGTTGGCAACGAGGCTGCAACACATAGCCACTCTGGGCCTTAACAAGGAAACACGCAAGGAGATGACGGAAAAGTACCTAATTCCTGGGAACTGCGTGAAAATTGGTACACCCTTACTGAATCCGGAAATTAAAGCAGTGGTAACAGAGACCATAGTAAAACGAGACAAGGGCATCGAGGGGCTACGGCAATTTCGGGACTAGCTAGAATCCTTGCGGAGGAACTGGAGGAAATAATTAAAAATAAGGTCTATAATATCGTCTGAAACGGCTCATGGATGTGTGCCGGCTTTTATGCTACATCCAACATGCTGAGTCAATAACAAGGTGAAACTTCGCCATATTCTCAATAAATAAAGACCTAAAAGATCACCTGACAGACACTAAAATTGATAGATACTTGTTTGGAGAATACTTCTCAGACACAATAAGAGCAGCAAAAGCGGTAAGCAAGTCAAGTACGGAAATGGAGTCCAGGGCAAAACCTAAAACTTTCCCTCCGGCTAGCAATTTAAACTGGAGAAGCCCGGCCCCAGCGCGCAAACAGCAACCGGTGCCGGGCCCGGCGGCGCGATACAATCGCAACACCACGCAAGGCAACTCGTCGAAAGGATCGTGAATTCGCGACATCCGTCGAAGTTCAACCGCCGCCGATAAACACGGTAAAGTACGCTGGGCAAGTATCTTCTTTTTATGCTCAATGATCTCTGATCACTGAAGACCATTTGTATTGGTCATGGGTTAATCGTTATAAACAACAATTTAACAAACCAGTGGTCCAAACGTGTTACCCAAGAGTCACACAACACTCACATACAGAAAAAGTTCATTTCAATGAGGTAATCAATAAATTGCTAAAAATTGGAGCAATATCTAAATGTGCACCATGTGATGGATAATTTAATCTCAAGCGTTTTCTTACGTCTCAAACTGAATGACAAAATGAGATTCGTATTGAACTTGAAACCACTTAACAAATTCATAGATACAGATCATTTAAGAACAGCGGTGAAGTTAGTATCAAGAGATTGCTTCATGCCTAATCTCGACTTTATGATTTCAACGTTTTGCCATTCGGGTTGAACAAAGCACCATATGTTTTCACTAAGATAATGAAACCAGTAATAAAACTACTTAGAACATACGGATATCTCTCAACAATCTATTTGTATGACATTTTTTTGTTAGGACAGACTTGGTTAGAATGCTTAGACAATATTAGGGCCACCAAAAAAATATTAACATCACTGGGGTTCGTTATAAATGAGGAAAAGAGCGAACTCACTCCCTCAAAATCATGTAAGTTTCTAGGTACATAATAGATTTAAAAAAATCTAAATGAGATTACCTAACAAAAAAAACAAACATATAGGCTAAACTAATTAATATGATGCACTTTGTATAAATTAAATCATTAAGTATTATCCCAGTTAGGGTAAAAAAAAACAAATGATTCGTTGTTGACTTTTTTGTTTTTTTTATTTTTGATAGGCTTGCGCTTGAGCACTATCTCACCTGATGGTAAGCGATGATGTGGTGGACGATGAAGCACGCTTGCCTAGAAGAAACCTATTCACTCTTGACTTAAAGACTCCCAGGTTGTAGCTACCAGGAAACACAGACTCCGGCAGGGAATTCCACTCCTTTGCTGTACGCATAATAAAAGTATTCCCAAAACGTTTGGTGCGTATGTGATGTCCACTATGTACCGATGACACATCGCCGTACGCCTTGTAGTCCGATGATGGAACGGGCTAGGAGGAATTAGTTCATGCAATTCCAACGCACACTCCCCCAAATGTAATCGATAAAAAACCGACAGTCTGGCAACGCGGCGCCGATTTTCGAGGTTCTGGAGCCGAGATTCGACCAGTACTTCATTGCCGATGAGCCTCTTAGCCCGTCTTTCGATCTTTCGAATCAAGTGCATCCAGCTGGTACTTGGCAGATCCGTCCCAGGGAAGAGAGCAGTATTCCATGCATGATCGAACTTAAGCTTGATATTAGTTGAGCAACTGTTCTGAAGTGAAGTACCGTCTCACCTTCGCGAGGATCTCCAATTAATTCGATTCGATTAGATCTCCAAAACAAACATTTTTGTGTACGCAAGCACTCTGGTCATCAAGCGTACCATGAAGTCCGTTAGTTTGCGGTGCCACGCATTTTTTCCTTCAAATCAGCCGCGTCCCGGCACCCAAAATACCGGAAGGACTCGTGGTACACCCATCAGGGTACCACCGATTCGATTCCTCATTTCTCTGCCTCCCTAACCACATTTCTGTAAGGAGCCTAGTTCTGGTGGATGGGCAGGCAGCCCCCTACATGTTGCCTGGTTCCGCGAATTTTTCACTTTTCGTACACTCCAGGGTGAACACTGCTTCGAGGGTTGGAGCTTTGCCCACCAGAGTACTACCATAGGGTAGCCTGTCGGGATGGCTGCCGAATGATGCTGGGTGGGTGTGGATTCCTCAGGTGCCCTAACTACAATCATAACTTTATGTTAGAAATTAGCACTTTTTTCTTCCCTTTCACGCTTTCAGGCGGCTACGCGCCTGAAGGATATAGATAGAGCTATAGAAATACTACATTTCTATGGCCTAGGAGAAGAGTTTCAAGACCCTTAATAGTACTCTAGTAGTAAGATATATAGTTTTAGGAGAAAATAGCTTTTAAGTTCAAAAACCGACAGTTTCCCGTCATCCGTCATTCTTTCTGGAAGAACTCCTCGGAGGAGATAGTCACGGACCTGGGTTGAGGGTTCATTGGATGGGCCATTTCAGGGCGCATCCAACCTTCCAAAAATATAGGTCATGCCATGATTCCACCTGGGATAATGGAGGTTCTGTTGATTTATAGCAAAAGTTTATAGTGAAAAAATTTGTAAATAAGAAACTTGTGCGAACACAAAATCAAGGTCCTCGTTACGGTAAAGTTTGGTGGTACGATAGTGCGCAGGTACGCTGAGCAATTTGTAGCCATTATTTTGTATTAGTCAAATCCACGCAATTTTGTGTAACGAAAACCTTGAAAAAACATCGCAAAACGTTAAGAAGAATAAAGTCTTTTATTTCCTGAACATCAGAACTTCACCTACGAACACCTAGCAGCCCTCAATCAACTCCCAGGTTCCAGAATTCTTGAAGACAACTGAACTATAGGTGCAGGGGCGTGAACGCACTTAGAGCTGGAGCCTTACAACCTCCAGAATCCCTATCTACCTTAAGCGATCACGTCCGCCCCGTACATTATTAAAATTAGAAAAAATCTACATCCTGTATCTTTTTTATAATTTTCACTAGATTGGTACTGATGAGTGTGTTGAAGATAATATTAAGTTTTACGAAAAAAAAATCTCTTTATTTACTTCGGACCTCACCTGTGAAAATACTCTACCGAAAAGTGACCCTGTATTACAAGTTTTGGCGCATTAAACATATGGATATAGAATTATTTATTCAATCCCGACTTGCGATTTGGGTTTCAAAAAGTGAGGGCTAGGTAATAGAAAAAGTAAAGGCCTGCGAAGGAATCTGTGAATTGTTTGTAAGAAATTTTACGAATAAAACTGCCAAAGAGAAGAACATTGAAGGTAAGTTTTATTTATTATTTAATCAATTAGTATCTTATTTCAAATCATAGACTTAAAATATTATTTTTTGCCAAGGTTAGTTTTATTTATTATTTAATCTATCAGTGTCTTATTTCAAATCATAGACTTAAATTATTAATTTTTGCCAAGGTTACGAGTATTCTTATAATTTTGTTACTCAGTCTTTGGAGTTGCTAAACTCTTGTGGTGTTAAGACCATTTCATTAACTTTTGATGGGTATCCCGTAAATTTCGTTATTGACAGGACTTTAGGGTGTATCTTAGAGCCCTCAAATGTCACCAATCTTAAACCTGCATTTAATGTAGATGATCAAGAAATTATGATTTTGTTCATATGCTCAAGCTAGTTAGAAACACACTCGGCGAAAAAGGAGAACTCTTTGATTCAAATGGCCAGAAAATTGCTTGGAATTACATAATCAGACTTCACGAATTACAGCAAAACGAAGGACTTCATTTAGCCAATAATAAATGCGCAACCAGCATTTGCAAAGCAAATAATCAAAGTAAAGCTTGCAGCGCAAACTTTCAGCAATTATGTGGCTGAAGCCAATGAATTTTGCAATAAAGAGCTTTGTTTATCCAAATTTGCTGGATCGGAGGCTACCGTAGATTTTATAAAAATAATAATATTATGTACTATGCTAAAACACGTGGTGTTGAGTTAGAAGAAAGCTGTCTGTAATTGTCTTTATATGGTGATATATGGCTAAAAACTTACCAAATTGTCCATGGTTTTATACCTGTCTTTTTCCCTCCAGCGAGCGTGACGTTGAGAGTGACGTAGACAGGTAGCTTTATCTGTCAACTTCATAGCGTTTGTAAATTTTTGCCGGTAAAGACGGAAAATTTTCAAAGTTAAAAATATGTGTAAAAATGTAAATACGATAAATGATTGTATTAATTAACTCACGGTGTCTTTTTAGAATACGTGTCCGTGTTTTTCAGTTGTGTTTTAGCATTATTTGATAATTACGGCCAAATTCTCCCGGTAAGTGTTGGAGGTGACCAAAGTTCGAATAGATATTATTAATATTCGGACAGGCGATCTGACTGTGAAGAGTCCAGTCATACCCGGAGGATGAGGGCATTGCATCACCGCCGCCCGAAAAAGACGAAAATACTTCAAAAAGTATAAGTCTGTACAAGTATCCAGTCGTCCGTGACAGCTGTCACGCGCGCGTTTTGGCAGATCTGTGACAGGTCGGCCTTTGCGCCCAATGGCGCTAAATTCCCGCGCGCGTCTAAAACGCCGTTATCTCGAAAGTTTTGTATGGGAACCCTACATGAAACTTATATCTCAAACGGTTTATTCTAGTTTGGACGTAAAATATTGGTAAATAAATTTGTAAAGTCACAGAAGCGAAATTTTCCCAGTTTATCTTACAAAAGTAGATAGAAAAAATACAGTAAACCAGTATTACTATTTTTTATTAATTTTTATATATATGTCAGATCCAGGTATATAGGATCATGATTTGACCTACCTAGTGACATACCGGTGATAGACTACAGTCGTGGGCGCAGAATTTGGGATTCGGGTAAACTAGAGAAATATCTCCTGTAACTTCTACACAGTTTTAATTGGTTACAGAGTCAATTACTATCACTATGGTACTAAGTATTAATCTGGGCTTAAAAGGAAACACTGAGTAGTTCCCAGGCCAGCATGTTGCCACGGCTATGTTCGAACGATCACTGTCGCGCTACAATGAACAATATCGACACCATACCACCTAGACGCCACCCAGTACCAAACAAGGTACTTGTGTATCATTTTAAGTAAACAAATCATGACATGATCCGACACGGCCATCCTACGTGGCACACGTCCGCGTGTGTAAATCTGCAATACCAGATATTTCCAACATAGAATAATACCGTTCGGTCATTCTGACTTCAATTAACTAAGAGAGATCCTTAATCTCTCACAGCCAGCCCTGTGGCTTCGGATAGCTATCCCTGTGACCATCACGACAGTCATCTTTGTGATCTTCTCACTACCATAGTCAACCCAGTGACCTAACCTCGTAACCACCCCTGTGGCTATAGCAGTCATCTCAGTGACCCAATCATAGTCAACCCAGTGACCAAGTCTCATAACCATCCCAGTGGCTACAGCAGTCATCTCAGTGACCTCTCACACAACTATAGTCATCCTGACCAAGTCTCTTAACCATCCCAGTGGCTACAGCAGTCATCTCAGTGACCTCTCACACAACCATAGTCATCCTGACCAGGTCTCTTAACCATCCCAGTGGCTACAGCAGTCATCTCACTGACCGCTCACACAACTATAGTCAACCCAGTGACCAGGTCTCGTAACCATCCCAGTGGCTATAGCAGTCATCTCACTGACCACTCACACAACCATAGTCAACCCAGTGACCAGGTCTCGTAACCATCCCTGTGGCTACAGCAGTCATCTCACTGACCACTCACACAACCATTGTCAACCCAGTGACCAGGTCTCGTAACCATCCCCGTGGCTACAGCAGTCATCTCACTGACCACTCACACAACCATAGTCAACCCAGTGACCAGGTCTCGTAACCATCCCCGTGGCTACAGCAGTCATCTCACTGACCACTCACACAACCATATTCAACCCAGTGAACAGGTCTCGTAACCATCCCCGTGGCTACACCAGTCATCTCACTGACCATACAGTCTAGTCATCTCTGTGATCGTTCACAGTCAAGTCATCTCTGTTACCATACATAGTCCAATCACTATATTACATTCAGTTACATTAATGGGTACCCGACTTTTCGGCTTCCCTATAATTCCTCTACAATGTTCACGATAGAGCGCATTTGTAAATACATTTCGACTACTAAGTCTCTCAACGCATAGTTAAAAGACCTCATCAACTTAAATGGTACCTTTAAACTAACGTTTCTTTTTATTTCATTTTTTATTCTTAATCAAAACTACAGCACAAAAATCTTTCGTCTATCTGTGCTCTATCAAACCATCTTTATCTTACTCAACAAATTGCCTACTGCGCTTCTAAATAACAACTTCCATTTCTACCTACTTGTCATAAAGAACAAGAGCCTCGCTTCTTGTCTATCGTCAGTTCAAGTGGTGTACTTATTTACACACACAAACACAGTCGCCACAATTATTTTTTCTTTTAGACCTTAAGGCACGGTCGTATCTTTATAGGCTTCAGTATGCTCAATATACTACATTCCAGTTGCACGTATAAAACGCAATGAGTTAAAGGTTAACTTTTGTTTATCACTCTTAAAATTCCTTCGATAAACCTCGACCTTAATCAATCACAATACTGAATGGGACTCCAATAGTGTTTACACTATGAGCTATTTTTATTTCAATCAAATTGGTGGCATCATATCTTAAGACAGTAAAGTGATGTCGTTATCTGTCTATCGCATTTTTTATTTTATTTTTTATTATTGTAGTACATCTTCATCATCATCAGCCTTATTAATGTTCCCTGTGACAGGGGATGGGCCGTAATCCACCACGCGGGCCCAGTGCGGGTTGGTGGATATCACATATCTTCGAATTTTTGGTTCTAGGACATGCCGGTTTCCTCACGATGTTTTCCTTCACCGTTTTTGAGAGAAGTGGTTATATAATAATTTACACAATGTAAATCGCCTGCCCGGATTCGAACCCAAGAGTCACAACTTGCAAGTCGTGGCTAATACCACCACTGCTCTAGTAGTAGTACGGAATTAATAAAATGAATTTGCAGCTTTAATTATTTTCAAAAAAAGAAAAGCTAAATCCTTGAAGGCAATATTCTAATTTGTAATAAATTAAGTTGCAATATTGAGGTCAAATTGAGTGTATGTCAATGCAACTCTATATATATATTTTTTTTTTTCATCTTTACTTTAGTTAATATTATTTTTTACACGTAACATGCCTTCTTAAGCTGATGGTGACCTTCAACTCCAAAAAGTATCTTCGTCAAAGATAAACAAGTGATTCATCAATATTGATATCATCACAATATAAACTACTGTAAGAACATCTTGTTTCGCCATTTCACTCTTTTCTTCGATACAAAGTGCTACATTGAAACTCGGAAGAGCATATTTGCAACAATCTGCTCTACTTTCATCATCAAAAATTCCTTACAATGTCGTTATCGTACCACTGTCTTTAGGCGTAAGGCCTACGTAACATTCGTTCGGCCTTTTGGCACTACTTCAAAATAAAAGGATTTATACCAAACCCACTACCTACGTACTCAAGAACTCAAATCTACTCTAAAGTTGACTCGTTAAGTTGTTCCATATCCAACGGATAGATTTATTTTTGAGTTAACTATCTGTCGTCACAAGGCATTTTCATTCATGTAAAATACTACCTTAAAAGCTCAACAGCAATCACCACTCTAATACGCCAACTCAATAGTACCAAGACTCCGCAACATAGATTTACTATAATAAGTAACACCAAGTAATAACAAGGCTGTTTTAGCTCCGCATCATCACGATCATCAGCATCAAACTGAGTATCACAATAGGTTACAAAACTCAATTGTTACTGTTTATTTTTGGAAGTCATGTACGAAGTTAATTTACTATGAACAGGCATATTTTAAATCAATTTGCCAAAAAAAAAGCAACTAGGCCTAAACTGTCTTAAGCTTTGTTACAGTTTCAGGATATGGTAAGCAGTTAGTGACTATCCATTCGACATGTGTTTTATCATCACTACCGTATTCTATCTCATAGTCTTAAAACTCAATAAATACTTTCAGTAAAAGAGCAATTCGTTTGGTTTATAAACCATGTAAATACGTCGACTACACTAAGTCTTTCTAAACCATTGCTCTATCAATGCCGACCCGACAGTCTCACGGTTCAACTAACGTAAACACTTACGTAGTCTAGTTCCTACGAGTCCGCAACAATAGCTCTTTGAGCTAAGGTAGTCAAGTTACAAAAGTCCGGATGTATTATTTGGAACTCATGTTCCTTATCTGGTGTTATGAAAGTTAAGAGCAATCGATTCTACAATGCAAAGACTTAAGCCGCCATAATAATCAAGCTCTGTAAAACTTTGTTTAGATTAGGCATTAAGTTCTCAGTGGTTTCACATTCATAAATAACGAACATTTGTCATTTTTAACCACTCATGATAACGTAGCTGAAACCTAATACTCATGACTTTACATTATTCATTATCTCAAAATGAAATCTGTTATGTAAACTTTATACTTTTCCATTATTGGTTCAGTAAACAATTTCATAATAATGCTTTCTGACTGGGCTGCCACTGAGTAATTTCCAACGGAAAAACCCAATTAAATCCTGTCCGACCCTGGAATCGAACCCAGGACCCCGTACTCAGCAGTCGCGCTAGTTGGTAAGAGGCCAAAGGGGCAATTAACAATGTAGTCGATGTTAGCTAAACAATTACACACAACCAACCATTAACCACAAATTAAGTTGACGTACTTTTACTTGACGTAAATTTAGTTGTACGCAGAAGCTCAGCTCACCAACATGAATACCCATCCTGGATGTACGGCAACTCGTCATATCCTACTGCTCCTTCAAGCACCAAACAGTCGCTTGCTCGTTAATCTGCTGAGTGGCTTGTAAAGGCTAGATCAGCGCTCACATTGATGTTATTTAATTTTTCCCATCCCTATCACTTCCACCTCGATGTTTTGGACAACTTTAATTGCTTGGCTGACACCAATGTCACCATTACACTCTAATACACAACTGTTTGCTTTCAATACGTAAAAGGTCGTCAAATAATAAAAAAAACATCACGCCCGCGCTGTCCGTAGGGGAAAGCAGAGTTACTCAAGCTAAACACAGACAGTACAAAACATATCACCAAACCTTGTAAGTGACTTTTGTTATAAATCGACTGAATCTTACAGTGAAGATGAATTGCAATGTCTGACCAAGCGTGATTACAACCGAGCAATACTGACTCCGGCGTTCAATGTATCTAAGGTGTTTTAGCAAACCAATTTAACAGATTCAGATGTAATTCAATTAAATCAATCACAATGGTTATGAAATAAATTGAATAGTGTTATCATTAAAGATAAACATTCAACAACCTGTAGTTTCTGCATCTTTCTTTCAAAGCCAATAAATTAAATTCGATTAAACCGTGTAGATAATATCGCAATAAAACTTCAAAATAACAAAGTCACATAGCATAGACTTCAAACTGCATAACAGCACTTCACGAAACCGAGAAATACGTTTCATCAAAGAAATACAAACATAGGTAACTCACTCACCGGGGATGTCACCATTCCTCGTTCTCACTCAAACACATTATTTCACATCTTTGTCAGTCTGACAACATAGGACAAAATAGCGGTTAGCTATCCCCATGGTATCATACTCTCAAAATGGGAATCGAACCCAATCAGATCGATTGAGCTTCTCAGTAGCTCTGACCAAGTAATAAATACGCAAATAGGTATCCACAACAACGTAGCAATTCTGTTATTAAAGAGTCCACACTAATAACAATTCTCACTGTTTTCACTCATCAGGAGTTTTCTCAGCCCACTCGTATCTCACTTCTGATGTCAGATCCAGGTATATAGGATCATGATTTGACCTACCTAGTGACATACCGGTGATAGACTACAGTCGTGGGCGCAGAATTTGGGATTCGGGTAAACTAGAGAAATATCTCCTGTAACTTCTACACAGTTTTAATTGGTTACAGAGTCAATTACTATCACTAACTGGTACTAAGTATTAATCTGGGCTTAAAAGGAAACACTGAGTAGTTCCCAGGCCAGCATGTTGCCACGGCTATGTTCGAACGATCACTGTCGCGCTACAATGAACAATATCGACACCATACCACCTAGACTCCACCCAGTACCAAACAAGGTACTTGTGTATCATTTTAAGTAAACAAATCATGACATGATCCGACATATAATTGCACCTTACTTTACATAAATCAATCATTAGATCACACCTCCCCATACATTTTTAAAATAACACAAGCTTTCTATAGTTATGACATAAAAATAGGTCAAATATTGACATCTGTGAAAACTACCGGATCAGTCGGTGTCACGTTACACTGGGTAAGAAGGATGACACTTTGTTTGTCCATGCCGTATGGACGCGAGCGGGGCTTACGGCCAGCGGCCATTTGCACGGTTGCTGCTTTAGCGAGCGTACGTAGGTACGATTCGGAATGCAGTCACCATCAGAAAACGAGTACGATATTGAACTTTATATCAAATCTTTATATCGAATCTTTATAAATGTAATTCAAAATCGTCCTGGGTTGTGGGATATGTCAAAACGAGAATACAATGATCATGTTGCTAAAAAAAGGCATGGGATGAGATATGTACCTACTCTATTTATTCCAGACTTTGAATTGAAAACAATAAAGCAAAAAAAATGTTTATTTATGTTTTTGCTGGTATACACCCTGATTACAAAATGGACGCCAAGATGGCAATAATGAGCAGGGGTATTTTACAACTGTGGAAACATCGTCTTCCTTCGATTCTTTCCAACCACCATTAACTCAAATTACTCCAGTAACCTATGCCAATACTCCTATCATCTACTGAGCGATGACACTTCATAAGAGTCAGTGTACAGCGACCTATTTACCGATAATACGATTAACGAAATCTTTAATACACCTACATACACCTACATTTATTTTAATTATGACGTAATGACGTCGCGAAAATGCTGATTTGAAAAACTGTTTGACTTGTGATGTAGTAATTGTAAGGTATAAAAAAAGGTATCATTATTCGAATATAGTCAGTGTATTCTCGAACCTCGTTCGTTTCATTTGTCTCCTAAACACCCGACCTTTCATGGCGACCCTGCCTGTAACAGAAGTCGGCCTCGGGGTAGGCTGGGCACTTCTTCTCATGCAACCGAGCGGGTGGGCAGGTTGCGGATAGCCCAACGCGGGACTGACCGATGGCGGTTCCACTTGCTATTGGTTTTTCCAGTGATCGGGGCATCTGATAAGATCCCGGACAAGAGAAGTTCCCGAAAGCCAAACCCCAGGCCTAGGGTAACCTAAACACCACTCTCCTATGAGCCTTTCATCCAAACACTCCATCCTTTCCCTTTTCGTAAACATCCCGTCGATCCCTAAATCCCAAGGTCAACTCCCAGGCCTAGGGTGACCCCCCAACCCACACCTCTATCCATCAGATTCCTTCCCTCCTTTTCCTTTAATCCCGTCGGTCCCAGAGGAAGGGTAACCTCGATTCCAAAAAAGCCCACCCCCACAATCATGAACATGCAGGAGGAAAAACAAACTACCCAGGTGGGTCCCGGCCAAGCCGGGGTATTCCACACCGCTTCGGCGGTCGGCTCCCATCGTAGTGTGGGGGAAGCATCCAACTGCAAGAGTGATTCTCTCTCTCTCTCTGATGGCGCGCTTTGCTACGCGGCTGGCTGCTGATTTAGCGCCCAAACCACTGGCTGCGACAAACGCGCCAACAAACCCGACCCTGGCTGCGACTACGCGCCCTTAGACCCGACTTCGGCTGGGACCCACGCGCCAGCACCCACTACATGGGGCATGCCCCCCGCGAACCTCGGGCAACAGAGCATCGTGCGGAACAGCTCCACTTACTCAGACCGACACGACAATACAGACACGGGGAAGGTTGACAGGCCTGGCAGCTCTATCAATCACCCGGCTGATGTCGATGAAGTACGCCTGGAAAAGCGCGGAAAAATCCCAGCCGGGAAGAAGGAAGTAGGCGACCGAAAGCGCAGCACGAGCGAAGGCAACAGCCAGCGCGAAGCGCGATCGGACGCTGAAGGGAGGGTACGCGACCAGCCACGAGTACGCGCAAGGGCAACCCAGCGCGACACGCGGCCGGACGCAGGGCCACGCGACCAGACGCAAGTACGTGCGGGGGAAACCCAGTGCGAAAAGCGGCCGTAATTGCTCAAGACATTTGATTGATATTTTTCAAAGATTTGACATTTGATTGATATTTTGACATTATTATAACGTATTTTTTTTATTTTTTATGGTTAATATTTTTCAATTATTCTGTTTAAATTCATTTTGTGTTTTCATTTTCAAACTGTTCATGATTAACTTTTAAAATATTTACATGCCATATTACCTGGCGAACTATTTGTTTTTTTCAATGTTATCCTGCATGCACGTATTATTTATTTATGCATGTACACGCGTATTTTAGCAAATAAACATATCTTTATCTTTGTGTTAGACAAACATGAAAAACAAACTAATTCAGTTTATATTAAAAAGCAGGTTATCCCAGCGTGCAAAGTTATTATTGTCGCCAAAATATGATAGTGTCGATGAGCTAACAAGGGATATGCGTAAATTACTACTACCACAAAAGAGTTACATCGCTATTCAGACAAAATTACAGTTTTGTAAACAAGATAATAAAACAATTATAGATTACGGCAAAGAGATGTCAGAACTCTTTGTAGATTTGACGATATCGCAAGCTGACAGCGATTCAGCCAAGTATGCTTTATTGAAACCCATGAATGAGAAGTTAGCAATCAAGCGATTTGCGGATGGTTTGCGGGATCGTTGATTAAGTACCATAATTGCGGCGCGTAATTTTACTTCATTAACAGAAGCAATCCAGACAGCGCAAGATGAGGAGAAACCCGGTCCCGGTGGCTCATCAGAACTAATAGGTACGTACAGACGATCGCATTACCAGGGGTCGGAGAGCCCAACGAGGCTACCGAGGCCAACGAAATTTCGGCGCAAGGGGTGGTTCACAAAATGCAAACCAGCATTAGGGTCATCGGCCACAGGTACCACATGGTTATGGTAATAACAATTATTATCGTGGTAATTATAACTAGAGTCATCACGAATCGTCTCGCGCGCAGGTTCGACGATTACCAGCCTCCCGAACAAGCCGGATTTCGTAAACGATTCCGATACGCTGCGGCAGGTTATACAGAAGACCGAAGAGTACAATCTGCCTCTCTGTTTAGCGTTTGTGGACTACGAGAAAGCCTTCGATTCGATCGAGAGTTGGGCTGTACTGTAGTCTCTCCAACGGTGCCAAATCGACTACCGGTACATCGAGGTGTTGAAGTGTTTATACCAAAACGCCACCATGTCAGTTCGATTTCAGAATCAGACTTCGGAACCCATCCTTCTGCAGCGAGGTGTGAGACAGGGAGACGTCATATCTCCGAAACTGTACACCGCTGCACTGGAGGATGTCTTCAAGGTTCTGGACTGGAGAGGGCTAGGCATCAATGTCAATGGCGAGTATATCACTCACCTTCGATTTGCCGACGATATAGTGGTTATGGCTGAGACCTCAGTACAATGCTCGAAGACCTCAGTAGAGCTTCCGAAAGAGTGGGTCTTAGGATGAAAATGGACAAAACCAAAGTGATGTGAGTGAAGTGATGTTGAATGCCCATGTTACACCCACTCCTATCAAGGTCGTAGACTCTACACTCGAAGTTGTGGGCGACTATGTCTACCTGAAACAAAGGGGTTGGGTAGGGCCAAATTCGAGAAACAGGTCAACCGTCGAATCCGACTCGGCTGGGCAGCGTTCGGGAAGTTGCGCGGTATCTTCTCGTCCAACTTACCACAATGTCTCAAGACAAAAGTCCACCACCACCAGTGTGTGTTGCCAGTGATGACATATGGCTCTGAGACGTGGTCGCTTTTCAATGGGCCTCATCAGAAAGCTTACAGTCACTCAAAAGGCAATGGAGAGGGCTATGCTCGGCGTTTCCTTGCGTGATCGAATCAGAAATGTAGAGATCCGCAAGAGAACCAGGGTTACCGACATAGCACGAAGAATTGCCCAGCTTAAGTGGCAGTGGGCAGGGCACATTGCTCGCAGAACAGATGGCCGATGGGGCAGAAAAGTTCTGGAGTGGCGACCGCGAACCGGAAGTCGTGGCGTTGGAAGGCCTCCTACCAGGTAGACCGATGACCTGGTGAAGGTTGCGGGGATCCGCTGGTTGAGGGACGCAGGGGATCGGTCGATGTTGCGACGCTTGGGGGAGGCCTATGTCCAGCAGTGGACGTCTTTCGGCTGATATGATGATGATGAATTATAACAATCGTTATCGCAAAACTTATAGACCAGCGCGTGGTAACCGCGGCCGGGGTGTCGGGTTGCAAAAGGATACAAATGCCATAACAGAGAATAGCCAGGCAGCAACAGGCACTTCGAAAAATGAGTCATTAAATATATTTTTTCGTGACTAATGTCATCTTAAAGTGTAACATTTTAAATAAGGCGTTGTTTAAAATTGGTAACTGTAACCATAACATGCTAATTGACACGGGTGCTTCTATATCGGGAATAAAGTTGAAATGTTTAGAGCATTTACAGACTCCTTAACATAAAGAGAGAGTCAGCGTAAAAGGTATTGGTGGATATTTATTCTCTGAGGGTTATGTGAATTTAACTCTTAATTACAACGAGTATAGTTTTACACATAAATATACAGTATTAAAAGATTTACTGTGTACTACTGATGGCATTTTGGGTCAAGACTTTTTAACACGTTATAGAGCTATTTTAAATTTTGAAGTCAATACATTACAATTAATGTCAAATGAGTCTAAGTTAGTAACATTATCGATCGAAAATAATCAGACAAAGCGTCTCGAAATCGATAGAATGTATTTGTGCAAAATTTCCAGATATTTTCCATCTATACCAGGGGATAAATTATACGCTACCCTAATTTATGAACAGACAATTGACATGAATCCACATACTGTTACAATTTATACCAAACCATATCGATTACCATATGCTCAAAAACCGGAAACAGAGAAACAAGTCAAAAATATGTTAAATAACGGCATAATTGAGCCATCCCGAAGTGCATGGTCTAGCCCATTATTGTTGGTCCCCAAAAAATTTAATGCGGCTGGTAATAAAATGATAAGAGCAATAATAACCAGTCGGTGGATAATATGGACAGACACTCGAGGCCTGATCAACCAAGAGTGGTGGAAATAATTAAAAAACCGAAGGTTATTGTTGAACTTTCCTTAATAAACTCTAAGCAATTAAATTATTTACAAACAAAGGAATTTTAGTGGAGAGATACAAATATTATGTTAACGATTGTAACGGATCCACAAAATTATCTTGTAACTTCAGATTTATATTTAATAATTGGTTATTGCTGTTGGCGCATCACATGCGCGGGCTTCCGCGGGTTGTCGGTCCCGCGACGCGACGCCTGGCTGCGCGCCCGCCGCTCTACTCAGTTCACAGACGCCAGCCATTACGGGCATTATTTTGTATTTTTCCAAACTGAGTGTAAATTATAGCAATATTATACCCATTTTTATACCCTTTCATTATAAAATCCCAATTGAGCGCATTCAGTGGTCCTTGGATTGCACAAAAATAAACACCAGTTTTGCCTGTTACGTATGCTTAGGAATCTGCTGACATTGCGGACACTAAGCATTCTTAGACCTTGCTGACAGTGCAGTTACCGTGAAGCTAACGCACGTAGCTAGACATTCGCTGACACAGAAACGTACGTAGCATCAATATAGGAAGTTACTGACGGTGCAATTACTTCGAAACCGATGCTGCCATGACGTCAAGGAATCGATCAATGCCGAACTAATATTTAAGAGCATTTCTCGTAAGGAGGCATTCTATATTCCTACCTCGAGTTGGAATCAATACACGTAGGCTAGTTGTAATTAGTTTTATTAAATAATAGTGCACTCCACGCTCTCACATCGACCTGGAAAGTGTCATTTCGGGTTTCTTTCCAATCTCCCGGCTGTGGTAAACGTAATTGGCGCAGTCGGTAGGATATCCGCGGGAGACGTCGGGACACATCACACATCGATAATCACGTCTCGTGTCAACCGGGTGGCTATCAAGCACCGTTCCGGATATCCTGAACATACGGACCTGCTGCAGACCGAGAGGAGAATCTAGAAATCGATTCACGGGGAGAAACCAGAAGTGAAATAGCTGTAAGTACATTTGAATTATTCTCGTGTTACTCCCTCCTAAATCCTAACCTTCAGGGTTTACCATCCCAGAACCTTCAGTGCGCGGGGACCTGCATCACGTCAGGCCCCCCGACGAACTGTAGATATAAGTAGAGATATATTTTTAGATAAGCTAGAATTAGGCAACTTGGTTAGTTTAGATATGGCTCAGCACGGCCAAATACCATTTCTAAGGCCCTTCGAATTGTCCCGGATTTTGATAGTTATCCTAACGTGCTTGCGCGGTTTATTAAAATCCTTGACTCATTGGCAACACAATAACCAAGTGGTGCACCCGGACGCGAATTTTCTAGCTTGTGGCCATTAAACAGATTTCTTAATAAGATTCCTGGAACCATTTCGTATACCACTAACTCAATGGGATACCAGAGAGTTGGTTGGGCAGTCCAACCACCCTGATTAATAACCTTTCAAACCAGCACCATAATTTCAAGGAGCCGGTACCTAATTGGCCAGCTCCATTAGATCCACTCCATTCGTTTTTAAAATTTCCCTTTTTTTTGCCCCCAAGAATAGTTGCGACCTATAAAGATAATCATCATCATCTTCTTTTAATGTTCCCACTGCTGGGATACAGGCCACCCTTCAGTGGGAGGGAATGGGCCGTAATCCACCACACGGGCCCAGTGTGGGTTGGTAAAGATTATCTGTAGTACATAAAAACACGCACAGACTCTATTCCCATCCTTCCCAGTCCTAGCAACCAACGAGTTGACATTCACTTACATGGAGGCTGAATGCCCGAAGTCAAACCGGTGCCACAGCGAGAAAGAGGTCACCCACCAGATCTGCACCAAATCTGATTGCATTCAGAAGTCGATCACCAATCAAGTTCTGCTGGACTCCTGCCATCCCACTACAGTTACCCTGATGAGGGAAACTATGAAGAAACTCGATGACCAACTCTACGTCCTGTCATCCCCTCAGCAAACGGAATTACAAATTATCTGTAACCAAAAAGACCACATCGCTCCAAGGAAGTTATTTTGCTACAACTCCCGTTGGAAGTCGACTGAAATCTGAAGAGTTCACCATAGCAGATGCCGACGATGAAATCAAAGGCCAACCTCCCAAAATGATGAGGTTACCCTTCGATTCTGGGAAACGAGCTACATCAACTGCTCACATCAATTTGAACTCCGTGGATCTTCAGAGATTACACAGCATCCAGTACAGAATTATGATACAGAACCTCGTGCAAATGGGTAACACGCAGAAGAACACCTAACTTACCACAAGAACCAGCAGCCTCCGACTGTAACCCTGAAAAAAGACTCAGATCCCGACGAGATTCCGGCAACATGAAAATGTAGCCGGAATCTCGTCGGGATCTGAGTCTGAGAAAACTCAACGTGCTAAAATAGTTGCCGTTCTAAGGGTGGGGTAAATTCAAAAGGCATCCCTAGCCAACGTACAAACAATTTACGCAACTTTTGGCATAAACTCATTTTATATATGTCGCCGCGTAGGCGTGAATTTGCTAATTCATTATCCTAATTAATCATTTTTAATAACATTAGAAATATTTCAATGTATATTTAAGTTGGGTTTTGGGTTCAACGCCATCTATTGTCTATTGGCTTATTGTGGAATCAATTAATGTGTGTGTGTTTGAATGAAAATCTTTTGTTTATTTTATTTATTTTTTTACTATGTATAGGCCTGTGTTTGACCACAATCTCACCGTGGTCAGTGATGATGTGGCCGATGGTGGTAAGCACACAAAGCCTAGAAGGGAACTGGCTCTCAAGTGCTGCTGTCGGAACACACCGGAAGGTGCTTGGCGACAGATTTTCAACTTGAGGGTGGTTGCCAGCCAGGCGGGTACTACAAAGTACCCTACCACCGTGCTATGGTTTCCTCACGATGTTTTCCTTCACCGAAAGCTCAAGCTCATTGTAGGATTCGAACCCGCGACCTTCGTCTCGGTATCCGACGTCACTACCACTGAGCTATCATCGCCTCTTGATAAGCTAGTTTCAATGTTTAATTAATACGAGATGTTTAGATTTGTTCTCATTTGAACTATTGCACATTTGACGAAGTAAATGTGTTTGATTATGACCTAATGTAATTTTTTATTACGCAAAGTTGTCAACAATGGCGGATGTTATAATTTCTATGACCAATAACTAGATTTAATAATTTAATACGAGAACTAAACAAATTTGAGTAAACGATTAAATACTAAAAAGTCATAAGACTATTATTTATTTATATATACTTTATTGTACACCAAGATAAAAAACAATAATACATATGGAAACCTTAAAATTAAAACAAACATACAACAGGCGGCCTTATCGCGTTCTGCGATCTCTTCCAGGCAACCCAGAATGGAGAGAGATAGCCTGGACACGACATGGGGTTGCACTTGGTGCAAGTTTGAATAAAACAATAAGTAACAAACATAGTAACCACTAAATACAAAATACTAAAACAGATACATAAATACATACATACATATAAATATACAGTCAAGAAAACAATACAGCTCCAACAAGTAGAAGATCACAGTGACAGGTAGTGCTCCTTTACCAGTCTTTTAAATATCGGTAGTGATTGCGCGCGTTTTATTGTTACAGGCAATGCATTCCATAGACGAGCGGCCTGGATAGTAAAAGATTTGTCCAGGAAGATAGTGGAATGCATTGGCATTTTAAGTTTCATGTTATCCGATGACCTAAGAACTTTCGTGTGCGAGTCACATAAAAACTGAAATCGATTTTTGAGGTAAAGAGGGGTAGATGGGAAAAATAGTATATTATACAGGAGGGAAAGAATATGAGCATTCCGGCGAAGGCGAATTGGCAACCACTTGAGTTTCTCACGGAATTCTGAAACATGGTCATATTTGCGCAAACCAAATATGAACCTTATACATAAATTTTGAAGACGCTCAAGTTTATCAAGTTGTGCTTCAGTGAGATCAAGATAGCTGGCATCAGCATAATCAAGGATGGGTAGAAGAAGAGATTGAGCAAGAGCAATCTTAGTGGCAGTCGGCAGAAAATTACGCAATCTCCTCAGAGACCCAGCAGATGCGAATAGCTTGCGGCTAACTTCCTGTAGCTGGGCAGTCCAAGAGAAGTTCTTGTCAATGAATATCCCCAAGTTCTTAACATTATCGCTAAAGGATACAACAGAGTTATCAAAAGAAACTTGGGGAAGAGTCGTCCAGTCGATCCTTGAGACCAACCTTGAACTGCCCGACTATTTTACACAGCTATGTAATAATGAGAAACCTAATTTAATAAGATATTCAGATCACCGGAAACTCGGATAGTTTTATGATGAGATGACTATTTCAATAATAATCTACGAACAACTTTGTATTTGTGAGTATTGGGGTTGTTTAATGTTAAAATAATTAACTGAGCAGCATTTTAGTATTGTTTGCTAGCTTTATTCAACTATCCAAGTAATTAGTGTCTAAACAAAAACAATATGAGAGTTCCCCCCACTGAGAACGCGCACCGCGCGTTCAAAAATAATAACTCTTTAATAAATCTGATTGATTAGATGTTCGAAAACCTAATAAACATGTAACGCTAATTGTCATACTAGTTAGTCTCATATACTAATTTAAATCTATTGGCCTGGATTATAACCCCTCAAAGTGCAAAATTTACCTCTCCTCTCTGACTTTACCGACAAACAATTGACTTTAGATAAATTTAATGCTGTAGCCCCGCAAATCAAAATCTTAGAAAGGTTTCCTGCACCTCCAAGTTTCCCCTATTTTAGAAGAAAGTTTTTTATCTTTCATCGAAAAATGAAGAAGAATTGCCAAACTTAAGTGGCAGTGGGCAGGGCACATTGCTCGCAGAACGGATGGCCGATGGGGCAAAAAGATTCTGGAGTGGCGACCGCGAACCAAAAGACGATACATTGGAAGGCCTCCCACTAGGTGGACCGATGACCTGGTTAAGGTTACGGGAAGGCGCTGGATGCGAGACGCTCGGGATCGGTCAATGTGGCGACGCCTGGGGGAGGCCTATGTCCAGCAGTGGACGTCTTTCGGCTTAAATGATGATGATGATGTTGATGATCGTAGACAAAATCAAACATTTTAATGTTTTTTTTTTAATATAATTTTATTGGAACAAACTTGCTTAGTAAAGCTCTCGTTCATGTAGCAGCATGCCGATCTTGGATGAAGAGGGTTAATAGCTGGAGAGAAAGCGAACTTAACGCGAAAAACAGTCGTCAATAAGTCGAGCTGAGCCAGTAGTGAGCATTGAACACATACGGCCATAATTGAAAAAGCCAAAGATTCATCCAGTCACAAGACCTACGGCTGGGGAACTTTACGGTACGGACAGTGAAGATGAAGCACAGGAAGCGGCCTGTGACTCTTCTTTTTATAAAAAAGTATCAACTTTAGTATCTTCTATCACGAGAAGATTAGCCAACGGTATCTCTCGACAGGGTAATCTTTCTAAAGAGGGATCACACTACATTGACTTTAAAGGCATATTGGGGGTATTTAGCTAAATTTATAACTGCAAGTAGGAAGGAATTTAAGGATATACCACCGACATCGATTTCAAACTATTATTGAAAACAAACAATATGTTTCTGTAATCAACATGAACTTTTCAAAATATGAACTTAGTTAATATTTACTTTGTATACATAAGCCTATATCATATAAAAGCGTAAATCATAAACATTTAATGAAAATGTATCCATAGGTTACGATGACAAAGTTAAATAAATTAATATAACATTATTTTGTCCTAATGATGTCTTGTTTTTTTAATTACAGCTACCGCTAGCGGCGATAACGGATCACATTTTCAAAGTCATGATACTTTGATATGCCATGAATGCATAGTAATTTTTTGAAATGTACATAAATTGAATTGTTTATTGAAAACTGAGTCTGAGAATGTTGAAATCATTGCAACCTTAAATCCTTACTTATATATTAAATCCATATTAAGAGTGCTTTGAGACTCATGAAACTTTTTTGCGTGACAGTATGAAATATGTCAAAAAACTAATTACTATGGCTCTAGAAAAAAGTACTTGCTTTAAATAAAAAATTTGAGCTACTTGCAAACTTTATATTACCACATTCAGACTCACAATACCTAGTCTTTTAACACTAACAATAAAATTTTTCTTAAAGATACTTTTATAAAATAAATCGGATAGGTCATAAAATTAATCAGATTTTTTTTTATTCAGGTTGGTATTTTCTCTCAATAAGTCATTTAGAAATAAATTTAAATAAATACTGTCCTATGAAAAGTGGTTTAAATATGGATTTACCACCCATAGTAAAAAACACTAAGAGCTGTATTAATATACAGAATAACGATAACCACTGCTTGTATATGGTCTATAGTATCAGCTTTACACCCACGTTTTAGCTTTATATTATAATGTTACTAAATATAGTTGATTACCTAGTAGTATACTTTTAGACGTTTTCTTAGAATATTTAATTGTATTGGCAATTGATTCCGGTTATGTAGACATGTAGACATCATCCTTTTTGTTAAAACGGAAGTAAACTTGATAAAGAATATTTTTTTAAACGGGACTTCCGGAAAAAGAGGACGGTATAGACTTTTTTGGCGGTTTAGCTACAGAAAATTGTTGTTGTTTAAAAGCACCTGTTGAATATTTTAAAGTGAATTCCGGGTGAAATAAAGAACGGTACTCTGCTCGTTTAATTGTCACAATCCGTCCTGATTTCATGTCAGAAGTGGAGCAAAATGCCAAAAAGTGCAATGGGAATGTGAACGCAAAGCTCTGCGCAGATGTCGCGGGCGGCGCAATGGCTGCTGTCAAATCGTTGTCACTTTTTTTTTTGTTATTTTTTGTGTTTAACCGGTCTACCATCGTTATTGATAAATGTATTGTACCTGGCAGCTACTCTTCAATTCCCAGTGTCAGATTTTTTTTTCTACCATACGGAGATGATATTATTAAATTCCACTACAACTGTTCCATAGGCAATAAGTAAAGCTATAAAATAAAATAAAACTGATAGCACTAGCCATATTTCATCTGCCAAATACAATCAGATGTTTCGCGCGAAATTCGAGCAGTCTGTGTATGTGTTATCTCTTGCTATAAAAAGTGAAATTAAAATGCTTAGGCTGTAAGTATTGTTATTTTTTTTTATTGCATGTAATAAATTAATAAATAAGCTATTATACAAATGTTTTTATTGGCAAAAATAATTTTGACATTGTTTGTTACGACGTTGAAAATATGCCATGTCACCTGCGGGTGACCCTGGGCATTATAATAACTATTGTTCTGAATTCCTTCTAAATAATAACAAAGCTTTTTTATACGATTTGGGTATATCGTGATGGTGTTTTAGAGATTTACGTATTACATATTGACCTTAGATAAGATTTCCGAGGAGTTGCAGATCGGGGTGGACCCAGGCGATATTATTTTATTACATCCTGATGATGGTGTGGTGACGGACGAAGATAATGGAAACGAAAATGCAGCTAATATTCTTCATCTTCCCAGTCGCATGCTTCCCTCTCAAGTGGAAGTAAAAAAAAAACATCTCATCATTACCATCATCGTTTCAGCCGAAAGTAGTCCATTGCTGGACATAGGCCTACCCCAAGCGTCGCCACTTTGATCGGTTCTGTACGTTTCGCATCCACCGGACGTCCACAGCTTTGTTCAGGTCGTCGCTCAACCTAGAGGAAGGCCTTCCAACGCTGCATCTTCCGGTACGCGGTCCTGGCTGCCCGATCTTTTCGGCCCCAACGGCCATCTGTTCTAATAGACCACACCCTTATGTAGAATTACATGGATTAGAAGAAGAAGGAGAAGAAATCGACGTACCTGTACCGAAATTGAATTTGATGAAGAAGTTTGCACTAACACTCAAGAGGGACTGTCTGCAGTGCATTGTTTTGAATTGGTTTACAGCGAAGACATAATACTATCGGACCTACTCTGCCACTACTACTGACCTACTGTGTTCTATATATACCTGCAAAAATATGGCAAGGCTCCGACTCACAATTCGGTTTGTTGCGTACCCCTTGTTCACTCCGGCTGGCGGGTTCGAATCGCAACCGGAATGTTGAGGAAATTGAATGTGAACATCGGTGGCAAATGAAAAACCTTGTTGATTTCACTTGATCCTTTGATTTATTGTACTCACATACACAATTGACCGTAAAATAGGTTTGAACAATGAACTGATGAGATAATCCGTATTTTACTTGAATTTGAATAATTGAAATCGAGAGCTGATATTAAACGTTCTGCCGACATGAATCTCCATTGGCTCAGTGTTGCAAGCAACAAAATTAAAGTTTCTATACAAGAATACAGATAATATATGATTAGTTTATAAAATTCAGAACTTACATCAAATAATTAATAAAATATAGAAAACATGTTAATTTGCGTTAACATTCTTGGGCCCCCTCGGGAGAAAAGGATCAATGTTACTACTGTAAACATTGATAACATTATCATAATAATAACCAAAGAAACATTGACATAAATACTATGACTATGAATTTACTTATTCTAAACCTTAACTAGTATTACAATCTATTGGCAATTTACATAATTTCACTACTGGTCTTATAAATTCACCGTACTGAGTCTTAACCTTGACTGATCTTATAATTGAATCTCTACCTTTATACAATTCAATGACTCTACCTCTTTTCCATTGAAGTGGTGGTGAGTTTTCATCTATAATTAAAACTAAGTCATCAATTTTTAAACTTTCTGATTGATTATACCATTTATTACGAGCCTGTAATGTGCTTAAATACTCTAAGTGCCAGCGAGTCCATATGTTTTGATACATTTTTTGAATAACCTGAAACCGTGATAAGCGTGACATATTAGTATCTTTCCAATGTACCTCTGGTAATGCTACAAGTGGTTGACCTATTAAGAAATGACCTGGAGTTAATACTTCATAATCACAAGGATCATCTGACATTGGCACAAGTGGGCGTGAATTTAGAATAGCCTCTACCTTGGATAATATTGTAGTGAGTTCCTCAAAAGTTAAAATGGTATCTCTGACCTCCCTTTTCAATAGATTTTTCGCACTTTTGACAGCAGCTTCAAATAATCCACCCATATGAGGTGAAGCTGGTGGGTTGAATTCCCATTTGATGTTCTGGTTCCTTAACTCCTCCTGAAGTAATAATTCATGATCAATTAAAAACTGAGTTACCTCCTTGAGATAATTATTAGCTCCGATATAGTTGGTACCTCTATCTGACCGAATGAGTGAAGGTAGCCCCCTGCGGCTAACGAATCTGGTGAATGCTGCGATGAAAGCTTCTACTGATAATGATGAAACAACCTCTAGATGAACAGCCTTTGTTGCTAAGCACACAAAGACACATAGATAAGCCTTAACTGATTTTGCATTCCTGAGTAGACTGCTTTTAACCAAAAAGGGTCCAGCAAAATCTGTTGCAACCCCTGAGAATGGACGCGCTGCTGTGACTCTATCAGCGGGTAAATCTGCCATGAATGGTGGCTGAATTGACGGATTGAACCTGAAACATACTAAACATTTTCTTATGACCTTAGAAACCTGACGCTTGACTGATGTGATCCAATATTCTCTTCTAAGAATAGCGATTAATGCATTAGTTGCTGCATGACAATATGACCGATGATAATATTCTATTAAAAGCTGACCAAATCTGTGATCCTTAGGTAGTAGGTAGGGATGACGAGCCCCATATGGCAATTCAGATCTTCTTAATGGTCCACCTACTCTGATTAATCCATCTTGATCCGTGAATATACTTAATTTCTGCAATGACTTGCATACTGGTTTCCCTTTCTTCAGTAATGCAATTTCTTCACTGAATGACTGTGACTGTATTTCCTTAATCCAATATTTCCTGGCTTCTCTTACCTCTTCAATAGATAATATCTTCCTTAAATTTCTCTGTGACTTAGGTAACCTGAGATTTCTGATAAACCTGAGTACAAATGCTGTGACATTAATAAGTTTACTGAATTTACTAACTCTTGATAATAATGCTTGATCCCATGACTGTGTAGATGTTGTGAAACGAATGAGTTTCTTAAATCCTGGTAAATTATCTGGTATGATGATGGCTGACTTTGGCCAGTCCTTTTCTTGTTGAAGAAGCCACTTGGGTGACCACCAATTATCGTAATGCAATAATTCCTGAGCTGACATACCTCGGGATGCACAATCCGCTGGGTTGAATTCAGATTTTATATGCCTCCACACCATATTCCTTTGAGAACCTTGAATTTCCTGGACTCTATTGCATTCAAATGTCTGGAGCATATGAGGTTTCGTATTGAGCCATGCTAATACAATTGAACTGTCTGACCATGCATTGATGCTTTCAATATGAATGGCATTTTCGTATGCCTCAGCTACATGATTTAATAGCTTGAAAACTAAATGAGCTGCACTTAATTCAAGTTTGGGTATAGTTTGCATAGTTTTCTTAGGTGCAACCCTTGATTTAGCCATGACTAGTTGCACCATAACCCTTCCTGATGAATTCAAACTTCGAAGATATACACACGCGGCATATCCTTGCCCAGAAGCGTCTCCAAATCCATGAAGTGAGTATGACACCGCTTCTGGCAATGAAACACATCTTGGTAATTGTAAATATGAAAGATATTGAAGATCAGTGATAAGATTGTTCCAATATTCAAGAATTGAATCACTGATTGGTTCATCCCAGTTAAGTCCATCTGTGAATAATGACTGTAGAAGTAACTTAAATCTCAATATGATGGGCGTACAGTATCCACATGGATCATATAACCTAGCTATGGTACTGAGTATACCTCGTTTAGTGGTAGCTTCTCCAGTAGGTATATTAATCTGATAAGAAAATGAATCTGAAACCGGATCCCACTCGATTCCTAATACCTTGATAAAGCTTCTATCCTGAGAATCAAATTGACGTGGTTGTTCACAATGATCGTCTGGTAAATCCTCCAATACCTTGTCATTGTTTGATGACCATTTTCGAAGCTCATAGCCTGCACTCTTCATCAATTGCTTGAGTTCTTCCTTCAATTTATTGGCCTCCGCTACGGTATCGGCTCCAGTTAAAATATCATCGACAAAGATCTGATTTCTGATAGTCTCTGCTGCATGAGAATTTGGATGATCTGATTCCCAATCATCCGCCAATTTAAATAGTGTTCTAATTGAAATGTATGGGCTTGACCTTAGTCCATAAGTATTAGTATTTAATTCGTATACCTTAATTGGTTCTGAAGGAGTTCTTCTCCACAATATGAGTTAGTATTTCCTGTCCTCAGGATGAATCCATGTCATTCTAAACATCATCTTAATGTCAGTAGTAAAGACGACCTGATGTCTTCTGAAATTCAACAGTATTTTTG
The DNA here is from genome assembly GCA_945859665.1 of Anorthoa munda. Classification (NCBI taxonomy): domain Eukaryota; kingdom Metazoa; phylum Arthropoda; class Insecta; order Lepidoptera; family Noctuidae; genus Anorthoa; species Anorthoa munda. The sequence continues at coordinate 5,353,275 of OX243894.1, read as the reverse complement.
TAATGTCATTTTGAAGTGGCTCACCGCTATGAAGGCATTGATTTAATGAGGTTCCTGTGGAAGTCTTCCCACTCCCATCAAATACAACTCTTAACTTGTCTGTACCCTTCTTGAAGATCCCATGATGTGGTATAATGAAATGCTCTGAATCAAATTGAAACCTTGATAGAGACATATGACCTAGTCTTTCATATTCTTCCATGAATTCTCTATATTTAGTAGCAAATACAGGATTCTTATCCATTTTCCTTTCTAATGACTTGAGCCTTTGCATAGCTAATGCTTTTGATTCACCTAATACAGGTCTCTCAGATAACAATGGCAATCTAACCATGTATTTACCATCAGGCATTCGACTGACAGATGAATTATACAACCTTTCACATTCTATGTGATCTGGATGAACAGCTGGCTGAGATGGTGGCTCCTCCACCTTCCAGAACCTCTCGAGAACTTCCTCAAGCCTGGACGCCATGACTCCATAATCATTAACTGATGTACATCCTCTTGGTGAACTATCACTCATTGACTCGAGTAGTGATCCCATGATGACATGACCAAAGCAGGTTTTATATGCATAAAGATCTGGAATATTTAATGAAATCTTAGAACCTTCATATACATAATTTAGAACATCCGTACCAAGGATTAGATCCAATTCCTGGGGTGTGTCAAAGTTCTGATCTGATAATTTGATACCTTTATCCATGATTAAATGCCTACAGTTGACAGGAAATGACGGAATTTCTCCAGAAATATAATACATGACAATAGCTACTGTACTGATAATAGGCACGGGTTTACCTATTGGTTTTATTACTAATTTTGCTAAAGTACCAGGTAAATCAACTCTGTTATTACCTACTCCATATATCTTTGTACTATTAGACTGTTGGTGCAATTTCAATTTATTTACCAATGATTGTGAGATTACTGAGACACTTGCCCCTGTGTCTAATAAAGCTCTAGCCTTATAATAGTGTCCGTCACTCCCCCTTATACCTACAACTGCTGTTGGGCAGATGGTTATGGGCAACGGACTCTTGTTGTCACCAACAGTCGACTCATCTCATTCAAATTGATCAGGACTGCGCCTGCATCCGAAACGTAACTCTTGAAACTTAAGCTGAGCTCGAGCTGCATGCTCTCCTGCCCTAGATTCCTTATTAATGTGATATGGTTTCTCTTGAACCTGATTAATTGGTGATTGTTGTCTAACCTGGTGATTCCTTGGCTGAGCCTGAGATGCAACTCCAGACTCACTGCGATTATCAACTGATGATGTTGGCTGAACTGGTGATTGTGTACTGGTCTCTTGAGAGCCAGTATTTGATGAGGACTGCCGCTCATTAATGCATAAGAGTGAATTATGATCTTTAGATCCACAATGCTTGCACCAATTCCTATGAGTGCATTCGCTTGCATAGTGCTTCCTCAAGCACTTAAAACAATGACCGGATTTAAAGACCCATGATTTTCTAGCCTTAGGATGAAGTGCATTGAACTTTCTACACACATATAAACTATGAAATGAACTATTACAATAAATACATTCAGTTGATTTAGAAGTCACCTGATGTGAATGTCTCTGAGATGTGGGTCCTGGAGCGGCATCAGACCGCTGATGAGGTACTCTCCTTCTTGCCGGTAGTGATCTGCTTTCAGTCTCGGTGATTGTCAAATGAAGTCTGCATTGCTCATCCAGGAGTTCCATGAGTTGATCCAGGGTTGGCAGTTTCGCCTGATCCTTGCCATATCGTTCCTCAAACAGGGATCTGATCCTGACCGGTAACTTCTGTAGGATAATGAAAAGTATGAGATATGACCACTCCTTGACAGGCATGGTTAACTTGTCGAGCGCTTGAATGGACTCTCGAAGTGGATCATAAAGATCGTTCCTAAGATTTGATGACTGAGGCTGAATAATAGGCAATTTGAGAATCCTATCAATATATGTATCCAACAATAACCGCGTATTATGAAATCTACCCTTGAGTAAACTAAGCGCCACCTCATAATTGGCATCATCCATTGGAAGCTGTCTGACTAATGACAGTGCCTCTCCTACTAGTGATGCACGAAGATAATAATGTTTTTCAGCATCTGATAAATTGTGACGTTCATGAACCAACGATTGAAATAAATCAAAGAATGGAATCCAATCCATAATACCACCTGAAAACTTGGGTAGCTCAATGAATGGTAGCTTAGCATGTAAATCTGAATGGTTACCTTTAATTTTTGGTGCCTGATTACCTTCTGATTGGGCCTGCTCCACCCTTAGCAGATACTCATTGATTTGGGAGAAATCCGCCTGAAGCTTGTCAGATTCCTCGTCCTGAACCTCTTCCATTTGGAGTAGTTTCTCATAAGCTGAAATGAACTCACCATAATATTTATCGAACTGGCGTTTAGCTACATTGGCCGAGATCGATGACCTATTTTGATCGATAGTATTATAGAAATCTGTTAACATTCGATGTTTTGATATGAACTGCGCTTTGCACTTATTATATTCAGATGAAGGCATGGTTATGATTAATTTAAACTACTTATAACACTAATAAACAAACATTAAAACATAGAAAAACACTTAAATTACTAAGTTTTAACAACCGGGTTGTAAGTCTAGTTTGTTGACACTGACACTTTGACACTTGACGTTTGAAGTTTGACGTTGACGTTCGCGCCAAACTACCTCCGACGGTGGCTCGTGCCGGTATGATAATAATAATAATTATCACCGATGATGACCTCCGATGAATAGTAGAACTTGATGAACTGTAGTGATGATGAACCGATGACTGACGAAGTTAATGACTTGAATAGGTACTTTTCACAGGCCACACGACAATGGCGTACCTCGATGCGACGTGTTGAGACTTGAAACCCGTTGACTTAATTGATGATGACGATCGCGCAGACTAAGCGATTACGTTCTTGATGCGTTTTGAACCGATGATTTCTTGCTGATTCCCCTCATGGGCCACCAAATAATGTTCACTCCGGCTGGCGGGTTCGAATCGCAACCGGAATGTTGAGGAAATTGAATGTGAACATCGGTGGCAAATGAAAAACTTTGTTGATTTCACTTGATCCTTTGATTTATTGTACTCACATACACAATTGACCGTAAAATAGGTTTGAACAATGAACTGATGAGATAATCCGTATTTTACTTGAATTTGAATAATTGAAATCGAGAGCTGATATTAAACGTTCTGCCGACATGAATCTCCATTGGCTCAGTGTTGCAAGCAACAAAATTAAAGTTTCTATACAAGAATACAGATAATATATGATTAGTTTATAAAATTCAGAACTTACATCAAATAATTAATAAAATATAGAAAACATGTTAATTTGCGTTAACACCCCTGCCCTGAACAGACTGCCTTCCGAAGTTAGGCTTGCAGGAAGTGCTGACTGACGACCATTCGCAAATCGACTGTTGTCAACGAAGATGCGGATATTGTCACCAACGCACTTGAAAAAAGTGTGGCAAGAGCAATATTGCTATGCATCAAAAGTGTTGGTACAGTGTTCCAATGGAAATAAGTGTTCTTTTTTTCTTTCTGATAAACTATTTTTATCATAAAGAAACTGGTATATCAAAATATAAATAAATATTATTATAAACATTGACGTTTTATTCCTACCATAAAAATAAGAAACCTATAAAAACTCTCTGTAAGAAACAATCTGTATCCTTCAGAATCCTAATTTCATAATGCACAGTGTCACCTGCAGGTGACATCCACATAAAAAAAAAATTGGGGTAGTTAATTTTTTATTTATAATTTTTTTGTCATAACTAAATGTATTAAGGTATTTTGATTAAAAATAAACCAAAAAATCTTTATTATCTTGGACATGGGAATTGCAGAGTTAAGGAATTGAAAGACGAACTAAAAAAACAAAGGAGCAAGGATAACTGGAAAGAAAACAGATCTTATTGAGAGGCAGACTTTCATGTAATAAAATATTTTTAATCAGTTATATGCTCTACATTTGGATATTCTTACTTGACTCATGGTAGGAAAATTTCCAAAAAATTAGAGAACATTACTTTATTGTGTTGGTGTGTTTTAGGTTACAAGTTTTATTTTATTTTCTGTAACCAAAGCCCTCTGAAGCTTCTGAGGGCCAAGCAAATGATATTCTTGCTGTAGAACTTTACCAATACGTTAATAGCTCCACTAAATCGCTGAAGATTTACCAAGCAACATAGTCAGAGTTACTATGACAGGTACATAATCAAACCTATAAATATATATAGCCTTTGCCCAGTTTTTTTTTAGCTTTGTATATTTGGGAAATAAATGAACACCAGGTTTGGTACATCCTGGTACAGCACACAGAGACATATTTCGAGAAAATTAAAATTTACTTTATGATAGTGTGTCCGCGTGACAGCGTAGTAATAGCACTGAGCACGCCAATCACGAGTGGTACGCTAGGTTCAAGATGGAGATAGCCTAGACCTAGGGAAACGGACGGGTCGGTATGCTAAGAGAGAGGCTACATTAAACAAAGCTACGACTAACCTCAGAGGCGGGTTTCCTCGTGCTCGTTCTGGTTAATCCTGGCAGCGCTCCTTCTCTGTTCCACTGGAATTCTTTAATTGAAGTTCCCTGGGTACTGGCACAATTTGCTGACGCGAGAATGCACTGTTTGCGGCGCGGTAGAACGGCGAGCCACGTGACGCTGGCTCAAGGTGATGATCAGAGGTGACCATCACGAATCCGACGAAGACGAGAGTCGATCGCAGACGATGCGGTTTAATAAAGCGGTGATACAGCGGTGGGATCTCACAGCGGGTGAAGAATCCAGGGTGAATAGCCAGGCGGTTGAATACAACGAGCGGTGAGGCTACCCTCGACGAAGGCCGAACGTAGACTGTTCGAGAACCGAACATGTAGTTTAATGCATCGAAAATTTATAAGAATGGGTAGATAAAATATTAAGAGATTAAATATGGGTAACTAAACTATAAGCGCACCTACAGGTGGCGCGAACAGAAAGGTTACAAAATGTATGGAATTGGCAGCTTTCAATAGCCATAGCGACGATGCGCCACCTATCGTGAAAAAATGGCACTTCATATTCCCATTGGAGTATTCAAGTAACTAATAAATTTTATTGTTTTTTTATCCCATGTGTTTGTTCGTGTTAAATACAGACATTATCAACAATACGGTGTGGTAAACCTAACTATTCCGAAACGTGTACCTATTGACTCTTCATATATTGAAGCAAATGATTATTCCTATCGAGAGATATACAAAACGCCGAAGGAATAAAAGACCTTCACATTCTATTAATCACACCCGTACCCACAAACATAATAAGAAATCCAATAAGACGCGCCGAAAGTGGGAGAGAAACAGAAGTTCGAGTAGAACCTTTAACGATGTCAGATCATGTGAAACTCCAACGGGACAACGGGACCAGAAGGTTTGGCTGCTTCTAGATCTATGTCACGCAGAAGCAAATAGAAGCCGTGTGGCGGAGGCTGATTGAAACTCAGTGCCAGGACCTTCAGGTGTTGCAGATGGAGGTATGGGGAGTAACCCAAATAATTTGCATTTGCCAATCAATTTGCATGATTTAGTGAGCTTTATTTCTTCTTGTGTGAAACCTGATCATTCTGCGTGAGGAGGACACCGTGGAGTTTTAGTGGATTCGAGTCCCACATAACCGCGCTATCTCTCCGTGGTAGCGCAGTATGCATGATCATTTCTCCATACAACCAAAAAAAAAGAAAATAGGAGATACTCAGATACAGTACAATATGTACCTATAGGTAAAGCTGAAATATTGCTTACTATAGATGGATGGGTGGAGGCTTTGATCACAACTTATGTTGTTGCATCTGAATAACCACATGTACCTTTGTTAGTTGGACAAAATTTCACCGAATTGCCAAATATTTTAGTTATAAAAACTAATAGTAGTCTTAAGATATTGGAACGTGAGAATTTTTGTGCCGGAATTTTGCCTGGTATTGAACATGAAATTAGTAGCATTATTAAACTATATGTTGCCTCAGATTACACTGGTGGTAATACAGATTTAGTTATATTTTACTCATCTTAAGTTGAGGACTCTCCGATATTTGTCTTAGGTAGTTACCGTTATAATGATAATTGACAATACTGGATTAAGTTGAGGACTCTCCGATATTTGTCTTAGGTAGTAACCATTATAATGATAATTGACAATACTGGATAAAGCGAGGAACACTCCTAGATAGTAGGGAACAGTTGTGATATTCCTGTAATAATTTTAAATGATGCAACATTGCATTTAAAATAGCATATGCTTCTAGTTAGAGCATATAAGTAGTTATTTCCTGTTAAGTTGAGGACTCTCCGATATTTGTCTTAGGTAGTTACCGTTATAATGATAATTGACAATACTGGATAAAGCAAGGAGTGTACAAGATAGTAGGGAACAGTTGTGATATTCCTGTAATAATTTTAAATAAATAAATAAATCTTTATTCAAACTTCAAATTGGTAAACTATACTAATAGGTCTTAAATATAAAGTAGGTACAACAATGTTAGGTGCCTGTACTAGGTAATCCTGTATCACAGGCGGCAGGGGCTCAAACAATGTAATTGTAAGGACAAGGAATTTATACAATATTTCCTTAACATTAGAATAGTGACAGAGATATATTGATTTATTGTTAATCTTAATTACTAAAACAGATGAAAATTTAATTAAAATTCTATTAACAATGATAAACAGATTATTCCTTACTTAGCTTAGTTTACTTAAAATTGTTTGCACTTAATTATTTACACACACGGAGAACGAACTTTGAGCGTCAGCAGATATTTGAGCTGGGTTAACCACTATTGCAAAATGTGGTGGCAAATTTCCTAAGACAGCAGCGAATCCAGGCGAAGTAGGTCAGCGCAGTAGCCTGTTCTTGTTGAGTCGGCGTCACGTGTTAAACACGGAAGTCTGGCCTTGAGTGTGACGCTCTAGGCGCCCTCGTAATCAACAGAGTTTATGTATCTGAATTCAATCTTCCTTGCAGGGCACTCAGGATCTCCTGTTTTATGATTGCTGGGCTTTTTAAAGCGTGAGCAAGTTGCACATTTTAGTACATCAGGTTTCTTCGTGCACTCTGTCATCGAGTGCCCAGTTTCACCACAATGCCCACACGTCGAGTTGACCTCTCTGCACGTTTTTGCTGCATGACCATACTGTTGGCACTTGTAGCACCGAGTTACCAGTGTAAAATCCCTGACAGGACAGGACGTCCAATTAATAAAAAGTCTCGATTGAGTGATTAGGACTTTACGTATATCAGCTGGTACTTCAATGACGTAGTTGCAGGTCGACGCATCTCTCTGCCCAGATTTGTGGCTTAATTTTACCAAGGCCATTTTTGTCGGCTACATTTTGTTCAAAAATGCATCTGAAGACCTCATTTTCAGCCATGGAAGTTAGCACTCCTAAGACCACGATCCGGGGTTTGCGCTTGCTGGTTTCGTCGGCGGTAAGTCCTGAAGTAGAGAGCTGGACTGCTTGCTTTACTTTATCAGCGTCATGTTTGGTCTCGGTGCTGATAATTACGCCTCCATTTTTTGTTTTCCGGACACCACGAACATGCAGTTTCATTTTCTCCGGGCGTATGATCTTTTTCACAAGATCCTTGGTTTCTTCACTTGATTTCAATTTATCTTGGGGATAAATTGCAACCGAGCTTAAATTATTGGGGCGCACAAAGATATTTGGTCCCTTTTTTACCATTTCGGCAAAAGAAACATTTCCCGCAGTACCTGAGGCCTGTATCGTCTTCCTGAGGTCCATGATGTGGTCTGACAGGTCTCGCTTTTCAGTAAGGGATTCAACCATACTGTGCGTTAGAAGAGATCTAGCCTTTAGCGACTGGTATAGTACTGCCATTTGTGAGGTACCGGATCCTATTTTACGGCAAAGGTTTGCAATTTTCATTTTCTGCTCCGAATTTAGTTTTCCATCCGCGGCAATAGAGCAGACTTCATTCAGATGCAGCTCAATAGAAGACATCCATTTTTGAATCTCGGGTGTGGTGATGATCTCAGGTGGTGCCGCCACAGGTGAGGCGAAGGAGAGGTCTTGCCCCCTTGAATTCGAGGGTCTGTTTTCCATTTTATGCGTACACTAAATCACTTTTACTAGTTCATTATAGTTTGTAAATACACACATACACATAAATTAAAAGTGCAAAGTTACTAATACACTTAAGGAGGTCACTATTATTAATAATTAATATATTTAAACTAAATATTGCTCGTGGGCACGTCTGTACGCGACTATCGCCAATCAAAGAATATCAAAATGATGCAACATTGCATTTAAAATAGCATATGCTTCTAGTTAGAGCATATAAGTAGTTATTTCCTGTACACACAACAATATTTACTTAGGTGGGTACCTACTCTATTACATTCGTAGGTAGTTGACAACACAATAATAATTAAGGTAAGTACTACGACATTTGAGGAGCGTCTGTTCAAAAGGTCGTATTTCACTCTTCAACTTTTATTTTTTTTATATTTTTTTTGAACTCATAGCAGAAAACTCCATCGAATGAGCGTAAAAACTTGTTCAAAAGGAGCGTATTTCCCATATAATAAAATCCAAAAAACTTGGATTCCAATCAAAACGGATGTATTTCTGCATTAAAATGTTCCCTTGGATTGTTTTAAACAAAACAGGCATATTTCTTCTACAAATAGCATCTTTTATTTATTTTTCTGTTCAAAAGGTCATATTTTTTTCCATACATAACAACTTTAATAAAAATCGTTTCGTTCGAGTAAATAACGGTATCGAGTCAAAAGATGACGGCTGTACGTTGAATATCATTATCAATAGCAACCCTATAAAAAAAAAAAAAAAAAAAATATGACTGCTTAACTCTCTAACGACGTCGACAGATGACACTGACAGATGTTATTCTTGACGTTCTGTCTTTCGATGCGAGTAGATGAAATTTGTGAAATTTTGAACTTTGGAAGTTATTATAAAGTAAAAATCATATTGAAAATGGATGAGCAAGGTTTAGTCGAGACCTTGAATGCTGGTTCAAGGAAAAAAAAGCGTAAAGATCGTTCGGAATATCGTAAAACGTAAGTGACATTTTAATGTAGGTACTTAGTTCAATATCCTATTCTCTTAGTTAGATTTTATCTAATTAATTTACTTTTTCTATGTATCTTTTCAGGACTTACACAGATAAAGATCCCTTGTGCATAAATTATAGATGTCCATGTGATCACAAGTCGCTAAAAACTTTCAAATGTAAAAAATTTACATTACAAGATATCCTAGAAAACAGAAAGTTGTTTTTTAAACGGCGTGGGAAGGTAGATCAAGATATTTATCTTTCTAGACTCTTAGCACCGTATGAACCACTAAATCGAGGAAAGTCAAGTCCAAGAGCGACAACGAAAAATCGAAAGGTTAGTTGCACCTACCATCTATATATAAATAAAAAACTGACAACAGTGTGTAAACAAGTGTTTCAAAAAACATTTTCAATTGGAGAAAAAAGGCTAAGAAACTTAAATGTGAATGAATTCTTGAAAAAGTTACCTGCTCAGGAAAGTCACTATAACAGACAGAAAAGCAAAAGAATATATTTGTCATCTGAACTAAATGCTGCTAGATTACTCAGAATGTATAACCTGTCAGTGCCTAGAAATTTATGGGTTTCCCGCACCATGTTCCACAATATATTTTGCAATGAATTCAACATTGGGTTCAAATCCCCAGCTACTGACGCATGCAGTGTTTGCATATTGTGGTCGAATAAAATAAAAAATGAAACCAACAGTCAAAGAAAGCAAACATTGATGGTTGAAAAGAGGGTTCACAAACTAAGATCCAATGTTTTCTACGAACTATTGAGAACACCAGTTGCCAACAGCATAAGGCTGTGTTTTGATTTGCAGAAGGTATTACCATTACCAAGAACACCTATACAAGATGCATTTTACAGTAGGCAAATCAGTTTTTACAATTTTTGTATCACTGACGTAGACAAAAACCAACCTGACTTTTTTGTATGGGATGAGACAAAGGCTTCTCGTGGGTCTCTAGAAATTGGATCAGCATTGCTGACATACTTAACCAATTTAACTATTCCTGAAAATGTCACATCACTGAAGTTGTTCTGTGACGGATGTGGGGGACAAAATAAAAATAGCCACATCCTACATTTACTAATTTACTGGTTAGCTAATAACAATAACACAATTGAAGAAATCACAATAACTTTCCCAGTGCGTGGGCATAGTTTTTTGCCGGCAGACCGCATATTCGGTAGAATAGAAAAAGATATTAGGAAAACACCTATTATTACACACAGGACAGGATACATAGAAATCATAGAAAAACATGGAAAAATTCATGACCTTGGTTTTGATTGGACACTCAAAGATATAAAAAAGTTAGAGCTAAATTACAAAAAGCTTACAAAAATTCAAACTGCTAAGAGAATTAAAATTAGAAAAGTTAAAGGGTCAGGAGGTCGATTCAAAGATGTCAAAATTTGTGCATTTGAAAACTATCGTTTTGAATCTGGTCAAGAAGAATTTGAATCATTATTGAAACGTGGTAAACAACATCCTAAACAACTGCAAGAACAACCAATAGGCAAAGGTCTTACAGGAAATAAAAAAAAGATGTCACATTATTATTAGTGAAACAATTTGGTGAAGATTGGGCCTCGATTGAAGATTTACAATGGTATAAAAACATTCTTCTGAATGAGCATAACACAATCAATGAGAATGAGGATGAGGATCATGATCATAACCATAACGAGGACAGCGAATGCATTTGCATGGAACCTGACATTGGGGACATTAGAGTTTAAGGGATTGAATAATATTTTGTAATGATTAATGATAAAAAAATAAATGATGTGAAATATAATTTTGTGTTTCAACTCAAAGTAGAGGTAGATAATAAACATAAAAGTATTGCTTATAGGATTTTTTCTTCTGACAGAATGCCAAAAAACTTCACTAGCATTTCTCATTATTTTGTATTTCCAAAAAGTCCATTCATAAAGCCATATTTCTGAAAGTGTCAAATCAAAAGGGCATATTTCTAGAAGTGACAAATCAAAAGGTCGTGTTTCTGATTTTTCCGATCAATAAGTCTTATTTCTGAACTAAAATTAAATAAAAAAAAGTTATGGTGTATTTTTTTTATTTTTTTAAATGCATGTAATATTGTAGTCTTAATCTTCACAATGATCTAAATTTAATTTAATTTTAGAATTTTTATAATAGGAATTAGATGTTTTTTTCTGTTTTTGTAAAGTTTGTTTATCATAGAAATACGACCTTTTGAACAGATGCTCCTCATTTGTCGATAGGTGCCTAATAAATATGACAGGTATGCATTATATATAAAACCATTGCGACTTGAAAAATGAAAATTAATGATTAAATGACGTCACACATACTTCAAATTCTGACACAAGCAAATTTCTGAACATAAAGGTAAAATGTATATATGTGAAAATTGTCGATATTTTAAAATAAAGTAAAGTAAAAAAACTATAATATTTATAGTTAAAACCATTAAAATCTGCTGTCACTTAGTCAGCACGTGTAACAAAACAACCTACGAAATATTTTTTTTGCATTACCTGTGGTATTTGTTATTATTGTGGTAATTTCTATTACGTAATTGTTAGACATTATTGATACTTTAGGCTTTTTTACTCGAAAACTATGAGGCCTTGCGGCTTGAAACTTTGTGAAAGTGTACTTCAAGAAGAGTTCTAAGAAAATATGAAGTACCTAGCAGCCTGGCTACGCACTGAAGTTGAGCCCCACCCACTGTGCCTACTGTAACCATAAAGGGTTGGTGTTTCTTAGTATTTGTTATCTCTTTCTTCATTATATATGTCTTGTTCGCACATAACCACCAACCGAGCCTACTGTAACCAGAAATGGTCGATGATGTATTTATTTTTGTTTTTTTCAGATGTGTGTCTCCCTCGTACTCGCCGCCAAATTCCTCCAATTTCACGTCGAGACTTTTCTTCCTTCCCGTTGCTGATTACTTCGCGTTATTAATTATACTCCATTCCTGATGAGTTGGTGATGAAGCGCGGTACAATAACATTTTGTGTTGCCATCGTAAGTTCTGCCAAATATATAATAACACATGGCCCGCGCATCCAGCTCATTACTCAGAACCACTTATATTTATTTGATGATTGCTAATGTATTTAAAATTTAAAAGAAGCTCCGAGCGGATCTGGCTGGGCTCCGAGGAGCCAGCCCCCGGGAGATGCTGCAGGGGAGGGCGCAGCATGGGCAAGGCCAGTCGGTGCCTGAGGACCGGATACTGATCCTTGATCCTGGTGCGGCAGGAGCTGGCTGCATTCCAGAGTCGGTTTTCTGTTCTGGAGGCTATCGCCCTGCTTACCCCGCTAGCGGCGAGCCGACGGCCTTGGGCCAGCGGTAGCCGGCTTCGTTTGCAGCCGCCGCGGCTGTTACGGCCAAACCCGGCTCGTCGGGACTGGCCAATCAAGAGTCAGCCCCGGCGCAACCGAGAAAATCAGCACCCAGAAAGGACGGAACACAGGCGGCGAGGGCCCCAGCCCAGGCGGCGAGTCGGCCACCCCAATCTCTTCCGCATCCTGAATTTCCTGCGGAATTTTTGAATCAACTAGCCCGCGCCATGTCATATTATGTTAAAAATGAACATGGATATGTCCGCAACGTCGACTAGCGCTATCAAGTCACGAGGCAATGTTCAAGTTGTGAAGCAGGCCAGGAATATACAACGTTTGCATGTACACTCAGATAACGAACAACAAGGCATAGATAGCTATGGAGGATAAATGTACACTATGCGGGCACAACATAAGTTACCAAAGTGCGATAGGTTCACCGGGTTGAGTATCGACGAGGGATGGCGTCATGTAAAGCAGCACAAGCTATTTTTTAAGTGCATTGTTAAGAAACATGGAAAGAATTAATGTCGTGCGATTAAGGATCCTCCCGTACACGGGCCACCGGCCACAACCACAAAACGCCGCCACCGGCGCACACGGTTGACGCCGGTGGCCGCAACACACTACAAATCGTCGCTGATGGCTTCTTGTGACCTGCACCGGCCACTTAACGTCGCAACACGCCACTTGCGCGATTCTCCACCCCGCACTCCCTCCTTACCTCAGTTATCGAAGGCATCACACGCACGCACGTTGTCTGTTGTTGATTGAAATAAATATGGATTACTTTAATTATGGATATGGACAACGAATTACATAATTTTCATCAAACCAGTATTTAGTACCTCCATCTCAATCAACAGCCGGTGATCTTAGTAGTTTCTTTACTTTTTGACATTTTCTACGCCTGAATAATTTAACGAGCAAAAATACTTCAAGTAAAATGTTGCAGATTCATTTCATGCAGGAGATTTATTGGTTGATTCATTTCGCACAATTATTTCTGTTTTCAAATAATACTTGGACAGGTGAAGCAGGAAAATTATTATTATGCGTTGTATAAATATATGTTTTTTAAATTTCAGTATTATTATTAGTTACTCTGAGGTATTAGCAAATAATGTAAAGAAACTATGATTATTTATTTAATAAAGAGGGCGATTCTGTAACACAAGTAGGTCAAGAAATTTAAACGGATGAAGCCAGCTCCAATTCTGTGAATTAAAGACGAAAAGCTGAAGCACGAGTACTTAATTTTTCATTTAGATACTTACTCCGGGGAAAAAATCAGCCCTTTCTTAAAGTTATTAAAAGAAGTAGCTCTCATTTAGCATCTTCTAAATATAGAAAAAAGTGGTCCTTACCAACACATGTATGAGCTGAAATTTTACGTGAAGAATTATGGAAGGCTGCGAAGAAACAATGTGATTTTTAGATCAGTCTCTATAAATGCACATGAATGTATTAAATTCTATGGTAACTGTAAGGAATGCAGAGCGAAATTTTGTTTTTTTTTAATTGGCTTACAAAAAAAATGCTACATGTATTTAGATGTACCCTAAGCAATGTTAATAATAAATTCAATCACAAACTTTCGAGAAAACTTAAAATATCACCCTTGAAACGCTCGGCACTAAGCGCATAATTGAAAACAGATTCCGCACTATCTGTTCATCGATTTCTGGCTGATTTTATGATGGAAGACAATGATGAACTTTGCGCCAAATTAAACACCATACTAAAAATGCTTCCTTTTACGACCCAAACCCAACAATATCTTTATGGCATATGGCGCCTAGACCGCCTTATAACGATTTGATTAGACATATATAATTACATCCTTATTTTATAACTAGCTGTGCCTGCGGCTTCGCTTCCGTCAACTGCCTAACCCACTCCCCACCCCATCTACCTACTATTTTTTTCTATTAATTCTTCTGCTGAAAATAACAGCCATTATGAAAATGAAGTCAAATGCACAACGCCATCTATCAAATATGGAGTTCAAACGTCCGTGTATCTGTATTGCGTGTGTTGCGATATTTTACTAATTGAAATATCTTATTATCTTTTATTATTATCTTATTGATATATCTTTTGATAGAGTGAACTGATTGCGATGAAACATAAACTAAGTAATTTCACAATTTTTATGTATAAAAGTTATCTACATTGGTTTAGTACGTTACGGTAAGTGATGCCATCATGCTTGTATGAATCTGAAGCGACTATAAATCTTAAGCTTCATCATACCAAATGTACAGCGGTGATAAATGGTTTTGGCGCCTCATTTTAGCGAGCTTGTTAACGATATCGGAGATGAACTCTATAGCCTGATACTAGACGGGTCTACTGACATTTCAATAAAAAAATATCTTGGAGTAATAGTGAAATACTTCAATAGCACTCAAGGTGAAGTGATCAACTTTTCTGGGACTCTATGAATTGGAAAACTCTGACGCTGAATAAATCGTTACATCTTTGGTTCAACTATTAAAAGATGTTGGATTGAAAATTGAAAACTTAAGTGGAATAGCCACTGATAATGCTTTTTCAATGACCGGGGTCAACACAAGTGTCTACAAATCATTAAAAGATAAATATAATTTAAAAAAAATGATATTAGTTAGATGTGTCTGTCATACGCTTCTGTAAAAACTATTTAGGTTTAATATATCGCCAAAGAGGCAATCAGAACACAAATATTT
This sequence comes from Anorthoa munda, assembly GCA_945859665.1. Taxonomy (NCBI): domain Eukaryota; kingdom Metazoa; phylum Arthropoda; class Insecta; order Lepidoptera; family Noctuidae; genus Anorthoa; species Anorthoa munda. The sequence goes on along the minus strand of OX243894.1, from coordinate 5,338,078 downwards.
GTACGAATCTATCAATTGCGGCGAAATACCTTCATTTTTTTTTAAATGTGTTGATCCCCTATGGTTTTCATGCATTTTAATCAATGGGCATAATTTTATTATTACAACAATTTGAAATACTACACACTACATGGGCACGGTCAACTGGTAAGCTCAGATGATATATGTAATGTTTAAAGAGGCGCAAAATAAACTTTATCTCCTTCTATGAGGTGTGTTTTGGATGAAACACAGTCGGCACTAAAAATATTTGATGTAAAATCAGCTAAATTACATTGTTATATAATACACTACACGACCCTACCTCTAGCCAAGTTACAAACGTTTCGTATCGAATCTCTTTCTACAATCGTTAATAGTAGTGTTTAAAGTAGCTATATGTCAATAACTTGCTTAGTGCTATAAGCTTTATATTTTAAGTCGTTATTTTATACGCTTTATTATAACGAGTTTTTTTATAACGCACAAGCGCGGGGCGGGCACGAATAACGCAAGCGCGCTGACTGTTAACTCGCAGCTCCTACCCTAGCGTTGGAATCGTTGGACAGACAGCATGCTTAAAAATATTACATCGCGTTTATGAATTTATTACGATAAAATGGAGCAGTATAAAATAAACAATGAACTTTCCTTCATACTTTCCAGGCTTAGGACTGTGTATAATTATAGATTAATTGTTATTATGCAATAAAGTATGTTAGTATGTTAAGCAATTATAGGCGTATTTAAAAGTTCAATCAATCGTCCTTCACAATTTTACTTAGTCAATATTACGTTATGTGTCCTATCACTGCTTACGCTTAAAAGCACAAAGCAAATTACCGTAGATATATTACGTGAGCCGCGCGGGATCGCAAATTACGCGTGCGACCGATCGCTATCACTAGCATGCTAGTGATACGAAACGTTTGTAACTTGGCTAGAGGTAGGGTCGTGTAGTGTATTATATAACAATGTAATTTAGCTGATTTTACATCAAATATTTTTAGTGCCGACTGTGTTTCATCCAAAACACACCTCATAGAAGGAGATAAAGTTTATTTTGCGCCTCTTTAAACATTACATATATCATCTGAGCTTACCAGTTGACCGTGCCCATGTAGTGTGTAGTATTTCAAATTGTTGTAATAATAAAATTATGCCCATTGATTAAAATGCATGAAAACCATAGGGGATCAACACATTTAAAAAAAAATGAAGGTATTTCGCCGCAATTGATAGATTCGTACAAATATTTGTGTTCTGATTGCCTCTTTGGCGATATATTAAACCTAAATAGTTTTTACAGAAGCGTATGACAGACACATCTAACTAATATCATTTTTTTTAAATTATATTTATCTTTTAATGATTTGTAGACACTTGTGTTGACCCCGGTCATTGAAAAAGCATTATCAGTGGCTATTCCACTTAAGTTTTCAATTTTCAATCCAACATCTTTTAATAGTTGAACCAAAGATGTAACGATTTATTCAGCGTCAGAGTTTTCCAATTCATAGAGTCCCAGAAAAGTTGATCACTTCACCTTGAGTGCTATTGAAGTTTTTTAAAACTTGAAACACTGTTGGTCTGTTGCTGTCATTCTTTTCACGTAGTTGGCGCGTAAAAACTTTACTAACGAGTAAACTTTTTTAGTGATTGTTCTGTGTGTGATTGTTAAGTGTTGTGAAACGGCGGGAGCAATGAAACGGATTGATCGAATTATAAGTAGTGCTCTGAGCAGTAAGAAAAAAGAAAGTATTCAAAAATCTACTATGGTGGAAGAGATCTTGCAGCGTAAGTTATTTTCATAACCTAATTAAGTTTAAACTATTATAAACAAAATGATCTATTATATCACTATCATAAGGTAAAACCCCCGTGTGCTTTGAGTTTACAATAATCATTTATTATACCTACATTGACCTGTTACCTCTTTCAAAGACAGTGAACGAGACACAGAAGTTTTATTGTTATGACGTCTATTCTTTGGACATGGTACCAATGGTTGGCGGGTCTTAGTAGGTACAACATTCCTATGCCTATTGCTTATGCTAAGTACTTACTTTCAGATGATAAGAACTATCCTGCTGCTTGTTTGGCTCCTCCAATGAATGCGCCTGTGATGGATCAACTTGAAAGTAATAATAATATTTTGTACTTACGTAATCTATTAACAAACAATATCTTGCCATATGCTTGAGGTGGTTGTGCTTATGCTTATGTACTTACTTTCAGATGATAAGGACTATCCTGCTGCTTGTTTGGCTCCTCCAATGAATGCGCCTGTGATGGATCAACTTGAAAGTAATAATAATATTTTGTACTTACGTAATCTATTAACAAACAATATCTTGCCATATGCTTGAGGTGGTTGTGCTTATGCTTATGTACTTACTTTCAGATGATAAGGACTATCCTGCTGCTTGTTTGGCTCCTCCAATGAATGCGCCTGTGATGGATCAACTTGAAAGTAATAATAATATTTTGTACTTACGTAATCTATTAACCAACAATATCTTGCCATATGCTTGAGGTGGTTGTGCTTATGCTTATGTACTTACTTTCAGATGATAAGGACTATCCTGCTGCTTGTTTGGCTCCTCCAATGAATGCGCCTGTGATGGATCAACTTGAAAGTAATAATAATATTTTGTACTTACGTAATCTATTAACCAACAATATCTTGCCATATGCTTGAGGTGGTTGTGCTTATGCTTATGTACTTACTTTCAGATGATAAGGACTATCCTGCTGCTTGTTTGGCTCCTCCAATGAATGCGCCAGTGATGGATCAACTTGAAAGTAATGATTTAATTTATTATTTTATACCTACTTACCTACTAATAAACAGTATGTTTTCATGTGGTTAGGGTGGTAGCCCTTATGCAAATTACTGTTGTTTCCAGATGATGTCAGCTCACCAGTGGCTCCACTATACTCACCTCTAACCCCTCTTGTAGCGGCATTTGGGACGACTGCACGCCAAAGTAATATATAAGTCAATATTAATTTTCTTGTACCTTTCCTTGTAATTTAGGTACTTGCAGAATCTTTTGTTAAACTCGTGTTTGGGTATTTCAGGAACTGAGAAAAATCCTTCGCCCTTACCTCCAATGTCTCCAAAAACTTTCGAACTCTTTGAAACCTTAAGTGATTTTGACATGGCAAAAGAAGAAACATTAAATATAATGGAATTAGGAGCGCTTGATGGCGGTAAGAGAAGCAAAGAATACATCGAGAATGACGAGGGGACCGATTATAGTTGCGATACGGACTCTGATTATGTTCCGGATAGCGAGGAAGATTCAGACAATGCAAATCGACGTTTAGTTAATAATAAAAGGATGTATACTGCTAACGTATTAGGATTGAAAACCAAATTTGTTTCAAATAGTGACGATGATTCTGAAGAAACCTCAATATCATTGTTAGAAGGTTATGCACAAAGCGTAGAAAACCAGGAAGCAATTTTAGGAACAAGTACCAATTCTGCAAGAAATACGTACTTTGATGAAGAAACTGTAGGCTGTAATTTAGAAGTTCATAATATAGATTCGGTTAGGCTGGACTTGGAAACACCAAACACAAGTCAGAAAGGACGGGCAAAAAGAGGTCGTAAAAGAAAATATCCCGATCATACTGTAGCTCAGAAAAAAGAACGAAAATACAAAAATTTACCATACAATACAAAAACCAAACGAGTTGAATCGAAAGTATTTCAAAACTACGCTTGTGCCTGTACTAGACAATGTTTTATCAAGGTTTCACAAGAACAAAGAAGAAATGAGTTCGAAAAATACCTAGAATTGGGGTCATATGAAGCGCAGCTATTATTTATAATAAACAACGTTAAAGAAGAACCAAAAGCAAGATCATACACTGTTACAAACAATAAAACAGGAAAAAGTAAACCCAAAAACTACCGAAGAAGATATTTTATAAGCGGTGTAGAAGTTTGTAAGAACATGTTTTTACATAACTTCCAAATGTCTTCTAAAAAAATTGATATAAGTTTGCGAAAAAAACGCTCTAATCAGAGTTTTAAAGACCAAAGAGGTTTACAACAGGCTGGCTGGAATAAAACGCCAGAAGAAGATATGGAGTTTATTAAAAAGGTAATAAACTCCCTACCTAAATACAAGTCCCATTATAGGAGAGAGAAAAATAGTGACTGTCACTACCTAAAAGTCGGAATGACTGTACAAAAAATTTACAACATTTATCTGGAAGAAAACAAAATTCTGCACGGTGAGTCTAAGACGCCTGTTTCGTTTGAAACCTTCAAAATAATATTTTATAAATGTTTTAATTTGCGCTGCAAAACGTTAAAAAAAGATACCTGCAATAAGTGTGATACTTTCACACAAAAGATAAAAAACTGCACATCGGCCGATGAAAAGCTGAAACTGGAGAAAGAAAAGGAAGAACATTTAAAACGAGCCCAAGATCTACGACAACAGATGAATGACGATTTATCACGAGCCAAAACGGATAAAACATTTGAATGCCTTACATTCGACCTAGAAAAAACTCTCCCGCTACCGCGCATCCCTACTAATATTGTTTTTTATAAACGCCAACTATGGCTTTACAATAGTGGCATACATGCTGGCTCCAATGACACCGGTCACTGTAACATATGGTTGGAAGGTGAAGCCGGACGAGGAGCACAAGAGGTCGGATCGTGCCTGGTCCAATACATAAAAAATAATATTGAACCACACGTTGAAGAGCTGGCACTATGGAGTGACTGTTGCGGGGGACAAAATCGCAACATAAAAATAGTTATAATGCTTAAGGCTTTACTAAACTCACACCCTAGTCTGCAAACAATTACATTTAAATACCTAGAGTCCGGCCACACATTCTTACCAAATGATACCGATTTTTCCAAGATAGAATACCAATTGAAATTCCATGAAAGAATTTATACTGCCGAAGATTATATTAACGTAATGAAAAGTTGCAAAAAGAAGAATCCTCTTAAAGTTTACAGAATGCAGATGAAGGATTTTGTGTCCACGTCTAAAATTGAAAAGAAAATAGTAAATAGAAAAACATTTGTTTTGAAAGAAAAAGTGAATTGGCTAAAAACTAAAGAAATTTGTATTAAAAAGAATAGCAAACATTCCATTTTTATGAAAATAAATGGAGAAGTTAGAGAGCTCAACATTGAAAAAAAACTTAGAGGAAAAGTACTCGATATTTCTGAAGATGATTTCGTTTTACTTTGGCCTCATGGCAAAGAAATTGCACAAGCAAAATTAAATGATTTAAAATCAATGTTTCATCTTATTCCAAAAGACTGCCTGGATTTTTACAAGTCACTGAAAGGAAAGGAATCTGAGGAAGATGTGGATGGGTTCGGAGAAGAACCAGATTTCGAGGTGGAGCAGGAACTGGTTGATGACAATGATGGGGAAGAATGATTTTAAGAACATTGTACTTTCTGAATAAATACGTATTTTGAAAAATAATAAATAATTTTTATTTAAGTATCAGTTTTTTCACAATTTTTTGTTACTTGGATCCTTTTTGAGAAATTAAAAAAAACGCTCCATAATGTTAAAACCAATTTAGCAGAAACGACTCAAATCCACATTTTTCCCAATAACTCGAAAAATACGTCAGTTTATGTAATACGACTTGACTCATAAAAATATTAGTATATTTGCCTGTATGTGACAATATTTTAAAATATTCTAAATACAAAATCATTGCAGCAATACACATCTAAACTTAAAACCTCGATAACTCAAAAATTACTTTTTGTGGGTTGAGTCCTTTCTGCTAAACTACGTCCACTTATTAGTCTATTTATAAGGCTAGATTGTAATAAGAATAGAATCCATCCTATTGATGAACACTAGAAAAGGAAAAAGAAAACCTATGTTACGTTATGGAATCGTACTTTATTTACGTGTGTGCTTAAGCCCTCATTAAACCGGTTGCAACTGCATTGAGGATAAGCACGTGTATTCAGCTTAATAACTTTAAATACTGCTAAAATAACTAATAAGTACGATATTGTCAACTGCGTTTTTCCTTTTTGTAAATAGTGTTTTTTACCCTATCTCTTTTTTTTTTTTCTGTGTATTTTATTTTATTATGAAATTATACGTAACTAGCTGTTGCCCGCGGCTTCGCTCCCGTGGACCAACCCACAGGACCCGTTTTCGGGATAAAAAATAGCCTATGTCACTCAGGAATAATGTAGCTTTCTATTGGTGAAAGAATTTTTTAAATCGCTCCAGTCGTTTCGGAGCCTATCCGGTACAAACAAACAAACAAACAAAAAAATCTTTCCTCTTTATAATATTAGTATAGAAGTATAGATGATAATAAATGTGGTGATACAAGTTTTTTTTTTATCGCTACAGTAGGTAAAGTTAGTAAAACAAAAAATGTTACCTAGCTAGTTATTAAAGTACATATTATACATTTATTTTTATTGTATTTCTTTCTTTCCTTATTATTTACGCCGTCCGAAATTTAAATCATATGAATAACCACCCCGGTGCAGAGTATAACTCATTTGTAAACGAACAGCATCTCTAAATTCTCAACAGAGTTCAGTTTCCAACCTTCGAGTTCAGTCAGGTTCCAACCTTCGAGACTTATAGGGGGGACAGGCTGTATGCTAGCATAGTCGATGTCACGTTAAGCAGCTTGTCGCTTCTAGATAGGATCGGGGATTGGAAAGTAGACAGAACCCTTACCTCTTCTGACCACAACACGGTAACCTTCACGATGCGTCTGGGGAAACCGCTGGAACCGTTGAGACCAGTTTCAACACGCATCTATAACACCAAGAAGGCGAAATGGTCAGAATTCAGGGAGAATTTCAACGCCTGTCTAGCAGGGTGCAACATCACACCCGAGAGAATAGCGCAAACCTCAACTGGTGAGAAATTTGAGAGCCTGACCGGCGAGTATACCTCTGCAGTGCACCAAGCATGCGAAAAGTCTATACCGAGACTTGGCACAAGGAAAACCGATTCCAAGCCTCCTTGGTGGTCCCCAGGCTCTAGAACAACTCAGACGAGACGTTCTCAGAAAAAAGAGAAGGATAAGAAATGCAGCACCATCAAGGAAAGCTCACACAATACAGGAATACACCTCAGCCAAACAACTCTACACTACACAAGCAAATGAAGCCGCCACGGCAAGCTGGAAAGAGTTCTGTTCCACACAGGAAAGAGAAAGTATGTGGGACGGAATCTACAGAGTCATAAGGAAAACCGCAAGAAGGGAAAACGATGCGCTCCTCAGGAAGCCAGCGGGAGTGACTCTGAGTCCCGAGCAGTCGGCCGAACTTCTTGCGAACACCTTTTACCCAGAAGACTCGAACTCTCCTGGAAACATCTGACCACACCCAGCTTAGAAACCGAATGCGAGAGGGATCAGACGATCTCCGAGGATTGTCGGCCGACGACCCACCTTTTACACCTGCGGAGCTTGAAATGGTTTTACAAGGTCAAAACCCAAAGAAAGCCCCAGGACCGGATTGGCTGACGGCCGATATATGTGCGGCCGCTATCAACTGCAACAGGGAGGTATTTCTTGCCTCAGATGCCTGGCGCTATCGTGCTTCCCTGGGCAGTGGAAAGTGGCACACGTATGCATCCTACGGAAACCCGGCAAAGACGACTACACCCATCCGAAGTCCTACAGACCCATTGAACTCCTGTCTGTCTTGGGTAAGGTCGTCGAAAAACTCCTCGTTAACAGGCTTCAGTGGCACTTAATGCCAACACTTAACACACACCAGTATGGCTTTATGCCGCAGCGCGGCACTGAGGACGCCCTCTACGCCCTAGTGACGCACGTACGTTCAGAGATAGAAGCAAAAAAGATCGTGAGACAAAAGACATAGAGGGGGGCCTTCGACAATGCGTGGTGGCCGGCCATAAAACATCAATTACTCACTAGAAGGTTTCCGAAAAACCTTTACCACACAATAACAACATACCTGGAGAATCGAAAGGTACAGGTGAATTACGCCCGAGCGAAAAGCGAGAAGGAGACCACCAAGGGATGCGTCCAAGTTTCCACTGCGGGCCCATCACTTTGGAATTTAATCCTAGACTCGCATCTGTCGAAAATTAACAGGTTGGGAGTATTTTGCCAGGCCTACGCGGACGATGTGGTCTTGGTCTTCTCCGACCACGAGGTCATTTCCCTCGAGCGAACGGCAGAAAGGACGCTGGGCATTGTGTCCGAGTGGGATAGTCAGAACAAGCTTTGCTTCGCCGCGCATAAAACAAACGCGATGGTGATGACAAGAAAGCTTATGTATGACGACCCGGTTGTTCACATGTGCGGTGTCCGGCTGAGTCTCGTCACGGAGATTAAGCTTCTAGGACTGATCATAGACAACAAACTCACTTTCAATGCACATGTTTCCGCCATCTGTAAGAAAGCTGCGGATATCTACAAACTCCTTGCATGTGCTGCGAGGGTAACTTGAGGTCTCAATCGGGAGATTATCAGGACCATATACGTGTCGGTAGTGGATAGTGCTATATGCCGCAAGCGCATGGGCGCCTGCAGCTAGGAAACTGATGGTCAGATATCAGTTAGACTCACTGCAGAGAGGCTTTGTGCAGAAGATCTGCAAGGCGCACCGCACTGTGTCTCTAGTAGGCCTGGGTCGTATCGCTATTTCTGAGAATCGTATCCGAATCAGATTTCGAGTTACAATATCTGATTTTAAAACTATATATTTCAGTATCTAGATATTTTGAGTACGCGTACGTATTCTCAAACCTGATACGATATGCTGTTTTTTGGATGCGACGATATTCGATGAGAATCCGTATTGTAGATTTGACTATATATTTCAGTATCTAGCTATTGTGCGTGTTTTTTCAACACCGACCCGATACGCTGTAGAGATTGGATACGAGTGCGACGGTGTTCGACGGTAATCGGTATTGTAGGTTTGTTTATTTTAAATAGGTATGTTATCTCATACCTTTGAGGGTGTGCAACTAATACAACTTTATGAGTATTAATTAATTTTAAACTTGTGACAATTCATGTGCAACACTTATTAAAATGATAATGAAAAAACTTTCCTTCATACTTATTCCAGGCTTAGGACTGGCTGCATTAGTTTTACATAAGTTTAAGAAGTTCATGACACCTATTTTAATTCTTGAAACATGTGTTCTAATTGCAAAAATATGCAGGCGTATTTACAAGTTAATTCATTATATGTACATAATTTTCCTATTTACACGATTTGCTTGATATTTACACGATGATATTTAAGTTTTTTTTTAGTTTTTTTTTTATATTTACAATTTTAATCAATAGGTATCTATTTAAACCGTTCCGGATCTAGGTTTACATTTAAGAAGGCAAGTTGCCTGACTTTGCTAGTCAGAGGCTTGTGCGGCGATCATTTATAATGAGTCCTGTTTTACTAAAAATGCGTTCGCAAGGAACTGATGACACTATAATATTTCCGTATCTTCGGATCAGCTTAGACAGGTTGGGGTATGTGAAGCGATGCGTTCGCCACCAATTTAATGGGCAGTTAAATTTTCCATCTCTTGAAAATGCAGGGAGTATGTCGTCATTTATGTAGGTGTCCAGTTCTTTAATGGCTTTCGACAACGGAGTACCTACTTTATATTGCTGGCCTACCATCGCATTTAAAATGCTCCAAGGCGAAAATTTGTCACCCTGTATCTCGGCTTCAGATGGTACCGGCTGACTCTCATTTTCATAACTTCTGATGAGGTCAGTTAAGAGATCTTGTACTTTTTTGCGGGCATTTCGTGCGTCATTTGTGTCTGTGAATACGACTATTTTATATCTTGGATCCAAAACTGTGCATACAGAGAATGTGCCGCTTTTTTCCAAGTTTGTAAATCTTGTAATGAGCCCCGTGCGCAAACTGAAAATGCAAGACTTTGCAAGTTCCGTAAAGTTTTCGGCTAAAAATTTGTCACACGCCGTGATTAAACAACGAGTTATGACAATAACTGATCCAGCAGTCATGTAGTTTTCACCGCTCACTGATTTAGTAGCCTCATCAAAGGGCTTCAAAATTTTGCACAGTTCAGAAAAAAATATCCATTCCTCATTTGAGATGATCGGAAGATCCTTTCTTATCACCGCTACTGTGGCTCTTATGTATTGCTCCAATTCCACGAAACGTTGAAGCATATGATAAGTGGAATTCCAGCGCGCTTTGGTACACAATTTGGCACCTCGTCGGTCTGTGCCTTCAATAGCTTTTCCAACGCTGTACTGCTTGTTTTAAAAAAACGAACAGTTCTTTTTACTTTTTCCAGGGATTGTGCCAATGACCGCAAGGAGTCTTGGACAATTAAATTTAAGGTGTGCGCATAAAACCCGTAGTGCTTCCAGTTTAGGTTTGTCACTGCTTTTACAATATTTGCGGCATTGTCCGTCACCATAAAATTTATTTTTTCCTTTATCGACCACTCTTCGGCCAACTTTACCAAAGCACTCTGGATGTTTTCTCAGTGGTGTGCGAGTTTTCAAAATGGCAACAATCTAGCAACACTGTTTTTAAAAAAAGGTCTTCCGTTAAATAATGACCCGTAACTGCCAAGTAGGAGTCAATCCTGGAAGTCCACAAATCAGCCGTCAGACAAATCTTTTCTATATTTGAGCGGCGTGCAGTCGGGTCAATGGCAGAGTGTAGCACACGCCGTGAAGCTCGTAGTGTTGTTCAGTCCGTGAATATGACAAACTTGTTCGATTTTTCTTCAGATTCAGGGTGATCTTGCGGTTGTGGCGTGGATATTTTATTAAAACGAAGCTTACTTTTTGTGTATCCCACTTCTGAGTGTAACAGATAAATAAAATTCGGGCAGAGCTTTGTTCAGATCTTGTATTCACAATCGAAAGAGACAAATAAATGACTGGCAATCGCTTATATTAAAACATCCCCACTGCTCGACACGGCTTGACTGAAGAGCAGGCTTCAATTTGGCGGCTTAGCTTCGGCGGGCTCGGCGGGCATTGGTCGGTTGCACGTAGGCTGACGTCACATCCGTAACACACAATAACAATTGTAGAAGTTTACTGAGTAAACACGCTTTACAATCTGTTTTACTGTCGACCGCTATAGTTGAAATCGTTGGAAAAGACAGTAAATGTTATAAAGCTCGTGCATTGTTAGATAACGGCAGTCAACACTGTTTTATCACAGATTCTTTATGTAGGAAAATAAACACACAACTGTTAGCAAAGACTAATAAGCTAATTAATGATAAACAAAATAAAATTCAGAAGCAAATCAAAACTATATTATATTTATTTATACAAGTTTACAGTAATCGAAAAATGAACTTAGGAAGATGTTATTCAGCCGTTCGTCAGTCCGAGAAAAAGGCCGCTCTGCTCATGCACAGCCCTGATATAACTTCTGTAGACGTCAAAGGCCGTGACTTTCAAATATTCTGCCGCCAGTTGACAGCAGTTTCGCGCCGTAGAATCGGTGTTGCCAACACGGCCATGCTGCACGAGTCTGGATAGGATACTGAAATGTAAATTGACACATGTTCAAGTACTTGACAAACAAATAAAGAATTCTTGGTCGACTGAAAACAAATTGCACACTTACACTCATGTATTTATGCCTTTTGCTGCACCTAAGGGGCTTTTGCCACACTTAGGTCACTAGGTTTTTATTTTCAGATCACCTGCACTCGAAGAGCATTTCGCCCACTCAAGCGTACTAAGTTGATCTCGAATTTTACACAAGGCAATACAATACATTAATACCTATAAATATTAATGGGTAAAGTATACTATCTAGGCTCGCTAAATAATTGAAATGGGAAAATAAAATGGGAAATTAGTTTCTCTTGATATTACTTTAGATTTATAGAAAAAGCCGAGGTATTACTTATGTACAGATGTAAATAATGTTACTTCATTAAAACAGTTGTATAAAGTAACAATAATTATAATTAAAACAATACCTTGCCAACACGGTTTTTTATTTTTTTATTCTGTGCTCCAATTTTCAATATTTATCCACGGTTTGATATTTTCTGCCGCAGCTACGCCATTATACATTTTAGAGCTTCTTTGACTACCTCTTAAATCTGATATTTCATATCTATCATTATCTAGGATTTTCTTAATTTGGAATGGACCCTAGAATGTTGGTAATAGTTTTCGGCTTTGACCATCATTACTTTGACTCTGTATTTTGACCAATACCAAGTCCCCTTCTATATACCGCGTGGCTTTGATCCTAGTTTTGTCAAGTCTCTTCTTTTGATCTCCTGCACTAGTCTTAACATTTTCGTCTACTCTTTCGCGCAACTTTGACACGTCTACCAATGCTTCGCTGTCACTATCTGTTCGTAATCTATACCCGAACATTACTTCACTAGGAACGGCTTGAATCGTTTTATGAATAGTACTATTAAGCCCTTGTTGTAATGCCTTTACACACTGATCCCACCTATCATCGGTGGTGTCAGCACCCATGGTTTTCAAGGCCTCTAAAATGGTTTTGTTAAATCGTTCTACCTGTCCGTTAGCACGAGGTACACCTGTCGCTACAATATGTAACCTAATATTCTTATTCGCACAATATTGGGTAAATTTACTAGAAGTGAAACAAGATCCCGCATCGCTAATTATTCTTCTAGGATTGCCAAATATTTTAGATACACATTCTAATAACACCAGCCGTATTGGTTTTTCGTACTGCAGATATAAACACAAATTTTGTGAACGAGTCTACAATTACAAATTTTTTATTTTTGTTTTTAGTTGTCACGAATGGTCCCAAGTGATCTAAATGTAGAGTGTGGAAGGGTTGTGAATATTTAGGCAAGGGATATAGCTGTCCTTCTTTTGGAACTCCTTTATTTTTTAAGTATATACAATTTATAATATTTATTTTTTATTTATAATAGTTTCTTGCCCCAGTAACAGAAATAAAAAACCGAGTAGTATTGCATATTAATGAGAGTTTTTATTCATATGATTTCAGGTAGCAGTGTTAATTTCCCTGCTCCAGTTCAGGCTGCGAGGAAACATGAATCTAACATTCCAGCCACTACTCCTCAAGTACCTACTGCTTCTACTTCAGGTAACTTATGACACATCTAATACTAAAAAGTGAAAAGTTTGAATTTCCTACATGTATGGAACATGTAGGAAATTATAATTCAGCATGTAAAACTGCAGTTGCTTAACATAATGTTACAGTTTAACCATAACATAATATATTTGTACATACAAAATAAATCAAAAGAAGTTGTTAACTGTTTTAATAAGAGTTTGAATTGATTTACAAATCACAGATTTCTAGGTGATTTTTTATTTTATTTTATTAGTTTACCCTCGCACTGGAACGCCTTACAGCAATTACACCAATAGAGCACAATCTTATAATAAACTCGCTATAAGTCCAGGTTTCCTCACGATGTTTTCCTTCACCGTTGTCAGCAATGTCCAAGATAAACTTAGAAAGTACATATGATTTGAAAAAGTCACATTGGTACTTGCCCGGATTCGAACCCACGACCTCAAGCACGAGAGGCGAGGTCTTAGCCACTGGGCCACCACGGCATGTATGATATACAAGTATGTCCAGGTGAGCCGTGTGTGCTGGTGCTGGTAATAAGTGATAATGTTATGTTACAATATTGCACAATGTAATTCGTTTTATTTCTTGTTGATATATACAAAATATATTTTTTTACAGATGCAGGATTCCGAAGAATGAAACCACTGCAAAAGAAAATGAAATACCTAAGCAATGAAATATGTCGTTTGCGTAAGAGAGGGTAATCATTAAAAAAAACCGGCCAAGTGCGAGTCAGACTCGCACACGAAGGGTTCCGTGCCATTATCGCAAAACACTGCATAAAAATCACGTTTGTTGTATGGGAGCCCCCCTTTGATATTAATTTTATACTGTTTTTAGTATTTGTTGTTATAGCGGCAACAGAAATACATCATCTATGAAAATTTCAACTGTCTAGCTATCACGGTTCATGAGATACAGCCTGGAGACAGACGGACAGACAGACAGACAGACAGACGGACAGACAGACAGACAGACAGACAGACAGACAGACGGATCGCGAAGTCTTAGTAATAGGGTCCCGTTTTTACCCTTTGGGTACGGAACCCTAAAAAGATTGGCTGACGCTGCAAAGTTGTCGAATAACATTGCGTTTGAACGTGTCATCCAAAATATGACAAAGCCAGCACAACTTTTTGTCCATATGCAGCTGCAATCCACCAAGAAAGCAAAGGGGCGGCGATTCACATTAAAGGAGAACATTTTGGCAGCATTCCTTTTAAAAAAAGCCCAAAGTGCTACACTTTTGTGTAAATTTTTTACACTCCTGGTGCGTGCCGCAGACAAATCATGTGGTGAGTTGCAACTTTTAGACAAGTTGACGGAGGAACAACTTAAACCAGAAAAAAAAAATGCGGGTCAAGACAGCTTCACAACTGTTCAGTCACAGTGTTGCTGTTGCTGCTGGGATTCCCTCTACCTGGCAGAATCTTGATACTCCGAAATTTATTTGGCATAACACACTTGGCATAATGTTCTTTAAACGAATAATTATATTAATTGATTTTACGCTAATTATTAATAATTTATTCGATACGTTAAAAGTGAACTCCTTACTTGTACCAAATGGTAAAATTTATAAAGGGCCTGTTAAGCGAAACTCGCCTCACCATCAATTATGGCACAAAGCCAAAGAAATTTTAAAAACAACAAAATTTATAAGGAATGTTAAAGTTGGGGATAGAATCCTATTGACTGAAACTATTGTACCATCTATAACAAATTTAATCAAAACTATAGAAGGCATGGAATTTCTATGGAAATTATTGTCTAATAAGTTTGGTTTGGATGCTATGTTGACTAGAAATTTTAATCGAGACCCAGTAGAAAACTTTTTTGGGAGCATCAGGAGCTATGGTGCACGAAACATTGCTCCAAACACGGTGGCGTTTAAAGCTCTCATGCTTAATAATTGTACTTCGCCACACTCAATTAGAGCAAACTGTGAGGAAGACCAAAATGAATGCCTTCAGAGTTTTGAATTCTTCCTCAAAGAAACAATTCCTGATGTTCCTGAAAAAAATTACACTATTCATTATAATAATGAAATTTTCTCTGACCAGTCCAACGAACATGATGCTGGTCAGGGCAACTATGTTTGCAGTTGGCTCTTAAAAAAAGTTTGCGCCTTTTAAATAAAAAATAAATTTCGTTAATATCTCACACACATCTTGTTTTATTCAATTTTAACATCGACCCGTCCTTGTTGAAAGACCCTTTACATAGAACCACTGTTTGAGGGCTTTCATCATGACTTTTCTTCTTGGCAGGGTCCTTAGGACATTTATTTAAACATAGGGTAAGGTGGTGCAAGAGTGCGCGGTCGGTAAGAGTGCGCATCTATCCTACGTCGAGTACTGAGTGACATTTGTAACTAACTTCAGTCGCATTTTGGTGTTGAAGTGAACGCCGTTGTGCTCCCGAATAATAATTTTTGTACGACTATTTACGTGGATTTTAGGTAAGCCAATAGATTTTTACTTCTCTTCATATAATTTGTTTGTGTTTTTCATTGAATACAGTTTGAAAACTACCCAGGAAACATTAATCAAAACTTTTAATGTTCAAAACTTAGTGTCTGTTCAAACAGTTTTAAAGAGAAAATGACGATGTTTTTCAAGAGATGTCGCTAGTGATTCATCATTTCGCGTTAGGCCGATTCGTGTAAGAGTGCGCACTGTGACGCGTGTAAGAGTGCGCGCGCACTCTTATACATCTGAGATTTCTAGTATTTCAATAATTTTGGTTAGATTACCTACTTTAAGCTTTATTATTTATTTTCAGCACTATGTCTAGGAGAGAGAGAAAGACTGAGCGACAGAATTGTCAGGCTGAAACAATGGAGGAGGCTCGGAAGCTTATAGAAAAGGGTAAATCGAAAAGATCAGTTGCTGCCGCCCTCGGTATGGCAGAGTCAACTTTGAGAAAACGACTAAAGAGGTTGGAACCTGCCACAAAATTGGGCAGGTACGAAACAACATTTACTGAACGTATGGAAAAAGACTTCTCTGAACATCTAAAACTTTTAGATGACATGTATTTTGGCATGACAGCGAAAACACTGAGAGGGTTAGCTTTTGAATTTGCAACAGTAAATAAAATTCCGCACAGATTTAATAAGGAAACTAAATTGGCAGGAAAAGATTGGTTACGAGGATATCTACGTCGCAATCCAAACATTTCACTAAGGCAACCAACGTCGACAAGTGTTGCCCGCGCTATGGGTTTTAACAGGCCACAAGTCGAGCGATTTTATATCAACTTATCAGCATTGCTAGATAAATACAATTTCCCGCCCCACAGAGTATTTAACATGGACGAAACAGGTATAACTACTGTGCCTAATAAGCCCCCAAAAGTATTGAGTACGAAAGGTAAACGATCAGTAAGTAAAATATCTAGTGCAGAGAGGGGTGTTAACATTACGGTTGTGAATGCTATGAGTGCATCGGGTATATATGTGCCACCTGCGTTTATATTTGGACGAAAAAGGATGAAGGCCGAGCTTTTGGATGATGCACCTGCTGGATCAATCGGCATGATATCTGACTCAAGTTATATCAATTCAGATCTTTTCATAAATTGGTTAACACATTTTAAGGACCATGTCAAGCCAACCAAAGAAAGCCCAGCCCTCCTCATTCTGGATAATCACGTCTCACATTGCACAATCAGCGCCATAAATTTCTACCGAGATAACCACATTATTGCACTGACTTTACCTCCTCACACAAGCCACAAAATGCAGCCACTTGATTGTGGATTTCACACAGTCCTGAAAAAATACTATGCCAATGAATGCGAGAAATGGTTACGGAACCATTCTGGACGGGCAATCACTGTATTTCAGATGGTTGCCATTTTTACTCCTGCATACCTCAAAACTGCTACTTTGGCTTGTGCTGCGCAGAGTTTTAAAGTGACTGGCATTGTACCTTACAATCCGGACGTTTTCACTGAACTAGATTATTTAGCAAGTTCAGTGACAGATAGAGATCCTGAAGATGTTAATGCTACAGATACAACACAGAGAGCTTCAAGAGCATCGACTGAATCTGAGTCAGCATCACAACTGCCTCTGAGCGCCTCAGTCAACAAAGACCCTTCACATGATGAACAACGACTTGCAGAGGATGTCACAGTGGCTTCAGTTGAAAATAATTTTACGGCACCCGAGTCATCAACGCAGAATTTATCCAGCGCAACAGAAAATCCTTTTGCATACGCGACATCCTCTCCTACTCCAGGAACTTCTACTGAAGATTCTGTTTTTAAAACAGTAAAAGATATATGCCCCGTTCCCAAAGCTCAGGCTAGAAAAATATCGAACAGAAAACATAAAAAATCTGACATAATTAGCAGTTCACCATACAAAATTGAAGTAGAAATGCAAATTAATATGAAAAAGAAACCAGCATTTAAAATTGACCCTAAAGGACCCCAAAAATCTAATCCCAGCAAACGTCAAAACGCACGAAAAATAGATCAAGAACCTAAAAAACCAAAGAATGCTCCAAAAAAGAAGAACTGGCGCTGTGTCGGCTGCCAGGAAATATACAAAGAGCCTATAATAGAAGATTGGATTGAGTGTTCAGACTGCAAAGAATGGTGGCACGAGAATTGTACCGCCTATCTTGGCCAAGGTCCCTTTAAGTGTGACTTATGCGCTCATAATTAAAATGCGCACTCTTATACACCTTGGCGCGCACTCTTATACACCTTGGCGCGCACTCTTATACGACCGGTTGTATAAGAGTACGCATTTCTCATTTTTGTGTTATGTTATACTTATACCTAAAATTACAGTAAAAACTTGTTTAACTTCATGGTGATTTTTTCTAAGATATATAGAGATTTAAAATAAATTAAGTTGATTTCTTTGACTATCATATTCTTTTTAATACAAAGCCTCATTTAAAAAGTGCGCACTCTTGCACCACCTTACCCTATAAACACATTAAAATGGTCATCTCAATCTAATTTATTTAACAAAATCTCATGAGGGTGATGACTTGAGAAAATCACATCCCAAGACACATGCAGCAGGATCCGAATACAGATGTCCTCATGGTGTAGTTGATGCATAGATACAACTGCACAGGCTTAACGATGCTGTTTGAGACAGCATATCTCCAGTGTTGAACTTTTAGGGTATATGTATTTGTGAGAAGATAAAATTTGTTGAGAAGACAAAGTGAAAGACTTTACTTTAACCAATACCTCATGCGAAACCATACCTATTACTCTCGTGCATTTACTACCACTGGGTAAGTTGGTGAGTGAGAAAACTTAACCTTACAACCTACTCACCCGTAAAGGAGTGCATCCATATGACTATTTGTCTCAATGTTTAGGAAAATATAATCTGCCAATTCAGACCTGATAAATTACTAACAGGTTACTATAGTTTTATTTTATTTGCATTAATCAAATAAATACTTAAATAAATCGTATTTTACTATCATAATTATATCTGTTTAATTTCCATTCCTGATGACAAAGCGCTGCCTGTTATGAAATATAACACCGATCAGGTGCTCGCTCACTTCGCTTCATGTCTCGCACACGGCATATCTGTTCGGACTTGTTGAAACATGAAATTGATTCACAGCGTGGGGTTTTATGGAGTCTAATTACATATAAGGCATGTTGCACAGTAATATTAATGTGTAGAACATCCATCACTAGGCAGTCAGTCGCAGCAGTCATATCACGTCAATAAAAACGAAACTAATCGTAAGTATTGTACATGTACATGTTGTTTCATGTAATTATTGATAATGCGTGATTCGCCCGATATTATCGACTTCTCATAATACGCCGGAAAACCAAGACGGAGTCGGAAAACCTTGATTTTCCAACTCCGAGTTTAAGCTGGTATATCCCAAATTTTCCAGAACAACAAAGACCTGTCAACAAGGAGCCTAGAGCAAGACAAGACTGCGTACCTGCTAACAAGAAGCCTAAAACAAGACGGGAGTGTCTAAAACAGAAGTCGTCTCTGCCTAAATGTCAACCATTCGTCATAAACAATGAGAAGAAAACAGGTTTACGAATGATCCAGGTACAAGTGTTGGATATCAGTGAACAACAATAGTATAATAAGTACGCAGTATGTAGTGACTGAATCGGTGACACAATCGTTAATTAATAAAATTTCATAAATACTGTCTTTTTAAGTTATTGTGTAAGATTTGTAGTAGTAAGCAATAATAAATTATGTAAGTTATTATGTAAGTTTTTATGTAATTAACTTTTTGTATTTTATCATGTACATAATCTAAAAATTATAATGAAGTTAAAAGGGATAGTTCATACTTCACAAGTTTGTAAGTAAAGTATGTAGTAGGTACGTATAGAAAATATTAGCCCTAGTGTAATGATATAATTTTAGAATATTTGCTTAGGTAAAGTATTTTTTTATTATAATAATTCATTTTACATATTATAGTCTGTAGGCAACTCATTTTATTATCGAATATTATTGTATCATGTTTAACTGTACAGTATCGTGTGTGTTTGTCTGTGAGCTATTGTCTTGTTATAACTGTAAGCCTTTGTGTGTTTGTCTCTAAGAAATTGTTTTGACCTAACTGTAAACCATTGTCTTGTTTCCTGTTAACATTGCGCGCGCGTGAATCGCACCAATGGCAAGTAATGAGGCAGGATTGGCCAACGGTGGACCAATCCTTTAACGCAGCGATCCGCGTCGGGTAGGCCGAGAGGGGTGAAAGCGGACGGAACAAAACGGTTGTGCGCGGGCGCAACAGGCCTCTTTCACTTCTGCTCTTCTCCGTGTAATAATATGTAAGTAGCTGTATTTGTTCTGTGTGTGTGTAGTATAGTGGTATTATTATGTGTATTAAATAAATGCCACGAGTTTGCCAGTAATTTGGTGTTGCATTTTCATTGTGTTGCAAATAATCCGGTCCTAATCGCAAAAAGTCTCTTTATTTTATTTCAGGTGTTCCTCCCTCCCTCCCTCTACACGACTTTTCATGTCCTGAGAAGATTATTAGATTATTAGAGGTAATATTGCGAGTCTGGACAGCTGGATTATCCACAAAAATCGAAGAATCTTTCGTAGACACTTTCAGAAAGAGTTACTTTACCCAAAAAACAGACTTTGTAAATTGGCTGTTCCATATTTATTATTACCCTCTATAGATAAGTTTAAAGATATTTATTCTCAAAAAAGACACAAAGTCACTTACATGAGAACAAGGCTTAAAGTAAATTATATAAAATTCGTCACAGACGTCACGGCAGCAATTATGATGCACCCATCCAATGCATTCAGCTTTAAGAAACGGTGTTATTTGTGATTACATATGCAGCTAATTGAGTTTTGAATGCATTAAATGAGTGCAACCTTTTTATACATAGATCACAAAGAAGATAAAGAAAACAAATGCTTTCGAAATTGTGACCAAAAAGATGTCATCAACAGCAAAAGCTTTATTTTAAATGCAAGTATCAGAAAGTGGTAAAAACCTAGAGGAAGGCGTTTCATACTAGATTAAAAATCTTAGCATTATCGCTATATAAATCGTCACCTAAAGCATACCCCTTGCTAAGCCAGCTGTGTGTTCTGCCAATCCGAAGAACTTTAAAATATTCTACAGAAAGTAGATTTAAAGTTTGGCATTAACGAAAAAATATTTGAACACTTGCAGAGAAGAGTATCTGAAATGACAGAAAAACAAATTTTCTTGCATACTGTTTGACGAAATATCAATTGCTACAGATTTAATTTACGACAAGGCACATGACAATTTAAATGAATTTATCGAAATGGCAGCAAAAGAGAACAAATATTTGCTGATCATGTGCTTGTATTTATGGTGAGAGGCATAGTAAAAAATATAAGCAGCCAATAGCTTATAGTTTTTGCTCAAGTACAACAAAGACAGCCGATCTGAAATATCAATTGAAAAATATAATACAAAAAGTGGAAAGCACAGGGGGGGTGATCATAACGCATGCTTAATGGAACATTGAACCATTAATATATTGGTCAGAATTGAGTTACGTACAGATAGAGGCTTCTTTTAGCTCCATCTACCGTCTACCGTATGAATTACGTTAAGGTTACACATTATGACCGCCCCAATGATATATCTATATTTTTCACTCTTGTGGATCTTTCATCGTGCTTTCGATGAATAGCTACTCATGCCAGTTTGTGTCAGGCATCTGTGTAGTGAGGCTATTATTATTTTATTGAACGAAGACCTAATCGTTGTTGAGTGTGTTTACGACTAAATTCAAAGGTAAGTTGTGTAATCATGTATGTCAAATTGTGTAATCTTATATTGACAAATTAAATTTTAGTTCAGTTTACTACATATTTTAGTGATAGATTACTCAGAACATTCAGTTTTAAGCCAGTTTATCATTAAACGTTTTTATATTTTTCGAGGCCCATTACGAGTTACTATTAAAACCTATTCATTATTAAAGGTAAGTAACACTTTGTAACATTAAAGTATAAGTCTGTTTACTACAAAAGATTATTGTTACTTATGAGCCGCAATATTAGGTGAGTCTTTGTTTGAAAAAAAATTTTTTTAATAAAATACGTAATTTTTTCATTGCCTGTAAATGTTTTAGGTTAAGTCATTGTTAGTCTAAATACTGCGTACAATATTTTATTTGTACAAGAGACATAATATTACTATTTATGTTTTAGGTTGATAATGTCATCCAATAGATCGAAAAAGATGATAGAGCTTGTTCAGGTTCGAAACCCAGCGCCACAACCGGCAACACAATATAACCCTTAAATGCATAAAGTTGTAAAACTGCAACATACCATTCAAACGACCATAAAATTATTAGTATGAGTTCATTGCATGCTGTTGCAGGATTATTACTATCATGATTATATATTTAATCGAGTGGCAACACACTTTTTTTCTTCACTACTGTCAAATTTAAACTTGACATTGACAAATCAAAGCCGATCGTAATTTTGGAGCGGATGAAAATTGTGTACTTGCTTTGCATTGTAATTATTTGATTTTCGAAGGTAAGTTCAAACAAAATTAGGAGGTATTCCTCGAAGCGCTACAGTTTTGAGGCGCACCTAATGAGGCGCACCATTTTTATTCCTCGGAGCGCACCTTTTTGTAGCGCTCCCGATAAAAATTAAAAATATTAACTTTTTATTCCTCGAAGCGCACCTATTATTAACTTTCGAATAGAGATAGGATACTAACTGAAACTATCGATAAAAAGTAAAACACGTTATTTTATACAATTTGCAAAAACTCTATACTCCTAGACCAAAGATTGGTTTAAAAAAAAAAAAAGTTATCCTAGTTAGTATGGACAAAGACAACTGTATCAATCAGTACGTACTTTAACCTCTGGCGATGCGGCGCGGGAGCACTGCACACATAAGCCGCAGCCCCGTCTCCCCATTGTATCCTAGATAGTCGCGTCAAAGGCGCGTTCGCCGAGTTCACACGAATCCAGCCGAGCATTTCCGGAACTTGTTTACTTAAAATTGCATAGTTTTGTTTTGTTGTGTTTAATAGTGCTAACACACGTTCGAATTTGGTACGGCCGGACAGACTCCGCCCACAATTGCTTTCTCGCTTACACACGCTTGTGTGGAGCGTGACGGACTCAACTGTGTAGGACATTATTATTATTAATTTTATTCCGTCTCAGTCCAAACAAGCGTGTGTAAGCGAGAAAGCATTTGGGAGCGGAGTCTGTCCGGCCGAAACAAATCCAGACTTGTGTGTTAGCACTATAACTCACAAGTTGCGCGAATGTGTCACGTAGGCTCAAGTGAAGCTATGAACTGAAGAAAGTTTGTTTATTTAAGAAAGTTTGTGCAAGGCAGTTTTGTGAGCATGGAACCAATTGCTGGATCAAGTAATAGAAACGCGCTAATTAAATATGTACAAAGCAGAAGCGGCAAGAAAGTTTTATTATATGATAATAACACGTACAGACCGATAAAAGTAAATAAACATGGGAACACTTTGTGGCGGTGTACGATAAAGACGTGTGGAGCCTTCCTTACTCTCAACAGATACGAAGATATTTTAAAGAAGAACGAGCATTCTTGTCGGCGTAATGAGGCATCACAATTTGTACGGAAAGTAGTGGATGATATTCATCAAGAAGCCATGTCCACCTTGGACCCTCTTCCTGAAGTTTACAAAAGAAAACTTAATGGTTTACTAGACCAGGGAATTAATTTGACACGCGAAATACCAGAATTTGAAAATATTAAAACTGGACTCTATAATAAAAGGAATAAAAGTCTTGGAGTTAAGCGTTTGTTTGGGAAATATCCAACAGATGTGCAAGTAAGTAATTAATATAATAATATATTTTATTTGATGCTTTGCAGTTTAGAGTCACATTAATCTATGCTCTATACTATTTACTATTTCATTTAAGAACTAAGTGGCTCTGTGAGCTTTAGACCTAGCTAGTCTATCACAAACACTCAATAGTTATATGTGCCATAAACCTTAAAGGTTAGACCCATCTTGTCAACATCGTTATTTTCGTCAACGTTTTTGTAAATAACCGATCACTGTCAATGATCATAAATAAAAAGCATTTTCTTGTTTTAGGTTCCAAAATCATTTTACAACTTCATCCTTGCGGATTATAATGACGGTAAAATGAGGATCATTTTGTTTGCTACCCAGAAGAGTAGAGAGGAACTAGGAAGGTGTCGTCATTTATATTGCGACGGGACTTTCAAAAGTGTGCCAAAACCATTCAAACAACTCTACAGCATCCACGGAGACATTGATGGCGTTGTGAAACCATTAGCGTATGCTTTATTGTGTGATAAAAAGAAATCAACATACAAGTTATTATTTCAATTGTTGAAAACAACAGTATCCAATATGCAAGCAGATTTTTTTAAAAGCGACTTTGAGGTAGCCGCAATCAGCGGTTTTCTAGCAGTGTTTCCAAATGCAGTTGCAAGTGGGTGTTTTTTTCATTATAAACAAGCGCTACAAAGAAAATCTCGGGATCTAGGTCTGTCCAAAAACAGTATTTTTAGGAAACATGTTGCTTTATGCACTTTATTACCTCATATACCGGTCACCAATTTAGATGAGGCATGGCTTTATATAATGAGTCAGTCTCCACAGGACAAAAATATCACAAAATTTAACGATTATATGGTTTCTCAATGGTTAGAACACCGATTTTGGAAAACCAAATTTACATGTTACGGTGAAAAGAATAAAACAAATAATTTTGTGGAATCACATTATTCAGAAATTAATAAAAAAATCAACCATAAGCGCGGTGTAAATTTAGCCAAACTGTTAAGATACTTGCAAAACTACTGTAATAATTTTGCTGAAATAAGATTGAAAATGAACATTTCTGAAAATCAAAAACACGCCCAAGAAAGAAACAATATAATTGAAAATATATTATATCAATACGTGACTGGCTCTATCTCTATAGGACATTGTCTGGAGATGTTAAGATTTTAATATTTTTATACCTTGTAAGTAATGATTAATTAGTCAGTACTAATTGAGATAAAAACGATCTGTGATTTTTAATATTAAAGCCTATTTCTTTTTTATATACTTACTCTTAGTGTCAATATTGTTTTAAATGTGATTATAACTGGGAATATGATTTTATGTATCCTATTTGTAATTGTTAAACATTGCATATGAAAATGAACCATCTGTGATTTTTTATTATTTAAGACAACGAAACGATCTGTGATTTTTAATATTAAAGCCTATTTCTTTTTTATATACTTACTCTTAGTGTCAATATTGTTTTAAATGTGATTATAACTGGGAATATGATTTTATGTATCCTATTTGTAATTGTTAAACATTGCATATGAAAATGAACCATCTGTGATTTTTTATTATTTAAGACAACGAAACAATCTGTGATTTTTTTGTAAATTTAGTATTTACAATTAGATAATAATAACTTTTCAACTGTTTCTCCCCACTAGTAGTACTTAATGTGATTGTTACCCGTTCTAATTATTATGAATCTGTTATTATTTATATAATTAAACAATACCAAACAAAAAAACTAATATTAGGTTTTTTTTTAAAAAAAATGTGTGAGAATCGTTAAAGAAAATGTATGATTTAATATATAATAGTTACCAGTTTAACACTGGTTGTAAAAATTCAAATTAATAATCAGCAACAAAGTCTTATATAGATTCATTGACTAAGCAGGCTAGATGTCACCTTACATTATGTAATGGGCCTTCTCGCTTACTCACTCGTGTTGACGGCTGTTTTTGCTATGTCATATTACATTTTCGTAACTTTAAATTCATTTATATATTTTTTAATGAGTAATCTTGTAATATTATTATGTAGGTCCTGCTGTAATGTGATTATTATACGCATATCATTTAAATTATATCTGTGCTTTTTATTTATTAATAACATCCTCTTTGAATACACTTTACTCTTTGAATGCACAATAACATTGGTCTTTGAATACACATTATAGTGCCGAAAGCAAAAACACATTTTTCTCTCAATTTCGTACTTTTGGTTAAGCAACTTCGATGATGATGATGCACAAATGAGTATTTAAAAATTATCGATATAATTTATTACGTTTACTTCATGCTCTTCCCTATTTTTAAACGTAGGTGCGCTTCGAGGAATAAAAATTTAATATTTTTAATTGTTATCGGGAGCGCTACAAAAAGGTGCGCTCCGAGGAATAAAAATGGTGCGCCTCATTAGGTGCGCCTCAAAACTGTGGCGCTTCGAGGAATACCTCAAAATTAGTTATTTTACGTAAAAATTCATGTTCTTTTCAGTACAATTTATAAGTTATAAAAAAAACTTTTGGTGTGTTCGGAAATTTTGTTTATTTTGTTGTTGTAAATCTGCAACAATATGCATTTACTAGAAAATGTCCCTGTTTAGATTCTAACTATCACTTTTATTGGTTTTCAGATGCCAAACTTGAATCAAAAGCAAATAGAAGAGTATTTAGCTCTAATAAATGATGGAGAGAGGTCGGAAGATGATCTTGAGGAGTCGGATACAGAAGGTCATGAGAATTTTTATGAAAATCGAGACGATTTGCTTCACGATCTTGAGAGTCCATTAGAAGAGGAAAATGATGACCCCGATAATGATCCATTCATGGCAGGAGACCCGCCATTGATAAATGAAGCTACAGCAAATGATCAAGTGCCACAGGTTCCATTCCCCTCAACAAGTCAAGCTAGTCGCCGAGCAACTATGAGAGGACTCGTATGGAAGGTAAAAAAATTTGTTTTGAATTCTGACCAGACAGCTTTTCATGGAGACACTACATATCCACCAGAACTGAAGGATGAGGCTACTACTGGTACTCCCTATAGTATTTTTTCACATTTTATTACATCAGAAATAGTTCAAAGGATTGTGGAAGAGTCTAATTTGTATTCCGTTCAAAAAAATGTGACTAAACCATTAAATTTGTCTGAAACTGAGCTAAGAAAGTTTATGGCGATACTGATATACATGTCTGTTATAAAATATCCCAATGTACGGCTATACTGGTCAAATACTGTAGGTTTTCAACCAATCAAGGACATAATGACTGTCAACAGATTTGAAACTATTCGTAGATTTCTACATTTCAACAATAACGAGAAACATTTACCCAAGGAACACCCACAACATGATAGGCTCCATAAAATAAGGCCTATAATTAGCCATCTAAATGAAAAATTTGCTTTAGTTCCCATGGAACAAAGACTGTCCATAGATGAACAGATGTGTGCCACGAAAGTGGCACACTTCATGAAGCAGTATTTACCTAATAAGCCCCATAAGTGGGGGTTTAAATTATATGTGATGTGCAGCGTGAAAGGTTATGCTCATAAATTTGAAATATATACTGGCCAAGAGAATGAACGGCTTCCAGATGAACCAGATTTTGGGCCAGTAGGAAATGTTGTAGTCCGGCTTGTTAGAGGTGTCCCAAGGCATATAAATCATATAACTTATTTTGATAATTTTTACACCTCTGTACCTTTAGTTACCTATCTTGCCAAACAAGGAATCTATAGCCTAGGTACTGTCCAATCTAAAAGGCTAGTGAACTGCAAACTACCAGACAAAAAAACAATGATGAAGAAATCTGTTCCTCGTGGAACTTATGAAGAGCAGATGACTGAATTTGACGGTATTGATTTGACAGCAGTTACTTGGAAGGACAATAAAGTTGTTACTTTTCTATCTTCTTATGTTGGAGCTGAACCTGTGGGCCAAGTAGAAAGATTTGACAAGGCAAATAAGACTACAATAAAAGTTTCATGCCCACATATAATAAAGGAATATAATGCCCATATGGGCGGAGTGGATCTGATGGATAGCTTTATTGGGAGGTACCGAATTGCAATGAGAAGCCGAAAGTGGTATCTTCGTATCTTTTACCACTTATTGGACATGACGGTAATAAATTCTTGGCTTGTGTATAAAGATTTAAAAACAACTGAAGCCAATTCATCAGTTCTAAATTTATGTCACTATAGACTGGAACTAGCTGAGGTATTAGCCAAAGTAAATAACTCATTTGAACTCTGCAACAAAAGAGGAAGGCCAAGTACCAGCAACAGTGTTGAAATGGAAATACAAGCAAAGAAAAGAAGAGGACCCACTCAACATATTCCTCCTAAGGACATAAGGACTGATAATGTTGGTCACTGGCCTGGTAATTGTGTTCGCAGCAGATGCAAAATGCCTGGATGCAAGGGATACACGCAAACAAGGTGTGAGAAGTGTGGAGTAGCTCTTTGTTTTACCACGACCAAAAATTGTTTTAAAAATTTTCATATGTAGTAATTGTCGTGTATTCCCGTTCGTCCCCTCGACTTCGTCCCCCGAGGGGGACGAACGGGAATTTACAAAAATAATATTTAATTTGTTCCCGATCGTCCCATCCTAATTCAAGAGGGGACGAATGGGAATATATTCTTCGATTAGTGCCATTCGTCCCACTAA
This sequence comes from Anorthoa munda, assembly GCA_945859665.1. Lineage (NCBI taxonomy): Eukaryota > Metazoa > Arthropoda > Insecta > Lepidoptera > Noctuidae > Anorthoa > Anorthoa munda. Next base: position 5,310,007 of record OX243894.1, on the reverse strand, counting down.
AAAGATTTGTGCAGTTGTTTTGTGTGTGTTTATTCGTTCTTTCGTAGTATACTTTTAAATTAGTTACTTCGTTAGATTTAATCATTATTTTAAAAAAATCTTCTCAATTTTTTTATGAATTATAAAACGTATCCTAAGTTTATCATTGTTTCATTATGTTTACCGACACTAAGTATAACAACTCTGGCGGGAAGCGCCGGCGATGCTGGTAGTTAACAAAAGAGTGCCGATAACATTGTGTTATTTGCGTAAATCCTATTGGTTTACCCGAAATTCTCTCCCTTTCCTATCCTTAAATTAGACCGGACTGGTTAGTGTTGACAAAACAATGAAAGTGCACGGGTGTTAATGTAATAATATATACTCAACACGAGTTTTGCGGAAAACTACTGATGTAAGTACCTACATTTTTGTAAGTTACAAATATTATTAGATTGTTTATAGTTATACTATAATATTGTCTCATGTCTTATTTATTTACCTAATAATATACGGTATCAATATTTGTATTCAATTTTAGTATACACATATTATTAAATATCATTCTAAATTATATTAATAAGTGTGTAATTATTGTCTCCTGTTTTTTAGAGCTTAACAATGTCACAAGAAGCGCATCCTGGTCCCTCTGGTAGTACAGGAAGTTGTTTGCAGTATATAAAAAGAAAAGGTGGAATCGTGCTTCTGCGTGCTGGATACCAATTTTTAAGGAAAAAGCAATACAAAAGTGGAGCTGTTGTATGGGAATGTCATCTTAGAAGAAAGAATAAATGCAGTGGGACCTTAACTATAAAAGTAAGTACCTACTTTTTTGGCTTCTTTTTTCATGCAAAATAAATCAGACAGTGGGTAAATAAATTATGCACGTTTATTGCAGAATGATCAAATTTTGAAAGAAACCACACACACATCCTGTACACCGGACTTCAATAAAAACATAATAGACGTCCATATTGATGAATGCAAGAAAAATATAACTGCTGATGATGTACCTTGCGTACCAGCCTCCTATCATTCAACAGTTTCGAAAATGTTGGACGAAGGACTTGATAAAGTAACTTTACCCAAAGATATTCCTAAGTTTGCAAACATCAAAAGCACTTTGTATCGCCATCGAAATAGCACTTATAATATGAGTAAAATCACTTTCAATGACGTTAAAACGGTTGAGGTTCCTCAAAAATTTCAATCATTTTTGTTAGCAGATTACTGTTACGGTAACACACGCTTACTCATTATTACACAAAATTGATAGTTTTAAAAAATATATTTGGTGACGGTACATTTAAGAGTTGTCCACCTCCATTTCAACAGCTCTACACCGTTCATGGTGATTTAGGAAGTAATAATCAATGCACAGCTATAACGCCATTATTGTACGCTTTAATGTCAAACCGTAAAAAAGAAACATACGAGATACTTTTCAGACTTGTTAAATCTCAAATCAACGATTGGAATCCTACATCCTTTACCAGTGATTTTGAAGAAGCAGCAATGTCTGCTATGCGTACAATTTTTCCAGAGATAAGTATCCACGGCTGTTATTACCATTTTAATAATGCTATTTGGAGGAAAGGCCGTGAATTAAATCTAACAAAAAATAAAAATTTAAGACGTCAAGTAGCCCTAAGTGCGGTGCTTCCATTATTACCAGAGGAACGTATTTTTGAAGGCTGGTTTTATATCGCTAGCGAAAGCCCCGATGATAGCCAAAGTGAAAAATTTCGGCAATACATGCTATCGCAGTGGCTTCAACCGAATTTCGTAAAAGTGTGGTGCAGTTTTGGAAAACGACACCGTACTAATAACTTTGCCGAAGGGTGGCATTTTAAATTAAATAGTACCATAGGCAAAAAAAATCCAAATATTTTAAAATTGCTTACGGTGTTACATCAAGACTCTAACTTAAACAGCGTGAAAGCAAAACAAAATCCAAAACGGCGTAAGCTACATTCAATCTTGACAGATCAATATATTATGGATTGCCAAATGCAACTTCTTAATTCAGAAATAACTGTAGGACATTTTTTAGAAAAACTTAGGTATTAATCATAATAAGTACTTAGGTATTAATCATAATAAGTAAAGTGCTCGATGGTTGTGTACGTTGATTTAATCTCTAGGCTTTGTGTGCAATAATTATTACTGCCTACTGTTATGACCTCGACTACTTTCTTCAATACTTGTGATTTTTTTATTGTTGTTACCCTTTATCATGTTTTGTGTTCATGTTTTTTCACTTTGATTTTGTATTTGTTTTTTATTTTGATTTTGAAATTTGTGCTAATTTATTGACGCTATTTATGTGAAAAATTAATATGTAACCTGTTCTGATTCCTTATACAATATGTAAAACAAAAATGTGAATCCGTATACCTACACATATAAGCAAATGTGACTTTTTAAAAATTAGGAAGATAAGTTTTTTTTTTGTTAGTTTTACCTTGATTTTGTGATATTTTGGGTATTTTATTTAATTTTGCTTTTGACAGTGTGATAATTTACTGACCCTATTTATGTGTTAATATAATGAGTAAACTTTTCTAATCACTTACATAATGTCAAACGTAAAATCTTACCACCATACATATAAGCAACTGTGACTACAAAAAATAGTGCCTTATATTTCAAAAGAAAACATCCTGAATGGTAAAAAGTCTGTTTGTAGTGTTTAATTGTAATATAATACAGACTTTTTTATTATAAGCTCTATACACTGATTTTTTAATCATATTTTTTAGTAATAAGGAGAATTTTATTTTTAATTAAAAAAATATTATGTAAAAAATATTGCGAGTTATCGCAAAGTTGATTCTGTGATTTTTACTGTGATTTTTATTCCTTAATAAATGACTGATTTTTATTTCAAATTTGTTTTTTTACCAATTTATTTACACCAGTCTTATATTATTTGGTGGGACCAATAGCCCTAAAAAAAAGAATTAATAAATTATTCCCGTTCGTCCCCCCAAAAAATTTAGTGGGACCATCGGGAAAATAAATAACGAATTCGCGTTCGTCCCCCTCGGGGGACGAAGTCAAGGGGACGAACGGGAATACACGGTAATTGTTTAGTGAGTGCATAGTGTTGTATTTCTGCAACATATGGTTTTTAATAAAAATAGCTATGAAAAAAATATTTACGATTTTTTTTATTATTTTTCCCTGAATCAGCATATTCATGGCTCCAAAATATATTTTTTCTCGGTCTAAAAATAAAATCATGCATTTAAGGGATAAAGAACATAAATCGGTGCCATCAACTGAAGTGGAGGTAACAATTTCAAGTAACTTTAAAAATTAGGTTTGTTGTGATTTCTTATTTATTTTATTTCTTCTAAAATACGTTTTTTTTGTTATAGATGTTCGCTGATATAACAAATGAGCCTAAAAATCAGTGTTACTCAAACGTACAGGAATATTTTGAAATTTCGGAATCGGCTTCAGTTTTATAGAGATTTAACTAAAGTTGATTATGAGATTGTTTTATTTAATTGGTTGGATCACCCAAGTGGGTTTATTTTTTTAAAGTAAGTTAGTACTTTTTTATAATTGGAGCAATACTCCGGTTTGATTTATGCTGATTTAGAGAACTTGTAAATAAGACTAATACGTTAATTTTGTTATTTTTGTCTGCTACTTGTCAAGGTTGCTGCAATAAAATATTGATGATTATATTTATGTCTTTTAGGGTCGATTTTTCAATCCTCAGATAAACAGTCAGATAGTACTTATTAGACAGATGACAAAATATTGGATTTTTCAATCGTCAGATAGGCTCTATCTGGTCAATAACGGCCCTAACTGAGGAATAAATCTATTTGCCTCTTTGACGGCCAGATAAACGGCTATTCAATAGATACAACTGGATCCATTGACGTTTAGTTTGAGGTTATTTCTTCTTTTTATCAAAATTATGGAAATTTTCAACACTGTTGACGATTTGGCAATTGAAGAAGAGGCTATAATGTATGAATATTTAAATAATGAAAGGAAACAAAGAGTAATCAGACCAAGGCCTGACCAGTTTGCTATGTGGGATTCAAAAGAATTTCATCGCCGTTTCAGACTTTTAAAAGAATCTGTACTATATTTGCTTCCATATTTGCTTCATAAGTGATAAAATTAAGCACGAAACACAAAGGTGAAAAAAGTGCCAGATAGTTTTTGCAATAAATACTAGTGAACTAAGTAGGAAGGTATATTTAAATAATGAAAGGAAACAAAGAGTAATCAGACCAAGGCCTGACCAGTTTGCTATGTGGGATTCAAAAGAATTTCATCGCCGTTTCAGACTTTTAAAAGAATCTGTACTATATTTGCTTCCATGTTTGCTTCATAAGTGATAAAATTAAGCACGAAACACAAAGGTGAAAAAAAGTGCCAGATAGTTTTTACAATAAATACTAGTGAACTAAGTAGGAAGGTATCTAGGTATACCGTCCTACAAAATACTGTTGTAAATTGTACCTAATGTCCCTAACTTTAAAACACTTACCAACACTTTATTATTGTTTCAGAAACCAATGTATCTCTCCCATGTTGCAACTACTTATTTCTCCACTGGGAGTTTTTACATCACTGTTGGAGATTTTGGTGGCATTCATAGCTCCACTATGTGCCGTATTATAAAAAAAGTTGCTCAAGCTATAGCATTTTTGAGGCCAACATTCATTCAGTTGCCAAGAGGCAGTGAAGAAATAAGAAAAACTCAGGAAGAATTCTATAAAATAGCCAGATTTCCTAAAGCGGTGTCAGCCATAGATTGCACCCATATTAGGATTCAGTCGCCCGGTGTAAAAAATGACAGCACAGGAGTTTCGAAACAGAAAAGGCTTTATTTTTCTCCTTTAATGTTCAAACAATGTGTTCAGCAGATTTGCTATTTCAAGATATAGTAGCACGTTGGCTCGGCTCCAGCCATGAGTCCATGACAGCATGATATTTGCAAATTCATCGGCTAAATTTCATTTTGGAAATGGTGAATTTGGCAATGGAATTGTACTTGGTGAAAGTGGTTATGAACAAAACAATTACCTATTGACTCCTTTTCAAGAACCAAATACACCAACTCAGAGTTTGTATAATGGAGTCACAAATACGAACACGAAATGTAATAGAGAGATGCTTTGGTGTGTGGAAACGACGCTTCCCAGTTTTAAGCATTGGTTTATTAAGATGTAAGCTACCACTAGCACAAGATGTAATTGTAGCCTGTGCAGTTTTACACAACTTAGCAAGAATGAAAACCGGCCAAGTGCGAGTCGGACTCGCACACGAAGGGTTCCGTACCATTATCGCAAAACACTGCATAAAAATCACGTTTGTTGTATGGGAGGCCCCCTTAATTTATTTTATTTTTATTTATTAATTATTATTTTTTGAAGTAAATATACAACTAAACATTCTGTGAATATTTCAAGCGTCTACCTGTTGCCATTATTAATATCGAGCAAAAAATAGCAAAAATATCACGTTTGTTGTATGGGAGCCCCCATTTAATATTAATTTTATACTGTTTTTAGTATTTGTTGTTATAGCGGCAACAGAAATACATCATCTGTGAAAATTTCAACTGTCTAGCTATCACGGTTCATGAGATACAGCCTGGAGACAGACGGACGGACAGACGGACAGACAGACAGACAGACAGACAGACAGACAGACAGACAGACGGATCGCGAAGTCTTAGTAATAGGGTCCCGTTTTTACCCTTTGGGTACGGAACCCTAAAAATGAAGTGGAACCGCCAGATGATCCAGAAGTAAATGTTCCACCACAACCAATGTTTGCCCCCATCATAGTCAATCCCACTGGTGAAGAAAGGCACATGACTAGAAACATTGTGCTAGAATATTTCAGTTCCTTGATTATCTAAATTACAGAATGCTTATTATTTCAAAATTAGACAAATTTTATTTTCTACAAGTCTTTATTTTGTATTGCATGTATTTTTAAAGTTCAGTTCATGGATTTCCTGCTTTCTTGCTTCATCATTAGCAAGATATATCATTTTGAGGTTGTGTTAATTAGCAAGATGTAACATTTTGAGGTTGTGTTCAAATACGTTTTTTTGTGCTGTAATTTACGCCAAATACAAAAGAAAGCTATTAAAAACTTCAACACTTACCGTTCCATGGTTTTTTTTCAGTAGAAAACAAAAGCCACAAAAAAAAATTGCAAATTTTGCGTTCGAAATGGCGACCGGACGTGCGCTGAGTTAAAAAATAAATATTTCGGTCTCGACCGGATCCAAAGACCAGCGGGGTGTTTTTTTTTTAATATTAATTTACTAAACCATAGGTTTAAAAATAAAGATCCATCGAGAATATGCACCTTTGTGACACAAATTGTGGAAAAAACAAGTACCCACAAGAAAAACCTGATACGGGTATGGGTGCAGATAATAAAAAACTAAAAATATCCGAATCGGGTTTTTTGACGGTATTCTCCATTTGCAACTGTACCAGTTCCAATCGTGCTGCACTTAATTTGTCTAGTCTGCTGGTGACACTTGCTTTCGTCACTGTATTTGGTTTTAATAATGTTGACACCCTCGATTTCAGTGTCTTTGGATGCCATTTTACCCATTTATTTTCTGAAAAGATAAGTTCAAATAAAATCAAACAATATTAAAATGGAAGTTAAATGTGTGTATTATTTAACTTTTTGTAGAATCTGCAGAGTTATGAACTTATGAATAGCTTACAACGCTGGTGTTCATAATTTTGCAACTCGCTACTTATTCCAATTTTAATATTGCAAAAGTAGAATCGTACCTTTTTGTGATTCATTATCCTCTTCATTTATCTCCAGGATTCGTGACTCGATGTCTAAATAATAACACTGATTAACACGTTGGCTGCCATACGAGTATACTCGTAGTAACTTTTTTTTATGCCCATTGCCACCATACAAAATGATAGGTACGAATATACTCGTAGTTGGCAGTGGAACCTAGTTCAAACTACGAGTTAACTCGTAGTATGGCAATGAGATAGGATTTTTATTACCTATTGCCAATCTACGAGTATAGTCGTAGATAATTTGGCGCGAAAAAGTGCGCTCCCTTGCTCTGTTAATGTGCAACTACGGGCGCCGCGCGAATGCTCCGGTCCCCAGCGTTCGCGACACTTCGGGTACGGTCGTAAAGCATCGGTAGGTACTGTTCGTGTCGCGCCAGACGCGCCGCGCGAATCACAGTTTTTTATGGCAGTTTGTTTACAATTGCATTCGCGTAAACAGGTGACAAACTTACGTAATTATTGTTGTTTTTGTGTACGATGTCTCGTAAACGCAAGGGGTGTGAACTAAGTGAGTCGGAAGACAGTCGTAAAGGAGATTTCTCTCCAGACGACGATGATTATGACTATCATCCTACAGCGGAAGAGGGCTCAATTGAAGAGTCATCGAGTGAAATTGAAGAAGAAGACTCGCATCACCAGCGACGTCGTAGTTCACAATTATTTACTGCACCCTTGGAGAGTACACAGCCGGACACGGACAGCTATATTTTATACGAAGAAAATGGTGAAACTAATACTCACCATCAGTCTGATGAGTGTGGCGATAGTGAGTCATCTGAAGAAATATTTTCTGTTCGTCGTCCTCTCATGCTACCAAACTGCCGTCCGAATCGCCATATATTGGAAGATTCATCAAGTTCCGAGGAGGAAGAAGAGCCAGTAAAGCCGGGACCAAGTAGCAAAAGAGACGAGTCGGAGAGTGAGAGTTGTGAGCCTCTTATTGAGTTAACCTTTAGGCGACGTCCCTCCATGCAACCTGCCCATAATGAGCGTCGCGTATCAGTAAATTCAGTTTTGCCACGAGAAGGTCCAGATTCTTTGAGTGCTGCGGATGATGCTGAAGAACCAGATGTGGCTGTATCACAACATGCTTCTCTAAGTCAAGAAGTATCCCAACAAGCTTCTCCTGGACAGGACGTGTCACAACCGGCGTCTCCTGAGAATGTTGTAGAAGCCAACTCTCATTTGAACTCACCTATAATGCATGTGGTGGATTTGCCGGGTTCTCGACCACCATCGCCGCAAAGAGAAGATAATTGGGTAGATGTAGACAGCAATGACGAAGAGACTCCTCCAGATTTTCCATTTACTGCTGATCCTGGTTTCAAAGTGCAGTCTGCTGGATGGAGTAACGTAAGTCAGCTAATCGATTTATACTTTACAGACAATTTTATTGAACTTCTTGTTGCACAGACTAACCTATATTGTAATCAGTGCATGAGTTCTCGGCGGATTGGGCGCAATTCACGGCTGAGAGCTTGGAAAGATACTACTTCTTTCTACAGAGATGCGAGTTTTCCTGGGTTTACTGTTTCATATGGGTACTGTCAATTTGCCTACTCTTGAACATTATTGGAAAAAAGACGACCTGTATTCTATGCCACTGTTTAATGGGATAATGAGCCGAAATAGATTTCAATTGATACTCCGCCACCTTCATTTTACTAACAATGAAGAAGACGATGGAACCCCACTTTACAAGCTCCAGTCTGTGCTAGATCACTTTAATACTGTCATGTCGGAGATTTATACACCAAATGTTAACATTTGTATTGATGAATCGATGATGCTGTGGAGAGGTCGTTTGGTGTTTCGACAATATATAAAGAATAAGAAACACAAATACGGAGTTAAACTCTATAAACTATGTGAGTCGAATGGCATCGTCATAAAAATTCGCATATACACTGACAAGAACAACGAAGCTAACCTTACAAATGCCAGAGCCGAATATAACCACTCCACACAAATAGTGATGGATCTTTCACAGGGCTACCTTGACCAAGGGTACAAACTTTACACCGACAACTTCTACAACTCCGTTTTACTCACCAAGTTACTGACTGAAAGATCGACATACATCTGCGGAACTTTGAGAAAAAATCGCAAAGGTAACCCTAAAACTCTGTTGAGCACCAAACTGAAAAAAGGTCAAATGATTACAAAGAGAACTGATAAGGTTTATGTGTGTAACTGGAAGGATAAGAGGGAAGTTTTGTGTATTTCTAATATGCATAAACCTATTCTGGTACCTGTGTCAAACAAAAACGGTAAGGTTTCGATGAAACCTAATGTGGTTAGAGATTACAACATGGGAATGTCCGGGATCGATCTTTCAGACCAAATGCTGTCATATTACTCAGCTCTTAGAAAGACGTTGTTTTGGTACAAAAAACTAGCGATACACATTTTTGAAATCTACATTCACAACGCCTGCATGATCTACAACCAACAAGCGAACCTTCCTCCGAAAAAGAAATTGGATGCCCTTTCGTTCAAAGATGAAGTCATAAAACATCTTTTAGGCGAAACATTTGGAAAGTATAGTCACCACGAGCAGAAAAATCGAGAAGGATTACAAGTACTACATTATTTAGAGCGTCTACCACCCACACAAAAAAAACAGAAACCAACGAAACCGTGTCGTGTCTGCACAAAAGAAAAAAAACGCAAAGAAACAATTTATTACTGTCCGGTATGTCCTGAAAAACCTGCCTTATGCGTCGAAAATTGTTTTAAAATGTATCACGCCTTTTTGATTTCACATTGATGTACCCAAAAAAAATTCTATTAAACTTTTTTTTCTGATTAAATAATGTTTTATTTCAAATGCCAAAAAATGTAACCCCGCCCTCCTTTCACTGCCACTTGTCTAGAATTCGTTAGAAATCGCATACAATCAACTACGAGAATACTCGTTGTTGGCAGTGGGGCCCAGATCTTGTACTACGAGTATACTCGTAGGTTGGCAGTCAACGTGTTAAATATCAACATTTAAATTAAATTGATACATAATTATGCTGTTTGCACTTGCTATAAATTGGCTGACATTGAATTACAGCTGTTGTAAGGTGTGTTACAACAATGTGAATAGGATGGACTATCAGTTTAAAAAAAAGTATGCGGACCTGGTATTTAAATATCAGCGTGGGCATCTTCAGCAGAAATCATCTCTAACTCCACAGAGTTGAAGTCCATTGCATTCAGCACAATGTTTTCATGGACAGAAATTGTTGGTACTGAAAATCATTATAAAGTAATATTAAAAAAAATAAGTTTATGTGTTTACATACTACATGTGTGATACTAGTTATAATCAAGTTATAATGAATACCTAAATGTAATAGTATCACTATCGCTACGCGCTTCCAAGCCTGTGATATTAGAGCAAATGCTCAGCACCTTTTCTTCAACTTAATCGAAATCTGGTGCATTTGAAGGTCCTCCTCCAGTTCTGTACATCTCCTGCCTTTGCACTTCTTTCTTTTTGGTACATTTTTTAATGCCTTCATACTTTAGTTTTAATGTTTTCCATGTGCGAATACTTGTCGATATTCCACATGAGTTAAAAGAACTCTCAATTTTCTTCCAAGCCGCATCTTTATCTTTATTTGTTACCGCATCAGTCTTCCTTTTTTCCACAATATGTTTGTGCTTGTCGACTAGACTAACGAGCAATTCTACTTCAGCAGTATTGAAATTAGCAGCGCACTGTCTTTTCATTGATTCCATTATTAACAAAATAATAACAAGTCACAATAAACCAAACTACAAAATCACCACACACGATACACGGTATGCCACCACCACCACCATGGTAAATTTATAGGTTATTTTAAACGTCGAATAAACAAGTGTCAAAGCATTTGCTATCCTGTCCTAACACACATTACACCTTAAGCGTGTATCCCGCTCCCACAATACTACAGTGATTTTGGCAACTAAAGTCCACAGATAGTTATTCGCTTGCTATCTGGCCATTGAAAAATGCAACAATTTTATTCGTCCTTTTATCAGTCAGTTAATTCGCTATTCGCGTTAAGTTATTCGTTCATTTATTCGATGATTGAACAATCGGCCATTAATTAATTAAAAAAACGCTAAAATTAAGTTTCTTTACGGTCTGCTAATTTAAATAAAGTGACCCAATCTCTAAATGTGTTTTATAAATTAGTCATTATAAATAATACATTATTCAATCTGAAACAGACTTAAAACTTAATGCAACATTTGCATTTTAAAATATTTGCTTTACTTTTTACAAAAACTGACTTAATTTAAAATGTAATTTTTAAAATAGATAGAAATTATTTCCGGCGCTTTTTTTACTCAGATCTTATCAATAGTTAATCATAGACGTCCAAAATACACGCATTCATGATTAATATAAATCAGATTTATTTTTATGCATCAAAAAGTAGGAAAAGTCCTCATAGCAAGATATTCTTTTGCCATTTCCCAAAAATTATCATTTTTGAGTTAATTCAGTATTCAAAGTCAAATGTATTTATTTCAACTAGGCCATTATGCGGCGCTTTTGAGCGTTAAAAATTTACATGAAATAAAAAATTGATTCTACCGTGCATTCGGAAAAGTAGGTTGATATGGAGAAGAATGCACAAGAAACTCCATGCACAAGATATTCCATTAAGCATTATAAGCTCTTATAATGTGATTTTTAATTTCGTGGACTAAACTGACATTTGGGGGGTTGTCACTTTATCGTCCCATAAAAATAGTGTCGTACCCTAACTATCATGAGTGATCGAAAGTTAATCGAAAATCGAAGTAGATCGAAAATGAAACTAAAACAAAAAAAATAAATTTGTTTTGAAACTAGCAGCCCTCATTTAGTTTCTAGTCATTTATGTCAGACTTCATTTTATCGATCGCATTTATTTTATTGTTGATTTCATATTTAACACAATAAAAGTTCATGTACTATGTGTATGAAGACTGTTATATTTAAATATATTACGTTTATATTCATAAAACATTTATTTACGCCAATTTGTAAAAATAAATTGTAGACTCATGTCACATCGATTCGATGAATCACTTATGATTGAGCCTTACCTACAACACTATGTTCCGCGCTTGCAACATTTAAAAAAAAATAAGGTCATCGGCAGCTGTCAGTTTGGTCCACGAAATTAAAAATCACAGTATAGAGCATGGTAATTTTCAGTGTGTGTAAGTGTGGACAGATGTATCTGACTTGTATACGTCTGTCCCTTTTTCACAGTCGAACCATGATAGTTTTAACACGCGTTGTACGGTGGCAGGTCTTAAAGTTGTAGCTACAGTATTTGACCAGTGAGCCACAAATGAATAAACTAAAGGAAAGTATCGCAGAAAAAGTTCAAAGTGTCACAGTGTGAACATTCGCTCAACATGTGGTGCCCACAGTGATATCAAAATTGAGGGTTTTGCACACAAGTGTTCAGCAAGTCTGTTGGACATTTGGATGTCTGGCAGGTATGTCTCGTTTAACCTAAAGAGTACTAACAATTTTGTAGTTTAAACAACAAAAAGTACTACTATTTGATATCGGGTTATACGTTCATCTATCTCCATCCACAGTTAAACATCACCAATTGATCTAATAAGTCTACAGAAATTAAAAAAAATCCGAAATTAGTTTAATACAAGCACCTAATGAATCATTTAGTTCTTATATTTTCTTTATGGAAATTTAAGTTAACTGATCATATCGACGTGCTTATCTTTAAATTTTTATTTACAGAAAGTGGGTGCTTGCCAGAGGAAAGTCTGGACACTGCATACTTGATAATGATGTTCGACGAACTATTCGACTCTGTGATTGCTAGTTATCACAAAGAAGAAAGAAAAATATATAGATCAGAAGTCACACCAACATCACCCCATTTAAAATCTTGGATCAAAACTTAACGGATTTTGAAGTCGATGACATATATTATGTCAACAATAATGGAAAAGAGGTAAATGTACCATCTCTTACCAGTTGGGTAAAAACAATAGAAGGGTTTAAATTAATTACAAATAGATTAAGGACAGAAGGAATTCATTCTTTATTACTTCGTCATATAAACCAAGACCCTTTGGAAAACTTTTTCGGGGCGATAAAAGCTCATGGCTATAGTAATGTAATGCCCAACTCAGCAGTTTTTGAAACTGCATTTAAAACATTATTAATAAATAATATGATATCCCCACACTCTGTAAACGGAAATTGTGAAAAAGATGACAGTATAATGTTTAAATTCTTTGAAATCCTTAATAAAACAAAACTGTTATGTGAAGGATAATAATGAATTAAATAATGGAAATTATTGATCAACATTTGAATATTAATATAGTAAATACACAAATCGTTCAAGAAAGCCGTTCTCGAGTTCATGTAGAGAACTGCGCGGCTCTAGCATATTGTAGTGGGTGGATAGCAACCAAAGCTAAAAAGTTTGTTTAAAAAAAAATCAAAACAAGTTAAAGTAATTTATTTACTCCAATTATTGAAGATTTTCACAAATTTTATGTAAAAGAAGAATATTGTGGCAAAAGATGGTTATGCTATCCTACCCGGGCATTGTTTGGCATTTTTGTCCAAGTAGAACAAATCACATGGGAAATTTTCAATAAATATGGACAACACATGGAAAAATTTCCAAATATATAATCCTACTTATAACGGTCCACATTGACTTAAATTTTATTAAATGTAATAAACATAAAGAAAAGTTAAGCAATTATTTACTGCATAAAAGTGTAGTGTTCTTCATTATGAATTGGTGCAAAGTCAGCAGTGTCCTAATTGTCATGAGCCAACTTAATTTTGTTGAAAGTGTTGAAACTGAACGCGTCTTCCAATATCCAACCGGTAGATTTTGAAAAAAAATAAACACCTGCTGTATTATTACACCATTCGATAGTGTCGCTAAAGTAACAAACATCAAATTCTGTGAAGAATGATTGACTGCAATCTTAAGAAAGAGGCTCATTTTTTATTAACAAAGTACTTTAATTTAGCTCATATCTCAAAAACTAATGAACATTAGAGAATCTTATGTAAATCTTTTTGCGCACAATGAACAAATAATAAACTTGGCCAAGCACAAATTGCAGTAAATACTTTGACAGTGTGTGTAAGTGTGGACAGATGTATCTGACTTGTATACGTCTGTCCCTTTTTCGCAGTCGAACCATGATAGTTTTAACACGCGTTGTACGGTGGCAGGTCTTAAAGTTGTAGCTACAGTATGTGACCAGTGAGCCACAAATGAAGAAACTAAAGGAAAGTATCGCAGAAAAAAGTTCAAAGTGTCAATGTGAGCATTCGCTCAACATGTGGTGTGAAGAAACTAAAGGAAAGTATCGCAGAAAAAAGTTCAAAGTGTCAATGTGAGCATTCGCTCAACATGTGGTGCCCACAGTGATATCAAAATTGAGGGTTTTGAACATAAGTGTTCAGCAAGTCTGTTGGACACTTGGATGTCTGGCAGGTATGTCTCGTTTAACTTAAAGAGTACTAACAATTTTGTAGTCCAAAAACAAAAAGTACTACTATTTGAGGAGGTGAAGAACAAAACCTCACTTTTCCGTTTAAAATAAAAATGTTTTTTTTTAGTGGATGTGCAAAATGATGTTAAATTGAATAGAGCAAATAAGTAAAACCTTGTCAAAAACACCTCTTTTCTTATATAAATTTTCATTTGAAATAGAGAGTTTCGAACAAAACCACACTTTATACCTTAAAAAAATCAGTCTTCCTTGATTATTTTCAAAAGCTCACTTTATTGGAGTAAAATTCAATGGTATCACTGAGACTTCATCAAAACCACGTAAAAACGTTGAGTTTAGAATAAAGGTGTTAAACTTCTAATGCATAGTCTTTTTGCTAAATAATTTATGGTAGTTTTATTTGTCATAAGTGTGGCAATATTTATTCAGTTAATTGACGTTTCAAGTTGTCAAAACTATCAAGTTGTCAAAGTTTTTCGGATTATAACTTTTTGTATTCGATGGTTTATCTAATAGTGATAAAGTGCGGTTTTTACTGTTATTTTTTATTGAAATGGATGAAGACGGGACTGCTGAAGTTGTAACCATCAATTGTGGTACAAAAACAAGGCCACGGGGAGGACTTACACGAATTACAATATCAGCTTCCAAGTGAGTGACATTGTACATCAATTTGAGCGGGAATTTTATTTATAAACCTAAATATATTCTATAATACCTATTTTTCCCTATTACAGGTATGTTGATTCTGATCCACTTGCACTTAATTTGCAGAGAAACTGTACACATGGTTCGAAAAGTGTTTTCAAATGCAATAAGTTAAGTCTTCCCATAGTACTCAAGAATAGAAAGCTTTTTTTAAAAAACAAAACAAAAGTAGCACAAGATACCTATCTAACAAGATTGGTCTCTTCATACACACCTCAAAGAATCAAGGAACCTAAAGGATCTATTTTGAAACCTAGAAAATTTTGTTCCAGTTTCTTTTTGACTGGACAGAAGAACAAGTTGGTTCAAGTTTGCAAGAGTCTGTTCATGGCAACTTTTTCAATCAAAAGTTTTAGGTTGAGAACAATCTGCAAGAATGTGTTTAATGGCACCCTTCCTAAAGAAGGAAGAGGTGGAGACCATAAAGAAAAAAAATTTGAGAAGAAACGACAAAGTGTCATACAATTCATTGAGAAGTTACCTGCCAAAGAAAGCCATTATTCTCGAAATAAATCAAAGAGAATATATTTGGATAGCTCACTTAACATCAAAAAGTTGTTCAAGCTGTATAACAACTCTGTTGAAGCTGATCTAAAAGTATCATGTGGTCTATTTAGAAGAATTTTTAATGGAAAATTCAATATTGGATTCAGAGCACCCACAAGTGATCAATGTTCTGCTTGTGTACTGCTTTCCAATAAAATTTAAAACTGCCAAGATCCTCAGGAAAAGCAGAAATTGATTACAGAAAAAAGAATTCACAAATTGCGAGCAAATGCTTTCTATGATTTGACAAAGGTAGATGATCCGCAAATCTTTCGGTGTTGTTTTGATCTTCAGCAAGTACAACCCTTACCCCGAACACCAATCCAAGATGCTTTTTACAGCCGTCAATTAAGTTTATACAATCTATGTATTGTAGATATGGAAGCTAGACATCCCACCTTTTATTGCTGGACAGAAAATCAATCTGGACGAGGATCTACAGAAATCGGATCAGCATTATTGCAACATTTAATGAAGCAGGATTATACAGGCAAAAAATATGTACGGCTCTTCTGTGATGGATGTGGTGGGCAGAATAAAAACTCACATGTTGTTCATGTGCTAATTTTTTGGTTGGTGAATCATGCCCCTTCAGCCATAGAAGATATTCAAATAACTTATCCTGTCAGGGGCCATTCCTTCTTACCAGCAGACAGAGTGTTTGGCCGATTGGAAAAAGAATTATCAAAATTCCCAGTAATAACATCCAAAGAAGAGTACATGGATAAGTTCTCTCAATTTGGAGATGTCCGTGTTCTTGGAAAAGACTGGAAGTTGTATGATTTGAAACAATTATGCAATGACTACAAAAAAGTACCTGAAATCAGAAATTTAAAAAGAATTCGCATCTATAAAGAATTAAAAGAAACTCGAGCTGGGCAAAGAACAATTTACTTAACAAAATTATTTGAAACATTTAAATATGAGACTGACAGCGACACAGGAGTAATATTACTGAAAAAAGGTAAAAATCATCCTAAACTGTTACAACTACATTCTCTGGGACGGGATATAGCAGACGCTAAAAAGAAAGACATTGACAATTTATTGGTGAAACAATTTGGAAATAAGTGGAGGGATATTGAAGAGCTTCAATGGTACGTTGGGATCTTAGATAATAGTTCTTCACATACAATAGAAGTTGGAGATGCCGGAGATGTTAGTGAAAATGAAGAGTGTGACTGTCTTGAACCTGACACCAACACTATAAGAATTTAGATACTGATTTGGTGATAATAAAAATGATGAGTGATTTTGTCATAAGGCTTAAATTGTGCAGCAACCAGTAAAAAAATTAAGAAAAAAAAAAAAAAAAAAAAAATAAGAATAAAAAAAAAGTAAAATAAGAAAAGATAAGAAAATAAGTGATTAAAATAAGAATATGCCAAAGCTCGTACAGTCATGAGAACAAAAATATATTTTTTTAAAGTAAGGTTATCTTTTCAGTCATTTTCAAAACCACACCTTTTTTTTTGGTAAATATCATAACCTCGCTTTTCCAGAAGTCTTTATCAAAACCACACTTTTCCAAAAATGTTTAATCAAAACCTCACATTTCCAAATTTAATTTCAAAATCTTGGCTAAGATTCTTATAATTTTTATCAGTCATTTGGTACATCAGATTGACTGAAACACTACTTTAAATGACACAACTAAAACAAAATGCAGATGTTGTAGTCAGTTAGTTATTTACATTTTACTGTTTTCTCCAAAATCAGAAAAAGTGGAAAAGTGAGGTTTTGTTCTTCACCTCCTCATTTGATATCGGGTTATACGTCATCTATCTCCATCATCACAGTTATACATCACCAATTGACCTAATAAGTCAACAGAAATTAAAAAAAACCTTAGCACTTACCTAATGAATCATTTAGTTCTTATATTTTCTTTATGAAAATTTAAGTTAACTGATCATACCGACGTCCTTACCTTTAAATTTTTATTTACAGAAAGTGGGTGCTTGCCAGAGGAAAGTGTGGACACTGCATACTTGATAATGATGTTCGACGAACTATTCGACTCTGTGATTGCTAGTTATCACAAAGAAGAAAGCAAAATATGGTCAGAAGTCACACAAACATCACCCCATTTAAAATCTTGGATCAAAACTTAACGGATTTTGAAGTCGATGACATATATTATGTCAACAATAATGGAAAAGAGGTAAGTGTACCATCTCTTACCAGTTGGGTAAAAACAATAGAAGGGTTTAAATTAATTACAAATAGATTAAGGACAGAAGGAATTCATTCTTTATTACTTCGTCATATAAACCAAGACCCTTTGGAAAACTTTTTCGGGGCGATAAAAGCTCATGGCTATAGTAATGTAATGCCCAACTCAGCAGTTTTTGAAACTGCATTTAAAACATTATTAATAAATAATATGATATCCCCACACTCTGTAAAAGGAAATTGTGAAAAAGATGACAGTATAATGATAAAATTTTTTGAAATCCTTAATAAAACAAAACTGTTATGTGGAGGATAATAATAATTAAATAATGGAAATTATTGATCAACATTTGAATATTAATATAATAAATACACAAATCGTTCAAGAAAGCAGTTCTCGAGTTCATGTAGAGAACTGCGCGGCCCTAGCATATTGTAGTGGGTGGATAGCAACCAAAGCTAAAAAGTTTGTTTTAAAAAAATCAAAACAAGCTAAAGTAATTTATTTACTCCAAATATTGAAGATTTTCACAAATTTAATGTAAAAAAAGAATATTGTGGCAAAAGATGGTTATGCTATCCTACCCGGGCATTGTTTGGCATTTTTGCCCAAGTAGAACAAATCACATGGGAAATTTTCAATAAATATGGACAACACATGGAAAAGTTTCCAAATATATAATCCTACTTATAACGGTCCACATTGACTTAAATTATATTAAATGTTACAAACATAAAGAAAAGTTACAATTATTTACTGCGTAAAAGTGTAGTGTTCTTCATTATGAATTGGTGCAAAGAAGTCAGCAGTGTCCTCACTGTCATGAGCCAACTTAATTTTGTTGAAAGTGTTGAAACTGAACGCGTCTTCAAATATTCAACCCGTAGATTTTGAAAAAAAACACTACGCTACTATGGCAAACTTTTAATGCGTCTGACAAGACCTAAGAACCATCCAAAGGGTCTGTCTACTGTAGAAACATCTTTTTATACATCTCCCATACACTCAGCGTCACAAAAATCGCACCTTTTCGAAAATAGCATTCAAGCCGTTCGAGGTATAAACAGACTTAAGATAACTGTTGTTAAAATTCGTATTACAGGAGCCGTTTATTGCACTACCCTAGAAGGATGCGAGGTGGCGATGGTTTTGATGTTGGCGAAGTGGTGGGCGGGGAGTTCACATCGGCAATATAAGTCACTAACAGTATTTTCTATTCATTCCATTCTAAAGATACAGGTACTACAACACTGCTTTTGTTCCAGGGACGTTGATAGTGCACCACCGTCACCACAGCCACTACCACCGGTGGTGGCAATCTTGGTAGCTGCATGACCGGCTAATTCGGTGCCATCTCCAGCCTCGTAAGTTGCTTCCGGAATTTTCTATTCACACAACACCTCTTTTGTTCCAGGTAATGCGGCGAGGCAAGCCATTATTCGCATAAGGACAGATTCGCATAAAGACAGATTATCAGAAGGACAGTTTCGCATATAGACAGAAAAGGTACAGTTCCGCACTCTATTTTAGGCCCTTAACTCTCACCGCCACGCATATATACAGGTTCCCAAAGCAGCAAGCCATGTGGCCAGGCGGTGAGATTGTTAATAAGAATGTTGTAGCTACTTACAAATTTGCACATTTATGTGAATAAGGTAATTTTTAAGAAAGGAGGTAGGTAGTAGATATACATCTATATATTCAATAGTACCTAATGCATTCTTCTTGATATGCAATTTGTTTAGTTTGAGATTAGATGAAAACTAATTTACTTTTCATTGATTTGATATTGTCATCTCGGGAACAGGCTTGGGTCTAGTATCGTTTGGCATGATGAGAGGGTTAAAAGTGGTTAAAGCTGGTAGGGGATGATCCCTGATTAAAACACTACCACTCTTCTTACAAGGTATTGCATATTTTTGAGAAAATAACAAAAAAATGTTTCTAACCTCAATCAGATAAACAGTGAAAACGAACGTCAAAAGGGGCGATTGACAACCAAAACAGTACCGGTATATTGTCTGTGGCGCAATATTTCGAGCAAAATTGTTACACATCATCAGCCTATTAATGTTCCCACTGCTGGGAAACAGGCCTCCTCTCTATGAGAGGGAATGGGCCGTAATCCACCACGAGGGCCCAGTGCGGGTTGGTGGATGTCACATGTCTTCGAATTTTTTGGTTCTAGGACATGCCGGTTTCCTCACGATGTTTTCCTTCACCGTTTTCCTACACCGTAGTGATTAAATAATTTACACAAAGTAAAGCGCCTGCCTGGGCTCGAACCCACGACCTACAACTTGTAAGTCGCGGCCGATACCACTGGGCCACCACTGCTCTTCAATCTCGAATGAATTATTTTATTCAAAATTGTTAAAGAGGACGTAAAAAAAAAACTATGGTTTTTGCGTCATGGGTGACGTGTGTCAGTGTCATTTGTTCTCGTTCATTCCGTTTCTCCCCGAGTCGCGTGAATGTACTTTTTTATGTTTTTTGGTGTTTTTATGGTTTTATTCGACGACTTTGGCTTATCTTCTGGACTTTGATTGGTTGCCTTCACGATTGATCAACGCTTGTACACTGGACACCGATTTTCTGCCTATTCGACTGACTTTTGCACGTATTATCCTGGACATCGATTTACTGCCTACACGCTTCGCTACCATGGAGCAACCTCAGCCATCAACGAGCCGTTCTGTGGTCGAGGACGAACCTCAGCCATCCACGAGTCGTTCTGTGGTCGAGGACGAACCTCAGCCATCATCGAGCGAATCTGCGGGAGATGACGAACCGCCAACTAAGCGTCGACATCTAAATGTGGAGGAAGTGCGCGGTATGTGGAACCTAGTTAAAGTGTACCGCCAACTGGGAATGCGTGAGCAGGCGTTTGCAGAAGAAAGGGGCATGATACCGCGCCGAAAAATGTGCAATTATCACAAAAACCAATGGCAATTCAATTTTCCAAATTCAAATAAAACCGTGGGTTCTTTTGTATGCAACAAAGGGCCATGCCGAGCCAAGTCTAAAGCCAGCCGAGGCAAAGGAACCTCCACAAGGAGACAATATAAAAATTTGTATGCCGCATGTATTTTATTTGATGTATGCTTTTTCTAATAAATTAAGTTATGAGCGAACAATTAAACAAGATTACTCTTTAGGAGAACACTGCCTTTCTCGGTCAACCATAAATGACTGGTTCATCTATTGTAGAGAGGCCGTGGTAACTTACCAAAAAAAACAAGAAATAATCAACGGGAAGATTGGAGGTCCCGGCAAAGTTGTGCAGATTGACGAGAGCAAGTTCGGCAAAAGAAAATACAATAAAGGTCATCAAGTTGAAGGCCATTGGATCCTCGGGATGATCCAGGATGGGAGCGAGGATCTTCGATTAGAAGTTTGCCCAGGGAATATCCGTTCTGCTAAAGTTCTGGTGCCCTTGATAAAGTAACATGTGGCTGAGGGCACCACCATACATACAGATTTCTGGAGGGCATATGATTGTCTGGGCAACACGGTTTCATCCACCATAAAGTGAACCACAGCGACCCAATCCTTTTGTGGCCGAGGACGGCACACATACTCAAAGATTTGAGTCACAGTGGCGTGTTGTAAAACAGTTTTTTATAAATGTTAACTATAATAATCGTACTAATATAATTGATTTAGTCTATGAATGTCTGTGGCGAAGAAATTTAGAAAGGAATCGGCAAGATCCTTTTGAGGCACTTATAAATATAATGAACTATGGGTTTCATAAATGAAAAATTCATGAATCTTTCGTTTTTTTATTCATTTTTATAACAACCTAGAAAGCCTGCTCAGAAAGTAAGTAAGTGTACCCCCACTTCATAGTTAAAATAGGTCGAATCTGTTCCAAAACCGAACCGGGGCACCCCGACTTCACGTAGTCTATTGGATGCTACCCCTAGTGTTTATAATAACCGGAGCCGGCCACACCCGCTACGGCTCGCACGGTTGCCTATCCTTTGTTACGTAAGGGCGAAGGAGTTGCACTTCCCGCAGCGCCGGAGACGATGCAGAAGCACCTTTAAAGTGTTTCGAGGTTAGGTTACAATGTGTTTTTCTCAGGAACGGTGCATTACCTTGTAATGGGAGTGATCCCTGGCATCACTCCCATTACTCTACATTACTCCCGGTAGGTATGCTAGGGGCCCTCCTCTCCCCAGTTCTTCTAAAGAGGGTCGTAAATACACTCAACTTTTCGCCCTATTAGCACTATTGCCAGCAACGCGTAGACCGGCGGAGGCGTACCTTTGTTTACGCGAGTTAGCCCGTAGTAATGAGGAAAGCTTAATTTTTCAAGACTATTTCAGTAAACAATGGATGTAATTGCGGTATTTTAGTTGCTTTGGCTAAAAGTTTCGAACCACGAATGCCATCGAAGGGTGGCACAAAAGATTTAATTCTCAGATTTCTAAAAGCCTTTATATTATTTCATCACGCTCTTTAAAGAGAAAGCAAAATTGTCCAATCTAAAAATAGTCCTTGGTGGTCATTATTGTGCAGGAAAAAAAATTGAGATCATTATTTTGAATTTCGCAAACAATAAAATATCGGCCATAAAGTGTTTATAACGCCTCGCAATACTGAGACGCAACATGTGAACCGTACCAAACATACAGTGACTAGGTTTAAGAAAAGTATTTTTTTATGAATTGAATATAGTACATTAAAATAATTTTGTTTTGGTATGTAAAGTAAAAAAAGAAATTGAACATTTATATTATTTTCAACTTAATTATACTTTGTTTTTATGTGAAACTGTCCTTATGAGAATCTGTCTTTATGAGAATATGTCCTTATGCGAACAAAGGGACGCGAGCACCCCACCCGCCTCTCCGTCCACATCGTCCAGCATGCAGCGTCCACTATCTATCGCCCTCGTCAGAATGTGCGGGATGATGATATCGAAAATATGATCAATTTCGGTAAGTACCTTACCTTTGAATGTTCTTTCCCAAAACATCGCTCTAGACGAGAACTTTTTATAATTTTATCTTTAACATTGAATTTTTATTTGACTAGAATGATGTTTATATGGATTATTATTTTAAACTTGTAATGGTATTTGTGACATAATGTGACATTTTATATTTTTTGCTTCGACATTGAATTTTTAATTGACTCAAATTGATATAACATGGATAATTATTTAGAATTTGTGACATATTATTGAACTTTTTATAATTTTATCTTTTTCATTGATTTTTTAATTGAATTTTATTTTTTGTTTCGGATTATCATTATCTAATTGTTAATCTATTATAATCACTACCTAAAGCATTTTTTTTAATTGACTGAATCTATTTTATTATTTAATATTTATCTCTGACATTTTAATTTTACTGTTAAATTATTACGAATAATTGTTATTGATGTTATTGTTATTTAATTTTTTTTTTTCAATTGTAATGTAATTAGTGGTGTTTTTAAATTTTTTCTTATCACAAATTTCGACACAATGTATATATTGTTATGAAATAAATTACTTATGACTTATGACGAGTCTTTTGATGTGGAAAGGCTGGCTGGACTTCAGCCAGTTTTTCCCCAATAAAGCTGCAAACAAAGACTTCAAGACCTATGAGGTTTGTGAATCTCGAACCGGCTACCTGTGTCGGTTCGAGGTTTACAGCCACAGGTTCCGAGTGCAGGAGCCCGAAAATCCACTAGAGAAAGTTACGCCGGCAATTGTGTTGCGGCTTATGCGAGGTCTGGAGTACATAGGGCACTGTTGATGGATAATTTCTACAATTCACCAGTTCTCGCTCGACGGCTTAAGTCCCCCTAACCCTCCGGACGGATCGCCAGTTTCTTCCGGACGCACTGTACAGTCTGACCAGGCGGCACAAGTGCCATGGAGATGTATTTGGTCTTACCATGGGGGACGTCGATGTCTTGGTATGGAAAGATTCTAACCGAGTGGCAACGATTTATACGTACCATGGCAACGCCGTTCAAACAATCCGAGGAGCCACCAAACCCATTCTGGTACAAGATTATAATATCATGATGGGTGGAGTGGATAAAAAAGACCAGATACTGTCCATGTATCTCGTCGAGCGGAAACGAACAAAGGTCTGGTACAAGAAAGTGTTCAGGAGACTACTGAACGTCTCCGTTTCGAACTCCTTAGTCATTCATCACGCTATCTCCGCATCATCTGGTTCTTCTGCTCTCAGTCATCGTAGGTTCCGTATTAATCTTATTACATCTCTTCTTTCATAACATGGTCATCCTTAACCTCTTCCGCGTTCAATCCCACAGAGCATGACCCACGACGTGACTCACCGCGTGGGCATGTACCCGAAAGAGACTGCCCAGCGGTCGAGGCGCGCGTGTGTGGTCTGCAAGAAGCTGGTGCAAATGTTCTGTATGGGCAGGGGGGTGTCACTCCGCAGTTTAGGTACGATCGGCCGGCGCTCCTTGTGGGAAGGAGTATCGCAGTAGGTTGCCACTTACCGCTCGGCTCGCACGCTAGCCTAGTTATTATTTGTAGCTACTGTGATTTTTACTAAGAACGATGACATGATGGAATGAGTCCTATAAAAGATACAGTTGTGTTTACGGGTGTCTAAATAAAGGAAAGGACAAGGAATCGATATTATCTTTTTTTACTCTTCCGAAAGATTTTGAAGATAAACTATTTTGTTGTATTTAAATCATTACATAAATACCCGTAGTAACTGTCGGTAGTAGGTGCATAATGAGAACGAGATTTTTATTAATAAAATGGCATTTTTGGGGGTCTAAAAGAATGAGTAGGTGTGCAAAATACTAATAATTAGTCTACCTAAGTATGTACAACAACAAGCTAGATGGACGATAAATATTATAGTAGCAGCGGCAAGCCGACAACCCTAACGCGTCACTCCGTGCCAGACAGCAACAGAGTTACGCGTTAGAAGAGAGCGGCAACGTTTAGGTGAATATCATGTTAGGCACTAAGCGCTTAAGCGAGCTGAATTGCACTTTGTTACTTACTAGCAAGAGTCTCTATTTCCAAAAATTGTTGCGTGAAGTGAATCTTCTGTACTTGTACTATTATTTATTCTGTGGTATGGGTTGCGACAAAACTGTCTGCGTCGACCCCTGTTTCCTCACCCTTCTATTACTTACTAAAACATATTATTGTGTTGTTGTTCATCCGCTTTGGAAACGTTGGTTGTGTGAGAAGAAAGCTATCAGAAAAGGCAAATAAAGGCCTATTCAAACCTGAGCGATATTCGCTGCCGCTGTGGGTAGAGGTACATACCGCGCGGGTTTCGCTCAGGTATTTAGTATCAAGTACCGCGGCTAGAGCGACCTGAGCGATATTCGCTGCCGCTGTGGGTAGAGGTACATACCGCACGGGTTTCGATCAGGTATTTAGTATCAAGTACCGCGGCTAGAGCAACCTGAGCGATATTCGCTGCCGCTGTGGGTAGAGGTACATACCGCGCGGGAGCAGCGGCATGCATCCCGCCCCTCACTCCGCAAGCGGGGTTAACATGACAACAGTTACGCACGATATTCCTTAGCGAAAGGACGCGTTTGCAACATGGCGTCATCGAAACGAACGAATAACGATTCATTTATTGAGATGGTGAAGTGCAATCCAGTTTTATATGATATGTCACTTACGGATTATAAAAATATATTTATGAAAAATAAAATATGGGATGAGATAGGAGAAAAATGTAACATAAGTGGTAAGTTTTTAATATATTATTATATTATCTTTCAATTGGGTACTAAATACGACTACCGCCATTAAAGAAGTTGACAAATTGTGTACGTACCCTATCGCCTGAAAGTTGCAAAGTTTCAAAATTTTGATATTCATTGTTCATTGCATTATTTTGTTGAGTAGTAAAATACATATTTTGCAAGTACGGGGTATTGCAATTTTTAGAGCGTAAATAATTATGGAGTACGCATGTTGCTTTTATCACTTTTTTAGCTGTAGACACTTTTAGGTGCATGGGTTTGAAATATATTCGCCATTTTTGAGCCAGTAATCCAAATGCATTTTCAACAACGCGTCTAGCTCGGCATAGGCGCTTATTGTATTTTTCCTTTCTTCTATCAACCCTAGAAACTCTTTGATTGAATGGTTTCATTACATGTGCTTGCAATCGGAATGCCTCATCTCCTATTAACACATGAGGTGTGACGTCATTAGTTCTCGGCAATAGTTTAGGCCTTGGAACATTCATAGTCCCATTATTAAACCTCCTTCCCATGACAGAGTTTTCGAAAATTCCACCGTCGCTATTTTTTCCAAAACCTCCAACATCGATACATAAAAAATTGTATTGTGGTCCTACTATTGCCATAAGGACGACAGAAAATTTTTTGAGGTAGCAAAAATAATTGCTGCCTGAATTAGGCGGACAAACTATAGTGACATGTTTTCCATCAATACTGCCGAGGCAATTGGGGAATTGCCACATATTATAAAACTCTTCAGATGTTAAGTTCCACATTTCTTCTGTAGGAGGCTTCATGTATATGGGTTGTAATGTAGTCCAAATAACATCACAAACTTCATCAACAATTTCTGCGACAGTTGAGCAACCCACTCTATAACTGTTTGCAATACAGCGAAATGAATCTCCACTTGCTAAAAATCTGCAAAAAAAAAATTAATAAGCTTTTTTACTCAAGGTCTAAGCCATTTTTACTATAAATTTGGTTTCTAAGATTCCTTAGTATTTATCACCTTACTTACCTTAACAAATTCAGGGTTTTAAACTAGTCTAAGTATAACTAATGAATAAAAGTAATTGAATAGATTATAAATAAAATATATTTTTTACAGGCGATGAAGCCAAAGTGAAATGGAAAAATCTACGTGACACTTATGGTAAATATTTAAAAACTACAAAAACCACTACAGGCCAAAGTGCGTTTAAATCTTACAGTCGTTACAGCAAATGGCAGTGGGCATCTTCAATGGAATTTTTAAAAGATCACATAGGATTTGCTCCAACTGATACTAATGTGGCAAGAGAAGAAGAAAGCGTATCTGATACCCAAAATATTACTGAACCCGAATCTAATAATGAAAATTCAACACAACGGTCAAGTTCAGTAGCATCATCCGAACGTTATACTTCACGTTCGGGTTCCAGAAAAAGGACTTCTGTTAACGAACATCCTGTCGATAAAGTGATTACGTACTTGAATACAAAAGCAGATAAATTATCGTCGATTGAACATGTTATGCTTGGATATGCAAAAACAATTGACAGTTTTTCGGAGCGACGTAAAATTATAACAAAAATGAAAATAGCTCAAGTTATGATGGAAGCGGAATTGGAAGAAGAGCAAGAACGTAGTCTACAACGAGAAACAACACTGCGATCTTACTACACCACCGAGCCTAACACAAGCCAAAATGATCGTTGTATGTCTCAACAATCATGTTATTCTCGTAGTGAGCCTAACACAAGCCAAAATGATCTTTGTATGTCTCAACAATCATGTTATTCTCGTAGTCCCCAGTCTACTAATGATTCTGAACTGCAGTCTGCTCTGCGTTGTATTCAAGATAATGCTCTATCACCTCTAGCACCTTCACTGACTGGAGAAGGTCTCGATTACGAACACGAAATAGATTACGACCAACAGAAACACTCAGAAATCTAATAAGAAGGTTTAGGTTAAGATAAAAGTTGTGTTAGTATTGTAAAAGACCAAAGTTCCTTCCTAGTTATCTAAAATAAAGATTTTCGTCAATTAATATTCAAATTTGTTTTCCTTACCTCAACGTTATTGCTAAGCGTTCTTCAGGGCATATGGGTTCTCGATATTTAGTGAATGATTTGCTGATATTTTCCTTTATCATATTTAATATTTCATCGAAGTTCTCAGTCGTCATTCTGAATGCATTAAAAAACCGATCTTCATCCAATCTTAATCTTGGATATAAAGTGTGGAATTCCCCATGAATTCGGTGTTGTCTGTTGATGTCATGGATCCAAATTCTTTTCTTAACTGGTGAGTCAATTAAAGCTAATAAAAGTAAAACTTCCTCTTCATCACTATCCATCACTAAAATCAGATGCTCTGCAGAAATTACAAAGTGACTGACGTGTATATTCTTTGGCGACTCAGAAATGACTAACTAACGAAAATTTCTTACCTCTCTGAGCGAAACTCGACTACCGCGCGTTATTCTACCCACAAGGATAGCGAAATCCGTTTTGGTGTGAACAGTAATATTACCGCATACCCACTGGGTTTTCTCTGCCGCAGACGGTAGCGAATACCGCTTAGGTCTGAACAGTAATATTACCGCATACCCACTGGGTTTTCTCTGCCGCAGACGGTAGCGAATACCGCTTAGGTCTGAATAGGCCTTTAAGAAGTTCTTTCCATACACTGTAAAGCACATATATTGGCTCTAGCAGCAGCTTCCTTCAGAAATAAAAATAAAAAGGTTAACAGGTTTTTTCATGTTTTAAAAGACATATACAAGCTGTTTAGCAAGTCCCCTAAAATGGAAAATATTCTACATGAAATTCAAACAGTGATTAACGATCCCATTCGTAAGATTCCAGAATGTATTGAAGTAAGATGGTTATCACACTACAGGATAGTTAATGCTGTTTTTAGGACCCTTAAGTCAATTATAATGGCTTGTGAACATATTCACGAAGAAGGCGCAGATCTTGCATCACTGGCAGGGGCCATCTTACTGGAAATAAGAAATTAGAGTTTTATCGTCCCCTGTCACGTAATGAATAAACTTCTCAGTGCACTTTCTTACCTCAGCAAAGCTTTGCAAAAGAAAGTGTCTCGCCAAAGTAATTTGTCTAATTACCACCACAAAATTACACTAGCAGGATATTACAAAGCAGTGCAAAGATGTCAATAGGTCATGTAGACACCAGACTTTGACCGCAGAACCAGCTCTTTCAGGAGCTCAACATTATCTCTGGACAATTGCCACAACAATTATCGTTACCAGTTGACAACATTCAAAACCAATTAGTCGGTCTCCCATGATTTATATTATTGGTAGTGGCGTTAGGTATATTTACGTTATCGTTTTAAGTTAAAATTATTTTGTCTTTCTTTTTTATACAGTTACTAGCTGACCCGGCAAACTTCGTTTTGCCATAAAAACACCAAAAATTCATCTACCCTACCTACCCTACCCTACCCTATATCTCAAGTTGGACCAGACTGCTCACGGTATGCCAATTTAATTTAAAATCGGTTATGTAGTTTAGGAATCCATCGCGGACAAACATCGTGACAGGAGATTTATATATATTAGATGTAGAACACAAGCAGCTTTAACAGTTTTGACTGCTTTTTCAACTGAACATGAAATTGCGGTTTCAAAAATTCGAAACTTAGATACCAGCATACCGAAGGCGCACTCGACAATCTTTCGTCCACGAGATAATCGATAGTTAAATATTCGGCGATTATTTTTTAAAGATCTACCTGTCGCCGCGTAGGCGTGAATTTGCTAATTAATTATCCTAATTAATCATTTTTAATAACATTAGAAATATTTCAATGTCTATTTAAGTTGGGTTTTGGGTTCAGTGCCATCTAATGGCTTAATGTGGAATCAATTAATGATTTGTTTGAATGAAAATCTTTCGATAAGCTAGTTTCAATGTTTAGTTAATACGAGATGTTTAAATAAAACGGGAACACTTATTGTAGGACTTTTAGATTTGTTCTCATTTTAACTATTGCACATTTGACGAAGTAAATGTGTTTGATTATGACCTAATGTTATTTTTTATTGCGCAAAGTTGTCAACAATGGCGGATGTTATAATTTCTATGACCAATAACTAGATTTAATAACTTAATACGAGAACTAAACAAATTTGAGTAAATGATTAAATACTAAAAAGTCATAAGACTATTTTACACAGCTATGTAATAATGAGAAACCTAATTAATAACATATTCAGATCACCGGAAACTTGGATAGTTTTATGATGAGATGACTATTTAAATAATAATCTACGAACAACTTTGTATTTGTGAGTATTGGGGTCGTTTAATGTTAAAATAATTAACTGAGCAGCATTTTAGTATTGCTTGCTAGCTTTATTCAACTATCCAAGTAATTAGTGTCTAAACAAAAATGGAGTATGGGAGTTCCCCCCACTGAGAACGCGCATCACGCGTACTGTGTGTGTAAAAATAATAACTGTTTACTAAATCGGATTGATTAGATGTTTAAAAACCTAATAAACATGTAACGCTAATTGTCATAAAGTGATTGTGTAAACTATAAACTATAAAAAGATTTAAAAGAGTGTCCTAGATTTTCTTGCTATGCCTTCTCTAAGGGTCGACAAGGGATTTGTGACATAGCTTCAAGTTCGACTGAAAACTCACTGTAACTAAGTCAAATAAATACTTTCGAGTTTCAATCAGTGATGTGTGTTATTGAAGTTCACCCGTTCCTATGAAGAATGAAGGTATTGCCTCCAAGGATTGCAGTGGATGATGGTGGTCCTATAATCTATAGTTACCTCGACCTGACATACCATTGTACGGTCGCATTATATTAGTGGACAGGGGAAATCCTTCGAGCTGCAAAATAATAAGGAAATGCCCGTCCAAATTCTTCTTCACATGGTAAGGGTCGTGGCGTTGGTATATATAAGATATTATTATTTAATGCTTGGCCTCAACCCGAATTTCTAAATACTCCTGAATTACTATTCCTACCATAATCGCCCACATCGATACTCTTAAATAATCCGCTTGCATCGGCACATGCCATAAGGTAAATAGAAAAATACTCTTTATAATTAAAGTATAAAGATCCAGAGGCAATGGGCTTCTTCATTCTAATATGTATTCCGTCTATGGCTCCTATGCTAAATGCCATGTTTCGAGAAATCCTTTTGAAATGTCTAGCCAATCATTTGTTGTAGATATTTTCATGTACATTGGTTGTATAATTGTCCATATAACTTCACAAGTTTCATCGATAATTTTTCCAATAGTTGTTTCACCTGTTTAAAATACGTAAGACATTGCTCGAAATGAGGATCCAGTTCCCAAGTATCTGAAACAATTCGTGTAATTTTAATGATAATATTGGATTTTGCAGGTGATGATTGTAAGTCGTCCAAATGGAAATCAATACGTTCAGCCTACATACGATCTCTGAATACAAAATCTAAAAGTAGGTCTGCTGCTGGATCGAAAAAGGAGTACTATTTAGCGCCATATTAATTTTTTTTAGCCCTTTTACAAAATACCGACCACAAGAAGGTAATATACCTGTACAAGAAGATGAACAATTTTCTGAACATGAATCACTGATTGAGGAAACTTCAAACAATGTTCCCGAATTCACATCTGCCGAGGATGATTTACTGAGACATGAAACGCCTGCAGCTGGTTCGGCTGTACACAGTCCACATTCTTCAAGCTTATCAATACAGACTCCTCAACCATCAAAATCCCGGAAACACATGAATGAGGCAGACAAATATACAATTGAATATTTTACATTAAAAAACAAAGACTGGAAAATAAACAACAATCTAAGAAACAACAAAAAGATCCATGTAAAATGTTTCTTTCAAGTTTAGTTCCACACATGGCATCCATGTCCCAGCAACAACAATTGGGCTTTCAAAGAGGGGTACTAGAGTTAATAGAAAATATTAAGTACAAGCAGCCCCCACGTCGATCATTGGATACGAGTTCGTCAAATTCAAATTTATCAACGTATTATACTATTTTTTTAAATTTATCTACGTATTATACTATTAGATAGTTCAGAGAGTTAATTCCTATACCTATAAACGTGTGGCTGCTACACCAAATCATTGCATATTTCACGACTGCCACAATTTAGAGAGGTTATTAGTACCATCAGTGGTGAAGGAATTATTATTATTTATTTATTTATTTATATATACTTTATTGTACACCAAGATAAAAAACAATAATACATATGGAAACCTTAAAATTAAAACAAACATACAACAGGCGGCCTTATCGCGTTCTGCGATCTCTTCCAGGCAACCCAGAATGGAGAGAGAAAGCCTGGACACGACATGGGGTTGCACTTGGTGCAAGTTTGAATAAAACAATAAGTAACAAACATAGTAACCACTAAATACAAAATACTAAAACAGATACATAAATACATACATACATTATTGCGCTTTTATAAAATATATGTACCTTTAAGTGCCCGTATTTGTTATTATCATGCAAATAATCATTTATGGGATGAGCAAGTAGCACCACACAATGATTTCACAGGTCATCAGATGGATGATATGATGATAATTTTAGAGAGAGCTGTGGAAAGAAAGTTAGATTTTACAGATTTAGATATTATAGATGTCAAAATGTGTCATTTTTGGTTAGGTTTTACTGTAGCACAGTTACAAGAATTACTTACTGTAACGGATAAATAAAATTCCGGCAGAGCTTTGTTCAGATCTTGTATTCGCAATCGAAAGAGACAAATAAATGACGGGCAATCGCTTATATTAACACATCCCCACTGCTTGACTGAAGAGGAAGCTTCAATATGGCGGCTTAGCTTCGACGGGCATTGGTCGGTTGCACGTAGGCTGACGTCACATCCGTAACATTACACTGATTCCATCCTTAAATGAAAAGGTACCATCGCCACCTTGGCGCTTAGTATATATTTAGCAAAAATCTGAACTGGAGATAGTAATCAACGACTGTCCCAGTTTTTTTCTGCCTCAAAGTACATTAGAAAGTTACATGAATATAGTGCGTAATTGCCTAATTGAACAATTCGTACCTTCGTTTTTAGGAGTTTCCTGTAGAACGATACAGGAAGTGGCTGGTAAAAACAAAATAATACCAGACGGGCTCTTTGGGAATTCGAATTTGCCACCACACGAAAAACCAGCTATTGTTATATGTGATGGAACCTATATTTATGTACAAAGTAGCAGTAACTACAAGTTTCAAAAAGACACATATAGCTTGCAGAAGTATGCTAATCTTGTATAACCTTTTTTAATTGTTTGTTGTGATGGCACTATATTAGAATGTTTAGGGCCTTTTAAAGCAACTAAGAATGACTTCCATTTTATCAGATATCTTATTAGATGAAGAAAATGAAATACGACGTTTCTTTTGGCATAACGACGTTTTTATTTTCGACGGAGGATTTAGAGATGCCATACCAACGTTAGAAGCATTAGGTTACAAGGCACATATGCCTGAATCTCTGTTAGAAGGAGAAATTCAATTAACGACTTTACAGAGTAATACAACCAGATGTGTCACAATGTGTCGCTGGGTGGTGGAAATTGTAAACGGACGTATTAAAAGAGACTTCAAACGCTTAAGGCAAGAGTTCTTCAATCGTGCCATGGGACATATAATGGCAGATTTAAAAATAGCTTGTGCCTTATTGAATAAATATCACAAGCTGATTGAAGATCGCCCTGAAGACAAAGAATATCTTGATATAGCCAAATACAGAATTAACTTGCCAAATCATTTAGGTGAATATATTATTAGGGAGAACATAACCAGAAGGAGAGTAATTTTTACTTCTGTTTCCGGTAACATTCCTCATCTGCGTAGCTTTCCAAGGCTTGATATGGTTAGTTTGAAGCGGTTTGCCTTAGGGACATACCAAGTAAAGCAAGCCAGGTCTTATTATGGTGAGCATATTAGGCAAAATGGCACATATCAGATAGGAGTGTCTGAAGACATTGAAGAAGACTTGCCTTTGATAAAGGATCTTTCAACAACGACGGGTCGATGTTAAAATTGAATAAAACAAGATGTGTGTGAGATATTAACGAAATTTTTTTTTTTTTAAAAGGCCCATTTATGCCAATTATGGATGGAATATGACATCGTTCAAATGTCCGCCGCGGCTTCGTATGGTGGCACGAATCCGAGAGGTCCAATTTTTAATGACTCTGCTGCATAGATCCGGCTGAATCCGAGCGATGGCCTGCGTTATGTTGGCTTTCAGGGCAACGGTCGAATGTGGTTTATTGGCATAGACCTGCGACTTCAGAAAACCCCACAAGAAAAAGTCTAGCGGAACTCTAACTCTATCCTCAAACCGTTCATGCAGAATGTCGATTGTGTCGTTCGCTGTGTGGCAAGTAGCGCCATCTTGCTGGAACCACATGTCGTTCACGTCCATATTGTTCAATTCAAGCCAAAAGAAATTGTTTATCATTGATCTGTAGCGCTCGCTCGATCTATGCAGCAGTCATTAAAAATTGGACCTCTCGGATTCGTGCCACCATACGAAGCCGCGGCGGACATTTGAACGATGTCATATTCCATCCATAATTGGCATAAATGGGCCTTTTAAATAAAAATAAATTTCGTTAATATCTCACACACATCTTGTTTTATTCAATTTTAACATCGACCCGTCCTTGTTGAAAGACCCTTTATAAGGAGTTAATATTTTTTTAATACGTGGAAGAATTAAGTCTAGACATGTATCTAGTAAAGTGTACTATACATATCCAATGGGTTGTGGATATAACTAATTTAGCGAACTTTCTGTTATGGCGACTTCGGTGAACATCACTAATTTAGATAACTTTCCCGCGCTTTCTTTTCGGTGGTTATTTTTTGCCTAGGGTATGCCTACACGTGCGGAGTGATTCTATTCTGTCGCAGGCATAGACAATGATGACAGAAATTCATTCAAATATCCGGCAACACCGATATTCACTTCTTGAAGATTTTTCAAAGTCGCGGCGTTCAGTACGCGTCCCGGACTGTACTAAGCGTGCACGCTGCCCAATTTTGGTGCCAATTTTTTTCCCAAATTTATATTGTGAGTGAGTGTGTGGCTAGGAAATACCATGGAACGGTAAGTGATGAACAGTTTTTACCAGCGGCATTGTGTGTTTGACCTAAATTCCATCAGAAAAAAGTATTTCAACGAAAATAGCCCTCCATTGTTTCGCTGCGCCGGCCGAAGACCGTTTTTTTCTCGGCATGTTTTGTTTTGTGATTTTGCAAATTTCTTATCAAACTGCAATTGTTTTCATTCCTACACTAATTAGTAACGCCTCTGAAACCGCCATTTAAAGTGATAACGCCGGTACTTTGATTTAAGTAGAAAACAAAAACATCCGACCCCAAAGTACCTGATTTATCGTGACGTCACAAACCGTTTTTCTGTGACGTTGAAACACTGGATGTGGCATATGGATTTTAGTACCTGTTATATTTTTAGGAGACTGTTTTTTTGTTGTGGGTCGTTTTTTTTTGCTTTCGTACTACTTTTGGAATTGAGGTTTTTTTTTTATTATTATGTCCTTTATTGTTTTTTTTTTCTTATTTACTACATTTTTAAATATTTTTATTAAATAAATTACAAAAAAAAACATTTAAAAATATAAAAAATAGGTAATAATAATTATAATTATAATAATAATTTATTATTATTATTATTATTATTTTTTTGAGTCCCTCTTTCATCTGCATTTGTCTGGCATGTTTTTAGGTGACTGGTTTTTCCTATTGGTTTGTCTGGTTCTGTGCGCATTTTGATTCTGCTTTTTTTTTTGCATGCCTTCGCCAGAGCGCGGGAGGGGGCGCGGGCGCGCGTCGCCTGATGCGCCACCACCAGCTTCACCGCCATCTTCACCTGAGCGCGGGCGCGGGCGCGCCTCGCCTGATACGCCACCACCAGCTTCACCGCCATCTTCGCCTGAGCGCGAGCGGGGGCGCGGGCGCGCGTCGCCTGATGCGCCACCACCAGCTTCCCCGCATTCTTCGCCGCCATCCGCCGATGTCTCATTGTTCAGTTTTAATTTAGTCATTTCGAGTCATGAGTGCAAGTACGCACAGTTCGAGTTCAGGTGCGCACAGTACTGCGTGTCGCATCCATTTTACCGTAGATCTTTGTATGTGTTTTTTCGTAAAATTGATCATCTTGCTGATTGTTTTTTGTAATGTTTTTCTTAGGCAACATGCCTTTGATTTGTGTATTTTCATTAGTAAATATCATCATCATGTACACTGTGAAATAATATTTCAAAGAAATACAATAGTAGTTGCTCTGTGTCCAAATTACGAAAGGGTCTTTTTTAGCGGTCATTTTCAAGTGTTTGCATTGTGACTCATTGTTCGTAAACTAAACAATTCTAACACCTAAGCCTTTGTCTGCGATAAGACTATGTACCAAACTATGTAATAGGATACTATTCCAAGCCATGCGACTCACAGAATTCCCGGCACTGTATTGTAAACATACCCATTTTTTTTGTCGGATGCCGGGTCAAGTACCTGAGGTGTAATTTTGTAAAGTTTTTGTTTTGAAAAATATGTATGGGGAGGTGTGATCTAATGATTGACTTTTGTAAAATAGGGTGTACTTTTGTAAATAAAATAAAAACTTATTGAAATAATGGTTTTATTTTTTCATTTCTAACTACATTTGTACACAAAACTGGGAAAAATTCCCTTCCGCTGACTATACACATTTTTAACAAATACAAAACAATTCCAAATATGAAAATCCATTTAAAATCTGATAGCTTAGTTTATTGACATTACAACAACATAAGTTTCATGTATAGCTCGCATACAAAACTTTCGAGATAACGGCGTTTTAGTGGCGCGCGGTGATAGCGCGCGAAATCGCCCGACCGCTCCGCCGCTTACGTCATTTTCGGGCATTTTTCGGCCCCAACTTCCCATTGGATATATGCTAATAAATAGAAATGAAAATGTCAGAGATACATTGGATGCCATATCTGATTATTACAGCTCATGTCACGTAGGGAAACGAACAGTTGGTTGTTGTGCGCACGTAATGTGTATATTGTGGTATTTGAGTTGGGCCCGTTATAACAATGTAAGGGCACCAGCTCCAGCAGCCGTATTGCGTAAGTGCGCAAAGAAGTTAAACTCTATCCAACCGACCAAATTGACCAATCACATGCGAGATGAATGACGCGATGTTTTTGTGTGATTGGCCGATTTGGTCGGTTGGATAGAGTTTAACTTCTTTGCGCACTTACGCAATACGGCTGCAGGTCTCGATACTATACTTGTTGAATTAAATAATACATGTTACTTGAAGTATTTTATTTTTCTATCTAAATACATATGACGTCCTCGTGGCTAAATAATAACAGCTGCATGTGTTGATCTTCTGGGTTAAAGGCCCAAAAGGTTGACGAGAATGATACCATGTCAACCAACAGTTCGGAAACAACAAACGGAAGAGAGATTTGCAGGTAGTGAAAAAATGGCTCAAGTTGAGTTGGAGAACCAACACTTAGCCACTGTGGAATGTAAGAAAACCAATGCCATTACCATCAAACAAAACACTATAGAATGGCAACATATTGCTGAAGAGTTAAAACGCAGCTTCTCCAGTCCATCATAGAGACTGGAGCGTTTTAAAAAACTGCTGGGAAAACATGAAGAAGAAGGCAAAAAGTGAACAAACAGCGCGCAATCAACACTATTTGGGAACAGGTACTACATAATATTACCGTAAGTTTATATTAAATAGTTTGTTCACTATAATACCCATATTTAACCACAACATCTCTTTCATATTAAAGGAGGTGGGCCACCCCGAAAACAAAACTCAGATCCCGCTATTGAACGAGTCCTGCAACTCATGCACTCCAGGGTATCGGGATATGTCAATCTGTATGACTGATGGCATAAATGTTTAGGTAAGATTCTTTAAATCCAAGTATAGTAGTCACAACGGTTTTTTTTCGGAAACGCGCCAGTCTCCGCTAAGACCAGTAAAATTATTTCTTTGGACCAGCACACGGGTAGAATTCGATTTTGGTTTTGGGATTGCGGGGACGTTGTCCCGCTGGCGTTGGCGTGCCTCAGGGGATTGCTTATGTTGATGGTGGTAGCCTTTGGGTTCAGAAGATTCGAGAACAATCGGATTTTCTAAACAAAACGCGGCGTCAAAGAAAGGTTTGACCAGCCAACTGCAACCAGCGACCCTACATATATTTACTTTTTTGTTTGTGACGTGTTTCGGGGGTTTCACAAAATAAACTGATATTCCAGTATTTGGTGCTTTATTCTTCCCGAAAAGAAATCACGTTACATCGGCGCCCGAACAGGAAAATGTTGGTGCAGGTCCTCGGCCCTGGTCTTATGCTCAGGGACGAATTGGCTGGTCAAATTTTGAGGTTGTTTGTGTTAGTCTATAAGTTGAATTGTGTAACTTCATAATTTATACTGGTAGTTATTTATCGAAATGGAAGAACGCCCCATTCGTTTTCATATCCTAAACAAGGATGAGCTGCTGTACGAGGTTGCCATCCGCGATGGTGTACCTGAAACCACGGTTGGTCGATTGCGTACTCAAATCAGGGCCTGTCCAAAGAGATACCCACTGATGAGGTTAACATGTTTGAAGGCAATGAGAATTCGGAATTACAAACTATTAAAACTAAACTCGCAGAGCTGCAGGAACTGTTAGATAAAAAGCCACTTTTGCTAAAGCGGTTATACCGCATACAAGGTTTAGGGAACCACTTGTTTCATAGGTTAACCCGAGCCCGTGGAGAAGGGGGACATGGAGTTGAAGACGGAGCTGGATACAAGCCTCCTGGTTATTCTCCAGCGAACGGACAAAATGTTTCATACTTTTTCCAGTACCTTTGAGTTTAAACCACAAGTAGACGGATCCGAGCCGAGCCGACCCAACCCGTGGAAGCCGCTAGGGGTGCTGACGCGGGGAACCGTTGTATCACGTGTAATCGTACGGCTAATATCCATTCCCTGAACATTAAATTCAATGGTAAGGTTAGCGTCCATGAGTTTCTAGAAAGAGTCGAGGAGCTTTGTTTGTCGCGTGGTATCTCTTCGGATCGGTTATTCAAGTCTGCCGTCGAGCTGTTTGTTGATGATGCATTGTACTGGTACAGGGGTATCAAGAATGAGGTTGATTGACATCGATTCGTGGTCTGAACTGAAAAGGCGTTGCCGGCTGTTTTAGAAGTGGCGAAGGTCAGGTCGGATTTTTTTACCGAACCCCCACGCAATGTTCAACACGCTGTTGCCCCCGATCTTGCGTACAGGGCTAGTAAGGGTAATCGCCCTGTTTTTGAGGCTGTAGGGACTGCGGTGGAGAAGTTTTGTGTACGGTGTCGGGTGAAGGATCATACCCTTTTTGAGTGCAAGGCGCCTCTCGTCATGATCTGTTATCGCTGTGGGGAGAAGGGTGTATCAACCAAAAATTGTCCGAAGTGTTCTCCTAAAAATAAGGTGACTCCGGATGCAAAAATACAAGTAGCGACGGTCCGTTCCTCTGGTGATGATACCCGTCCTTATTTAAACGTAGATAGATATTGGAGCTTGGATATTGTAGATTGGGAGCTGAGTCGAGCGTCATCTGCTTCGAACCTAACCTATCCGTGTCGGGGTGCCCTAAGCACCCGAGCTCGCTTCGCTCGCTCTTGGACTAATTCTCATTTTTTTACTTAACGAAAAACATACAAAAAAACATAAAATTTCCGAGTTTTGAAAATTTGTAAAAAGCTTTCTATTTATGAGTACTACCTACAAAAAAGAAATGAACTTCCAAATCAACGGCCCATAATAGAAATTTCAGCCGATAATACTTGCCGTGTTTTAGCGATTTGTCTGTTCTTTATAATCATAAAACCTGTGTGTTTGATTTGAGTTTTTGTGCTAAGAAGTCTTTATTCTGTAACTTCAGGAGGTGCCTAGCTGGGGCTGACTGCCCGCCTAAACCGACTGCTCGGCTATAGCTGAGGCTGTCCGCTCAAGGCAGGGCGTCGAGTAGTGGAGTTGGCTGGCCACGCGGCGGCCTCAGAGTGACAGGCTTTCTGATTCTTCTGTTTTTATTTTATTTTGTTCTTCCACCCTCAACTTAAAATTGTTGATAAATTTTCAACAAAGAAAGGTTTGACCAGCCAACTGCAACCAGCGACCCTACATATATTTACTTTTATAACACAATATATCTTTATTATGTAACGTATTATAAGGTTTTAGGTGTAGTCTCGAAGGATAACCAACGTTATAACAGAAATATTAAGTATAGAGGCCGTCGCACGAACGCAGCGAGCGCGGCGCGGTCTCTCTCGGTACGTAGCGGGGAGCCGACTGGCCACGCGAGCGAGCGGTGGCGGGGGCGGAAACAAGGGAAGTACCTATCCATGACGCGGCGACGCGGGAGTAACATGCAACACAACGCTACACACTCCCCCTCTAGCTCGAATATAGCGCCCTCGCGTTCGGGCTAGCAATCAAATCTACGCGGTCGACCGCGTCTGCGCTTCTCTCTAACCGGAGCCTCGACATCACCGATGAATGGAGTCAAATCAGAGACGTGGTAACGTCCTACGTGCTCACTTCTAGTAACTACCTCCACTAGATAAGTAGTAGGGCTTACTACTTCGCGGATGCGATAAGGGCCATCTCTCCGGGGTATAAATTTCGCAGACTGCCCGGGGCCGACATCATTCATGCCTTGCGTTTTCAACAAAACAAGATCACCTACCTTGTATTCTGGAGGGGCGCGTCTGCCTTCATCTGCGTACTTCTTCTGCAGAGACTGGTTACGTTCGTGAACGTCTCGGGCGTCAAGCAGCACCGTAGATAACTTACGAAGGTAAGGAGTGATATTGTGGACGAAATTATCGCTGTCCACAATGGTCTTCATGTCTGCCACAACATCCGATGGCGCGCGCAGCTCTCTCCCGAAGGTAAGGAAAGCTGGTGAATATCCAGTGCTCGCTGTAACAGCGGAGTTCATCGCGAACCTTATGGCCGCGAGATGAGTGTCCCACGATGCGTGATCCTTTCCTACTAATATCGCTAATTGTGGTTTAAGGTCACGGTTTTTCCGCTCAACGGGGTTCGCTTCTGGGTGATACAACGGCGTCAAAGACTGTTTGATACCCATCACGTGACACGCCTGCTGCATCACCTCAGCAACAAACTGAACTCCGTTGTCGCTGATCATCCTGCGCGGGACTCCATACCTCAGAAAGACCTCGGATATTAAAATCTCAGCGCATTCCACGCTGGTGGCCTTCTCCAACGCAAATAGCTCAACCCAATGGGAGCACGTGTCTTCTATAATTAAAATCCAACGGTTCCCTTTCGAAGTCTCTGGTAGGGGTCCGAACAAGTCGACCGATACCACTTCGAATCGCCGGGTGGGTGCAGGAGTCTGGAATAGTCCTGCAGGCTTCCTGTTGTCTATCTTGTATCGCTGGCAAGCTGCACAGCGTTTAATATAGTCTGTGACAAAAGACTTCATACCTGGCCAAAAGTATCGTGCTCTGATGCGTTGTAGGGTACGTTCAGCACCAAAGTGGCCTGCCGTAGGAGCGTCGTGGAACTCTATGAGGACAGCTTCTCTCTCGTGTTTCGGAACCACGAGGCAGGCGGACTCGGCGTCCTCCGATTCGGGCGCGCACCTGTACAATACACCATCAGATACCAGGTACCCTCTCTCTGACCATCCTCTCCCCCTGAAGGGATCGTCGTTTGTCTCAAGGTCTTCGACGATACTCTTCAGCTCTGGGTCCTTGAGTTGATTAGAGCGCACATCTTCAGATGTCCTATGTGGTATATCTACGGTTACTAAGCATACCTCACAACCAACAGGGCGGCTTAGTGCATCGGCAATTACATTCACCTTCCCGGGAGTGGCTGGATGTGGCCAGGAAACCTTTGAGCTGCCTCTCGTTCTTCGGGGCAGGCATGTCAGCAATAGCTGAGGTTTTCTCTGGATCTACTTGCAGACCTCCAGGAACAATTATGTGACCAAGGAATTTCACAGAGTCACGGGCGAAGCAGCTTTTCTTTCGATTGACTCGAAGTTCGAACTTCTCGAGTCTCTCGAAGATAGCTTCGAGATCTTCAATATGACCTTCGAAACTCGGTGACAAGATTATCAGATCGTCCAAATATCCCAGAATAGTCACAGGCCTACTTCCTTGAGGGTCTGGTGGGATATCGGAGCTGTCGCTTACCTCTTGTCTTCTTATAGGCACACTCAGGTTTGACTTGAAACGGTCTATTAATCTCTGAAACGTGGCGCCAGAGTTGCGTAGGCCCATCGGCATCCTCTTAAACCTATAGGTGCCGGAGGGTGTAACGAATGCAGTTTTGTCGCGGTCCTCTTCAGCGACACAAACCTGGAAGTAACCGGAGTGGAGATCTAGCGTCGTCATGTAGCTGGTCGTCTTCGCTGCATGAAGCACGTCTTCCATGCGCGGGAGTGGGTACCTATCCGGCTCAGTCACGGCGTTGAGCTTACGGTAGTCCACGCATAAGCGGACGCCACCATCCTTCTTCGCGACTAAGACGACGTTGGCGGCCCACGGCGACTCGCACTCCTCTATTACGTCTGCACGCAGCAGCTTCTCAAGCTCACCGTCCAACAATTCCCTCTTACCTTGCGACATCCTATAGGGTGGTGAAGCGGTCGGTTCCTGCTTCTCGTCAACCCGAATGTGATGAGTGGCGTAAGTTGTAGGAGGGCCTTCGGTGGCGAAGCGCTCAACTCTCTCGGTTATGAGCTGGTTGAGTTGTGTCTTTTGAGCAGGTGACAGCTTCGTCCCTTCATCCTCTCTCAGCCCCAAGCCGGTGGTATCAACTTGCATCAGCTCTGCATCGCTGGTGGATGTAAGGCTAAAAGACTGCACAAAAGTATACTTCTGCCCTGGGAAATTATTAAAATGCCAACGGTTATGTTGGAGGTCCACTAATATACCTGCTTTAGCTATAAAGTCCTGTCCTAGAAGCGTCCTATTATCCGCTTCCGGTATCACTAGGAAAGTGGTGGGAATAACGCGTCCCTGAATGATGACGTTCGTGTCACAAGATAGTAACTCACGTACCTGCTGCGTTCCATCGGCGAGGCCGAGGTTGCGACGTGTCTTTGTAAAAGTAGTCCCGCTATCTAATAATATTTTATAGAGACCGGGACTAGCAAGACTCTCAGTAGCACCTGTATCCAGCACTGCAACACCTACTAAATACGCAACTTCTATTTTGACCGTAGGGTGTGACAGATCAGACTCATGGGTGATAGCACTTTGGAAACTCACCTTTTCAGCGGAGGGCGTGC
Source organism: Anorthoa munda (assembly GCA_945859665.1). NCBI lineage: Eukaryota > Metazoa > Arthropoda > Insecta > Lepidoptera > Noctuidae > Anorthoa > Anorthoa munda. The sequence goes on along the minus strand of OX243894.1, from coordinate 5,267,185 downwards.
CTTTACACGTCGGACACTTCGAACGTATTACTCCTTCTCGACCGCAGCCGTAACATGACAGCGGTGCATTATTACTTTGGTCACCCGATTTTATTTTCATTTTGCATTCATCTATCGAATGACCAAACCGTTTACAGAAAGCGCAGCGCGGTCGAACACGTTTCGTATTCGAATTTGTATCGTTACAAATATTCGAACTAGAGTCGGACACAGCGCGCGAAGGGTTACTTTGATTAACCGTTGCAATCGGAGGGTTAATGTTTACATTTCGAGATTTCGCGGAACTTGCAGTGTTATTACTATTATTAGTCGAGATATTCGCGTTATGAGACTGAATTTGTGATTTAGTATGACTTACCTCACCTAGTGTCTCCTCAACATACCTTGCTCGCTCGAGTAGACAGTCGACACTACTTACACTATCGCGTGACACTCTTTTACGAAACTTACGATGTAATAGGCCGTAAACTATGTCTACTTGCATAACATCTGGTAGCTTATATGGTATACGCGACATTTCTGCTCGCACTCGCGATATAAAGGGATCGACACTATCGTTATCACTTTGTTCGCGCGCGAATATTTCTCGTAAGATCCGGTGGGCGGGGCGCGGGGCGCCGTACATGAATCGAAGGCGGCGTATCGCGTCGTCCCAGGTCTCCACGGTAGATTTCACTCCTTGCCACCACACTGCGGCGTCTCCGGTCAGCAACATAGGTAGACCTCGAAGGGCGTGTTCATCGGATACACTTGCGCACTCTTTGTAGATGAGCACGCTCTCGACAAATGCATCTAGGGCTTCGGTACTGCGAGCGGCTCCGTCGAAGCGGGCCGTGCACCGGGTAAAGTTGCTGTGCATGCCGTGCATGCCATGCACGGTCGGTCCAGTGTGTGCAGTGGTGGGTTGAGTCGGTCCCGTAGGGTCGCTACTCGTTGACGTCGGTGTCGACGTCGCTACGCTTCTCATGACGTTGGATAACAATCGTGTGAGCTGTTCTTCGGACATGGAAATCATGTTTCCACATGCCGTGGTCGGGATCGGTGTAGCCGTTGTCGTGGTGTTCACGCTCGCGGGGTTTGCTACCGCGTGGCTTTCCTCATCGCTACTGGAACTAACGTTTTCCTCCTCGTTTGCGTGCGCGCGGCGTGTTTTCGGCGGCATCTTCTCGACGGTAACACTCGGTAATGAACGCAAGCGGTAAATAATGGCAGTATAGTCCAGTAGATGCACTAATTACTCGATCCGTGACTATGTAGAACACTGTTCGCGTGGATTTCGTTCGCACTCGCGTCGGTTATTTCCCGTGTCGTAGGTATTTGCCGTACGGAGCACGTGCCACGAGTTGGGCGCAATTTGTAACACAATATATCTTTATTATGTAACGTATTATAAGGTTTTAGGTGTAGTCTCGAAGGATAACCAACGTTATAACAGAAATATTAAGTATAGAGGCCGTCGCACGAACGCAGCGAGCGCGGCGCGGTCTCTCTCGGTACGTAGCGGGGAGCCGACTGGCCACGCGAGCGAGCGGTGGCGGGGGCGGAAACAAGGGAAGTACCTATCCATGACGCGGCGACGCGGGAGTAACATGCAACACAACGCTACACTTTTTTATTTATGACGTGTTTCGGGGGTTTCACAAAATAAACTGATATTCCAGTATTTGGTGCTTTATTGTTCCCGAAAAGAAATCACGTTACACAAGACACCAATAGGGAGATTACTGAGGCCACTGAGACAACTGCTACAATTGCAACTGTAAGTATTTTGAAATTCATTTGAATAATTAATCATATATGTCTTAGTTTATAATTTTTTTTTTTATGCACGTCTGGTCACATTACCACAGCTGGTATGCTCAGAGAAACAATAAGCTCAGTACTCATACTGTCTAGAAGCCCATCAACTGAGGCAAGTGAGAGTCGAATGGAACCACCACCACAGCACCAACAAGCATCAACCACTCCACCTAGGATAGTTGTATTATAAACTCTGCCTGTTATGGTACAGCCAATACCTATTTAATTTGATATTTCAGGCTTTTCAAAGAAGTCAAGGCAGTAGCGTGCATTTAATAAGTAGACAGTGCCCACCCTAAAATAATTTTAAACTGGCTTTAATTATCACAACAATAAAATATTAACAATTATTATTCCTACATAATAATGATACTTTTGATATTTTTGACACGTCTATTTACTGCTTACTTGCATAGGCAAGTAAGCAGGAGGCCAACTTTGAGCCGCAACAGAGAAGCAAGTAACCAAGCAAGCCTTAACGCTCAACGTATCAGCTCTCTATTAAAAGCTGATGCGCTTGCTGAAGAGGAGCATGCATTAAATATAAATATTTAGAACGAAAATTACAAACAAGCGAAACTAAAAACAGCACAAGAAGAAATTCAATTAGAAATATTGAAAATGGAATTAAATAAATTGCAAAATTAATTTATATTGTTTATATCGTTTTACACAAAAACATTAAAGTAACACAGATTTTTCTCACTATTCCATTACTTTCAATTATTTAGATTAAATATCTATCAGTACTGTAACATATTTCCTTCAGTATCCAGATAATTGTAATTTATCAATTTCATTGGTGTAGGAATTAGAATTATTGATGAGTATTTTCTTCCTATTAACTTGTTAAAGTCTGAAAAGACAAAGAAAGGATATTACTATTTTTAATTTATTATAATTGATAGACATTTATGACCTAAATAGTCTATATTATATGGTACATAGAACTGTGTAAAATCATCGTGCTAAATAGTTTGTCACAAGTTCACTACGCCTTCTGTAATTTGGATTTCTCCTGTGTGATCTTCCTGTATCTACTGCTAGCTATTAAAGCATTCCAAGAATCTGGATTTATAACTTGGTTATCATTAGGAGGTGTGGCTTCACCACTTCTTCTTGCAACATTGTGTAATACAGCTGTGGCAATAATGATTGGAAAGGAATTCTGTAAGAAATCTTCCAAGCCAATAGCCATAGCTGGGAAACGTCGTCGACGCTTGAAAGCAGTTTAAGACGAAAACTGGGCGTTTAAGAATTTAAACTAGTTTTAGCTTTAACTAGTTTAGTTTGTAGTGGTGAAAGGCAAAATTAAGCTCTAATCTCGATTAAGCGCATAAACTGAGTTTAGTTGAACTGCGATTAGTGAACATTGGAGAAATCTGCCCTTATTCAAATTGTTCAATACAGCTGACCAAGTCCATACATACAATGTATTATCTTATCTTATATTTATTTTCAGCTTTCGAAGTCGCGATTCCGGTTAGCGAGCGTCACTTTGAATTCTAGTGTTCTGTGGGAGTTTTTTTTAAAAACTGGATAATGAATAAAAAGCGAAATGCAACTGTTGTGGTCGTGGTTCAAAACTTTAACTGTGAATTTGAAAACACATTTGAAGTGAAAACACCTCCATGCGTATACATCCATTTATACAGCGCATTCTACGGCAAGGACCCCAGAACAAAGTCGTGGGCAGGAAACCTCAGGCGATGTCCAACCTCAGCCCTCGTCGTCCAGCTCCGATGCTGCATCAGCTTCTACGTCCACTGCTGCAAGTACCATAGCGCAACAGCGCATTAATAGCTACGGAATTGGTAAAAAAGTAACACAAACTAAAAAAATACAAATTGATAACGACCTTGCCGATTTATTTATAGACAGTTATCACCCTTTCTCTTTAGTAGAAGAACGTGCTTTTAAAAAGTTTGCCTGACACATACCTGGATACGAGTTACCATCGCGAAAAACTGTATCTAACATTCTGATTCCCACATTATACGATAGAACAGTTCTACAAAAAAAAGAAGAAATAAACGATATTCAATTTATATCTCTAACAGACTTATGGACGTCTCGGGTCAATGATTGCTGTTACGGGGCACTATATAACAAAAGATCTTGTTCTTAAAACATTTTTACTAAAATGTGCATAGTTTAAAGATAAGCAAAGCAGTGCGAATATTCAAGCTGCATAGCTCGAAACGACCAAAGAGTGGAATGTAACAAATAAAGTAAATTTTATTGTTAGTGACAACGCACCCAACGTCAAAAAAGCCATAGCTGATATAGGGTGGAAGCATTACGGATGCTACGGCCATACGTTGAACTTAATAGTGCAAGATGCCCTGAATTTAGTCCAAGCTTCTTTGGATAAAGTCAAAACTATCGTCCGACGTTTTAAGACAAGTACAGCAGCGCTAGAAAAATTATTAAAGGCGCAATCACAGGAAAAGCCGGAAGTGACACCAAAGCGCTTGATATAGGAAGTACCAACCAGATGGAACTCTACGTTTGCTATGTTACAGCGATTTGTTGAAGTAGAAAATCATATATGTGCCACTGTTGCAATTCTTAAAAAAGATTTACCAATCTTAACTATAGAGGAATGGACAATGTTTCACGAACTAGATGCAAGGTTTTAAAAACCTTTTGACAAAGCTACGAAAGCTATGAGTGGTGAAGATTATATGATAGCCAGTACCATCATAATAATGACACGCTGTCTTAGAGAATCTTGTGACAAACTGTTTCTGGAGGGCTTTACTGTTATAACAAATAATGTCATTACAGCACTTCGGACTGGCTTAGATAAAAGACTAGAAGGTGCTGAGAGAAGTGGTACGTTCTCGATATGTACAATTTTAGACCCAAGGTACAAAACAATTTGTACATATGTAAATGTCTTCTCTGACACAAATGATGCTGCAAAAGCAAAGAAAATGATGGAAGAGATACTTGCAGCTGATATTAGAGGGCGACGACCTGCAGAAACCCAACCGCAACAATCCACTTCAAACTCAGTTTCCATACCGGTACGAGATAAATTTTCTCCTTGGTCCATTTTAAGCAATATTGTCGGGACGCTGCAGCAGCTAGTACCCAAGCAACACAGACTGGCTGAATAATCATTGTATAAAAGCGTTTGTTATTAAAAAACCCAATTAAACAAGAAAAATAGTTATAAATTTCCAATATTAGCTGATATCGCATTGTATAGGATGTCCGTACAATACCAGGTCAGTTTATACTAGAAATGTATAGCTTAATATGTAGCCGTGTGTACACTACCTTCATTAACATCCTTGTAATGGCAAAAAAAAAATATTTCCATTTGTTTATAGGTTGCTCAGCCCCCGTACCATGACGTGTCAAAACTATCATGGTTCGACTGTGAAAAAAGAGACAGATATATCCGTCCCCTACGCACACTTAAAATAACCTTGCTCTAAGAGCTTATGGTCACCCCTCTGATCAATGAACGAAAACAAACACGACGAGCGAGCCGGTATAAACCGGTTTCTCTTCGTACGCGGCGAAGCCGCCGCCAGTGCTCACGCACACACGCGCTTGTAGTAGTAGTATATTATAAGAGCGCTTGTAGACGTCCGTTTTTTTCATCGGATAACGGACCGTGTTTTTTGCTGGATTCGCGGTGGTTTATGAATTATAATGAATGTGTGTACATGCACCGGACATCGGTCCGGCGAACAATTTACGCCGGATGCACCACCCCTTCCCCTCGGCGCGACGGACACCGGTCCGGTGTAAGAAATGGCGGTCATCCACGCCAGTGTATTGGTGCGTGTTGACGCTGCCGGACGTGTTGCCTGTTTTCTGTTAATTGAGTGCCGTCTACCTGCGTTCTTTTAAAAATGGGTGATATTGACATGGAATTGTTAATAAGTTTGGTTGAAAATAGGCCTGTACTGTGGGACAAAACCCAAGAGTGCTATAAAAATAGACAGTCGAGTTTTGCCGCTTGGAGAGAAATTTGTCTTGCGTTAAATGAAGGTTTTGAAACGATGTCCGAGAAAGAAAAAAATGATTTTGGTAAGTAACATTTTATTTTCATTATTTTTATGCATGTTGATTTTGCCATGGTACACGCCCTACTGGTGACATGAAAATATACTCTGCATATTTGTTACGAATCATATTTGCTGTTACATTACCTCGTGTTGAATGGGAACGAGGCAAATGGCATAGAGTAGACACCATGTGTGAACTAGCATTGTCAGTAGCATTATTAGCAATACCCTCTACTTTATGAATTATGTTTTGTAATAAGCAGCATGTTTTTACAATGTTAACAGCAGTATCTGTTGAAACATTTAATGGTCTATGCAAAATCCTCCATTTATTGGATAAAATACCAAATGCGCATTCGACGTAGCGTCGCGCTCTTGTGGGACGATAATTGAAAAAAATAATTATTGAGTCAAGTTGATGCCCACCGTAAGGACGAAGTACGTGTTGATGTAAAGCGAAAGCTTCATCAGCAACAAATACATAAGGTAACTCACTGCCTGCACCTGGCAACAGCTTAGGTCGAGGAATATTTAATTTATCGCCTACTATGCTTTTCCAAAATTCTGTTTCTTTAAATACTGCTGAATCGCATTCTTTGCCGTAGGCTCCAACATCAATAAAAACAAAATTATAGTTTGTGTCTACCACAGCCATTAATACTATTGAGAAATAGTGCTTGTAGTTGAAAAACATTGATCCACTTTCTTCTGGCTTGATGATTCTAATATGTTTGCCGTCAATGGCTCCCAAGCAATGAGGAAAATTTGCATTCGTCTCGAAATTTTTTGCTATTGTTAACCATTCGTCTTCCGATGGTAGTTTCATATAAATTGGAGAAAGGGTTTCCCACAATGCTTCAAATACTTCTTGTACAATACAGCTGATAGTTTTTATACCCATTCTGAAACTGTAATGTAGATCACTAAATGTGTTCCCTGCAGCTAAATATCTGTAACAATTTTTTCTTTTTTAGGCAAAGATATCATAAAAAAATGGAACAATGCAAGAGATAACTGGATGAAATATCACAAAAAAGTTAAGGAATGTAAATCCGGCTCTGGTGCAAAAAATCTACGAAAATATAAATTCTACGATCAAATGCTCTTTTTGTGTAAAATTGTGACTCGCCGAACAACGGAAGCAAGTATTACATCAGAAAAAAACATCACACAATCTCACAACAAAGAAACTGACTCACAAACCAATAATGACCCTACCGCACCAGCCAATACTACCGATTTAACAAAAACAAGCAAGAAGAGAAAGACAGACTGTAGCGAAGTTGATCGACCAATGCTTACTTTAATTAAATCAGTTGAAGATGAAGACAAGAGTAAGAGTATGTGTTTTTTCAAAGGTATTGCTCCGATTGTAGACAAGTATAGTGATGACGATTATGTTGAATTCCAATATGAAGTCATTAAAGTTATGAGAAATTTAACTCGGAGAAATCAAGCGTCCATGCAGCAGCAAAATTACGATTACAATATTAATCGAGGCTACACTACGGCTACACCCGACTACAGGATACACGAATATCAACCAACACAACCCATTCCATCGACATCCAGGATGCCCTATGAATATCAGCCAACACAACTCATTCCATCCACATCCAGGATGCCTCAAGAACTCATGCAGCAAGATGATTCCTAATCTTCAATTATTACTGAATTAAGTTCAATCACATCGCCTGATTACGATTTCGATTTTTCTAAAACTCCTTAATTTATTTTTTGAGTATAATAAAACAATTACTACCTACTAAATTTTGTTTTAATTAATACAGGTAATCAATCCCCTTTTCTATAATTTGAAATTGAACATCTCTTTAACATACCTTATCGTAACGGCTAATCTCTCTGCTGCCGGGGAAATAGATTTACGCATGTCAGTATCCTCGTGTCTTATTTTATCATATATGGCTGTTAATAATAGTTGAAAGGTTTCTTTCTTCATCCGAAAATAATTGTAAAATTTAGTTTCATCTTCTTCCAACTGCGTAAAAAGAGTTTGAAATGCACCATATTTTTCCCTTTCCAATAATATAGGATGCACCCACGATGACCTTTTACGTTTTTCTATTTCTTTTTGTTTCTTCTTGTACAAATAGTAGGCCAATACGAGTTTTTTTTTCTTATTATTCGACATTTCACACGTGTGTAATCTCTGACTACCAGTTCAAAACTAACGCATATAGACGGCAGTCCATCCATCCGGTAAAAAAAATATGTATACAAGGATAGCCGTTTATTGACGGTCCGTTATCCGGTGAAAAAAACGGACGTCTACAAGCGCTCTAAAGCTTTGGCTGTTCTGTTCTCTATCGCGCGCGGCGGTATTTTATCGCGCATTGGCTTTTCAGCCGAGCATTGAGAATCCATCAGAGTGCATCCCCTAAAAAAACCCTGTTGGACTTTCTTAGCTCGGAGCCACGGTAGTTGCTCGAAGCAGTTAGCGCGGGATATTTTATAACGAATTGAATAATCGTAGCCGTCGTAACTTTAATAACTACAATATATATATATATCTAAAAATGAATCCCTATTTCTCTATTACGCTTATTCTTTTTTGTTGTGTTTGTTATCGTTAGGATATACGAAAAAAAAAATTACAAAACTAAGTTTGCTGGGTCAGCTAGTTAATTTATAAAAGGTATAAAAAAGGATGATATTTATTTTCACTATATACATACATATATACTCACGCCTTTTTTCCATAGGTTTTTTCACTAATAGGTATATTTTCAGTTATTAAAGTAGGGTGGATTTTTGAGACGGGACAAACAAGTACCTTTTTCGATGTCGTTACAAGAAAAATGTCTTTAGGAGATAAAATAAACTTTTTGAAACATTTTAACGAGCATTCACAGATTTTGAAAAAAATGTATTTTGTTTTTTGAAATCTCTCATTTTCTTGCTGATAGTATTCACTCAATTTATTTCTTTACTTACAATACAGTTTAATTTTGTTCCGATTTTCTTCTGGAAATTCAAGCAATTTTCCTCAACCTTCAAATCCAGTAATTCAAACTAATAATAACAACGATCCAATTTATGAGGTAACTAGCTTTTGTCCGCGGCTTCGCACTCGTGGACCTGCTTCTCCTTACCATATTTTAACAGTATGTAGAGAAAAAGAAAAAATAATGATGATAAAATAATGTTATGTGAAAATGTTTCTTAGGACAGACTTTTCAACCATTTTGGATGTTGACGCCAATATCACCAGACAATTTGATGAGCTAACACGTGAACACGCTACATAGAACTGTCCATGACAAAAGCAATTCTCCCTCAAATCTACACCAGCATACTTCAGAGTTTGTCCTTGAGCCTTATTAATTGACATGGCGAAGCAGACTTCCTGTCCCTAAGTAATTCCTATATTTATGCGGTGAGCCTTTTATAGTTACCAACAGACTTTTTTAGACTTGAAAGTATTTTTAATAATTTTTCCTTTGTAAAATAAGGGCTTTAGTACACAACATTTAATCCCCCATGATCCACCCCCACCAAGGACGGAATTCCCAAAAAAACCTTAATGTGCGTTAGATTTTAATCTTCAGCACAAACCCAAAATTCGAAGATCCCGACTTTAAAACTGACGGATTTTCATACGAATTTTCATACCCTATTTCACGCCCATAGGGGTGGAATTTCCAAAAATTCTTTCTGAGTGCTCACCTACACTACCAAAGGAACCTACTTGCCAAGTTTCATGATTGAAGCTCCAGCCGTTTGGGCTGTGCGTTGATGGTCAGTGAGTGAGTCAGTCACTTTCTTCTTTTATATGTTAAGATTGCTGAGGAACAAGAAATTGTAGAAACATCTACGTCTCAATTTGTCAATGATCACAATACGACAACCCAGTTTAACAAGATATACGACATATTAGTTTTAATCACACAGAATCAGGAAAAAATTATGAAAAGACTTGGGGAAATGTCCTTTTATCACAACTTTAGCTCAAGCTCATGGATTTGAGACAAAAAGATTTATTATGGAACCTATCTGTGACTGATATATACCAATAGTGACATCTGTTGGCGGGCAGCGGGAAATATTATGTGATCACCGCTATGTAGGTTGGCAATACGCATTAGTCGTTATTGTGTTGGTAATTACTAGTTAAACATAGCGCGGGATACGTTCTGAGCGCGCGATTGGTTAGTTCATTGACACAAAGATGACTGACCAATAGCGTCGCCTCCGCGCTCTGTGCGCTCTATAAGTTAATTGATTAGTTCACAATAGGCGCCAAATTGCCAACTTGCATACTAGTATAGTTGTCGCCCTTCGCTGCTAGAGGGCGTCCGCATTTATGAATGACCGGGCACTTATGGATGGAGAAATAGTTAATATTACTTGCGCTGCTCGCCACCAGAGGGACAGTATGAATGGGTTTTCTGAATTTGTCAATGAATACTCAAGTTGTCGCTACTTGACGCTAGGGGAAGTACTGTAGATTACATGTAGAATGTTCTAGAAGCTTCCAGAACCGGAAATAGTTAAAATATGTATCATCTTCCGCCCACATTTTCTTTGTTAGAGTCAGTCGCCTACAAAACCTTTCAAGATTCACACGTTTCGTATTTTGTAACCGCGTATTGTTAATCCTGTCATAGAGTAAACCTGTGGATAAAACGCTAATAAATCTGGTTGTAAATAGCCCTAGTGTTTCATTGCAGCCAGAGGTCCGCTGTCCTATTCACAAAAATGACACTATCCAAAAAAAAAGTTAATTAAAAAAATCAAAAACCCGACTGCTTAAAAAGCAAACAAAAAAGACGTAAACAAGAAGAAAATCATGCTGTGCAGTCGGAAGATACATATTCGCGAGCTGGCGGACCAAAACCAGATGTAAGCTAGTCGTGGAGCCGATGTCAAAATTGGGTTCAAGCAATACAAAAATATCCTTAATCTTTTTTTCAATTAGTTAGGTCTTGGGATTGTTCTTACACAATTCAAAATAATGAAGAGTTCTTTAAAACCGTATTGAGAAATGCATTGAAAAGATAAATTTCAAAAAATATCCGTATCAACTAAGAAAAATAAGAGAACATTTAAAAAAAATACTGATGGCGAAGAGAACACACTGGATCTAGAGCGTGTAAAAAAACCAACTACATACATTTTAACAGACTGCTCTTTTAAAAAACACCAGGAAAAGAAATCACAGTAATTTCAGTGAAGATAATGAAACTGAGGCTAATAATAATGACAATGATAATAACGATGAAATGCCACCACCTTCCCAGCCACCTGCTAAGAAAGAAAAATCCAATGAAAGTGATAACAAATTCATTAAAATTCTAGAAAAGATTATTGAACAGAGACATATTTATCGAGTTCACCGAATTAGCAAAGAAAACACAGGGGGTGGGAGACGAGGACAAATTATTTTGCTTGGCTTTAGTAAATGAAAATACCCGAACATAGACGCCTTAGAGCCAAGATTGACATGTATCCAATCCGAAACACAATAGAAAATCCTATATGTCGCGGCATAAACGTGTTTTTTATTGTACTCAATCCAGCCTTATACCGAATTTGGGAAATAAACAAAAAAATATGCGATATTTAACGAAAGTGCTCAATTCCGATATTACATGCCCTAATCCCGAGCCTTGGATCGGGCGACTTGGTCCTACCTTATGGCTACCTTCTACTGGGGTTGTCTCAAAGACAGAGTCTACTCAAAACCCATTGCAACATTGGACGAGCTTCGCCAAAAAATCACACGGGCTTCGGATCATATCAATGGTAGAAGATATAAACGACGAATAAAACGATAATTTCTAAGGCGATGTCGTGCCTGTATTAATGCCGGTGGCAAACAATTTGAACATTTACTGTAATATAAATTAATAAAATAAATGTAAAATTATTTGTACCATTAGTTTTGATTCTTGCAACATTATTCAACAACAAAAATCCTGTTTTGGGCACATAGTAAAAGTGATTATTCAACATAAAAAAATCGGTTCTTGTTTAGAAATAGTTGGCATTTTTTTGTAGCTAGTTTTCCTAGAGTATTTTAGAATCTTGGTTGGTTGCGACAATTTAAAAAAAAAAATTGCCATAGTATTGTCAGCACTGTTTTTATACACCACGATGAGTAAAAGTAGACTGAAAGTAAAAATCTTTCTAAATTTTAGGGGAAAAATTTATTTTGATTAATTTTTGTGTAAAAGCTACATGTATTCTGGTATTTTAAGGGGGTGGATAGCAGTGCTACTTAGGTTGCAGATACAAAAAAGAAAATAAATTTTTGAAAAATTGTGGTCATGGTAGTTAAAAATACCATTCGGGGTGTCGATTTACGAAGAATTTAATTTTTTGACTCAGAAAATAGCATTACTACATTTATTGCACAGCAGATTGAACATGTTCTCTCATTTGTAAATGCTTTTAATCCAACATTAGATTTTGAAAACATAGAAGAAATGGATGATCCAGGATATACGAAAAGAAAGTCTTAAAATGAGAACGGGCGATTCTGACGAAAGAATCTCAACGTTAATTATTACACCACGTCGAACATTGGAGACATTGATGGATAAAGTACGGGAGATTCTTCTCCAAGATTTTGTACCAGTAAATCTTGGTATTCATCAATTGAGGAGGGAACAACTCTTGCAACATAACTTGTTAATCCCAAGTGGCACCCAACAATAACAATGCAATTGTAATTTTTGATGGGACATAAATATATATATACATAAGAGCTCTAATTAAATTATTTAAAAGCAGAGTTATTCCCTCCACAAATATAGAAATCTTGAAACCTTTTATGATTGTTGCTAGTGATGGATATATTATTGATTGTTATGGCCATAAAGCGACCACATCAGATGCTGACATTATGAAAAACCTTTGTCACGATGGTTCTGATTTAAGGATGTATTTTAGAGAAGAAAGTGTTCATACTTGACAGACAGAGGTTTCAGGGACAGTATGGGTTATTTAGAAGGTTGTGGCTATAGAACTTGTATGCCAGATTCCCTTCTAGAAGGTACAACCAAAAAGCAAATCGAAACCGTTGTCACAATTTCTAGAAGGGTGGTAGAGGCTGTTAATGGTCACTTAAAAAGAGACTTCAAGTTATTAAGGCAAGAATATTTTCAACGGTCTCTACCACACATGATGCAAAACTTTCAAATAGCCGCAGCTTTGTTAAATAGGTTTGGTGTTCGCTTTCAGGATAACCATATATACCAGGGATATATTACAGAAAATTAGGGAAAAAGTGGTCTCGAAAATAATCTGTCAGACATGGTTCAGGACTTGAACATGAATAGAAGGATAACTCAATTTAGGAATATTACTGCAGATCGCAATAATCTTTTATACTTCTCGACAGTAGAATATTCGGAAATAATTTTAGAATATTCTGAAATAATTTTATTCGCCCTGGGAACGTATCAGATCAGACAAGCGCGTTCATATTATGGCGAACATATAAGTTTCCACGGCGGATACAAAATAGAGGTTAGTAGTGAACACATTCATTCTTCTGAATACAATCTTAGAGGGAGTGGTTTGACAACGTTAATAAGAGGAAGAATAAAATCACGCCACGCAGCTAGAAGACGGTATTACGTCTATATCTTAATAGAATACTGTAGTAGCTGTTTGGTTGGTCGGCGGACTTTAGGGTGTTGCGCCCATGTTATGACTCTGGTGTAGTATTTAGGATGGGCAAACATCAAGATAATATCAAAGTAAACAAATCATGACATGATCCGACATATAATTGCACCTTACTTTACATAAATCAATCATTAGATCACACCTCCCCATACATTTTTAAAATAACACAAGCTTTCTATAGTTATGACATAAAAATAGGTCAAATATTGACATCTGTGAAAACTACCGGATCAGTCGGTGTCACGTTGCACTGGGTAAGAAGGATGACACTTTGTTTGTCCATGCCGTATGGACGCGAGCGGGGCTTACGGCCAGCGGCCATTTGCACGGTTGCTGCTTTAGCGAGCGTACGTAGGTACGATTCGGAATGCAGTCACCATCAGAAAACGAGTACGATATTGAACTTTATATCAAATCTTTATATCGAATCTTTATAAATGTAATTCAAAATCGTCCTGGGTTGTGGGATATGTCAAAACGAGAATACAATGATCATGTTGCTAAAAAAAGGCATGGGATGAGATATGTACCTACTCTATTTATTCCAGACTTTGAATTGAAAACAATAAAGCAAAAAAAATGTTTATTTATGTTTTTGCTGGTATACACCCTGATTACAAAATGGACGCCAAGATGGCAATAATGAGCAGGGGTATTTTACAACTGTGGAAACATCGTCTTCCTTCGATTCTTTCCAACCACCATTAACTCAAATTACTCCAGTAACCTATGCCAATACTCCTATCATCTACTGAGCGATGACACTTCATAAGAGTCAGTGTACAGCGACCTATTTACCGATAATACGATTAACGAAATCTTTAATACACCTACATACACCTACATTTATTTTAATTATGACGTAATGACGTCGCGAAAATGCTGATTTGAAAAACTGTTTGACTTGTGATGTAGTAATTGTAAGGTATAAAAAAAGGTATCATTATTCGAATATAGTCAGTGTATTCTCGAACCTCGTTCGTTTCATTTGTCTCCTAAACACCCGACCTTTCATGGCGACCCTGCCTGTAACAGAAGTCGGCCTCGGGGTAGGCTGGGCACTTCTTCTCATGCAACCGAGCGGGTGGGCAGGTTGCGGATAGCCCAACGCGGGACTGACCGATGGCGGTTCCACTTGCTATTGGTTTTTCCAGTGATCGGGGCATCTGATAAGATCCCGGACAAGAGAAGTTCCCGAAAGCCAAACCCCAGGCCTAGGGTAACCTAAACACCACTCTCCTATGAGCCTTTCATCCAAACACTCCATCCTTTCCCTTTTCGTAAACATCCCGTCGATCCCTAAATCCCAAGGTCAACTCCCAGGCCTAGGGTGACCCCCCAACCCACACCTCTATCCATCAGATTCCTTCCCTCCTTTTCCTTTAATCCCGTCGGTCCCAGAGGAAGGGTAACCTCGATTCCAAAAAAGCCCACCCCCACAATCATGAACATGCAGGAGGAAAAACAAACTACCCAGGTGGGTCCCGGCCAAGCCGGGGTATTCCACACCGCTTCGGCGGTCGGCTCCCATCGTAGTGTGGGGGAAGCATCCAACTGCAAGAGTGATTCTCTCTCTCTCTCTGATGGCGCGCTTTGCTACGCGGCTGGCTGCTGATTTAGCGCCCAAACCACTGGCTGCGACAAACGCGCCAACAAACCCGACCCTGGCTGCGACTACGCGCCCTTAGACCCGACTTCGGCTGGGACCCACGCGCCAGCACCCACTACATGGGGCATGCCCCCCGCGAACCTTGGGCAACAGAGCATCGTGCGGAACAGCTCCACTTACTCAGACCGACACGACAATACAGACACGGGGAAGGTTGACAGGCCTGGCAGCTCTATCAATCACCCGGCTGATGTCGATGAAGTACGCCTGGAAAAGCGCGGAAAAATCCCAGCCGGGAAGAAGGAAGTAGGCGACCGAAAGCGCAGCACGAGCGAAGGCAACAGCCAGCGCGAAGCGCGATCGGACGCTGAAGGGAGGGTACGCGACCAGCCACGAGTACGCGCAAGGGCAACCCAGCGCGACACGCGGCCGGACGCAGGGCCACGCGACCAGACGCAAGTACGTGCGGGGGAAACCCAGTGCGAAAAGCGGCCGTAATTGCTCAAGACATTTGATTGATATTTTTCAAAGATTTGACATTTGATTGATATTTTGACATTATTATAACGTATTTTTTTTATTTTTTATGGTTAATATTTTTCAATTATTCTGTTTAAATTCATTTTGTGTTTTCATTTTCAAACTGTTCATGATTAACTTTTAAAATATTTACATGCCATATTACCTGGCGAACTATTTGTTTTTTTCAATGTTATCCTGCATGCACGTATTATTTATTTATGCATGTACACGCGTATTTTAGCAAATAAACATATCTTTATCTTTGTGTTAGACAAACATGAAAAACAAACTAATTCAGTTTATATTAAAAAGCAGGTTATCCCAGCGTGCAAAGTTATTATTGTCGCCAAAATATGATAGTGTCGATGAGCTAACAAGGGATATGCGTAAATTACTACTACCACAAAAGAGTTACATCGCTATTCAGACAAAATTACAGTTTTGTAAACAAGATAATAAAACAATTATAGATTACGGCAAAGAGATGTCAGAACTCTTTGTAGATTTGACGATATCGCAAGCTGACAGCGATTCAGCCAAGTATGCTTTATTGAAACCCATGAATGAGAAGTTAGCAATCAAGCGATTTGCGGATGGTTTGCGGGATCGTTGATTAAGTACCATAATTGCGGCGCGTAATTTTACTTCATTAACAGAAGCAATCCAGACAGCGCAAGATGAGGAGAAACCCGGTCCCGGTGGCTCATCAGAACTAATAGGTACGTACAGACGATCGCATTACCAGGGGTCGGAGAGCCCAACGAGGCTACCGAGGCCAACGAAATTTCGGCGCAAGGGGTGGTTCACAAAATGCAAACCAGCATTAGGGTCATCGGCCACAGGTACCACATGGTTATGGTAATAACAATTATTATCGTGGTAATTATAACTAGAGTCATCACGAATCGTCTCGCGCGCAGGTTCGACGATTACCAGCCTCCCGAACAAGCCGGATTTCGTAAACGATTCCGATACGCTGCGGCAGGTTATACAGAAGACCGAAGAGTACAATCTGCCTCTCTGTTTAGCGTTTGTGGACTACGAGAAAGCCTTCGATTCGATCGAGAGTTGGGCTGTACTGTAGTCTCTCCAACGGTGCCAAATCGACTACCGGTACATCGAGGTGTTGAAGTGTTTATACCAAAACGCCACCATGTCAGTTCGATTTCAGAATCAGACTTCGGAACCCATCCTTCTGCAGCGAGGTGTGAGACAGGGAGACGTCATATCTCCGAAACTGTACACCGCTGCACTGGAGGATGTCTTCAAGGTTCTGGACTGGAGAGGGCTAGGCATCAATGTCAATGGCGAGTATATCACTCACCTTCGATTTGCCGACGATATAGTGGTTATGGCTGAGACCTCAGTACAATGCTCGAAGACCTCAGTAGAGCTTCCGAAAGAGTGGGTCTTAGGATGAAAATGGACAAAACCAAAGTGATGTGAATGAAGTGATGTTGAATGCCCATGTTACACCCACTCCTATCAAGGTCGTAGACTCTACACTCGAAGTTGTGGGCGACTATGTCTACCTGAAACAAAGGGGTTGGGTAGGGCCAAATTCGAGAAACAGGTCAACCGTCGAATCCGACTCGGCTGGGCAGCGTTCGGGAAGTTGCGCGGTATCTTCTCGTCCAACTTACCACAATGTCTCAAGACAAAAGTCCACCACCACCAGTGTGTGTTGCCAGTGATGACATATGGCTCTGAGACGTGGTCGCTTTTCAATGGGCCTCATCAGAAAGCTTACAGTCACTCAAAAGGCAATGGAGAGGGCTATGCTCGGCGTTTCCTTGCGTGATCGAATCAGAAATGTAGAGATCCGCAAGAGAACCAGGGTTACCGACATAGCACGAAGAATTGCCCAGCTTAAGTGGCAGTGGGCAGGGCACATTGCTCGCAGAACAGATGGCCGATGGGGCAGAAAAGTTCTGGAGTGGCGACCGCGAACCGGAAGTCGTGGCGTTGGAAGGCCTCCTACCAGGTAGACCGATGACCTGGTGAAGGTTGCGGGGATCCGCTGGTTGAGGGACGCAGGGGATCGGTCGATGTTGCGACGCTTGGGGGAGGCCTATGTCCAGCAGTGGACGTCTTTCGGCTGATATGATGATGATGAATTATAACAATCGTTATCGCAAAACTTATAGACCAGCGCGTGGTAACCGCGGCCGGGGTGTCGGGTTGCAAAAGGATACAAATGCCATAACAGAGAATAGCCAGGCAGCAACAGGCACTTCGAAAAATGAGTCATTAAATATATTTTTTCGTGACTAATGTCATCTTAAAGTGTAACATTTTAAATAAGGCGTTGTTTAAAATTGGTAACTGTAACCATAACATGCTAATTGACACGGGTGCTTCTATATCGGGAATAAAGTTGAAATGTTTAGAGCATTTACAGACTCCTTAACATAAAGAGAGAGTCAGCGTAAAAGGTATTGGTGGATATTTATTCTCTGAGGGTTATGTGAATTTAACTCTTAATTACAACGAGTATAGTTTTACACATAAATATACAGTACTAGCTGTCCCACGCGGCTTCGCTCCCGTCAACTGGCTACCTACCTACCCAACCCTACATACATGAAATTTTAACCGCTTACGCAGCGCACGCAACGGAAACTCTCAAAAAGGAATAATTTTGCCCGTTTTTGCAACATTTTTCGTTTATGCTCCGCTCCTATTGGTCGTAGCGTGATGTTATATAGCCTATAACCTTCCTCGATAAATGGACTATCCAACACAAAAATAACTTTTCAATTCGAGCCAGTAGTTCCTGAGATTAGCGCGTTCAAACAAACAAACAAACAAACAAACAAACTCTTCAGCTTTATAATATTAGTATAGATTAAAAGATTTACTGTGTACTACTGATGGCATTTTGGGTCAAGACTTTTTAACACGTTATAGAGCTATTTTAAATTTTGAAGTCAATACATTACAATTAATGTCAAATGAGTCTAAGTTAGTAACATTATCGATCGAAAATAATCAGACAAAGCGTCTCGAAATCGATAGAATGTATTTGTGCAAAATTTCCAGATATTTTCCATCTATACCAGGGGATAAATTATACGCTACCCTAATTTATGAACAGACAATTGACATGAATCCACATACTGTTACAATTTATACCAAACCATATCGATTACCATATGCTCAAAAACCGGAAACAGAGAAACAAGTCAAAAATATGTTAAATAACGGCATAATTGAGCCATCCCGAAGTGCATGGTCTAGCCCATTATTGTTGGTCCCCAAAAAATTTAATGCGGCTGGTAATAAAATGATAAGAGCAATAATAACCAGTCGGTGGATAATATGGACAGACACTCGAGGCCTGATCAACCAAGAGTGGTGGAAATAATTAAAAAACCGAAGGTTATTGTTGAACTTTCCTTAATAAACTCTAAGCAATTAAATTATTTACAAACAAAGGAATTTTAGTGGAGAGATACAAATATTATGTTAACGATTGTAACGGATCCACAAAATTATCTTGTAACTTCAGATTTATATTTAATAATTGGTTATTGCTGTTGGCGCATCACATGCGCGGGCTTCCGCGGGTTGTCGGTCCCGCGACGCGACGCCTGGCTGCGCGCCCGCCGCTCTACTCAGTTCACAGACGCCAGCCATTACGGGCATTATTTTGTATTTTTCCAAACTGAGTGTAAATTATAGCAATATTATACCCATTTTTATACCCTTTCATTATAAAATCCCAATTGAGCGCATTCAGTGGTCCTTGGATTGCACAAAAATAAACACCAGTTTTGCCTGTTACGTATGCTTAGGAATCTGCTGACATTGCGGACACTAAGCATTCTTAGACCTTGCTGACAGTGCAGTTACCGTGAAGCTAACGCACGTAGCTAGACATTCGCTGACACAGAAACGTACGTAGCATCAATATAGGAAGTTACTGACGGTGCAATTACTTCGAAACCGATGCTGCCATGACGTCAAGGAATCGATCAATGCCGAACTAATATTTAAGAGCATTTCTCGTAAGGAGGCATTCTATATTCCTACCTCGAGTTGGAATCAATACACGTAGGCTAGTTGTAATTAGTTTTATTAAATAATAGTGCACTCCACGCTCTCACATCGACCTGGAAAGTGTCATTTCGGGTTTCTTTCCAATCTCCCGGCTGTGGTAAACGTAATTGGCGCAGTCGGTAGGATATCCGCGGGAGACGTCGGGACACATCACACATCGATAATCACGTCTCGTGTCAACCGGGTGGCTATCAAGCACCGTTCCGGATATCCTGAACATACGGACCTGCTGCAGACCGAGAGGAGAATCTAGAAATCGATTCACGGGGAGAAACCAGAAGTGAAATAGCTGTAAGTACATTTGAATTATTCTCGTGTTACTCCCTCCTAAATCCTAACCTTCAGGGTTTACCATCCCAGAACCTTCAGTGCGCGGGGACCTGCATCACGTCAGGCCCCCCGACGAACTGTAGATATAAGTAGAGATATATTTTTAGATAAGCTAGAATTAGGCAACTTGGTTAGTTTAGATATGGCTCAGCACGGCCAAATACCATTTCTAAGGCCCTTCGAATTGTCCCGGATTTTGATAGTTATCCTAACGTGCTTGCGCGGTTTATTAAAATCCTTGACTCATTGGCAACACAATAACCAAGTGGTGCACCCGGACGCGAATTTTCTAGCTTGTGGCCATTAAACAGATTTCTTAATAAGATTCCTGGAACCATTTCGTATACCACTAACTCAATGGGATACCAGAGAGTTGGTTGGGCAGTCCAACCACCCTGATTAATAACCTTTCAAACCAGCACCATAATTTCAAGGAGCCGGTACCTAATTGGCCAGCTCCATTAGATCCACTCCATTCGTTTTTAAAATTTCCCTTTTTTTTGCCCCCAAGAATAGTTGCGACCTATAAAGATAATCATCATCATCTTCTTTTAATGTTCCCACTGCTGGGATACAGGCCACCCTTCAGTGGGAGGGAATGGGCCGTAATCCACCACACGGGCCCAGTGTGGGTTGGTAAAGATTATCTGTAGTACATAAAAACACGCACAGACTCTATTCCCATCCTTCCCAGTCCTAGCAACCAACGAGTTGACATTCACTTACATGGAGGCTGAATGCCCGAAGTCAAACCGGTGCCACAGCGAGAAAGAGGTCACCCACCAGATCTGCACCAAATCTGATTGCATTCAGAAGTCGATCACCAATCAAGTTCTGCTGGACTCCTGCCATCCCACTACAGTTACCCTGATGAGGGAAACTATGAAGAAACTCGATGACCAACTCTACGTCCTGTCATCCCCTCAGCAAACGGAATTACAAATTATCTGTAACCAAAAAGACCACATCGCTCCAAGGAAGTTATTTTGCTACAACTCCCGTTGGAAGTCGACTGAAATCTGAAGAGTTCACCATAGCAGATGCCGACGATGAAATCAAAGGCCAACCTCCCAAAATGATGAGGTTACCCTTCGATTCTGGGAAACGAGCTACATCAACTGCTCACATCAATTTGAACTCCGTGGATCTTCAGAGATTACACAGCATCCAGTACAGAATTATGATACAGAACCTCGTGCAAATGGGTAACACGCAGAAGAACACCTAACTTACCACAAGAACCAGCAGCCTCCGACTGTAACCCTGAAAAAAGACTCAGATCCCGACGAGATTCCGGCAACATGAAAATGTAGCCGGAATCTCGTCGGGATCTGAGTCTGAGAAAACTCAACGTGCTAAAATAGTTGCCGTTCTAAGGGTGGGGTAAATTCAAAAGGCATCCCTAGCCAACGTACAAACAATTTACGCAACTTTTGGCATAAACTCATTTTATATATGTCGCCGCGTAGGCGTGAATTTGCTAATTCATTATCCTAATTAATCATTTTTAATAACATTAGAAATATTTCAATGTATATTTAAGTTGGGTTTTGGGTTCAACGCCATCTATTGTCTATTGGCTTATTGTGGAATCAATTAATGTGTGTGTGTTTGAATGAAAATCTTTTGTTTATTTTATTTATTTTTTTACTATGTATAGGCCTGTGTTTGACCACAATCTCACCGTGGTCAGTGATGATGTGGCCGATGGTGGTAAGCACACAAAGCCTAGAAGGGAACTGGCTCTCAAGTGCTGCTGTCGGAACACACCGGAAGGTGCTTGGCGACAGATTTTCAACTTGAGGGTGGTTGCCAGCCAGGCGGGTACTACAAAGTACCCTACCACCGTGCTATGGTTTCCTCACGATGTTTTCCTTCACCGAAAGCTCAAGCTCATTGTAGGATTCGAACCCGCGACCTTCGTCTCGGTATCCGACGTCACTACCACTGAGCTATCATCGCCTCTTGATAAGCTAGTTTCAATGTTTAATTAATACGAGATGTTTAGATTTGTTCTCATTTGAACTATTGCACATTTGACGAAGTAAATGTGTTTGATTATGACCTAATGTAATTTTTTATTACGCAAAGTTGTCAACAATGGCGGATGTTATAATTTCTATGACCAATAACTAGATTTAATAATTTAATACGAGAACTAAACAAATTTGAGTAAACGATTAAATACTAAAAAGTCATAAGACTATTATTTATTTATATATACTTTATTGTACACCAAGATAAAAAACAATAATACATATGGAAACCTTAAAATTAAAACAAACATACAACAGGCGGCCTTATCGCGTTCTGCGATCTCTTCCAGGCAACCCAGAATGGAGAGAGATAGCCTGGACACGACATGGGGTTGCACTTGGTGCAAGTTTGAATAAAACAATAAGTAACAAACATAGTAACCACTAAATACAAAATACTAAAACAGATACATAAATACATACATACATATAAATATACAGTCAAGAAAACAATACAGCTCCAACAAGTAGAAGATCACAGTGACAGGTAGTGCTCCTTTACCAGTCTTTTAAATATCGGTAGTGATTGCGCGCGTTTTATTGTTACAGGCAATGCATTCCATAGACGAGCGGCCTGGATAGTAAAAGATTTGTCCAGGAAGATAGTGGAATGCATTGGCATTTTAAGTTTCATGTTATCCGATGACCTAAGAACTTTCGTGTGCGAGTCACATAAAAACTGAAATCGATTTTTGAGGTAAAGAGGGGTAGATGGGAAAAATAGTATATTATACAGGAGGGAAAGAATATGAGCATTCCGGCGAAGGCGAATTGGCAACCACTTGAGTTTCTCACGGAATTCTGAAACATGGTCATATTTGCGCAAACCAAATATGAACCTTATACATAAATTTTGAAGACGCTCAAGTTTATCAAGTTGTGCTTCAGTGAGATCAAGATAGCTGGCATCAGCATAATCAAGGATGGGTAGAAGAAGAGATTGAGCAAGAGCAATCTTAGTGGCAGTCGGCAGAAAATTACGCAATCTCCTCAGAGACCCAGCAGATGCGAATAGCTTGCGGCTAACTTCCTGTAGCTGGGCAGTCCAAGAGAAGTTCTTGTCAATGAATATCCCCAAGTTCTTAACATTATCGCTAAAGGATACAACAGAGTTATCAAAAGAAACTTGGGGAAGAGTCGTCCAGTCGATCCTTGAGACCAACCTTGAACTGCCCGACTATTTTACACAGCTATGTAATAATGAGAAACCTAATTTAATAAGATATTCAGATCACCGGAAACTCGGATAGTTTTATGATGAGATGACTATTTCAATAATAATCTACGAACAACTTTGTATTTGTGAGTATTGGGGTTGTTTAATGTTAAAATAATTAACTGAGCAGCATTTTAGTATTGTTTGCTAGCTTTATTCAACTATCCAAGTAATTAGTGTCTAAACAAAAACAATATGAGAGTTCCCCCCACTGAGAACGCGCACCGCGCGTTCAAAAATAATAACTCTTTAATAAATCTGATTGATTAGATGTTCGAAAACCTAATAAACATGTAACGCTAATTGTCATACTAGTTAGTCTCATATACTAATTTAAATCTATTGGCCTGGATTATAACCCCTCAAAGTGCAAAATTTACCTCTCCTCTCTGACTTTACCGACAAACAATTGACTTTAGATAAATTTAATGCTGTAGCCCCGCAAATCAAAATCTTAGAAAGGTTTCCTGCACCTCCAAGTTTCCCCTATTTTAGAAGAAAGTTTTTTATCTTTCATCGAAAAATGAAGAAGAATTGCCAAACTTAAGTGGCAGTGGGCAGGGCACATTGCTCGCAGAACGGATGGCCGATGGGGCAAAAAGATTCTGGAGTGGCGACCGCGAACCAAAAGACGATACATTGGAAGGCCTCCCACTAGGTGGACCGATGACCTGGTTAAGGTTACGGGAAGGCGCTGGATGCGAGACGCTCGGGATCGGTCAATGTGGCGACGCCTGGGGGAGGCCTATGTCCAGCAGTGGACGTCTTTCGGCTTAAATGATGATGATGATGTTGATGATCGTAGACAAAATCAAACATTTTAATGTTTTTTTTTTAATATAATTTTATTGGAACAAACTTGCTTAGTAAAGCTCTCGTTCATGTAGCAGCATGCCGATCTTGGATGAAGAGGGTTAATAGCTGGAGAGAAAGCGAACTTAACGCGAAAAACAGTCGTCAATAAGTCGAGCTGAGCCAGTAGTGAGCATTGAACACATACGGCCATAATTGAAAAAGCCAAAGATTCATCCAGTCACAAGACCTACGGCTGGGGAACTTTACGGTACGGACAGTGAAGATGAAGCACAGGAAGCGGCCTGTGACTCTTCTTTTTATAAAAAAGTATCAACTTTAGTATCTTCTATCACGAGAAGATTAGCCAACGGTATCTCTCGACAGGGTAATCTTTCTAAAGAGGGATCACACTACATTGACTTTAAAGGCATATTGGGGGTATTTAGCTAAATTTATAACTGCAAGTAGGAAGGAATTTAAGGATATACCACCGACATCGATTTCAAACTATTATTGAAAACAAACAATATGTTTCTGTAATCAACATGAACTTTTCAAAATATGAACTTAGTTAATATTTACTTTGTATACATAAGCCTATATCATATAAAAGCGTAAATCATAAACATTTAATGAAAATGTATCCATAGGTTACGATGACAAAGTTAAATAAATTAATATAACATTATTTTGTCCTAATGATGTCTTGTTTTTTTAATTACAGCTACCGCTAGCGGCGATAACGGATCACATTTTCAAAGTCATGATACTTTGATATGCCATGAATGCATAGTAATTTTTTGAAATGTACATAAATTGAATTGTTTATTGAAAACTGAGTCTGAGAATGTTGAAATCATTGCAACCTTAAATCCTTACTTATATATTAAATCCATATTAAGAGTGCTTTGAGACTCATGAAACTTTTTTGCGTGACAGTATGAAATATGTCAAAAAACTAATTACTATGGCTCTAGAAAAAAGTACTTGCTTTAAATAAAAAATTTGAGCTACTTGCAAACTTTATATTACCACATTCAGACTCACAATACCTAGTCTTTTAACACTAACAATAAAATTTTTCTTAAAGATACTTTTATAAAATAAATCGGATAGGTCATAAAATTAATCAGATTTTTTTTTATTCAGGTTGGTATTTTCTCTCAATAAGTCATTTAGAAATAAATTTAAATAAATACTGTCCTATGAAAAGTGGTTTAAATATGGATTTACCACCCATAGTAAAAAACACTAAGAGCTGTATTAATATACAGAATAACGATAACCACTGCTTGTATATGGTCTATAGTATCAGCTTTACACCCACGTTTTAGCTTTATATTATAATGTTACTAAATATAGTTGATTACCTAGTAGTATACTTTTAGACGTTTTCTTAGAATATTTAATTGTATTGGCAATTGATTCCGGTTATGTAGACATGTAGACATCATCCTTTTTGTTAAAACGGAAGTAAACTTGATAAAGAATATTTTTTTAAACGGGACTTCCGGAAAAAGAGGACGGTATAGACTTTTTTGGCGGTTTAGCTACAGAAAATTGTTGTTGTTTAAAAGCACCTGTTGAATATTTTAAAGTGAATTCCGGGTGAAATAAAGAACGGTACTCTGCTCGTTTAATTGTCACAATCCGTCCTGATTTCATGTCAGAAGTGGAGCAAAATGCCAAAAAGTGCAATGGGAATGTGAACGCAAAGCTCTGCGCAGATGTCGCGGGCGGCGCAATGGCTGCTGTCAAATCGTTGTCACTTTTTTTTTTGTTATTTTTTGTGTTTAACCGGTCTACCATCGTTATTGATAAATGTATTGTACCTGGCAGCTACTCTTCAATTCCCAGTGTCAGATTTTTTTTTCTACCATACGGAGATGATATTATTAAATTCCACTACAACTGTTCCATAGGCAATAAGTAAAGCTATAAAATAAAATAAAACTGATAGCACTAGCCATATTTCATCTGCCAAATACAATCAGATGTTTCGCGCGAAATTCGAGCAGTCTGTGTATGTGTTATCTCTTGCTATAAAAAGTGAAATTAAAATGCTTAGGCTGTAAGTATTGTTATTTTTTTTTATTGCATGTAATAAATTAATAAATAAGCTATTATACAAATGTTTTTATTGGCAAAAATAATTTTGACATTGTTTGTTACGACGTTGAAAATATGCCATGTCACCTGCGGGTGACCCTGGGCATTATAATAACTATTGTTCTGAATTCCTTCTAAATAATAACAAAGCTTTTTTATACGATTTGGGTATATCGTGATGGTGTTTTAGAGATTTACGTATTACATATTGACCTTAGATAAGATTTCCGAGGAGTTGCAGATCGGGGTGGACCCAGGCGATATTATTTTATTACATCCTGATGATGGTGTGGTGACGGACGAAGATAATGGAAACGAAAATGCAGCTAATATTCTTCATCTTCCCAGTCGCATGCTTCCCTCTCAAGTGGAAGTAAAAAAAAAACATCTCATCATTACCATCATCGTTTCAGCCGAAAGTAGTCCATTGCTGGACATAGGCCTACCCCAAGCGTCGCCACTTTGATCGGTTCTGTACGTTTCGCATCCACCGGACGTCCACAGCTTTGTTCAGGTCGTCGCTCAACCTAGAGGAAGGCCTTCCAACGCTGCATCTTCCGGTACGCGGTCCTGGCTGCCCGATCTTTTCGGCCCCAACGGCCATCTGTTCTAATAGACCACACCCTTATGTAGAATTACATGGATTAGAAGAAGAAGGAGAAGAAATCGACGTACCTGTACCGAAATTGAATTTGATGAAGAAGTTTGCACTAACACTCAAGAGGGACTGTCTGCAGTGCATTGTTTTGAATTGGTTTACAGCGAAGACATAATACTATCGGACCTACTCTGCCACTACTACTGACCTACTGTGTTCTATATATACCTGCAAAAATATGGCAAGGCTCCGACTCACAATTCGGTTTGTTGCGTACCCCTTGTTCACTCCGGCTGGCGGGTTCGAATCGCAACCGGAATGTTGAGGAAATTGAATGTGAACATCGGTGGCAAATGAAAAACCTTGTTGATTTCACTTGATCCTTTGATTTATTGTACTCACATACACAATTGACCGTAAAATAGGTTTGAACAATGAACTGATGAGATAATCCGTATTTTACTTGAATTTGAATAATTGAAATCGAGAGCTGATATTAAACGTTCTGCCGACATGAATCTCCATTGGCTCAGTGTTGCAAGCAACAAAATTAAAGTTTCTATACAAGAATACAGATAATATATGATTAGTTTATAAAATTCAGAACTTACATCAAATAATTAATAAAATATAGAAAACATGTTAATTTGCGTTAACATTCTTGGGCCCCCTCGGGAGAAAAGGATCAATGTTACTACTGTAAACATTGATAACATTATCATAATAATAACCAAAGAAACATTGACATAAATACTATGACTATGAATTTACTTATTCTAAACCTTAACTAGTATTACAATCTATTGGCAATTTACATAATTTCACTACTGGTCTTATAAATTCACCGTACTGAGTCTTAACCTTGACTGATCTTATAATTGAATCTCTACCTTTATACAATTCAATGACTCTACCTCTTTTCCATTGAAGTGGTGGTGAGTTTTCATCTATAATTAAAACTAAGTCATCAATTTTTAAACTTTCTGATTGATTATACCATTTATTACGAGCCTGTAATGTGCTTAAATACTCTAAGTGCCAGCGAGTCCATATGTTTTGATACATTTTTTTAATAACCTGAAACCGTGATAAGCGTGACATATTAGTATCTTTCCAATGTACCTCTGGTAATGCTACAAGTGGTTGACCTATTAAGAAATGACCTGGAGTTAATACTTCATAATCACAAGGATCATCTGACATTGGCACAAGTGGGCGTGAATTTAGAATAGCCTCTACCTTGGATAATATTGTAGTGAGTTCCTCAAAAGTTAAAATGGTATCTCTGACCTCCCTTTTCAATAGATTTTTCGCACTTTTGACAGCAGCTTCAAATAATCCACCCATATGAGGTGAAGCTGGTGGGTTGAATTCCCATTTGATGTTCTGGTTCCTTAACTCCTCCTGAAGTAATAATTCATGATCAATTAAAAACTGAGTTACCTCCTTGAGATAATTATTAGCTCCGATATAGTTGGTACCTCTATCTGACCGAATGAGTGAAGGTAGCCCCCTGCGGCTAACGAATCTGGTGAATGCTGCGATGAAAGCTTCTACTGATAATGATGAAACAACCTCTAGATGAACAGCCTTTGTTGCTAAGCACACAAAGACACATAGATAAGCCTTAACTGATTTTGCATTCCTGAGTAGACTGCTTTTAACCAAAAAGGGTCCAGCAAAATCTGTTGCAACCCCTGAGAATGGACGCGCTGCTGTGACTCTATCAGCGGGTAAATCTGCCATGAATGGTGGCTGAATTGACGGATTGAACCTGAAACATACTAAACATTTTCTTATGACCTTAGAAACCTGACGCTTGACTGATGTGATCCAATATTCTCTTCTAAGAATAGCGATTAATGCATTAGTTGCTGCATGACAATATGACCGATGATAATATTCTATTAAAAGCTGACCAAATCTGTGATCCTTAGGTAGTAGGTAGGGATGACGAGCCCCATATGGCAATTCAGATCTTCTTAATGGTCCACCTACTCTGATTAATCCATCTTGATCCGTGAATATACTTAATTTCTGCAATGACTTGCATACTGGTTTCCCTTTCTTCAGTAATGCAATTTCTTCACTGAATGACTGTGACTGTATTTCCTTAATCCAATATTTCCTGGCTTCTCTTACCTCTTCAATAGATAATATCTTCCTTAAATTTCTCTGTGACTTAGGTAACCTGAGATTTCTGATAAACCTGAGTACAAATGCTGTGACATTAATAAGTTTACTGAATTTACTAACTCTTGATAATAATGCTTGATCCCATGACTGTGTAGATGTTGTGAAACGAATGAGTTTCTTAAATCCTGGTAAATTATCTGGTATGATGATGGCTGACTTTGGCCAGTCCTTTTCTTGTTGAAGAAGCCACTTGGGTGACCACCAATTATCGTAATGCAATAATTCCTGAGCTGACATACCTCGGGATGCACAATCCGCTGGGTTGAATTCAGATTTTATATGCCTCCACACCATATTCCTTTGAGAACCTTGAATTTCCTGGACTCTATTGCATTCAAATGTCTGGAGCATATGAGGTTTCGTATTGAGCCATGCTAATACAATTGAACTGTCTGACCATGCATTGATGCTTTCAATATGAATGGCATTTTCGTATGCCTCAGCTACATGATTTAATAGCTTGAAAACTAAATGAGCTGCACTTAATTCAAGTTTGGGTATAGTTTGCATAGTTTTCTTAGGTGCAACCCTTGATTTAGCCATGACTAGTTGCACCATAACCCTTCCTGATGAATTCAAACTTCGAAGATATACACACGCGGCATATCCTTGCCCAGAAGCGTCTCCAAATCCATGAAGTGAGTATGACACCGCTTCTGGCAATGAAACACATCTTGGTAATTGTAAATATGAAAGATATTGAAGATCAGTGATAAGATTGTTCCAATATTCAAGAATTGAATCACTGATTGGTTCATCCCAGTTAAGTCCATCTGTGAATAATGACTGTAGAAGTAACTTAAATCTCAATATGATGGGCGTACAGTATCCACATGGATCATATAACCTAGCTATGGTACTGAGTATACCTCGTTTAGTGGTAGCTTCTCCAGTAGGTATATTAATCTGATAAGAAAATGAATCTGAAACCGGATCCCACTCGATTCCTAATACCTTGATAAAGCTTCTATCCTGAGAATCAAATTGACGTGGTTGTTCACAATGATCGTCTGGTAAATCCTCCAATACCTTGTCATTGTTTGATGACCATTTTCGAAGCTCATAGCCTGCACTCTTCATCAATTGCTTGAGTTCTTCCTTCAATTTATTGGCCTCCGCTACGGTATCGGCTCCAGTTAAAATATCATCGACAAAGATCTGATTTCTGATAGTCTCTGCTGCATGAGAATTTGGATGATCTGATTCCCAATCATCCGCCAATTTAAATAGTGTTCTAATTGAAATGTATGGGCTTGACCTTAGTCCATAAGTATTAGTATTTAATTCGTATACCTTAATTGGTTCTGAAGGAGTTCTTCTCCACAATATGAGTTAGTATTTCCTGTCCTCAGGATGAATCCATGTCATTCTAAACATCATCTTAATGTCAGTAGTAAAGACGACCTGATGTCTTCTGAAATTCAACAGTATTTTTGTAATGTCATTTTGAAGTGGCTCACCGCTATGAAGGCATTGATTTAATGAGGTTCCTGTGGAAGTCTTCCCACTCCCATCAAATACAACTCTTAACTTGTCTGTACCCTTCTTGAAGATCCCATGATGTGGTATAATGAAATGCTCTGAATCAAATTGAAACCTTGATAGAGACATATCGTCGGTACAATAGTCAACTAACCAAAGTGTAATTTTGACAGTTTGGACTTAAATACAAAGACATTATTATTTTCTGACGACATTATACTGTGCCAAAATATTGTATCTGTGGCACTTCAAATCCACAAGATACAGACAAATCGTTTTCTACGTAACTGCAAAAATATCAATTTCAGCAGAGGTAAACTAATCTATGTGATTTGGGCCACAATGCAAAACTAGCCAAATTGGCAGATTGAATACTTTACTCTAGTGCAATATAAAGCTACAAACAAAAGCCACAATGCGCAATTAGCCTAACTGGCAGATTGGATACTTTACTTATGTGCAATAAAACCTACAAACAAAAGCCACAATGCGCAATTAGCCTAACTGGCAGATTGGATACTTTACTTATGTGCAATAAAACCTACAAACAAATGCCACAATGCGCAATTAGCCTAACTGGCAGATTGGATACTTTACTTATGTGCAATAAAACCTACAAACAAAAGTCACAATGCGCAATTAGCCTAACTGGCAGATTAGATACTTTACTTTAGTGAAATATAACCTAGAAAACAAAAGCCACAGTGTGTAACTGGCATATGTGGCAGATTGGATACTTCACCTCAAGTCAAAAGTAACTTAATTTTTAAAAAGTACAATGATCAAACAGTGTATGTGGCAATTAGTGGTTCTAAAAGTTATTAAAATATGAAGGTGCTGCAATGAACTACCCTAATTGGCAGATTGAACTCATTAACTTGGATCAGAAATAATTTAAATATTTTTCTACTAATCTTAACGTTTTACAAACATAATTTCATAGCATTTTAAAGAAATAAATATTATTTTTATTTACCCAGCTTATTCGTTATTAACAACACATTTGAAAATTTTGGTGTTAACACTGACGCGTTTTTACGCGACTGAGTTTTTCAAACCATGGCACAAAAGCCAAAAAGCCATGCCATAAAATTATTAAAAAAAAGTCTTGCAAACCATAAATAACGTTTTTTTAGTTTGTCTGTTACTGTTACTGGCGAGCGTGCTGCTGTCTGTCAATTTGTTAAAATATTAATTGAATTGTAAATTTATGCTACAATATGCTTCGAAGAAATAATCGTGTGCGTCAGATACTTAAAAACGCAGGTATTAACAGTTCTGGCGATGAAAGTGATAATACAGGTATGTGTTTTATATTATAACCTATAAGTTAGTTTTTCAACAAGTACCTATCTTTGCTAAGGTTACTTAATTCGTTGCTAAATAGTGAGTTTGCAGTACAAGGGCGAGGTGTTGGTGGGCTTTATTTATTCAGAATTATGTGAAATAAGTGGTTCTAATTACCAACACATTTTGTATTTTATCATAATGGCATGTTAGTTTGCACGGTGTCTATTGACGAGAGTAGCCTGAAAATAAATTGATGTGTTGATGTATAAATATGACTATAATGCATGAAGGTGCTTATCGAATAGGTACCTACTAACTTCGGGGTTTACTCTATAGCTTGCTCTTGCTTTTATTGCATTACAGATATAATAGAAAATACACCTACAGCTAGTCCAGAATTCAACTGCGGTAAAAGCGATTCCCATTCAGGTATTTTTGTTTTTTATTAATACAAATAGGATATCATTTTTGCTCTGCTGACTAACAGCAAACAGCCAAAACCTTAATTTTAATAAAAAAAAAATTAAAATGCCTTTAATCTTTATCTCGTACGATTTTATTTGAAATCCGGTACCCGGCCGGATACTAGCTCCCTATTCGGTATTCGGCCGGATACAAAATTTGAGCCGGATAGGCCGGATACCGGATAGTTGCCGGATATCTGTTTAATCTCTAGTCTAGAATCAGAAATTTGCAATGGTACTTACGAGTATGTGTTCTAGGTGAACACTAAGAAGTTTTTATTTTTCACAGATCTGAAGTTTTCTAAAGAAATGAAAGAAACAACAGCTACTACACCTTTAACACCGAAAAATACTCACGAACTTGGAGAAACAAGCATAGAAGCTCCTGCCTTTTCACCACTAACTCCCTTATTATTTCAAATTTCTGAGAAAAATATTCTGCCTTTACCACATACAACTACTCACGAACTTGGAGAAACAAGCATAGAAGCTCCTGCCTTTTCACCATTAACTCCCTCAATATTTCAAATGGCCAAGAAGAACATTTCACCCCTACCACACGAAACTACACTCGAACTTAGAGAAACAAACATAGAAGCTCAAGCCTGTTCACTACTAATGACTAAAAATAATATTCCGCTCCTTTCACCAGCTTCTTCCCCTTTACCACTAATGTCACCGGAAACGCTTAAAGGCTTTAACATTTTGAGTAACGAACAGCTTAATAGTGATGATTCCGTCCAAGACCCTAATTATTTAGAACAAAATCACAATGAGTCAAGTGATACTACGTCAGATGAAGATACTACAGATAGAGTAGAGAAACATAGACGTAAAGGAACATCTAAAACCAGCCGAACAGTCAATGAATCACCTTCGATATTAACAATTGAAGAATTTTATGTAGAAAATACAGACGAGCAAAACGATAGTCAAAATAATCCGAAAAAGAGAAAAGTAAAGGACCCTAACACGTGGAAAATGAACATAGAAAAAAGTAAGCGTTTAAAAGGTGAATCATATAAAACAAGGAAAGGAAGAATAATACAAGCCAGACCAATAAAACCAGCAAAATGTTTAAATACTCCTAAACACAAGTGTATTTCGGATGTCCCTCAAGATGAGAGAGAAATAATTTATTCTCAATTCCGAAATATGCCAAATCTTTTGGAACAGCGTCATTTTGTTGTGAAGCATGTGACTAAGAATAAAAAAAATCGGACCACTACCAACGGTCCTTCCAGGCGGAATTTTACCCTAACTTATACATTAACTGTTGGTAATGAAAAGAAAGTGGTGTGTCGGGAGTTCTTTTTAGATACTCTCAATATTACCGGCGGTTTTGTAAAAGGAGCTTTAAAAAAACTTAATGAGCACGGCCTCTTACAACCAGACGAGAGAGGGAAAAAGACACCTCCAAATAAATTAAAACCAGATGAAGAAAAATTTCTTAGGGACCACATACTTTCCTTTCCTGCTGTAGAATCGCATTACTGTAGACGTGATAGTACGGTAAAATATTTAGATTCAACTCTTAACATAACAACAATGTATAACGAATATAAAAAACTATGTTTAATTAAAGCAGTAAAAGTTGTATCCTTTGAAAAATACCGCAAAGTTTTCAGAGAGTACAAACTGAGTTTTCACAAGCCAAAAAAGGATTTATGCAAGCACTGTTTAGCATTTAGAGAAATGAATGATGAAGAAAGAGCCAAAAAAATTGAAGATTACACACGGCATCTATCAAGAAGAGATGAAGCACGCCAATGTAGAGATGAAGATAAGCTGGAAGCACAAAATAATGAAACAGTTCTTGCATTTAACTTTGACTTGGAAGCAGTACTAAATACACCTAAAGGTGCAAGTGGCCCATTTTTCTACGTACGAAAGTTAGCCGTTTATAACTTAACTATTTATAATCTAGGAAACCAAAACGTTGAATGCTACATGTGGGATGAAACTGAAGGAAAACGTGGGACTATTGAAATTTCAACGTGTATAAATGCATTTATTGCAGCACATAAAAACATCCAGGCAGTTAAAATGATGTCAGATGGATGCGGCGGTCAACAGAAAAACTATCATTTTTCGTCCATGTGCTTGCTCACATTAAAGGAACATTCGACATTAAAGATAATTGATCACAAATTCTTTGAAACCGGACACACTCATATGGAATGTGATTCAATTCATTCAAAGATTGAATTGAAATCAAAAAATATACCTGTGTATACTCCTGATGGTTGGGCACAGGTTGTTCGATTAGCACGTACTAATCCTCGGCCATACAATGTAAATACATTACTTCATGATGATTTTAAAGACTTTGGTATGTTAAACCAATACAAGGCTTCGAATGAAGGGCATAAAATTGGTATCAATGACGCTGTATGGATACAATATCGAAAAGAGGTACCTAATACAATATTTCTAAAACAAAACTTTGACAGTAATGAACCATTTACAGCATTAGAGTTAAAGAAAAAACGAGGTAAAGCATTAAATTATCCTATAGCAGCCTATACAGGTAAATTTCAAATATCAGCTGCGAAGAAAAAAGATCTTATAAAATTGTGCACTGACCACCAAATACCAAGAATGTATCATAACTATTACCAAGACCTTCCTTGTTCTGATACTACAAGAGACTGCCTCCCAGAACCCGATATAAATGAAGATAGCGAATAGCTCCGGTGATTACGCTATTCATCCAAACTGTCAGCTGACTTCGTTAAAAATTTTGTGTCAATTTCTTTTTGTTTAGTTCATTTAATTTTAAGCGTAACATTTTATATTATAATTATTATTTTTACATGCACAGACTTTCATTTTTTATCATTATCTACCAACCTATATTTTAGAATAAATAGAAAATAAAACTTAACATTATAACTTATATTGCAGTTAAGTGAGTTTAAATTATTGATTTCATTCTGATGTGATTTGGCACACATCAATCTACTTGCCAATCTACCACATTGGCAACTTACATAATGTACAAAATCAGTAACTGTTATTTTTATTGCCATAGCAAACTAACCAATCTGCTATATCTTCATATCCGTTAATAATAACATTATTTTGTTTTACTGCATTCAAAGAAGGTCATAAATATTAATTAAATTCATTAACTTGAATTGATTTTAAGAAATCACTGATTTGTGGCAACATTGTTTTTACTAATAACCACCTCCTCAACAATTTGACATTTGCAGATTGGCCAGTTGACTTCTGACCCGACGATATGACCTAGTCTTTCATATTCTTCCATGAATTCTCTATATTTAGTAGCAAATACAGGATTCTTATCCATTTTCCTTTCTAATGACTTGAGCCTTTGCATAGCTAATGCTTTTGATTCACCTAATACAGGTCTCTCAGATAACAATGGCAATCTAACCATGTATTTACCATCAGGCATTCGACTGACAGATGAATTATACAACCTTTCACATTCTATGTGATCTGGATGAACAGCTGGCTGAGATGGTGGCTCCTCCACCTTCCAGAACCTCTCGAGAACTTCCTCAAGCCTGGACGCCATGACTCCATAATCATTAACTGATGTACATCCTCTTGGTGAACTATCACTCATTGACTCGAGTAGTGATCCCATGATGACATGACCAAAGCAGGTTTTATATGCATAAAGATCTGGAATATTTAATGAAATCTTAGAACCTTCATATACATAATTTAGAACATCCGTACCAAGGATTAGATCCAATTCCTGGGGTGTGTCAAAGTTCTGATCTGGTAATTTGATACCTTTATCCATGATTAAATGCCTACAGTTGACAGGAAATGACGGAATTTCTCCAGAAATATAATACATGACAATAGCTACTGTACTGATAATAGGCACGGGTTTACCTATTGGTTTTATTACTAATTTTGCTAAAGTACCAGGTAAATCAACTCTGTTATTACCTACTCCATATATCTTTGTACTATTAGACTGTTGGTGCAATTTCAATTTATTTACCAATGATTGTGAGATTACTGAGACACTTGCCCCTGTGTCTAATAAAGCTCTAGCCTTATAATAGTGTCCGTCACTCCCCCTTATACCTACAACTGCTGTTGGGCAGATGGTTATGGGCAACGGACTCTTGTTGTCACCAACAGTCGACTCATCTCATTCAAATTGATCAGGACTGCGCCTGCATCCGAAACGTAACTCTTGAAACTTAAGCTGAGCTCGAGCTGCATGCTCTCCTGCCCTAGATTCCTTATTAATGTGATATGGTTTCTCTTGAACCTGATTAATTGGTGATTGTTGTCTAACCTGGTGATTCCTTGGCTGAGCCTGAGATGCAACTCCAGACTCACTGCGATTATCAACTGATGATGTTGGCTGAACTGGTGATTGTGTACTGGTCTCTTGAGAGCCAGTATTTGATGAGGACTGCCGCTCATTAATGCATAAGAGTGAATTATGATCTTTAGATCCACAATGCTTGCACCAATTCCTATGAGTGCATTCGCTTGCATAGTGCTTCCTCAAGCACTTAAAACAATGACCGGATTTAAAGACCCATGATTTTCTAGCCTTAGGATGAAGTGCATTGAACTTTCTACACACATATAAACTATGAAATGAACTATTACAATAAATACATTCAGTTGATTTAGAAGTCACCTGATGTGAATGTCTCTGAGATGTGGGTCCTGGAGCGGCATCAGACCGCTGATGAGGTACTCTCCTTCTTGCCGGTAGTGATCTGCTTTCAGTCTCGGTGATTGTCAAATGAAGTCTGCATTGCTCATCCAGGAGTTCCATGAGTTGATCCAGGGTTGGCAGTTTCGCCTGATCCTTGCCATATCGTTCCTCAAACAGGGATCTGATCCTGACCGGTAACTTCTGTAGGATAATGAAAAGTATGAGATATGACCACTCCTTGACAGGCATGGTTAACTTGTCGAGCGCTTGAATGGACTCTCGAAGTGGATCATAAAGATCGTTCCTAAGATTTGATGACTGAGGCTGAATAATAGGCAATTTGAGAATCCTATCAATATATGTATCCAACAATAACCGCGTATTATGAAATCTACCCTTGAGTAAACTAAGCGCCACCTCATAATTGGCATCATCCATTGGAAGCTGTCTGACTAATGACAGTGCCTCTCCTACTAGTGATGCACGAAGATAATAATGTTTTTCAGCATCTGATAAATTGTGACGTTCATGAACCAACGATTGAAATAAATCAAAGAATGGAATCCAATCCATAATACCACCTGAAAACTTGGGTAGCTCAATGAATGGTAGCTTAGCATGTAAATCTGAATGGTTACCTTTAATTTTTGGTGCCTGATTACCTTCTGATTGGGCCTGCTCCACCCTTAGCAGATACTCATTGATTTGGGAGAAATCCGCCTGAAGCTTGTCAGATTCCTCGTCCTGAACCTCTTCCATTTGGAGTAGTTTCTCATAAGCTGAAATGAACTCACCATAATATTTATCGAACTGGCGTTTAGCTACATTGGCCGAGATCGATGACCTATTTTGATCGATAGTATTATAGAAATCTGTTAACATTCGATGTTTTGATATGAACTGCGCTTTGCACTTATTATATTCAGATGAAGGCATGGTTATGATTAATTTAAACTACTTATAACACTAATAAACAAACATTAAAACATAGAAAAACACTTAAATTACTAAGTTTTAACAACCGGGTTGTAAGTCTAGTTTGTTGACACTGACACTTTGACACTTGACGTTTGAAGTTTGACGTTGACGTTCGCGCCAAACTACCTCCGACGGTGGCTCGTGCCGGTATGATAATAATAATAATTATCACCGATGATGACCTCCGATGAATAGTAGAACTTGATGAACTGTAGTGATGATGAACCGATGACTGACGAAGTTAATGACTTGAATAGGTACTTTTCACAGGCCACACGACAATGGCGTACCTCGATGCGACGTGTTGAGACTTGAAACCCGTTGACTTAATTGATGATGACGATCGCGCAGACTAAGGCCACGTCCGCACAGGCAGGTGGCTTGCATAGCGCCTAGAGCCTGGCGAGTCACCTAGAGAGTCGCTTAATAAAACGAACGTTCTAGAACGTACGCGACCGGCCGCACTGCGCGCTTGGCGCCTAGCTAGTCGCTAAGCGTGCACCCAAGTAAACAAACGTGTTGGTTTTTTGTAGCGAGGCGCGTGGTATTTTATAAGAAAAAATGGATGAAATATTAATTGCATCAGTTTTTAAAAGAGAACCTCTGTGGAACCCGGGTCATGAACTGCATAAAAATGCAGTTGTTTTAAAGAAACTATGGGAAGAGGTAGCAGTCGAGGTAGAAAAAGATGGTAAGTACTAAAAAGTGATTTATTTATTTATGACTTGATAATTTATTTTTACAATAAGAAATTAATCGTGTGAATGTCTATTATGGCGTTGGATTACGTTTTCAGGCAACGAGTTGTTCTGCCAAGTAACCGATCCAATTCCGTTGAAATAATTCAACAAAATGTCTCTAGTTCGTAATGCGGAGTTTGAAAATCTATATTGAGTCCTGGTGGATATTGGCGCACTAGTAATAGTAGAAACCATGTCCTCTTGAAGCATAGATCGATCTTCCGTCATAACAAAGTTATGTAGAATGCATACAGCTTTCGTAATTGAAATAGCAGTATTAACCTTGGTTTCAATAGCTTTCTGCAATATCCTCCATTTTGCTGCCATTATACCAAAACAGCACTCTACACTTCGGCGAGCTCTTGAAAGTCGGTAGTTGTAAATAGTTTTAGTGTTATCGATATTTCTTAATGAAAAAGGCCTCATTAAATAATTCAATAATGGATAGCCACCATCTCCAACTAACACAAATGGGATTTTAATATTTGTATTAGGAATTTCTTTCTCCGGCGGGATATTGAGGCCATTAGTTTCTAACATGTGAAACAAAGATGAATTTCTAAAATTTCCAGCATCACACTGACGGCCCTCTGCTCCGATATCTACTAAAATAATTTTGCAGTCCGCATCAACTACAGCTTGTAGTAAAATTGAAAAATATTGCTTGTAATTATAATACGTGGATCCACTATTACATGGACACTGTACCCTAATATGCTTCCCATCGATTGCACCAATGCAATTCGGAAAATTCCATTTGTTATAGTACTTATCTGCAATTTCGTACCATTTCTCCATAGTTGGAATTGGCATGTATTCGTCTTTCAGTGTAATCCATAAAATGTTGCATGTCTCGCTTATAATCTCAGAAACTGTAGTGCGACCTAAACGGAAATGGAAAGCAAGAGACCTATAGGATTCTCCAGTAGCCAAATATCTGAAACAAAAAGTAAGTACTTAATGCTTAATAATATAATAACTGCTGGTTTTTGTTTCAGTCAAAACAGTAAAAGGAAGATGGAAAAATCTGAGAGCATATTTTTTTAAAGAATGTGGAAAAATTGATAAGCCAAAGAGTGGAGATAGCGCTGATAAAATATGTAAAAGTACGTGGCAATATTACGACCAATTATTATTTTTAAAGAGCAAGAAGAACGAGAGCTCCGGGAGAGATTCAAACCTGAGTGTAGATAATTATGATAACTATTCTACAACAACTGACGCAACAATAGAAGAGCTACAGACTACAGATTCTGTGCAGGCTAATTCTACTTCAGAAACAGTTACAAATGATACTCTAGAATCTCAAAGTTATAGTCAAACATCACAAAGAAAAAAAATTCGTATGAGCAGAACCGAAAACAATGATCAACTTTTAGCAATAGAAAAGAAGAAACTTGAAATTCTCCAGAGGGAAAGTATTAAAGAAAAAAGCGATGATTTACTGTTTTTTGAAAGTCTTTTGCCTTATATGGAAAATATCCCATTAAGGCGTAAATTAAGGTTAAGATCAAAGATTCAAGATTTAATATTGGCTGAAATGGAAGCTGTAGAAAATAATATTCAACAATCGGTGCCAGTGATGCATATTCCTGTACCGAAAATAAATAATCAACCAATAGAAGAATATGAATTGTATGTCCAGAATTCATCTGAACAAAATGATTCAGCTTTGATTAGTTACATAAACACTTACAAATAAATAATTAAATGAAGCTAAGATGACACTCTGACCAAGAAGAGTCTTTTTTCATAAATTACTACGTTTTTTAAGTTTTTTGAATAAATAAAAATAATACATATAATATAGCGTTTCACTTACCTCAATGTAACTACTAGTCGTTCTTCGGCTGCTATGCTTTTTCTAAGATGAGTATCCAAATGAGTTAATTTTCCTTTAACTTTACTCAGAAGTAGATCAAATGTGTCTATGGTCATACGTAAATATTCGTAAAATTTGTCGTCAAAATTACGCAATTGTTTATACAGTACATTAAACTCCCCATACCTTGATCGTGATTTATTTATATCATGAACCCAACATGTTGGGTAAGGCTGTGAAATGATATATTTTAACGATGTATTTTCTGTAAGTAGCAGTTTTAGAGCTATTTTTGAAAGCGACATCTCGTCAACTTGCTGACCAGCAAATGTCTAAGGCACCTAGCGACCCACCACGCAAACCACCTCTAGTGCGGTCACCGTGAATCCTAGCAAGTAGCCAGAATGCAAGCCACCAGGCTCTAGGCGCTATGTAAGCCACCTGCCTGTGCGGACGTGGCCTAAGCGATTACGTTCTTGATGCGTTTTGAACCGATGATTTCTTGCTGATTCCCCTCATGGGCCACCAAATAATGTTCACTCCGGCTGGCGGGTTCGAATCGCAACCGGAATGTTGAGGAAATTGAATGTGAACATCGGTGGCAAATGAAAAACTTTGTTGATTTCACTTGATCCTTTGATTTATTGTACTCACATACACAATTGACCGTAAAATAGGTTTGAACAATGAACTGATGAGATAATCCGTATTTTACTTGAATTTGAATAATTGAAATCGAGAGCTGATATTAAACGTTCTGCCGACATGAATCTCCATTGGCTCAGTGTTGCAAGCAACAAAATTAAAGTTTCTATACAAGAATACAGATAATATATGATTAGTTTATAAAATTCAGAACTTACATCAAATAATTAATAAAATATAGAAAACATGTTAATTTGCGTTAACACCCCTGCCCTGAACAGACTGCCTTCCGAAGTTAGGCTTGCAGGAAGTGCTGACTGACGACCATTCGCAAATCGACTGTTGTCAACGAAGATGCGGATATTGTCACCAACGCACTTGAAAAAAGTGTGGCAAGAGCAATATTGCTATGCATCAAAAGTGTTGGTACAGTGTTCCAATGGAAATAAGTGTTCTTTTTTTCTTTCTGATAAACTATTTTTATCATAAAGAAACTGGTATATCAAAATATAAATAAATATTATTATAAACATTGACGTTTTATTCCTACCATAAAAATAAGAAACCTATAAAAACTCTCTGTAAGAAACAATCTGTATCCTTCAGAATCCTAATTTCATAATGCACAGTGTCACCTGCAGGTGACATCCACATAAAAAAAAAATTGGGGTAGTTAATTTTTTATTTATAATTTTTTTGTCATAACTAAATGTATTAAGGTATTTTGATTAAAAATAAACCAAAAAATCTTTATTATCTTGGACATGGGAATTGCAGAGTTAAGGAATTGAAAGACGAACTAAAAAAACAAAGGAGCAAGGATAACTGGAAAGAAAACAGATCTTATTGAGAGGCAGACTTTCATGTAATAAAATATTTTTAATCAGTTATATGCTCTACATTTGGATATTCTTACTTGACTCATGGTAGGAAAATTTCCAAAAAATTAGAGAACATTACTTTATTGTGTTGGTGTGTTTTAGGTTACAAGTTTTATTTTATTTTCTGTAACCAAAGCCCTCTGAAGCTTCTGAGGGCCAAGCAAATGATATTCTTGCTGTAGAACTTTACCAATACGTTAATAGCTCCACTAAATCGCTGAAGATTTACCAAGCAACATAGTCAGAGTTACTATGACAGGTACATAATCAAACCTATAAATATATATAGCCTTTGCCCAGTTTTTTTTTAGCTTTGTATATTTGGGAAATAAATGAACACCAGGTTTGGTACATCCTGGTACAGCACACAGAGACATATTTCGAGAAAATTAAAATTTACTTTATGATAGTGTGTCCGCGTGACAGCGTAGTAATAGCACTGAGCACGCCAATCACGAGTGGTACGCTAGGTTCAAGATGGAGATAGCCTAGACCTAGGGAAACGGACGGGTCGGTATGCTAAGAGAGAGGCTACATTAAACAAAGCTACGACTAACCTCAGAGGCGGGTTTCCTCGTGCTCGTTCTGGTTAATCCTGGCAGCGCTCCTTCTCTGTTCCACTGGAATTCTTTAATTGAAGTTCCCTGGGTACTGGCACAATTTGCTG
This sequence comes from Anorthoa munda, assembly GCA_945859665.1. Classification (NCBI taxonomy): domain Eukaryota; kingdom Metazoa; phylum Arthropoda; class Insecta; order Lepidoptera; family Noctuidae; genus Anorthoa; species Anorthoa munda. The sequence continues at coordinate 5,224,593 of OX243894.1, read as the reverse complement.
ACGCGAGAATGCACTGTTTGCGGCGCGGTAGAACGGCGAGCCACGTGACGCTGGCTCAAGGTGATGATCAGAGGTGACCATCACGAATCCGACGAAGACGAGAGTCGATCGCAGACGATGCGGTTTAATAAAGCGGTGATACAGCGGTGGGATCTCACAGCGGGTGAAGAATCCAGGGTGAATAGCCAGGCGGTTGAATACAACGAGCGGTGAGGCTACCCTCGACGAAGGCCGAACGTAGACTGTTCGAGAACCGAACATGTAGTTTAATGCATCGAAAATTTATAAGAATGGGTAGATAAAATATTAAGAGATTAAATATGGGTAACTAAACTATAAGCGCACCTACAGGTGGCGCGAACAGAAAGGTTACAAAATGTATGGAATTGGCAGCTTTCAATAGCCATAGCGACGATGCGCCACCTATCGTGAAAAAATGCCACTTCATATTCCCATTGGAGTATTCAAGTAACTAATAAATTTTATTGTTTTTTTATCCCATGTGTTTGTTCGTGTTAAATACAGACATTATCAACAATACGGTGTGGTAAACCTAACTATTCCGAAACGTGTACCTATTGACTCTTCATATATTGAAGCAAATGATTATTCCTATCGAGAGATATACAAAACGCCGAAGGAATAAAAGACCTTCACATTCTATTAATCACACCCGTACCCACAAACATAATAAGAAATCCAATAAGACGCGCCGAAAGTGGGAGAGAAACAGAAGTTCGAGTAGAACCTTTAACGATGTCAGATCATGTGAAACTCCAACGGGACAACGGGACCAGAAGGTTTGGCTGCTTCTAGATCTATGTCACGCAGAAGCAAATAGAAGCCGTGTGGCGGAGGCTGATTGAAACTCAGTGCCAGGACCTTCAGGTGTTGCAGATGGAGGTATGGGGAGTAACCCAAATAATTTGCATTTGCCAATCAATTTGCATGATTTAGTGAGCTTTATTTCTTCTTGTGTGAAACCTGATCATTCTGCGTGAGGAGGACACCGTGGAGTTTTAGTGGATTCGAGTCCCACATAACCGCGCTATCTCTCCGTGGTAGCGCAGTATGCATGATCATTTCTCCATACAACCAAAAAAAAAGAAAATAGGAGATACTCAGATACAGTACAATATGTACCTATAGGTAAAGCTGAAATATTGCTTACTATAGATGGATGGGTGGAGGCTTTGATCACAACTTATGTTGTTGCATCTGAATAACCACATGTACCTTTGTTAGTTGGACAAAATTTCACCGAATTGCCAAATATTTTAGTTATAAAAACTAATAGTAGTCTTAAGATATTGGAACGTGAGAATTTTTGTGCCGGAATTTTGCCTGGTATTGAACATGAAATTAGTAGCATTATTAAACTATATGTTGCCTCAGATTACACTGGTGGTAATACAGATTTAGTTATATTTTACTCATCTTAAGTTGAGGACTCTCCGATATTTGTCTTAGGTAGTTACCGTTATAATGATAATTGACAATACTGGATTAAGTTGAGGACTCTCCGATATTTGTCTTAGGTAGTAACCATTATAATGATAATTGACAATACTGGATAAAGCGAGGAACACTCCTAGATAGTAGGGAACAGTTGTGATATTCCTGTAATAATTTTAAATGATGCAACATTGCATTTAAAATAGCATATGCTTCTAGTTAGAGCATATAAGTAGTTATTTCCTGTTAAGTTGAGGACTCTCCGATATTTGTCTTAGGTAGTTACCGTTATAATGATAATTGACAATACTGGATAAAGCAAGGAGTGTACAAGATAGTAGGGAACAGTTGTGATATTCCTGTAATAATTTTAAATAAATAAATAAATCTTTATTCAAACTTCAAATTGGTAAACTATACTAATAGGTCTTAAATATAAAGTAGGTACAACAATGTTAGGTGCCTGTACTAGGTAATCCTGTATCACAGGCGGCAGGGGCTCAAACAATGTAATTGTAAGGACAAGGAATTTATACAATATTTCCTTAACATTAGAATAGTGACAGAGATATATTGATTTATTGTTAATCTTAATTACTAAAACAGATGAAAATTTAATTAAAATTCTATTAACAATGATAAACAGATTATTCCTTACTTAGCTTAGTTTACTTAAAATTGTTTGCACTTAATTATTTACACACACGGAGAACGAACTTTGAGCGTCAGCAGATATTTGAGCTGGGTTAACCACTATTGCAAAATGTGGTGGCAAATTTCCTAAGACAGCAGCGAATCCAGGCGAAGTAGGTCAGCGCAGTAGCCTGTTCTTGTTGAGTCGGCGTCACGTGTTAAACACGGAAGTCTGGCCTTGAGTGTGACGCTCTAGGCGCCCTCGTAATCAACAGAGTTTATGTATCTGAATTCAATCTTCCTTGCAGGGCACTCAGGATCTCCTGTTTTATGATTGCTGGGCTTTTTAAAGCGTGAGCAAGTTGCACATTTTAGTACATCAGGTTTCTTCGTGCACTCTGTCATCGAGTGCCCAGTTTCACCACAATGCCCACACGTCGAGTTGACCTCTCTGCACGTTTTTGCTGCATGACCATACTGTTGGCACTTGTAGCACCGAGTTACCAGTGTAAAATCCCTGACAGGACAGGACGTCCAATTAATAAAAAGTCTCGATTGAGTGATTAGGACTTTACGTATATCAGCTGGTACTTCAATGACGTAGTTGCAGGTCGACGCATCTCTCTGCCCAGATTTGTGGCTTAATTTTACCAAGGCCATTTTTGTCGGCTACATTTTGTTCAAAAATGCATCTGAAGACCTCATTTTCAGCCATGGAAGTTAGCACTCCTAAGACCACGATCCGGGGTTTGCGCTTGCTGGTTTCGTCGGCGGTAAGTCCTGAAGTAGAGAGCTGGACTGCTTGCTTTACTTTATCAGCGTCATGTTTGGTCTCGGTGCTGATAATTACGCCTCCATTTTTTGTTTTCCGGACACCACGAACATGCAGTTTCATTTTCTCCGGGCGTATGATCTTTTTCACAAGATCCTTGGTTTCTTCACTTGATTTCAATTTATCTTGGGGATAAATTGCAACCGAGCTTAAATTATTGGGGCGCACAAAGATATTTGGTCCCTTTTTTACCATTTCGGCAAAAGAAACATTTCCCGCAGTACCTGAGGCCTGTATCGTCTTCCTGAGGTCCATGATGTGGTCTGACAGGTCTCGCTTTTCAGTAAGGGATTCAACCATACTGTGCGTTAGAAGAGATCTAGCCTTTAGCGACTGGTATAGTACTGCCATTTGTGAGGTACCGGATCCTATTTTACGGCAAAGGTTTGCAATTTTCATTTTCTGCTCCGAATTTAGTTTTCCATCCGCGGCAATAGAGCAGACTTCATTCAGATGCAGCTCAATAGAAGACATCCATTTTTGAATCTCGGGTGTGGTGATGATCTCAGGTGGTGCCGCCACAGGTGAGGCGAAGGAGAGGTCTTGCCCCCTTGAATTCGAGGGTCTGTTTTCCATTTTATGCGTACACTAAATCACTTTTACTAGTTCATTATAGTTTGTAAATACACACATACACATAAATTAAAAGTGCAAAGTTACTAATACACTTAAGGAGGTCACTATTATTAATAATTAATATATTTAAACTAAATATTGCTCGTGGGCACGTCTGTACGCGACTATCGCCAATCAAAGAATATCAAAATGATGCAACATTGCATTTAAAATAGCATATGCTTCTAGTTAGAGCATATAAGTAGTTATTTCCTGTACACACAACAATATTTACTTAGGTGGGTACCTACTCTATTACATTCGTAGGTAGTTGACAACACAATAATAATTAAGGTAAGTACTACGACATTTGAGGAGCGTCTGTTCAAAAGGTCGTATTTCACTCTTCAACTTTTATTTTTTTTATATTTTTTTTGAACTCATAGCAGAAAACTCCATCGAATGAGCGTAAAAACTTGTTCAAAAGGAGCGTATTTCCCATATAATAAAATCCAAAAAACTTGGATTCCAATCAAAACGGATGTATTTCTGCATTAAAATGTCCCCTTGGATTGTTTTAAACAAAACAGGCATATTTCTTCTACAAATAGCATCTTTTATTTATTTTTCTGTTCAAAAGGTCATATTTTTTTCCATACATAACAACTTTAATAAAAATCGTTTCGTTCGAGTAAATAACGGTATCGAGTCAAAAGATGACGGCTGTACGTTGAATATCATTATCAATAGCAACCCTATAAAAAAAAAAAAAAAAAAATATGACTGCTTAACTCTCTAACGACGTCGACAGATGACACTGACAGATGTTATTCTTGACGTTCTGTCTTTCGATGCGAGTAGATGAAATTTGTGAAATTTTGAACTTTGGAAGTTATTATAAAGTAAAAATCATATTGAAAATGGATGAGCAAGGTTTAGTCGAGACCTTGAATGCTGGTTCAAGGAAAAAAAAGCGTAAAGATCGTTCGGAATATCGTAAAACGTAAGTGACATTTTAATGTAGGTACTTAGTTCAATATCCTATTCTCTTAGTTAGATTTTATCTAATTAATTTACTTTTTCTATGTATCTTTTCAGGACTTACACAGATAAAGATCCCTTGTGCATAAATTATAGATGTCCATGTGATCACAAGTCGCTAAAAACTTTCAAATGTAAAAAATTTACATTACAAGATATCCTAGAAAACAGAAAGTTGTTTTTTAAACGGCGTGGGAAGGTAGATCAAGATATTTATCTTTCTAGACTCTTAGCACCGTATGAACCACTAAATCGAGGAAAGTCAAGTCCAAGAGCGACAACGAAAAATCGAAAGGTTAGTTGCACCTACCATCTATATATAAATAAAAAACTGACAACAGTGTGTAAACAAGTGTTTCAAAAAACATTTTCAATTGGAGAAAAAAGGCTAAGAAACTTAAATGTGAATGAATTCTTGAAAAAGTTACCTGCTCAGGAAAGTCACTATAACAGACAGAAAAGCAAAAGAATATATTTGTCATCTGAACTAAATGCTGCTAGATTACTCAGAATGTATAACCTGTCAGTGCCTAGAAATTTATGGGTTTCCCGCACCATGTTCCACAATATATTTTGCAATGAATTCAACATTGGGTTCAAATCCCCAGCTACTGACGCATGCAGTGTTTGCATATTGTGGTCGAATAAAATAAAAAATGAAACCAACAGTCAAAGAAAGCAAACATTGATGGTTGAAAAGAGGGTTCACAAACTAAGATCCAATGTTTTCTACGAACTATTGAGAACACCAGTTGCCAACAGCATAAGGCTGTGTTTTGATTTGCAGAAGGTATTACCATTACCAAGAACACCTATACAAGATGCATTTTACAGTAGGCAAATCAGTTTTTACAATTTTTGTATCACTGACGTAGACAAAAACCAACCTGACTTTTTTGTATGGGATGAGACAAAGGCTTCTCGTGGGTCTCTAGAAATTGGATCAGCATTGCTGACATACTTAACCAATTTAACTATTCCTGAAAATGTCACATCACTGAAGTTGTTCTGTGACGGATGTGGGGGACAAAATAAAAATAGCCACATCCTACATTTACTAATTTACTGGTTAGCTAATAACAATAACACAATTGAAGAAATCACAATAACTTTCCCAGTGCGTGGGCATAGTTTTTTGCCGGCAGACCGCATATTCGGTAGAATAGAAAAAGATATTAGGAAAACACCTATTATTACACACAGGACAGGATACATAGAAATCATAGAAAAACATGGAAAAATTCATGACCTTGGTTTTGATTGGACACTCAAAGATATAAAAAAGTTAGAGCTAAATTACAAAAAGCTTACAAAAATTCAAACTGCTAAGAGAATTAAAATTAGAAAAGTTAAAGGGTCAGGAGGTCGATTCAAAGATGTCAAAATTTGTGCATTTGAAAACTATCGTTTTGAATCTGGTCAAGAAGAATTTGAATCATTATTGAAACGTGGTAAACAACATCCTAAACAACTGCAAGAACAACCAATAGGCAAAGGTCTTACAGGAAATAAAAAAAAGATGTCACATTATTATTAGTGAAACAATTTGGTGAAGATTGGGCCTCGATTGAAGATTTACAATGGTATAAAAACATTCTTCTGAATGAGCATAACACAATCAATGAGAATGAGGATGAGGATCATGATCATAACCATAACGAGGACAGCGAATGCATTTGCATGGAACCTGACATTGGGGACATTAGAGTTTAAGGGATTGAATAATATTTTGTAATGATTAATGATAAAAAAATAAATGATGTGAAATATAATTTTGTGTTTCAACTCAAAGTAGAGGTAGATAATAAACATAAAAGTATTGCTTATAGGATTTTTTCTTCTGACAGAATGCCAAAAAACTTCACTAGCATTTCTCATTATTTTGTATTTCCAAAAAGTCCATTCATAAAGCCATATTTCTGAAAGTGTCAAATCAAAAGGGCATATTTCTAGAAGTGACAAATCAAAAGGTCGTGTTTCTGATTTTTCCGATCAATAAGTCTTATTTCTGAACTAAAATTAAATAAAAAAAAGTTATGGTGTATTTTTTTTATTTTTTTAAATGCATGTAATATTGTAGTCTTAATCTTCACAATGATCTAAATTTAATTTAATTTTAGAATTTTTATAATAGGAATTAGATGTTTTTTTCTGTTTTTGTAAAGTTTGTTTATCATAGAAATACGACCTTTTGAACAGATGCTCCTCAATTATAAGAGAAGATAATGAGGAGGAATAAAAATATAGAATTGTTTCATTTTTTAGGGTTCGGTACCCAAAGGGTAAAAACGGGACCCTATTACTAAGACTCAGCGATCCGTCTGTCACCATGCTGTATCTCATGAACCGTGATAGCTAGACAGTTGAAATTTCTCTCTAATCTCTTTCTCTAATCACAGATTATGTATTTCTGTGTTGTGTTTAACTAACAACAAATATTAGTATTTAAACAGAATAAAATTAATATTTAAGTGGTGATCCCATACTGTGGTGTGTCACGTACGTCACGTTTAGATCTTAGTTTAAGTTAAGGTAGATAAGCTATGTCCATAGTTATATTATAATATATGTCACGCACGGACTAGGTATATATTACACTAATAAAGGGAGTCTTGAGTCTTCAGTCTCCAGTTGACTCATGGACAAGTACACGACATGATATTTACTTAACCCCTCCTTCCCTCCACATCGCATGGCGACCCTGCCAGTCGACTGGTCGGCGTTATAGTTGCCCGACCGGGATCTCGTCGGAGTCACTTCAGTCGGCTTCAGTCAGTTTCTCGACAGTTGGTTAGTCACAGGCCATGGGGAGCACGTCATCCAAGGAAGAGGTTATTATAGCCCAGACAGCAGCGGGTGGTTCAAGTATCGCGACAGTAACACAAGAACAGATATCCACCATCAACGCGATGCTGTTGTTTATCGCCGTGTGTTTGGCGGTTGTCATCATTGGCGTGGCAGTCCGGCTGTACAGGAGGTGTCATCAGAATTGGATCGAAGAGAAGATCAATCAGCGTGAGGTGCAGCGAGCTGTGCAGATGGCCTGACCGGGAGCTGGCGGAGCGACAAGAGGAGTAAGTGATGTGATTTGAACTTAAGTGTAGTGACGAGTGTTTTCGGTCATCTATCAGTTAGAGACATTAATTTTAAATGGAAGTGGAGTTAACGTCACTGTTTGAACAGCTTAAGTTATTGAGGGAATCAATTGTCAAGTTAGGTCCCAGTAGGCGGAAAGGCAAAAATTTTGATGGAAAGATAAGCGAGGTAAAAGCCCTGTATTGTAAATTTAAGTGTGTAGTTTCTAAGTGTAGCAAATTTTCGGAGGAATTAGCACAGCTAGTGGGTAAAATAGAAAATTTGTATGTAGACACTATTAAGTTTGAAAACGGTACCGGAACCGATACAGAGATGGCGTTGGAAAGGTTTTCATTGAAAACGGCGGTTAGCTTACTCCCGAAAATGAATGGGGATGAGCAGGTAACCCAAGATTTGATTGATGCCATAGATTTATACAGCTCTATGTTAGAAGCGGCTGATAGTGCTCATTTAATTAGATTCGTGCTAACTACGCGACTTACCCAGGGGGCTAAGATGCGATTGTCCTCTACTTATACGACTGTAGACAGTCTTTTAACGGACATGAAGAAGCATTTGTTGGCGGTTAAGTCAGACGTTGCAGTGCAAGCCAAATTTGCTCGCGCTAGGCAAAATGATAGGTCGGTCACGGGTTTCGGGGCAGAGATAGAGAAGTTAATGGTAGATTTGACTATTTCTCAAGCCGGGGAAAATTCGGAAGCTTATAAAATTTTGCGGCCTTTAAATGAGAAGTATGCGGTTAAAAAGTTTGCTGACGGACTTCGTAATCAGCGTCTTGGTACAATTATTACGGCACGGAACTTGACTTGTTTGAAAGATGCTATCAGGGTAGCGGAAGACGAAAATTGTGCTTCGTCGGGTCAAGTCATGACGTTCCAGCGGTGGTCCGCGGGTGGTAGTTTTTCTACGGGAAATAGGGGTCGTGGAAATAACTATAGGCGGCACGCTGTAGGTAATGGATACGCGCAGCAAAAAACAGCTGTTGGGCGTACGTACCAAAATGGAAACGTAAGGTATAGTAGTGGAATGCGCGGTCGTAGCAATAGTACTCATCGTGGACGGCAGACTCAGCAAGGTCGACAGCGCGTAGCGTGTCTAGAGCACGTGCGGGGCGATGCTGACTCAAGTGCAGTGTCAATGTCACGAAGTAGCGAAGGCAGACAATTGAATGAAACGCAGTTTTTTCGAGGCTAAGCATATTTTAGCTTGCAATAGTGTTAACTGGGTGAATTTTCTAGCAAATAATGTGGATTCGGAATGGTTAGTCGATACGGGTGCGTCGATATCGGCAATAAAAAGTAATTTCTTGAGGAATAATGCTTTGTGCTGTAAAGTAGTTAAGGAAGAATTAGTGATCAATGGTGTAGGGGGTAGTTTACGGGCTATAGGTTATGTATATTTGACGTTGGAATACGAACAATGTTCGTTCGTGCATAAGTTTTATATATTCGATGATTTGCCATGTAGGTCAGTTGGCATATTAGGCCAGGATTTCTTGCAGGCGTATAGTGGTATTATAGACTTTTCGGGGAACAGGTTATCTCTAAAGAACCGTGAGCAGCAGACGGTTTCGATGCCACTTAAATCCTATAATTATTCTTTAACTATTTCTCCGCGTTGTGAAATGGTTAAGTATTTAAAGAATTGCCCGTTAATAGAGCAGAAGATTGTGTAGTGTTTAGGAAAGAGTTGCGCGAAGGGGTTTTCTTAGCAAATGTAGTAGCTAGACCTAAGAGTGGGATGATGCCCATTAGGATTTTAAACACAACCACGGAGGAAGTTGTGTGTAGTATGTCCGATGTAGAAGTCTATCCGTTAAGTGATTTTAATTGTTGTAGTTTTGCGGAAACAGAAGTAAGTGTTGAACGTGTTAAGAAAATATTTTCTTTGCTTAATCTTGATTATTTGAATGCCGAGGAACGGTTGTCAGTTGAGCAAATATGTGCAAAATATCCAGATATTTTTTATATTCCGGGAGATAAATTGGATGTCACGAATGTATATGCGCAGTCAATACGTTTGAAAGATAATGTTACTCCAGTTTACAGGAAACAGTATAGAATACCTTATGTACAGAAAAAGGAGGTTGATAGGCAAGTGCAGGAGATGCTGGATAGTAATATTATTGAGGAGGCGGTTAGTGAGTGGTCTAGTCCTGTTTTGGTTGTACCCAAGAAGGCAGATCGTAATGGGGAGAAAAAATGGCGTGTAGTAATAGACTACAGGCAGTTAAATGAAAAGATACAGGATGATAAATTCCCTTTGCCAAATATTAATGAAATCTTGGATTCATTGTCGGGTGCAGTTTACTTTAGCCACTGTGATCTATCACAATCATATTATCAGTGTGCTTTAGATGAAAGTAGTAGGAAATACAAATCTTTCACGACAGATAAAGGGCAATATCAGATGTGTAGATTACCAATGGGGTTAAAGATAAGTCCAAGTTCTTTTAGCAGGTTAATGACTGTGGCCATGTCAGGATTAAATTATGACAAATGTTTGATATATTTGGATGATTTAATTATTTTCGGGCGGAATTTGGATGAGCACAACCGAAACCTTATGTCAGTGTTTTCTCGCCTGAGAAAGGTCAATCTTAAACTGAATCCATCCAAATGTGAATTTATGAAAAAACAAATACTTTATTTAGGACACGTAATTTCAGCGGAAGGTATTTCACCAGATCCTGAAAAGGTAGAAGCCATAAAGAAATATCCGCGTCCATCGGCAGTTGATGAAGTAAAGCGGTTTGTGGCGTTTGCAAATTATTATAGGAAATTCATACCAAATTTTGCTAGTATAGTATAGTATATAGTATGCATATATACCTATGAATAAGCTATGTAAGAGGGATGTAGTGTTTAGTTGGACCGATGAATGTGAGAGGTCGTTTTTGTTGCTTAAGGAAGCGTTAATGAATCCACCAGTGTTGGATTATCCAAATTTTTCTGAAGACAACACGTTTATATTGCAAACCGATAGTTCGGGTTATGCGGTAGGAAGTGTTTTGTGTAATGGGAACGGTAAACCCGTTGCATACGCTAGTAGGTCTTTGGGGAAAAGTGAGTTAAATTATCCTATTATAGAGAAGGAGTTATTGGCTATAGTATGGTCAGTTAAATATTTTAGACCGTATTTGTATGGACGGAGGTTCGTTGTAAAAACGGATCACCGGCCACTATTATACTTGTTTAACATGACAGATCCATCAAGTAGGTTAACTAAGTTTCGTTTATGTTTAGAAGAGTATGACTTTGAGGTCGAGTATATTAAGGGGAAAGAAAATGTATTAGCTGATGCACTTTCTAGGATAGTAATTTCAAGTGAAGATTTGAAAACCATGCGTGAAAAAACTATATCCGTAATGACGAGAGCGCAGTACAAACAGTTGGAAGAACCAAATGTTTGTGATACGGACTCTGTGGTATCTAGGACTGATCACCCTAGGATCGTGGAAGTTCTTAAAAAACAAGGAAATGACATTGAGATATGTTTGAATGAGTGGGAGAAGATGTTACGTAGCACTAATGGTGAAAAAATATTTTCAAAGTCGCGCAATTTAATGTATATGCCAGAAAACTCGAGTATTTACGTAAACTATGAATCTTTATCGGCATCATCGCGAGACGAGTTGTCGAGAGACATAGTCACTTTTTGTATTGAAAAGGGCATAAAAGAAGTTATTATTTTGAAAAATCGTTATAACGTTAATTTTATTACAAAAATGGCCAAATATTTGAAGGAAAATAGTAATCCGATATGTGGAGATTTTAGAATATGTGTAGTGAAGGGTGTACGGAAAATAGAAGGGGCAGATGGGAAGAGAATTGTTTTAAATGATTTTCATATTTTACCCACGAGTGGTCATTCAGGAATACGCAGGATGGTGAATAATATAAAGAAATATTATTATTGGCCGTCAATTGAGAAAGATGTAGCGGAGTACGTTGGTAAATGTGATAAGTGTAAAAAACAAAAGTTTTCCAAACATACTAAAGAACCAATGACAGTTACTACCACTGCATCTTCATCTTTTGAAAAGATTTATTTAGATATAGTGGGGCCACTTGATAGGGACGAAAATGGTAATGTTTACATATTAACTCTTCAATGTGAACTTACGAAGTTTGTGGAGGCTTATCCACTAAAAAATAAATCCGCAAATGAGGTGGCAAAAGCGTTGGCGGAAAATTTTGTGTTGAGATATGGGATACCGGGAACAATTGCTACGGATAGGGGTTCTGAGTTCATTTCGAAAGTAATGGTAGAGCTATGTAATGTCTTGGGCATCAATAAAATCTTATCAACGTCATATCATCATGAAAGTATAGGGTCTTTGGAAAACGTTCATAAAACTTTAGGTGCTTATTTAAGGATACAAACAGATAATAATCCATCATCGTGGAGTTCTTGGATTCCATATTGGTGTTTTTCTTATAACACAACAGCTAATACTGTGACTAAGTATACGCCTTATGAATTAGTTTATGGTAAAATTTGTAGGTTACCAAGTAGTCTTCAAGGTGAAAGTGTTGAACCTTTGTATAATTTTGATGATTATCCTTTAGAATTTAAATACAGGTTGCAAAGGGCTCAAAATGATGCAAAAGAAAATTTGGTATCAAGTAAGTTATCAAGGAAACATTGTTATGATAAGAATCTTAATTCTATAACTTATAAGGAAGGTGACTTGATTTTGGTAAAAAACGAAGTAGGCAATAAGTTGGAGTGTATTTATAATGGACCATTTGTAGTTGTAAAGGACGAGTCACCAAATGTAATAGTTAAATATAAAAATAAGATAGATGTAATACATAAAAATAGGACAAAGTTATACTGTAAGACTTAGAATGTAAGTTTAAAAATGTAAAGAGATGAGAAAAAAAAAAAAAACAATGTAACTTAGTTTTTTTTTTTTACTTTAGGAAGGGTGATGTGGTGTGTCACGTACGTCACGTTTAGATCTTAGTTTAAGTTAAGGTAGATAAGCTATGTCCATAGTTATATTATAATATATGTCACGCACGGACTAGGTATATATTACACTAATAAAGGGAGTCTTGAGTCTTCAGTCTCCAGTTGACTCATGGACAAGTACACGACATGATATTTACTTAACCCCTCCTTCCCTCCACATCGCAAACGTGTTTTTTGCCGTTTTTTGCTATAATGGTACGGAACCCTTCGTGCGCGAGTCTGACTCGCACTTGGCCGGTTTTTTTATTCATAAGCAGGACCTATGAGAAATACTGTATACATATCGGCAAGTCACGCCTTTTGCCCGTACATGTAGGCAGATAAATCATCCTTCCTCTTTTTACCTACGATCCTGTCTAACCTCTAACTTTTACCACAATCATAAACATTTAAGGCAATCATTGAGTGTTAGAGAAACCATACAAGCGCATTTTTGACCCAACGATGTAAGTACGTATAAATATTTTCCTAGAAGATACCCACTAAAGATTGACAGACTGCCACAATTAAGCTAAAAAATATAGGTACCTTCATATATTATATAAAAACCTTATAAAGCTCAATAATGTGGCAACATAAAGTTCAGAACTTACTATTCTAACAACAAACCACCACAGCACGCAATACTATCTTCAAGTGACATAAGACAACCTAAAAAAGTTCAATGAAGTAAAAAATCATAATGAAGCAATCATCTTGGAGAAGCCGTATCGTGAACTAGCTGTCTTCTATAATTATCTATCTACTTCAAGCATACCTGATATGTGTTTTGCAGTGTCGTTTCTAAGTCGTTTTTGGATAAGCCTACTATATTAGAATCACTGTGGAAAGCAGCTAAGCGTATATTGCGTTACTTAAAACAAACTTAAGTCAAAGTCTCTTACATCATATAAACGGGATAACTATTGTCGCCTAGTTGGTTACTCTGATGCTGACTGGGCTGGTGACAGTGGTGGTAGAACTGACAGAAAAAGTGTAGGGGATCTGTAGTCTACTACGGTAATTATTTGTTATCCTGGTCTGTATAAAACAAAACGTTGCTGCGTTGTCAACTGCCAAAGCTGAATTTATAGCTGCTGTTTTAGCTTCTGCAGAAATAGTTTATTTGAAAGATTTGCTACAAGATTTTAACCGTGCGCTAGACGCATATTTAAATGTGGATAATCAAAGTGCGATTAAAATGATAGAATCGGATGAAAACAGTAAAGCGGTCAAAGCACTTTGATATTAAAAACCACTATAGACCCAAGTGCTTCTGTACGTGGAATCGAAACAAGCACAGGTGTATCTAAGAGTACCGTCCACCGAATCTTAAAAAAGAACGAGTTCCACCCGTATCATGTACAGCGAGTACAATCATTACTGCCACGGGATACGCTCCCAGAGTTGCGTTTTGCCAAAGGATGCTAGAAAGGCACAGAGAAGACCCTCGATTCTTAGAGAAGATTTTATGGACCGATGAGTCAACATTTAAAAAAGATGGCTACATGAATTTGCACAATTTGCACGAGTGGCATGTAGAAAATCCAAATTTGATGAGGCAAGATAAGTCACAGTATCGATTTAAAGTAAACATGTGGACCGGGATACTAAATGGCAAAATAATTGGACCTTTTGAGCTGCCAGAGATTTTGAATGGCGCAGTTTATTTGGATTTTCTTCAAAATACTTTACCAGATTTATTAGAAGACGTGCCACTGAACGTTTACAGGGAAATGTGGTTCCAGCAAGATGGCTGCCCAGCGCATTATGCCCGTTTAGTAAGAGAACATCTTGATGAAGAATACCCGCTCAGGTGGATAGGGCGCGGTGGGACAATCTTGTGGCCACCCCGTTCGCCTGATTTAAATCCCCTAGATTTTTTTTACTGGGGAGCGGTAAAAGAGAAAGTGTACTCAAAAACAATAGAGAATTTAGCCGAGCTGCGGGAAAGAATAACGGAAGCCGTTGTCTTTGTAAATAGGGGAAGATTTGCCCGGAAAATAACCAGATCTTTTTTAAGAAGATGTCGTGCTTGCATTGCCGTCGAAGGAAGGCAGTTTGAACATTTATTGTAATAAAAATAAATTAAATCTGATAATTTGTTTTTTTTTTTCTAAGATGAGAAAACTGGTCCTGACTTAAAGTAAAAAGGTTGAGTCACTATCATAACTTTGCTCTTAAATTACGTAAAATTTCGATTTCTTATCTCGCTCACACTTCGTAAAATGACTCTCTCCGTCTCTATCGAACTAGAAACGGAGTTTAGCAAAGCTTTAGGTAAGCTAAAGTCATTTTAAGGAAGTATGGACATTTTGGGTAAAAACCGATACAATTTACAAAAAAAAATTTGACCAATTATTGAAAACGTAATCTAGCAAGTGTTACACCATTTTTGGATCCTTATTAAATGCGCCAATTTTTCATGTTACTTGCCAAACTAGCGTAGTACATTTTTTTTTCAGTACAGTCAGTTAAAGTTGGGCGAAACAGTAAATTTGAATAATTTGGTTTTGAAAAAGTTTAATTTTCTTCTAAGTAGGAGGAGTTGGCTTTAAATTTTAGGCAAAAATCTACACAAGCATTATTCAAGATTACATAATAATAAAAAAAATTAATAAATTATGGGATTTGTAGCAATTGGAGTTAAAGAACCATTACAGGGATAGATTTTAATACCTTATCTAATATTTTTATGTAAGCACGAATTAAAATTTAGCAGATGTATTTAATTAAGGCTTTAGTGAAACAAAAACACAAATATTTTGTAGAAAGATTGGGTCAAATAAAAGATTTTTTATTTTTATTTTAAGTTCATTTACATTTATTATAGATGTCGAATTTTAGAGTTATAGTTAATAATATTGTCTACCTACTACTTAGTTATAGTTATAAATCTCAATTTTAAGAATGAAAGGTGGTAAACACCAATCTACTATAATATTTATAAATTAATTATTCTAATTGCGGAGGAAAGGTATTCTTTATTATTAATTATACTGTAATACTGTCTGAATTATTTTGTGGATTTTAAGTACTGTTTTTTTTTAAATGTGCTCAAGGAAGTAATTCTTTTTATTTATTTATTTTATTAATTATTATAAATGCTTATGTTTGTTTCTGTTTTACCAAATTAAATTTTATGGAAAATTTTAAATTGAGGATGATTCATATATAAGAATTATGGTGAACGTTATAAAAATAGTTTTATTGTAGAAGAAAGGAATATGGTGTCTTCCAGGTATTATAAGGAATTCTATAGCAATGTTGTGCCGTAACACAACCCTCAGTTTCTCGAGCATTAAAACAAGTGACTGAGGTGCTAAACAAGACAAATATTTTTTTTAAATATGTTAAATTTCCAAGCTCCAGAGAAGATCGTGTTACGCGCATCACTACTAGGTAAAGCGCTGACACAAAGGTACGAGGCTCAATACGCGCGCATCATCGTCGACCCAGTTGCTACGAGGGAAAACTGCTGACAAAGAACACGAGGCCCGAAGTCACCGTCTACGTGATCGACGCCGCGCACTTTGTATCCACCATCGATCGGGTCAACTTGATTGTCTGTCTAATTATTGTAATTTTTTTATTAAAATAAATTAGTTTGTAATAAATTCGGTTTTTTTTTAGTCCTTCGGCAGTAGCCTACGTAATTATCGTGATGAAATCAAAATAGGGCAAGTATTGCATTATATTCATTTCTGACTGTGTGAAGAGCCATATATTCTCATTAATATAAATAATGTGTTGTTTTCAGATTCTATAGAAACTTTGGCATTGCTGGAGTTCTAGGGTGCATTGATGGCACACATGTTGCTATAGTTCCACCAACAATTCACGAAGGGCGCTATTTTAACAGAAAGGGATATCATTCCTTAAATACTTTAATTGTGAGTTGTATCATAAACGGTACCATCGAACTGATCTGAAGCTAGAAGGTAGGCACTGTACCTCCGAAATAAAACAATGTATTCTAGTCGTGTTCGGGCTTATTGGAATTGTCATGAGATTTACTTTGCCTATAAATAGTTTTCATGGTAATTTGAGGTACCAAAACCAAAAAGTGAAAAATAACACTTGAAAAAAAAACGTTTAATTTGGAACAAATAATAATTATCGACAATATTTTAATATTATTCTAGATCTGTAAGCACTATCACTTGGTCTTCAAGTAAATATAGATATTTAATTATGTTTCAGGAAAAGAACTCAACATTGAAGCTATAATAATAAGCAAGCTGACCCTAGGCTTCCACATCAATCCACCCCACCTACTAAAAGGGATTACAAATAATCTGATCACTAAAAAACTTAAATTGATCACTTACGGCCAAGGAAATTTAGTGACGCCAATAACCAAGGAATAATGCCTTCGTTGTCAACTTTCGTTGTCATTTACTATAGTCTATAATATTAGTAAAATTCTATTCAATAATGTTTTATCAAAGACAGAACTTGTACGCATAGAGACTCTTTTAGAGTTTGGACTTGTTTCCACTGCATCTTGATTGAAACTGTAAAGAGTTAATACATATGGTATGATCCCAAGGGAAAATACTGCAGGAATTAGGATTTTTGATGAAACGTTATTAAAATAAATTATTATAATTAATAAATAATAGATTAATTAATAATTATACACAGAGACAGGCATTTCAGAAGTTGTGAGTACAGCTTTAGGCTGGCCTCAAACATTCTGAATTCAGAAACGGAATTCATAAACTGAATGCCGGCAAGAGTAAATTATAATCTGAAAAAATCAGCATGTGTGTGGAGCATAGTGAAATTGTATGCGTTGCCGGGTTTTCTTAATTTATAATATGAATTCCGAGTCTGGATTCAGAGAGGAATTCAGAATCAGTAAGAGGGCCTTTAGATTTTAGGCCTCTAACTCACATTCTGAATTCCTCTCTGAATCCCATTCCGATTATGAATTCCAACTCTGAATTCAGAGAGAAATTCAGAATGTGTGAGTCCAGCTTCAGATCTATTTCCAATGCATCTTTCTTTAGTGAAATTGTAAAGAGTTAATATATTTAGTATGAGATCTCATGAAAAGGGAGTCAGTAATGACATGACAGGGGATAGAACGGTATGGAAGAAGCAAACGTGTTGCGCCGACCCCAAGTAACATGGGATAAGGGCAGGCAGATGATGATGATGAGATCTCAAGGGAAAAATCTGCAGGAATCAGGGTTTTTGATAAAATGAAAAATGATGATTTGAAAAATGTAATACCAAAACAAAATAAACAAAAAGTTGCATTTTTGTAAACCAAAATTTTAATTTTCTGCTTTGTGCTGATACTAAAAACCTCCTTATGCTCGAATTTATTTATTCAGTAAATTTAAAAAAATAAATATACAAAAATTGTAATTATTTTTTTCATTTTCGAATTTCTATTAAATACTACGAGTACCAACCAAAACAAGTCAGTCATAGATATATACACACATGCACACACACACATGTACACACACATATTACATCCATACATTCACACACACATACATGTGTAGTTCCCTTAACCGGTTCATAGATGGCGCTGTACAAGCGCTGCGTTTGAACCCCAAAAAAAAGGCTGAGTTGCCTATCTATACCCAGTATATAATAGTAATCTTTGCCTAATAAAACCCCTACTTAGAGATTTGGTTTTATTTGCCAAATGGCCCCAATTTTTTAAAAAGTTAATTTAAAATTTGAACACAATATTTACGTTTTTAGTTGGTAATATTCTGATGCGCTGTTAAATGTACTTCAACATTGCAGACGGCGTCATTAAGCTAGCCTTTACCGTTTAGGAGTAATTTGGTGCTATGTAACTGGAGCTTTTTCATTGCTCGCGAGTGTATTTACATCTAGAATGTTCCTGATCATATTTGATCTGATGATATTGAGATTATTTAGTTATAGACATAATACGAGTAACTTTGTGTTTATAATATTTATAACATACACTTAGAGCATATGAGATTTAACTCTGTCCAACCCCCCGCCCGACTAGCCCCTCAGAGGACTTCAAACAAAACCACAGGAGGGGCAAACTTAACCACCAAAGTGTGGCTCTCCTGACCGTCCAGCAGCCAATTCCAGGTCTGATGGATCACCCTATTCCGGTTCCTCAGACCCCTGCCGCCCTTATGTCCGCTCAAAGCAGACACGTGGCTCCCACCATTGCCGCCGCCGAGAGTCTATCCCACAATAAGCCCAATCCCAGACGCTGCGTTGTTAATGTTATCATCAATAGCGTATGCTATCTGGATGACGGATGAGGCCCGATCGCTGGCTGCTGAGATCAGAAGGATTCAGGCAGCCCGTGATATGTCCCCAGCCGAGTCCAAAGACCTATTCAAAAGGTTACCCAATGTAACTGAGGAGCTGGACAGCCTCGTTTTCAGAAACAGTCAATGGGTACGCAAGTTAGACGCACCCCTTACCCTTTCAATAACCATGTTTTCGCCAACTGAGCCTCATCCCTGACCTCCATGATGTCCACTCTGCTCCATAAGAACCTTAAGGATTAGGAACACAAACGTAGCAAACAAGCCGATTCGTTCCATCCTCGCCGCTGAGGCCCGTCGCGTATTCTTTCAATTAAAATCCCGCCAGCCCGCGAAGCTGAGCAGTAGTTAAATTATTAGATGTAAAAGGAGTTTCTTGTCCGTTCTTCTCCACATAGGTAGTTTCTGAACGGATGGTATCACTTGTCAAGTTAGAAAACCTACTAAGACTCCCTCATCGGTCTTTGAAGATGGCGATGTCCGACGAACAGTTCCAGGTGTTCCTACAGACCATCACGACTTCTAAGCAGGGAACATCACCTACAGTGGGCCAAAGGACACGGACGCAGTCGAGGCTTTTTTAGCAGCAGCGATCACCTACAAAAGTGTGGAAAAGCTGAGTGACTCAGATGCGTTCCTAGGGCTGCCACTTCTTCTTCTACGTGTTGAAGCAGCGGTATGGTGGCAAGGCCTAAAAAAAGTGGGCAGAGTTTTGTAACAAACTGCGACATACGTTCGCTCCCCGGACACAAGCGTATATGATTTATCACCAGATCACACACGAGTTCCAGGAGTCTGATGTTACCACGGAAGCATTTATTGCCAAGAAGCGGACATTATTTGCATCGCTTCCTCCTCCAGCACTGACTGAAACCCAACAAATAGATTTGGTGTTCGCGCTGATACGGTTGGAAGTACGAAATCGCATGCCGCGAGATACTGTAACAACTATCGATAAATTTCTAGAAACGGCACGCGGTATTGAAGAAACTCTTTTCATTCTTAGAAGAATACGCACACGGAGCTAAACATACCGAAACATCTACAGCTCAGAATCGAAAAGAAAAGCAGCGATGCACTTTTTGTAAAAACCCGGGACACACGGTGGACGTATGCCGAAAGAAGAAGCGTGTTGAAGGCACTGCCTCGGTGACGGTGAAAGATGTCGCTGAAGTCCAGACGCAGGCACCATCTCCGTCTCAACCAAATTTTTTCTTGTTATGGTTGCGGCGCACCTGGGGTATTTAGAAGCAACTGAACAACCTGTAAGAAGTCGTCGCCCATTAAGAAGGAGGACTTGAAGTTTTGCGCTATCTACGTGCATTCAGATGTTACTCACGGCCTGTTGTGTTCGTGGAGATCGAGGAAATAAAAGGTATTGCCTACATTGATACTTGGCGATGATGAGTGTCACATCGTACTCATTGTACTTAACGCTGGTCAAATGCGGATGCCGTCTTTGAGACTACTATCATCGGTGAAATGATGGATTTGCCAAGCCCAATAACTTCGCTTACAATGACTGACGACAGTGCCACCTACTCCACCGCCAACACCTGAGCTGATGGTATTAGCTGAACCTCCGCCAACGCCAAAGAATCAGCTAATCAGTTACGATATATATAAGCTGGCACCGATACATCTTTCCACTAAGCCTCCAACTAAGAAGATACCACGACTATTCGATGGTTATTCTCCCAGTTTCACGGATTTTATGCTACGAGACGCACAAATCAATGTTCACCGGGAAGACATCGAATTATCCCCACAAACTACCAGTCTCTTTGACGTATATAAGTGAGAATGGAAAGAGGACCAGCAAAATGCCTACAACAAACGAAGAGCCACTTGACGTCTGCCCCAATACTCAGACAGCCCTATGAAACCAAACCCTATTTTTACGAATAACTTTACTGTGGTGAAATCTGTGGTTTTCGTCAACTCAACTGTACGTAACCTGCTTGCTACCTCTGAGCCGTACAAGGCGCTCAGATCGCTCCCCAGCCCCTAGGAGTCGCTCCCGTAGTCCTTTAACTCAGGCCGACACTTCCCCAATGTCGAGCCGCGCCCCCAGTCCTGCTATTAAAAAGCAGAAAGTCCCTCCAATCTTCCTCCACGACAAGACCAAGTGGACAGATATTTCTAAAATTTGCGTAGAACGCAAAATTAACTACCTTAATGCCATCTCTTGCCAGATAGGCGTTAAAATCCTACTCCCGACCCCTACTACTGATTATTACTGATTTCAGGAACCTTACCAGGCTCCTAAAAACTATGAGAATAGAATTCCACACTTATTCTCTCCCCTCGGAAGCGCCCACCCGTGTGGTTATCCGGCGCATTCCGAAGGAAATCCCTGTCGACGACATTTATGCGGATCTTGCCGCACAAAAAGTCCCCGCCATAGCTGTCCACCGCATGCGTAAAGCAAGAGGTGGACAAGAGTACGATATGGTAATGGTCGAGTGCGACCCTACCGAGTCCTATAACCCCATTTTTAAACTCTCTGCTCCCTTTCAGGGATCTCTATTGAGAAACCCTACCGTCCCTTTGTCGTTGGTCAGTGTCATAACTGCCAACAGTATGGTCATAGCCAGAAACACTGCTTTGTCCGCCCCAGGTGCGTTAAGTGCCGAGGGGATCATGGCACAAAGGATTGCACCCGTCCTAAAACCCTGCCGAATTCGCGGAGCCTCCGAGCTGCGTGCTATGTGACCAAGTCGGTCACACGGCAAATTAAAAGGGTTGTCCCAAAGCCCCCAAAGTTGCGCCTAAAATGGCCAAAATCCACGCTGCGCGTCAAACACGCCAAGCTCCCTCAGGGAAACCCCTTCAACGGCTAGCCCCTCAGAGGGCTTTGCCATGGGGCAAGCTTAACCACCAAAGTGGGGCTCCCCAGACCGTCCAACAGCTTCCAGGCTTGATGGATCATTTTTTGCCAGGCTGGAAGCTATTAGCTTAGTCTCCTCAGGCTAGTTCGGTTAAGTGGTTACCAGTCATTATGACCGAACTAAGAGACGCCGCTTAGAAAAAAAAAAACATTCGGCTCAGAGTATGCTCACTACGCTCTCGGACTGCTTCAGCCTCACTGGTCGGACAGCTCTGAGAACTAGTTACGCATTTTACCCGTTTCGCTAAGTGTTTGTTTGTATGTGATCAACTTGTACTGTAAACAGTTTACGTAAATAAAGTCGGAAACCATTTATTGAGTTTTACTCCGTTATATTCTTATATTTTCTTTATGAAAACAATTTTGGCATTATAATTTAACTGATTATAACGACTTATTTACCATTACATTTTTATTTACAGAAAGTGGGTGCTTGCCAGTGGAAAGTGTGGACACTGCATACTTGATAATGCTGTTCGACGAACTGTTAGACTCTGTGAATGCTAGTTATCGCAAAAATGAAGGCAAAATATAAAGACCAGCAGTCACACCAACATCATCGTTAAAATTTTGGAACAAAACTTTATGGATTTTAAAGTCGATGAAATATGTCAACAATAATGGCAAAGAGCTAACTGTACCATCTCTTACCAGTTGGGTAAAAACAATAAAAGGGTTTAAATTAATTACAAATGAATTGATTCTTTATTACTTCGTCATAAAAACCAAGGCCCTTTGGAAAACTTTTTTGGGGCGATAAAAGCTCATGGCTATAGTAATATAATGCCCGACTCAGCAGCTTTTAAAACTGCATTTAAAACATTATTAATTTATAATTTGATGTCCCCACACTCTGTACACATATATAGTGAAAAAGATGACAGTAATGTTTAAATTCTTTGAAATCCTTAATAAAACAAAACTGTGATGTGGAGGATGATTAATGAATGAAATAATGGAAATGATTGATCAACATTTGAATATTAATATAATAAATACACAAATCGTTCTAGAAAGTCGTTCCCGAGTTCATGTAGAGAACTGCGCGGCCCTAGCATATTGTAGTGGGTGGATAGCAACCAAACCTAAAACGTTATTTTTTTTTAAATTGAAAACATGCAAAAGGATTTAATTACTAAGATTTTCACAACTTTATTGTGAAAAAAGAATATTGTGGCAAAAGATGGTTATACTATCCTACCCGGGCATTGTTTGACTTTTTTGCCCAAGTAGTACAAATCATATTGGAAATTTTCAATAAATACGGACACAGAAAAAAATCCAAATCGATGCCTTACGGCCGAAAAGAGATAAGCGACATTTTTTGAGAAATTCAGTTATATACTTACTTAGAATCGCCTTTTTTTTCTGCGTCGATTGGTCTAGGTAACGTTTGCCTACGTGAAACTTTTTGTCGGTTACGCGGTAGGAAAAATATAGACTTCTGTCAATTTATTTCGTTGTAAACGACTTCAATTTTTGTAAAATTATTTTTTTGGTGTTTGATCTACGAATTATTTAAGAATAAAGAAGTTACACCTTTTGGACTTTTTGTAATATTTTAATGATTGTACGTTAAACTATTTTGGCTGGAAGTAAAAATTCAGAAATATGTATTTAGTTTGTTATGCCTGTTCGTGTTTAAAACATAATTAGTCGTTTATTCCGTTTTGGCCGCATTTTGCGGACTCTGTTTGGTCTGTAGTCTTTTTTTCCTCGTTAAAAATAAATGAAAAATTGGAGGTTACTACATATTTACCCGCACACAAATATGTAATAAAAGTTAGCTTATCCTTTTTTTCCCTCCCGATATTTATACAATTTTGGCGGTTAGATAAAAAGCTAGACCAAAATTTTATCCTTATCCCAATTCATACTCTACGCGTTATGGCGCTTATCGAATTAAAAATAATTTAAATTGGCGGTTGTCGGTATCGTTTTCTGAAAACTACGAGCGCAAGCGGCAGCGGAACAAATTTTAGTCTCCAGGTAACCACGGGGCAAGCACCACGTGCGCACGCGAGCCGTTTCGGCGCGATAAATTTAGTATTACTTATTATAAGGTAAGTTAAATTTAATGCTGAAAAAGGACATAGATTTATTTATTTCTTGTTTACAAATAGATTACATAACTAAAATTTCAAAGATATTGATTATGTGACTTATATTTCAGATTAACAACATGACTGCAAGAAAACGGGCGATGAATATAATTGACAAAGCACTGCACAGTTCTGACATAACATTTCCGACACCAAGAGTGATAAATTTTGATATACCAGAACCTACCTGCTCAGGTAAGATACTTCTCAAAATTATCGTAATTATGTATGTTTAGGTATAAAAGTAGTAGTAGGTAGGTAACTTATCTATTCTATAGGCACTAATTATTATAAACTAGTTCCATTTTGCATAGTGCAATATTTGAATCTACTGATCCAATTTAAATTTAATTCAAGGTATAGGAGATTACTCAGTTCCGAAAGAATGTACCTACACATTAAGTAGGACAGTTTAGGTAGATACCGTCGGGTCTAATGTTGGTCCCTCTTACTGCTTCTAAATAAGGATCAGCAACGTATGATTTTATTGGTAACAGTAACCACCAATAAGCGTACCTACTATTTGTTTGTCTATGTTTATTAATGAAATTATTTTATTTGTAGGCCAATGTAAGACCACTCGATTATGTTCCGGTTAAAAACGTTGAGCCTGTTAATCAGTTGCTTATGGAGTCTGAAGCCTTGAAAGATCAGTTGTTGCCAGAACCGTGTATTGCTGAAATTGAAAGATCAATATCACCAATCCCTATATTTTCTGTGACGGCCGATGATTTACCATCAACGAGTTCTGGGCCGGACCCAAAAGTAAATAACAGTGGCATATCGAATCCTAAAAAGAAACGTAAAGCCAAACTAAACAAGCAATATTTTGATTATTATTTATCTGATGAAGAAGATTTTACAACTATTTTTGGAGGTGAAACTGATTCTGATACATACAAGCCTACTTCCGATTCATCAGACTCATCCGATTCTAATAATTCGCATAAAACAAGTAAAGGAAAAAGAAAGAAAAATAATGAAAAAGATGCTGGGAATACGGTATCGTCAACAGATGCACCAGGGCCTAATATAGTAGGAGAGAATGCAACAAAGCAGCAGCGCAAGAATATTAAGAAAGAGAGACAAAAACTAAAGCAATCTGGACAAGCATATGTGAAGCATGATGGATCTGAGGTATCTTCTAAAGAAATCCAACCAAACCCATGCATAGGTAAAAAGTGCGGTAATGGTTGTGGTTCTGTGTCAGATGAGAAACGAAAAAGTATACACACCTATTTTTGGAATTTATCCGTGCAACGCCGTAAAGATTGGCTTGTATCTATGACCCAGAAAACAGTTGTGAAACGAAAGAGAGTTCAAAATTCTGATAAACGAAGCTTTACTTACAAATATACAATAACTGAAGGTGAAGGACAGCGAGCAGTTTGTCTGCAATTTTTTGCAGCTACTTTGGATGTTGGCCATAAATTCATCCAATACACCGTTCAAAATTCTACACTCGGACTAGCTAAAGAAGATAAGCTTGGTAAGTGTGACCCGCCTAACAAAACTAAGGATTCAACCATTCTGTCTGTTACTAACTTTATAAAAGGCTTACCTGCTGTGCCATCCCATTATTGTCGCAAGGACACTAGCCGTGTTTACCTTCCAACTAAAATGAAAAATTTGGCAAATCTATACAAAATTTACAAAAACAGTTATACAGAGAGAGGAATTGACATAGTAAGCGAAAGAGTGTTTCGCTCCATATTCAATGAAAAATTCAATATTGGTTTCCATGTCCCAAAAAAAGACAAATGTTTGAAATGCCTGAAATTTGAAAGAAATAAAGATAATCCTGAATTAGAAGAAGAAAAGAAGCAACATGAATTACAAAAAACAGAAAGTTACAACAGATTTAAAGCTCATCAGAATATACATAAAAGTGATCCTTCTACTTTATGTGCTAGTTTCGACCTTCAAAAGGTATTAAATACCCCATATGGAGATAGTATGCTCTTATTTTATTCTCGTAAATTAGCTGTGTATAATTTTTGCGTGTATGAAAATGGGACTCGCAACGTCTTTTGTTATTATTGGGATGAATGTAATGGAAAAAGAGGAGCCAACGAAATAGCAACAATACTCAATAAGTACATTCAGACGGTTGATGAACGTGGCACAATTAAAAATTTGTTGCTGTATGCCGATTGCTGTCCGGGTCAGAACCGAAACAGAATTATTATGGCAATGCTGCATACAACACTGCAAACATGTGTTAATATCCAGACTATACAGCTTAACTTTCTACTAACTGGCCATACTTACATGCCGGTTGATTCCGTTCATGCCGTGATAGAAAAAAATCTAAAAAATACAATCATTTATGCACCTTCACAATGGTATACAGTATTCACAACTGCAAGACAAGATCCAGAACCGTACAATGTCGAGCGTTTGCAGTTTTCAGACTTTAATAAATGGGATATAGTCAGCGATAAATACTTTAAAGGAAATTTAACAGGAAAAATAAGTAAGATGCGTATTGTAACTTTTCGGAAGAAGAAGGATAATTTGATTTTTGTTAAAAACTCGATGAGTGACGATGCTGAATCTTATAGTATTGAAGTGCAACCAAAAACCAAAATTAGTCCACCAGCATGCTATAAATCTTTAATTCCTTTATCTAAAGCCAAACATGATGACTTACATAAATTGTGTAGAGATAAGGTAATTCCTAATTTTCTCCATAGTGAATACAACAGCCTGATTAGTTCCAGTAATGTTAAGGATACACTCCCTGAGTCTGATATCGAGGATGACAGCGTAGAATAAGAAGCTCTGCTTGTTTACATTTTTATGTGTATTTGTAAGTCAAAGACTGATGCAAGCAAATTGTGATACTTACAGTACATTGTCTATCATAAGAATATTTGTTACTTTATTAAAGTTGAACTTTTTTATAGTTTTTAGATTAGGTACCTATATTGCAATTATTTGAATTGTTCTAAGTAAAAATATTGAGACAAGTGATTATGATGTTGAAAGGGCCACTAATTTTAAGAATTTGTTTTCATTATTTTGACAAATTTGATTTTAAACATTTATCTCAATGTGATACAAGTAGCTGTTGCTTTAATTGCAATAGTTCTAAGTCTATTTTTTGATCACGGTGATTTTTTGATACGAGGGTTTATTACAAACAATTGTTATTTAGTATGTTTTTAATTTGATAAGTGCGAGGTGCCATTTTTATGTTAATTAAAGACTGAGCTGATTACCTAATTAAATGGTTTTTTATTGTATACCTATACCTCTTGGGTGAACTTGAAATGTTAAATGCAGAGATAACAGTTTTTTAAAGTAAAATAATCAAAATCCATCCACTAAATAATTGACATCTTTTCAAAAAATGTGCTTGATACAATTTTCCTTTCAGTCAACTATTGTTACATTGTTGGTTAGATTATAATTATCACATTTTTTTCTCTAAAAACCAAGACTTGACCTTTTTTTCCTTAATTTAAATAAAACATGGGTTGAATTTAGGTCATTTTTACTCGCATCAGATAATTTGATAATTCAATTTACGACATTTTGGGTGATTTTAAAATAAAGACCATTTGGGGATAACCGACAGTAACTGCTTCTTGGAGGCTGAATTACGTAAAAATAAAAACGCCATCTTATAGATAGCATGCTAAATATTATAAAAACTCATTTCCAGGCTTTCGGGAGCTATACTTAATTTTTTATGTTTTTTTTTCGTTTATTTTGAACTTTAAATCACTCCCCTGTAAAATTTGAAAAGAGGCGGTTATCCTTTTTCGCCCGTAAGGCATCGAAATATATAATCCTAATTATAACGGTCCACATTGACTTAAATTTTATTAAATGTAATAAACATAAAGAAAAGTTAAGCAATTATTGGCTACAAAAAAGTGTAGTGTTCTTCATTATGAATTGGTGCAAGGACGTCAGCAATGTCCTTACTGGCAAGAGCCACCTTAATTTTGTTGAAAGTGTTGAAACTGAACGCATCTTCCTATATCGAACCCGTTGAATCTGAAAAAAACACGTGCTGTATTATTACATCATTCGATAGTGTCGCTAAAGTAATAAGGATCAAATTCTGTGAAGTAATGATTGACGGCAAACTTACGGAAGAGGCTTAATTTTATTAAAGAAGTACTTTAATTTAGCTCATATCTCAAAAACTAATGAACATTAGAGAATCTTATATAATACTTTTTTGCGCACAATCGAACAAAGAAAGAACAAAGAATCGAAGAAGAATAAACTTGGCCTAGCACAATTCGCAGTAAATACTGACAGTTCAATTTTTTTTTTGCTGTTTTGGGATTTTAAGAACTTTTCAGGCAACATTACCACTACCATAATTAACATAATTCCCGTAAAAATACTTGACTAGGATGTTCACAGAAAATGTCTTTATTTTATGGGCTACTACGGCAGACTTTTAATTCGTCTGACAAGACGTAGGGCGCTTTATGCCTTTCTTGACGGCCTGCTGCGGTGCCGAAGCGGTGCGTTAGAGTGAACCCACACGGGCGGCGCGGCTGCGGCGCGGCGCCTGAGCGGCGCCGCTGCGGTTTTCTACATACAAAAATGCATTGTGCCACATGGCGCCGTGCGGTGTGCTCCGGCGCCGCGCCGCGCGCGCATCGGAATCGAGACGAGGCGGGGAGGGGTGTAAGCAGAGCGGAGCCGGAGCGGCGCCGCTCGCAGTTGTTTGTTTGCGCAGCATAGGGAAGGACGCATGCTGGATTAAGTACGATCACGTAACCTGTACCTATCAAAATGAGTACCAGTGAGGAAAATACTGACATGGACTACCTCATTTCTTTAGTTCAAGAACAGGAAGTACTGTGGGATAAGTTTCATGTGGATTTTAAAAACAATAATTTAAAAGCGAAGGCATGGGCAGAAGTTACAAAAAAATTATTTCCAGAATATGATAGCTACGCTCCCGATCGAAAGAACAAAATTGGTCAGTCCTTATTTTTCTTCATACTAGTAACATGAGTAAATTTTCTTTAATTGCCACTTCAAAGATCCTGTGATGCTCATAAAATAGTTTCCAAATTCATCTCTAATACCATTAGCTGCTGTCAATTCTTCATTTTGGGGTTGGAGAGAGTGAAACTCATCACAAATTATCGCCAATTTATCTTTTTGACGAACACCTTCCCGATCGGCCACAAAATTGTGTAGGACACAACATGCTTTTACAATGGCAGTAGCAAAATCATAGGATACGTTTATCGGTCTGTGAAAAATGCGCCATTTGTTTGCCATGATTCCAAAAGCACATTCGACATATCTTCTTGCCCTGCTAAGACGATAATTGAATACCTTTTGTTTTACATCGAGATTTTTACCACCACACGTAGGAGTATTTCACTTAAAAAACCGGTCAAAATTGAAAATACTGATGTTAATCCAACCGCACCCAAAATACATCTTTCTTTACCTACGATAACCGGTTTATCAAAAGGCAGACCCCCAACCCTCAACTCCCGCGCATGTGCCACAACGTCTCAGTCGGAACTCAGTCATCGTACTGTACGCGTGTCTTTGTTCTCGGCGCTCTCGTTTGTGTTTATCAGTTTTCTGTGCTAAAATGGCTTCGTGTAGCAAACAACAGGAGATTAACTATTCGGATATGGATATAGAAGGTTAGTACTATATACTGAAGTATATTTTATTACGTTTCTTCCAAATTTTCTATTTGTATAGCCATCAATAAACAGCAGCACTTTTTTGACTTGTTTTTTAAAGAAATTTGAAATACATTAGTGTTTTTGTTTAAGTGTCGCGCCTTGTCGCCTCAAAATTTTTATATGGGCATAAAATCTAAACTCTAAGGAAGTAGAAACACGAATAAAAAGTCCCCCCAACGTACCCCATATTTTTTTATAGTAGTTCAAACTATATGGTGAAGATTATAATTATATTGACAAAACTATGTTTTTTGCTTTCTTTTGTCATAGATCCTTCGGAAAGAGTGAAAAAAATCACCAGAATGGAGCTTTATACTATTATAAAAGAGTTCAAAGGGAAGAAGATTGAAGAAAAATTTTCGTTGTTAGAAGAAAGACTTGCGCAACTAACTTCATGTCCACCCGCAGAAACAAGTGTTCTTACCCGTTCTTTGAAATATTTCAAGACCAGTTTCAAAGAAAGATGGTCGGCAGCCCGTAATACTGATAAGAGATTCGTAGAAAACAATATGGAATGGCTTAATGTATCACTGGAACTACCTACTTGGACCCACAAAGCAGGCCGACCAACAAAAGAATTCGGAGAATTGTGTGATCGAAGCAAGCGTCGAAGAACAAAAGATTTACGGGACCGGGTACCTGTTGAGGAATTGACGTACGCTGCAAGCGTGAGTCAAGGTACTTCGGGAAATGTTGATGCGTCTAAGATTATGAAAGAAATAACGTCAACGCCTACCAGAGCTAAAAAGTTCCGAAAAGTAATATCGTCAGCTAAAAAAGTACCAATCGCGAGAAAATACACACCACAAGAAGCATTAGCGTTATTTGTAGAAGGTAATTTAACAAGAGGGCAGTGGGAATTAATATCGGGTGTCCCAAAAAGGACGCAAGATTTCAATTTGCCGCCAGTTTTGTATTTTAGTGCTGGCAACCCTGAAAAAAAAAACATTTGACAGCTGAATGTTTAGGATTTGTAAAAATGGCGGGTTATACGAAAGATCAACGCGTTTTTATTATTGAACAATATTTGAAAAGTAATGAAAGTTTGGCGGGTACGGTTCGAAAATTCCGTGCAAAATATGGTCGGAATATTGGCTTGAGTTCATCAACTGTGAAGAGACTGGTTGCAAAATTCAGGGAGAGTGGATCAATTAATGATGTTCATTCCACTGGTCGTCCAAAAACAAGCCGTTCAAATGGCAATATTAAATCTGTGCGTCAGAATGTCCGTGAACATCCAGGAACATCCATTAGGCATCGTGGACAAGAATTGCAAATTTCAAGAAGCTCTCTCCAGCGTATTCTCACTAAAGATCTGCATCTCCATGCTTACAAAGTTCAAATAACACAAGAACTGAAGCCCCGTGATCATGGACAGCGAAGAGAGTTCGTTGAATGGATTATCGACCGCCAAAACAGGGATGCAGATTTTTCAAACAAAATCATCTTTAGCGACGAAGCACATTTTCATCTCGATGGCTTTGTTAATCGTCAGAATTGCCGCATTTGGGGCTCAGAGAACCCACATGTGATTGTTCAAAAACAAATGCATCCACAACGTGTCACTGTTTGGTGCGGGTTTTGGGCTGAAGGCATTATTGGACCATATTTTTTTCAAAATGTGGCCGGTCAAGCGGTTACTGTTAATGGGGCTCGATATCGCAACATGATAACAAGGTTTTTTTTAGCCGAATTAGAGGATATCGATGTGGAAGCAATGTGGTTTCAACAAGACGGGGCCACTTGCCACACAGCCGGAGAAACGATGCAATTACTGCATGAAACTTTTCCTAGTCGTGTGATCTCTCGATTCGGTGATCAGAATTGGCCCCCTAGATCTTGCGATTTAACGCCTTTAGATTTCTTTTTATGGGGTTATTTAAAGTCTAAAGTCTATGCCAATAAGCCTACAACTATTCACGCTTTAAAACAGGAAATTCGACGCTGCATCGGGGAAATTCAGCCGCATCTATGCAAAATGGTCATAGAAAACTTTGACAAAAGAGTGCGTATGTGCCAGCAAAGCCTAGGAGGACATTTGCCTGACGTGTTATTCCACAAATAACCCTATTTTATGTACTTCAAGATTTTATATACAAATATATTATAACGAAAAAATAAAAGTGCTTTTCTTCAATTTCAAATCTTGCGTCCTTTTTGGGACACCCTTTACAAGGTGGCCGAAAAGAAATTTATCCTTGCTATTCGCTTTTACAAAAAGTGAAAAAGGAGTGTTATCCCGCCGAAATTAGCATAAAAGTTACTGAAACTAGCTTTGAAGTGGAACTTCAAGCTTTGCTGGACCATACGGCTTTGCGACTACTTCAGTATTTAAAAGAAGTGATTGATACATTATCAGAGTTTGAGAAGCAACATCTTACCTTAATATCAAAATGGGGCTGTGATGGATCTAGTCAGACACAGTTTAAGCAGACATTTGCCAACACTGGCGACGATGATGCCAATATATTTTTAAGTTCTCTTGTACCTGTGAGAATGATTGTTTCTATTAATGGAGAGACAAGAAAAATTGTATGGCAAAATCCAGTGCCTTCTTCAGTGAGATTCTGTCGTCCTATCCGGGCTCGGTTCATTCACGAAACAAAGGATATCACAAAGGAAGAAATCACCTATATTGAAGAACAAGCAAGGAATCTCAAAGAAACAACTGGTATGGAAGATTCCGTTAAAATAAATCACACCCTTTTGCTCACAATGGTCGATGGAAAGGTGTGCAATGCCGCGACCGATACGGCTTCAACGATGAGATGCTATATATGTGGACAGACATCTAAGGACTTCAACAAGCTTGAAAGAAGTAATGTTTGTGAAGAGTCTCTGAAATTCGGACTCTCCATTCTGCACGCGAGAATTCGATTCTTCGAGCTATTGTTGCACCTGGCGTATAAAGCGCCCTTACAGAAGTGGCAAGCCCGAACGGCAGAAGACAAAAATGTTTTGAAGGAAACAAAACAGAAGATACAAAAAAGCTTCAAAGAAGAGATGGGCCTTCTTGTTGACATACCCAAAGTCGGTTACGGCAATAGTAACGACGGAAATACGTCAAGAAGATTTTTTGACAATCCTGAATGCTCATCTCGGATTACTGGAATAAATATAGATTTAATAAAAAGGTTCCAAATCATTCTTGAAGTGATATCAAGCGGATATGATATTGATCCTGCGAAATTCGATGACTTTGCTCACACAACTGCCAAACTGTACGTGGAACTGTATGGTTGGCATCCCATGTCACCTACAGTTCACAAGATTCTGATGCATGGCGCACAAGTTATATCAAGTCACATTGTACCTATCGGACAGCTATCAGAGGAGGCTGCTGAAGCCCGGCACAAACATTTCCGTAAATATCGCGTAGACTTTGCAAGAAAATTTTCAAGAGTGGACTGCAACACAGATATTTTAAATAGGTTGTTGCTGACATCTGATCCCTTTATCAGCTGCAACAGAATAAAACGGAAGAAGAAAAGCAAGTCCTTTTCCCAGGAAGCTATTAGTATGCTTCTCACGAAAACACTGAATTGTGACAGTTCCGACGACGAAGATGGTGAGGATCAAATCACCTGTGAACTCGGAGACAGTGATTCTGATTGATTCGGTCCCCTCATGATTATCCTCTTGAAAACAAATCCTGTTTTAAGAGTAAATCTCTCTTAGATTAGTAACTTTTTTTTAAATTGTTTTTCTTTTTAAATAAATGCCTAATTATGATGAGTTATTGACTTTTATTTCATAAAATAGTAAAATAAAATATAAAATAATTTTGTCCGGCTTTTTATGTCAAATACTCCTATGTGCACCATAAGGACGCATAACATGTTTGCTTAATCCAAAAGCTTCGTCACCCACTAACACATATGGGATTGGTCTATTAAAACCACATAGTGGCTGGGGATCAGGCAATGGCAGCTTCTCGCAAATCATTAACTCGTACAGTTTTGAGTTTTGAAAAACAGTTGAATCGCACTCTTTTCCGTATGCGCCAATGTCGACTAAAGTAAATTTATAGTTAGAGTCCACAACAGCTAGCAACACCATAGAAAAAAAAGATTTGTAATTAAAAAAGAGGGAGCCACTATTAGCAGGATTACACATGCGTATATGCTTTCCGTCGATGGCCCCGATGCAATGAGGAAAATTTGTTCTAACATCAAAATCAGATGCTATTTTTTGGAATCGGGCTGTTGTCAGTTCAGGGATGTTGTCACGAAGAAGATGTTTCCATATAGCTTCGCATACTCTCAATATCATACATGCAATCGTAGATTTCCCCCGTTTAAATTTGAATTCTAAATCTTGAATCGTATTTCCGCTTCCAAGGTACCTGTAACAAAAACATTTTAAGATTATTAAATAAAAGATATATAAAACAGTAATCACTCAGGGGTAGATGCTTTACAAAATATATATGTTTTTGAATCACCCCTTGAAAGTGACCACATACTGGTGTTAGTTTGTAGTCACTTTTTAGAGGTGATTCAAAAACATTTTATTTTTCCCAAAAAATATGATTCGGAATAAGAAAAAAATATTTTGCCTTCTCATGCATAATCCGCAATCAGTCTGGGAGTGCAATTTTTTTTTTCCTATTTGACCGACGACCCATGTTTATTCGGCAATATTTTCCCTTATATTTATGAAATGCATTTCTGAAGTTTTCGATTTAAGGCTCTAGTTACGCATCTATAGGATCTTAAAAAAAAGACGCGATAAACCTACAAATATACATTTAATATTTGATTTTCATTTCAGGTAATACTGTTGTGAAAAAGTGGAAATATGTCAAGGACACCTTTTTCAAACATTTAAAAAAACTTAAAGAAGCCTCGAGATCCGGCTCAGCCGCTAAAAAGGCTACAAAATATCATTATTACAATCAGCTATTATTTTTAACCAAAATAGCACAGAATGCCACGGACGATAGTTTAACTTAGCTGATGAATCGACCATGAGTTCTACAGATGATGTGCCTGTACCTGGGCCGTCCCGCTATGTTACTGTCACCCGGAAGAGAACATTACAATTGGATGATTTTGAAAAAGAACATTAGATGCATTAAAAGCTCCTAAGGAGAAGGAGAATCGCCACTTGTCCTTTTTTAAAGGCAAATAGCACAGAATGCCACGGACGATAGTTTTAACTTAGCTGATGAATCGACCATGAGTTCTACAGATGATGTGCCTGTACCTGGGCCGTCCCGCTATGTTACTGTCACCCGGAAGAGAACATTACAATTGGATGATTTTGAAAAAGAACATTAGATGCATTAAAAGCTCCTAAGGAGAAGGAGAATCGCCACTTGTCCTTTTTTAAAGGCATACTGCCGTCTATAGAAGATTTTACCGAACTTCAGACCCTCACTTTCCAAAGTAAAGTTTTACAACTAATCACGGAAATGCGCTATGGACAAACGACTCCACATTCGTCCTTTGCGTTTGAAGAGCAATTATCACACGGGTATCAAACCCGAAATTACCAAAGTACGGGTACGTACAGTTCAATAAACTCAAATTCTGATGTATTTCAATCTCCAAATCAAGGTTCTGAAGTGTCTCAAAATAGCGAAGAGATTGAATATGATTTTGCAAGCTTGTAAGTGATAATATTGCCCTGAAGTTGATTTGAAAATCTATTATAATATATAAAACAAAGTCGTGTGTGTTACACCATTTGTACTTAACTCGAGAATAAAGCAAGTGGAAAAAATAAAAGATTTTCATTACTTACCTCAAAGTGATTCCCATCATTTCTATTGGCTCCACTGGATTCCTCATATTAGTATACTGTTTCCGTATATGTGGCTCTAAGGATTGCAATAAACCTTCAAAAGTGGATACACTCATTCGAAAAAAATTGTAAAACCTCTTTTCGTCTAAAACCAACTCTTGATATTCTTTAAAGAAAAAAAAGTCCGTCACTATTCCTCAAGACTATAAATGGACTGATCCAGTGTTTTCGTATGATTCTACGTCGATTTCTTCGGTGGCGAAGTAATAAGAGCAGCAGCACACGTCTTTCCCGATCCATTGTTATTACAGACTGTCGCGTAGCGATGGGCAACCGCTCATTTTGCCGCCGCTGCGGCGCCGCCGCGGCTCCGTAGAACGTTGCGACGCAGCTCTGCCTGTGTGGTCGCCAGCGCGGCGAAATGGCTTGCGGTGCGGCGCCGCACCGCCCGTGGGCTCTTAGGTAGTGCGCGAG
Source organism: Anorthoa munda (assembly GCA_945859665.1). Taxonomy (NCBI): domain Eukaryota; kingdom Metazoa; phylum Arthropoda; class Insecta; order Lepidoptera; family Noctuidae; genus Anorthoa; species Anorthoa munda. The sequence continues at coordinate 5,188,837 of OX243894.1, read as the reverse complement.
TTATGGACTCAATAGAGCCGCTTGTGCCTACTGCGCGAGTGCAAGTGTTGACGAACCGGTTACTGGTCCCAGTGTGATGGCTGGTCCCAGTGGAGTAGCATCTGGCTCTAGGGGTAGCTTACCAACTATCGCTAGTTCTTCGGACGACGGGGATGAGGACATTGCCCCTGCGATGCCCAGGGCTACTGGATCATCTGGCAGGAGAATTAACCCTTACTCGGATTAGTTAAGGTAAGTTTTTATTTATTGTGAAAAATTTTACAAAATAATATTTTTTCACAGCAATTTTAATAAAAAAAAAAAATTGTTTCAGATCTATGCAGAACTGGAGAAAGATCTTCAGCAAACTCAGGGAACACAAGACCAGTTTGCAGAGGAGAGAGGACTGATCCCGAGGCAGAAAATGTGTTCATATCATCGTTCGCCAATGACATTGGCGAAAGTATCTGGGCAAGTTGGCAAATTTAGATGCCGGGAAAGTAATTGCTGGTCGAAACAAGTTTCCCGTGCTATTGAGACATGGTTCGAAAACGCATGGTTGTCCCTCACATTGATATTTCAGATAATGTGTGCTTTTAGTGAGGGACTTACATATCACCAGACGAAAAAGAATTGTCACATGAGGATGGTCCAGTAATTTCTACGAGAACGGTTGCAGATTTGTACAGTTATTGCCGGGAGACAATCGCCATACAAGAATTGGAAGACCAAAGGGCCCAAGGGAAAATAGGGGGCCCTAATAAAGTGGTACAAATTGATGAATCAAAGTTCGGAAAAAGTATAATCGTGGTATGATCGAAGACGGCAGCAACGATCTGCGGCTGGAGGTCCCGAAAATGAAAGGTCCGCCATACACGAATTGGAAGACCAAAGGGCCCAAGGGAAGATAGGGGGCCCTAATAAAGTGGTACAAATTGATGAATCAAAGTTTGGAAAAAGTATAATCGAATCTATAAAACATGTTTACAAATTAGATTAGAATATAACAATAATAAAATTCCTCGTGTTTTATTTTCACTATGTGAATATCTGAAAATACCCAAAACCGAATCAGAGCACCCTACTTTCGGCGTGGTCTTCATCACATTGTTTGGTCATTATGAATTAGTCAAAGAGCTAGCGAAGCGAGCTCGGGCGCTTAGGGCACCCCGACACGGACAGGTTAGGTTAGGTTGTAACAATTATTAAATGTTCATCATAAAATATATTAGAAGGTTACTTTAGACACTTTAGACCCTTCAGACAGAAATAGCGGGGCTCCGTCGACATTGTTGTTAAATAGTAATTGTACCATGGATATCTCCATAACCATGGGGCTCCGAGTTTTGGGGGTAGTACAGCGGAGTAGCCCCCCTCCCCCTCCCTGTCCCCGCGCTATCACTGGCCCATAATGGAAATTTAAACCAATTGTTTTCAAGTCATTGTTTAGTAAATATCGTTTCAGAAATGTCAAAACTTTATTTGGGATTTATTATCTGTGAGCTGGCAATGATTGACATTTTTGACGCCAAGGAGCTGCACGCTCAATTCTAACGACCGGCGAAATATTATTAAATTATGGATAAAAAATCCTCTGGAAATGGATTTGTGACGGTTCGAGGAACCAGGGATATTTCCCTATTTTACATCCTGAGGGAATATTCCGATGATTTATATTATGCAGTAAAGAACTTCAAGTATGGCCGCTGTTGCATGATATAATGCACATGAGTTTGTCTTTCAATTGTTGCTGCAAATGGATAGGAACACTTTGATATAAATATGGTCCAAAGCCTGGCACGTGGAAATCCATAGCACATGACTTCTGCTTCTACAGCTACTGGTCTGAGGTTGGATATCCTTTTCTTACTTAACTTAGCTTCACAACAATTATATTAAATACACACCAAGAATGTTAGGTTGGTGGTATATTAAATCTGTATTTTAAATCTGGTATTATACGAGTAAATGTGATATTTTTAATGTAAGAGAGTAATAGTCTAAAGAATATACTTCAATTTGTGTTAAGGTGTATAATGTATTAGAATACAAAATATAATTCATAAGTCTCTTTTCATATTTGTGACAGACCTACAATTGCAATAACTATAGAACCTCCTTTACCGTTTGAGCTAGATTGTTTTGTTCTACGTTGTCATATTAAAGTGCTACTTACCGACACTTGAGTTTATTGCTGTCGATCCCAATGTGGTAGGGGTAAGTACTCGTAGTACTTCCCTCATTACTTGGCAGTGAGGAATAATTTTGAAATGTATTGTGAAATTTAAGGCTTAGCAATAGTTTTGTCTACTGAACTTGTGCTTTAATTTCTATATATCCTTTTTTTCTTTGTACGATTGTAATCCTGACGACTCCGGGACGTGCAGGGGTTGTCCCTGCACGTCCCGGAGTTCGTTTTTACAATTTTATTTCATCACGCTCTTTAAAGAGGAAGCAAAACTGTCCGATCTAAAATAGTTCGTGGTGGTCATTAATGTACAGGAAAAAAAATGAGAACATTATTTTGAATTTCGCAAAAGATAAAATATCGGCCATAGAGTGCTTATAACGCATCGCAATACTGAGACGTGCAAAATGTGAACCGTACCAAACCTACAGTGACTAGGTCTAAGCAGAGTATTTTTTTTTATGAATTGAATATAGTACATTAACCCTCTGCCGCTGAGGTTACGTCTGACAGACAACGCAACATAAAATTTTGGTTGCTATGCCGCCATTTTTCCGAGAATCGTCCTGCGCCGCTCAGTAGCTTCCTGCGCCCGCGCGTCCCTCCCGTCAGTGCGGCGACGACAGCCGCGGCGTGCGTACGTGACGCGTATTACAGCTGTGGTGTCCGTGATACGTAAGGTCAGTAATAAGTGTATGTGTCGTGTAGACGTATTGTCAGTAAAATGATTATATCCCAATACTGTATTATGGACGTCACGTCAGTATTTTCATAGTGTATTTTATACTACACGACAGCAAAATAGTGGATATGTACGTAATTCATTGTTTATTTTGAAATATAATATATATGCGTTATTATTTTTAGATGGATTGTAACCAACAACAACCCACTGACCGACCGTCTAGGAAGAGAAAGAGTATCGACGACCATATTCAGCAATGGTTGGAGGAAGAAGACGAGTTAGAGTTTAGTGATGTCGACGATGAGGTTGCCGATCGGAATTTCACCATTGAGGAGGAAATACATGAAGAGAGTGAAATATCGAGTGGTGATGAACAAGAAACATTACAGGAGCAGCCGGCCAGTCCTGGAAGCATAGACTCTGAAGAGGTTGTTTTGCCAAATTCAAGTGGTAATAATAAGTACGTAGGTAAGAATGGATTCATTTGGACGAAAACTGAATTTTCAAGGACCTCACGAACACCTGCACATAACATTGTATCTTTGCCAAGGCCAACTACGGAGCATGTATTTCTTGGATTTGAAAAACTATGGCAAAAATTATTTGATACCGAGATGATAGAAACATTGGTTTCCTGCACAAATAAAAAACTTGAAGCCTATCGCAGACAATTCGCAAATTTTGCCAAGCATGAGCTCAAAGATACAACTTCCATAGAAATGAAATCACTACTTGGGTGCTTATATTACTCTTCGGTTTTTAAATGTAATGGTGCCGATTCAAACTATTTGTTTGCAACTGATGGAACAGGTCACGAAATATTTAGATGTGTAATGTCTAAATATAGGTTCAACACTCTTTTGAACTGCTTGAGATTGGATAATATTGGTGACCGACAGGAACGCTTGCAAACAGATCCACTTGCTCCTGTTTCAGCATTTTTCGATAAGTTTATAGCGAATTGTCAAGCTCATTTTACACCCGGTCCTTACACCTGTATTGATGAAATGCTTTTAGCTTTCAAAGGTCGTTGCAAATTTATTATTTATATGCCCCATAAACCTGCTAAATATGGTATTAAAATTATGATTTTAAGTGATGCTAGTCAATTTTACGTTTACAATTGGGAAGAGTACTGATGGTCTGGGGCTTACCGAAGCAGAGAAAAAGTTAGCTGTGCCTACGCAGTCTGTATTGCGACTGGTGAAACCAATAGAAAATTCGAACAGAAACGTAACAGCTGATAACTGGTTTAGCTCTATACCCTTGGCTGAACTTTTACTACAAAAAAAATTGACATATTTAGGAACATTAAAAAAAAACAAACGCGAGATTCCACCTGAGTTCAAACCAAGCAAAAATAGAGCTGTTGGAAGTTCTTTATATGGATTTACTAAAGATTTGACTTTAGTTTCTCATGTCCCAAAAAAAGACAAGGCAGTGATCCTCCTCTCTTCTAGCCACCACCATGCCAGTACAGATGAAGTAACTAATAAACCATCCATGATTGTGGATTATAATCACAGTAAAGGAGGTGTGGACGAAATAGACAAAAAATGCGCCATTTATTCATGTAGCCGCAAAACTCGACGTTGGCCACAAGCAATTTTTTATCGATTACTGGATATAGCTGGTATTAATGCATATGTGCTTTACAGTGAGTATCCAGAATGCAAAATGAGAAGAGCTGACTTTCTTATGCACCTTGCAAGGGAATTGGTACTGCCAGCTCTAAAACAGCGAGTTTATAATGAAAAACTTCCAAGAGAATTGCGTATGACTCTTCGGCGCGTTTTAGGACAAGATTTGCCACCTCCTCAGCCACCAAGTGACACTGGCGCATCGTCAACAAGAAAGTTGTGTCGTATCTGTCCAAGTAAATTGAAGCGGCAAACGAGATTTATTTGTTGCATTTGCTCAAAACCGATCTGTTTGCAGTGCGCCGCTCAAGTTTGCGCTGATTGTAAGACTGAACTTTGAGACTGTATTGTCACAAAAGTACTCTAAGGATTTCTATTTTTTATTTTTTTATGAATAGTTTCAAGCCAGAAGAAGGCAAAACTAAGTTTTTTTTGTTATATTTTTTAATATTTTTCATTTTGTTAATTTTTAATAGTCATTGTACCAAAAGTTCCTTGATCTCGTAAGTGATACAAATATAATTATAAATTCTTAAATCTGAGTTTTATTGCAACTCTCATTGTAATTCCTATTTAAAAATATGTCAACAGTTATATTCATTCTAGGTCCAAGACAAAATATATAATACCTACAACATAAATAGTACTCTACTTACACGTCTGTTAGACTACTCCTCAATATAATAGAAATAAAAATGGCACCTCAGTTGCAGAGGGTTAAAATAATTTTGTTTTGGTTTGTAAAGTAAAAAAGAAATTAAACATTTATATTCTTTTCAACTTAATTATACTTTGTTTTTATGTAAAACTGTCCTTATGAGAATCTGCAAACAAAAGTGTCAAGACCTATGTGATTTGTGAATCTCGAACCAGCTACCTATGGCGGTTCGAGGTTTACAGCCACAGGGTCCGAGTGCCAGAGCCCGAAAATGCACTAGAGAAAGTTACGCCGGCAATTGTGTTGCGGCTTGCGCAAGGTCTGGAGTACATGGGGCACTGTGGATGGATAATTTCTACAATTCACCAGTTCTAGCTCGACGGCTTAAGTCCTTGGGCTTTGATTCTGTAGGTCTGGAGTACAAAGGACACTGTGGATGCATAATTTCTACAATTCACCAGTTCTCGCTCGACGGCTAAGTGCTTGAGCTTTGATTCTGTAGGTCTGGAGTACAAAGGACACTGTGGATGGATAATTTCTACAATTCACCAGTTCTCGCTCGACGGCTTAAGTGCTTGGGCTTTGATTGTATAGGTACCCTCCGAACGGATCGCCAGTTTCTTCCGGAGGCCCTTGTACAATCTGACCACGGGGGACGTCGATGTCATGGTATGGAAAGATTCTAACCGAGTGACAACGATCTATACGCACCATGGCAACGCCGTCCTAACAATCCGTGGAGCCACCAAACCCATCTTGGTACACGATTATAATATCATGATGGGTGGAGTGAATAAAAAAGACCAGATACTGTCCAAGTATCTTGTCGAGCGGAAACGAGCAAAGGTCTGGTACAAGAGTGTTCAGGAGACTTCTGAACGTCTCCGTTTCAAACTCCTTAGTCATTCATCGCGCCAACTCCGCATCATCTGGTTCTTCTGCTCTCAGTTATCGTAGGTTCCGTATTAATCTTATTACATCTCTTCTTTCTAAACATGGTCATCCTAAACCTCTTCCGCGTCCAATCCCACAGAGCATGACCCACGAAGTAACTCACCGCGTGGGGATGTACCATAAAAGGAACTGCCCAGCGGTTGAGGCACACGTGTGTGGTCTGCAAGAAGCTGGTGTAAATGTTCTGTGTGGGTTGCGACAAAACTGTCTGCGTTGACTCCTGTTCCCTCGTCTTCATACTTAAACATATTATTGTGATTTTGTTCATCCGCTTTGTCATGTTAGTGCTCTAGATCTTTCAGCGTTGCCAGCGCGTACGGTTTAGCGTGATCTAGTGGATTTTCTGATGCGGTTGGGTGTGATGCCTTTTTTCCCATTTCTTTTTCATTCTTTTTACATTCTTTTAATTTTTTTTTACCAATTCAAAGTAAATAGTGATTTTGTACCGTGTTATCCTAGTGATTATGCATCTGACATAATAATTATTTTTTCCAAAACATTCTCGTCTATTGCGACGTTTCATTTCGTCAGTTTTAATTTAGAGTCATTTTTATTTAAAGTTCAATATTCGAGTTCAGATGCGACAAAAGTGGAGTAGTATGTTAGCTTGTACCTGTGTTTTTGCCGTGCAATTGGACTCAGTTATGCAAACTAGAACACGACAAACTAGAACGTCGAGTAACAGTAACAGTATGGCGTGGAATTTGGTCAGGAGGAGTAATTGGACCCTACTTCTTTGAAGATGCTACGGGCGCTGCCGTGACAGTAAATGGAGATCGTTACCGTTAATCGTTACTGTTAGGCCGGGTTCCCACTACGCCGGACCGGCAGATCTGCCGCGCCGGTAAATCTGCCGGAAGAGCTAGTGGCTGTACAATTTATATGAAGCTATTCACATTATCCCGGGTCCGGCATTTTTGCCGAGCCCGGCATTTCTACCGAACGTTTTGTCACTACGAATTGCCGGTAGAACGACCGGGCCCGGAGTAATGTGAACGAGTTTGTGCCGGTATCTGTCCCCCGCTCGCCCCGCTCGTGCTCCCCTCGCCCCGCCCGTGTTCCACTCACGTCATTCGGCTCGCATGTTCTGGTAAAAGTAGACGTTTAGCATGGATATTCAAGCAGAAACTTTAATTACGCTTGTCCAAGAGAGACCTGTTCTGTGGGATAAGACCGAAGACGTTTATAAAGACAAAAACTTAAAGTTAGCAGCATGGCGTGAAGTATGTTTAATACTGAAACCAAACTTCGATGAACTGGATGAAAAAGAAAGAAAACAGTACGGTGAGTTTTTAATGTTTTATTGATAAAATGTAAATGCATTGATAAATTTTATTTTATAGCTGCTGCCTGCCACGGAACGGAACCAATATCTGAAACAAAATAATTAGTAAATAATGTCCGTATAGCGTTGGCATTAGGGCCACCTCGACTCGACACATTTCGATTCATGGGTGTAGTTTCTTGTTCTTGTCTATGTTCTATATTTTGGTAACTTTCAAAATTTATACCATCTTTTTCTCTTACAAAATTATGTAAGACTGCACAAGCTTTAATTACTTGAATTGCTGTGTCTACGTTGAGATCTATAGCTCGATGGATTATTCGCCACTTATTTGCCAGAATACCAAAAGCGCACTCAACATACCTTCTTGCTCGACTTAGTCTATAGTTAAAAATCTTTTTATCAGTATTCAAATGTGTACCTCCATATGGACGTAGGAGATTAGGTGTTAAAGCAAAGCCTTCATCGCCAACAAGTATAAACGGTAATTCTTCGTGCAAGTTTTCATGAAGCGGTCTAGGCTTTGGTACATTTAAAGTACCATCATTGATCTTTTGCCAAAATGTACTATCCTTTAATATACTAGAATCGCATTCCTTGCCAAATGAGCCCACACTAATAAAAATAAATCGGTACTCTGAATCGACAACTGCCATTAATACAAAAGAATAATACTCCTTGTAATTAAAGAACATAGAACCACTCTTGGCTGGTTTCAAAATTCTGATATGTTTGCCATCTACTGCTCCAAGACAGTGAGGAAAGTTGGCTTTTCTTTCGAATCCTGAAGCGATGTCCTCCCATTCTCTCTCAGTATCAGGCAGCTTAAGGAAATCTGTCTTTAGGTTTTCCCAAATGACGTGGGTCATTTCTTTTATTAGTTTACTTATTGTCGAAACGCCTACTCTGTATGAGTAATGTATTTCTTTGAATGAACATCCTGAAGCTAAATATCTGAAAAAAAAAGTATTTTTTGTTAATACATTATTACTTTATACGTCACCAAGAAACAAATTGTATTGTTTTATGATATTTTTTTATTGATTTCAGGAAAACAGGTTTCAACTAAATGGAATAATATACGAGATTCGTGGCTTAAGACAGTAAAGAAACAAAAAGATGAGTCTAAATCTGGATCTTCGACCAAAAAGACACGAAATTATTTATATCACGAGCAATTAATGTTATTGAAAAAAGTCTCCGAACCTCGACCACCACATGAGTCAGTTTCAAAAAAAGCAAGAACCGAGACTGAAGTAGGCATGGAATCAGATTTTCGTTCACCTTTAATTAAAGAAAAAAAAAAAATTGATAATAAAGAGGTAAATGACAGGATGGTAAAGTTTTTGGACTCCAGAATAAACCCAGAAAAGGAAAACCATCATCTATCTTTCTTCAAAGGCATTATACCAATCTTGAACACTTTAACTATCGAAGAGACTTTAGAATTTCAAGCTAGCGTCATGACAATGTTGCAAAAAATTAAAAGTAGGAATTATGAGAGACCAAATTACGGACATTGGCGTGATTCATATAATCAGATAACCGGACCAGATCAGTATTCTGGATACTACACACATAATAGCGTCAATCAACAGCCAATACCTACGCAAGATCAACACTACCCTGGATACTCTACGCAATATAATAGTAGCAATCAACAGGCAACAACATCTATACCATCAACTTCATCTCAGACATCGAATCCGATTCCAGCTTCGCCATCAGCATCTAGTAATCGTTCCATACATTCCCAAGACTCAGATTACTTAGATTTTGAAGGGATTTAAGTTTGAGTACAAATAAATACTTAAATAATTGTTTGCATTTTTAATTCATAATGATTATCAAATACATACACCCTCCCACACACACACATTATATATATTCACATTCATGAAACAAACATACATAGCAAACATTCATTCATTCATACAGTCTTAAGTAGGTACCTACGTCAAAACTATTATTACGCAATCTAGTGCATAAAATAATCTTACCTTAGACATATGGCTAATCTTTGTTCTGGGCAAATACATTCTCTGAAACTTGTATCTCGTACTCTTATGTCTAGTCGTCCCAGTAAATCGTCAAAAGTGGTTGCTGTCATTCGAAAATAATTGAAGAACTTTGATTCGTCTCTTCTAAGTTCACCCATTAATGTTTCAAATGTTCCAAGTGAAAATCTTTCCCGTAAAATAGGGTGTACCCAATGTTTTCTTTTATTTTGCCTTCTATTAAGATACCACCACAACACAACAATTTCGTCGTCCATTGTGCGCGCAGGTCCAAATTCAACTGAGGACTGTCTGAATTTCTTCCGGGATCCGATGTAATGTGAACACTCTGTCCGGTGTCCGGTTTTCGGCAGATCTGCCGGTCCGGCGTAGTGGGAACCCGGCCTTAGTGTTAGTGACCATGACAGTTTAAAAACTTATATAATGAAACGAATTGTTTAATTAAATCACTTTTGTTGGTATTCAAATTTTCAAACAATATTTTTACTATTTTTATAAATGAATGAGCTCTGTTACTTGTTAAATTGTAATTTTATATTATTTTATTTCAGCTGGAAAATTGCACTAGGGAATACTTTTATTATGCGTACAGCTAAGGAGTGGAACTCCCTGCCGGAGTCTGTGTTTCCCGATAGCTATAATCTAGGGGTCTTTAAGTCAAGAGTGAATAGGTTACTTCTAGGCAAGCGCGATCCATCGTCGACCACGTCATCGCTTACCATCAGGTGAGATGGTGGTCAAGCGCGAACCTATATCAAATTAAAAAAAAAGAAACGGAACGTCTATACTCCATGCCAAGTGTTTCTTACCCAATCCACATACTATATCGGTAACAGGCCAGCGGCTATATTGAATAAATATTCGGATTAGGTAAATGGATTAGGTATTTTTAAATACTAGGATTAGGTGGATTAGGTATCGTTTTTACCTAATCCGACCCATGTCTATGCCTTAGCTTTGTTTTATTTTTATAGGTTTGTTTTAAGGCTGGGGACCAGCTTGAATTTTGCTTGTTCCTTCGCAAAATTCTGGCGAGTGAAAAAAAAGTTACAGTATCCCCACTGTAACTTTTTTTTTTGGTAGAAGGCGATCTTGCTAAAGGAAGGTTTGTTACCTGGATTATCATATTTCATTCACTATATTGCATTCCTTTTTTATGTCGCTTTTTTGTTCAGGACTCGTGGCTGAATTGTGTAACCACTTAGAAACGGCACTCTGGCATAATAATCTCCCCGATAAATACATTCCTTTCACTAAAATAACAATAAAATTACCAGATATTATTTGTTTGTTTTGACGGACAGCTAGCTGTCATTTGGGCGTTCAACGTTGCGTTCGGAAACGCGCAAATGGTTAGCTGGAAGCATTACACTCGCCCGTCAAATAACCCATTTCGGATATTTTTACTTTTTATATGTCAGCTCCACAACCCAAAATGGGGTATTACGGACGGTACTTACTTTTTCCATATTATAAGTTACTAAAGCGTTTGTGCAGTGTGCATCCCTATTTCATCTTTTAGTTTAATAGACAAGTATGAAAAAAATAAAGTCCTGAGGTCTGTGGTTCCGGCTTGGAGCGTCATATTTATTTCTAAAGTTGGTGAAAGTGCGGTCGCCATTCCAGAAATAAAAAATATTATAAATAAATAATATTAACTAAAGATATCAGATATATATATATTATCAATATATATAAAAATGAAACCCGTTTTCCGTTGTCACGACATAACATGAAAACGGCTTCACCGATTTGGCTTATTTTTTTTTGTAGTTTTCTAATACTCTGTACAAGGTTCTTACGGAAACAAATATTAAGAAAATCTCTCAGAAAATATATAAAAATGAAACCCGTTTTTGACTTTGACTTTGATTTGACTTTGAACAAATATTAAGAAAATCTCTCAGAAAGATTGAAAAATATACATTTAATTTTGCATATTTTAAAAAACGCGCGTAACGAATGTCAACGTCATTCAATTTAAAACAAAAAGTCTGTGGTAATCTGTGACACCACATCGATAACCGCGCTAACAAATGTCAACGTCATTCAATTTAAAACAAAAGAATCTGTGGTAATCTGTGACAACACATCCATAACCGCGTTAATAATAATTTTATTATGTTTTTGATAAAGTTCGTTTTGTTTTAAAGACTAAGAAGTTTTTTGTTTGCTAATAAGTGTTTGTTAATCACGGTAAGTTCACTTCACTTCATATCGATTTTTGGTAACTTTTGGTGACTACACAATATTACAATTTTACATGATTATATAGAAAATATATGAGATCTTTTTAATTTCAGTTGGATTTTCGTTTTTAACAATGCCACCAACCAGACGTACAAACTTTGGCCGCAGAACTCGAAATACGGCAAGTCAAAGAAATATAAGAGCAAATCAAACTGATGAGCAACGCGAAGCGCGAAATGAACTTCAACGGAATCGAAATCAACATAGAAATGTTGTTTTTAATCCCCACAGAGCTGCATTCAGTTATAATGTGGCAATTGATTACAGTTCAGAGCAAATTGTTGCTATTGGACTAATGAATATTGTGTGTCCACATTGCAATGCATTGAAATTCAAAAATGAAGCCCCTGGATTGTGTTGCGCCAGCGGCAAAGTCAAATTGACGCCATTGGTACCACCACCAGAGCCACTAAATTCATTGGTTTCCGGAAATGGGCCAGATTCTAATCATTTTTTGACTCATATCCAGCAATACAATAATTGCTTTCAAATGACGTCATTTGGCGCAACAAAAGTTATTCGAGACAATTTTATACCTACTTTCAAGGTAAGTAAGTATAATGGCAAACAATTTTATTAAGTTATACAACCACGTAGCTGGTGCAAAATATGTTGAGCCAGTGTTGTGTAGACGTGTTTATTTTGTAAACAATAAGTCAAATACATAATAATAGTCTATAACCCAATGAGTTAATCAGCAACATTTTATAACATGTTGTATTCCATAATGGCATGAGCAAGGTGTTCCAATACTTGGTAAAGCCTACTACCTAAAGCTGCCATGGAAGGCTGCTGTTCAATGTCGAGGTTTAAAGTAGTTTTAATTTGAAATGCTGTAAAGTATTGTGGCAGTATTTTGCGAGCCACATGGTGGTACAAACAATTTGCTATACAATTACCTAAATACATATTTATATTCTTGCAGATTCAGGGTCATAGGACATATCATAGAACAGGTTCCTTATTGCCAGTGCCTGATGAAGACTATAAATATTTGCAAATATATTTTATGGGCAATTCAGCAAGAGAAGTCGATCAGCGTTCGCAGCAGTCGAAAACGACGCTAGCAACACTGGTAGCTGGTCGTCAAAAAAGAACGACTTTATATTTAATTTAAAATAAATTAGTTAAAATGTTTTAATTAGGTTTAATTAGTGTTAAATGGTCAGAACTCAATAGTACCTTTAATTGCCAGTAGTTGTACTGTGTTTTTGTCGTAAAACTATTGAGAAAACAAGGAAACATAAGCCCAGCTGTCAACTCATCGTATCAACGGTGACGGATTTTGAAAAAGGAAAAAAAAACATCATTCCCGGGGAGTATTCTTGCCTTAATTAAGTGTATAAACAGACTGCACAATAGCCCAGAATACAGCTCAGTTATGAGCTACGTCCATCACACACTGGCACGGTTTATGTCTCCTTTTGCTTGACAATTTGTGGAAGCAAAATTGACGACAATAACATTAGCCCAGACAATAAACACTACATAATTGACTACACAATATAATTCTTTAGGTTTTCTGTTAAAATTTTAACCTGGATAGTGTTAAAAATCTAAACTTATTCTACAATTTATTTAAATCAAAGCAGTGTATGCCATAGTCCTTTCTATTGTTTTTTTACCCAGTTAACTTTCACATTTTGAGTCCTATTAACCATATCTCTCTGTAATAGCTATATTTTCTTAACTTTATTAACTTGTAAACTGTTCTTTAGTCATATTTCTTTTCTTTTGTCTTAAATTTTTTTTTTTCTCATCACCTCCTACCCACTAATCTTAATATTATAAAATTACTGCACAGTTATTTAGCTCACAATTCCACACATTCCAGGTAATTAAGGGAAATGATGACCCGCAGCGCTACAATCAAGGAGCTGGAAGCAAAATTGAGAGCCTCCCTGAAGGAGCTGCAAGACTCCAAAGCACTTAACATAAAACTGCTACAAGAAATTACAGACAGTGAGGTGGAAGTTGAAAATGTGGTTCATAAGAACACATTACTCAAAAATGAGCTGGCTGAGCTACATATTCAGCACCTAGACTTAGCCGAACAACACCAGGGACTTCAGTATCAAGCGGCAAATTATCAAAAGTGCAGTGACACATATGAATTAACGTTAAAACATGTTTCAGAACTTGAACAGAAATTGTATGATGCCCATAAGGCCCTATCTTTCGCTGAATCTGCTAAGGACAGCGTGCAGTTTAAAAATACTAACAGTTTATTTGATGAGTTAGTTGGCAGTTTTCAGTCAGAACCAGTGTGTGAGTCTGATCTTATAATAGATTTGACGGGTGAAGACACTAAACCACTATGTCCTATTGTCATGAGTCATAATAAATTAAAAAAATATATTAAAATCAGAAAAATTATGAAACGGTCACAGAGAGCTATGAAAAAACAAAATCTCCTAAAATTAAATATTTCACTAAGAAAAGACCGTGTTAACTTAAAAAGTAGATTAAATACATGCATGGGGGAGCTAGATATATGTAGAGAAAAGTATGATGTAGATACTCAGTGCCTCCAAAACGATTTATTATATAAGGAGTGTTTACTGAAGGATATTTTTGAGAAATATGAAAGTTCACAACAGCAATTGAGTGAACGCTTGTTTGAGGCTGGGGAATTGTTGGACTTGGTGAAGTACAATGCAGAGAGGTACGAGTCTCTGACTAGTGCCTCATGCAGCTGTGCCAACCATATACCACCCACCCCGAACCATATACCACCCACCCAGCCGCAAGGTGACTTGTCTCCACCAGTGTTGGCGGTTCCAGAAAAATTCTGTGTACCCAATACACAAGAATATAAAACAATAATGTTTAGTGACGAAGTAGGTTCTGGCTTTGGAAAAATTATAAATAATTACCTTAGCTACAGTTCTCCAAATCATTGCTACCATAATATTAGTTTCAAGCAAATGATTAAAAAAATTATACATTCGAATATTGATAATTATTCTATAATGGTTTTGCTGTTAGGTAATAGTACTGGCATTACCAAAAAGGACATAGTGGACGGTATCGACGCCTTGTTAGGATTAAATTTAAGAAAGCTGATGGTATGTGCTTTTCCATACTCTGATACATTCTCAGAACAGGAGAATAATCGTATTTTTAAATTGAATAACATTTTGCAAATGTTGACTTGTCATAATGACAAATTTTTGTTTTTTGACACTAATAGATTTATTAGTGGACTTAAAGTAACTCAGAGAGCTTTCTCTCTGTCTTGTAATTGTAGACGTAAGATTGCTATATTGATAGCATATTCTTTAAATCAAGTGATAGGAAATGTATCAAATATTATATTAATTGATGAGCCTGTGTTGCCTAGTTTAACTAGCAACATAGATTTAAACTAGTCCATAAGACAACAGAAGTTACCGCTTCCTGGCAATCCATTTAGTTGTACAAAGCTGAGGGGAGAGCAATACTCTTTAAAATTATTAAATCAGAACATTCAGGGTTGCTCTTCCAAATTATTAGAAATTGAATTGTTTTTAGAAAAAACCAAGTTTGATATTATTTGTCTAACAGAACATTGGTTAAAAGATCACCAAGTTAAGTCCATTAATTATGAAAATTATTGTGTAGTTAGCCATTTCAGCAGAAAACGTATGATACATGGCGGATCATTAATACTTATTAAAAACTCTATGAAATCTAAAGAAAGAAAGAAGGTTAGACTGTCGGTTGAACACACCATTGAATTGTCCTGTGTTGAGCTTGATAAGCATGTTGTAGTGTGCGTCTACAGACCTCCAAGTTACCAGAATCTATCTGTGTTTGACTCTGTAATGGAAGATGTGTTAAAAAAAAGTTAGTACTAGTAGTAAATCAATTGTCATATGTGGCGATTTCAACATTAACTTATTAGAGAATAACTCTAACAGTATCAGGTTATTGGGTCTTTTTAAATCTTTTAATCTGACAAATGTGTTTATGGAGCCAACCAGAGTGACAGCTTCTTCTGCGACTTGTATAGATAACATTTTTTGTAATTGTGATTACTTAGATAAAGAAATTGTAAATAAGTTAGCATCTGATCACAGTGGTCAAACAATAACCTTTAGCACCTACATACCTCTACAAAAAATACAAATAAAATTTAGACCAATTACTTGTAATAATTTAGAAAAATTTAATAATACCGTGAATAGTAAGTTACGTGTTCAAAACTTTAATAATATAAATGACCCAAATGAGTTCTATGCCGAATTTTCTAAAGTGATTAAACACCCAATTTAATGAGTCATTTCCACTGAAAGCGAAAAGTATTTACAGCAAGTTCGTATTTAGCGATTGGGCGACTCCAGGCATTCGTAAAAGCAGAGAAAATCTCTATGAACTTTATGGCCTAAAGCAACATATGAATAATACAAGCTTTGATAAATATGTTGCGAATTATTCAAAAACCTTTAAAAATGCATGCAAAACAGCTAAAGCGCTGTATATAAGCAATAAAATAAAATCAGCAGGCGATAAAATAAAAACTACCTGGAAAATAATAAGTAATGAAACAGGTAGAAAAAAACAGCGTAATAGTGAAATTATTTTAGCGACTGCACATGGTCCCATACAATCAGATGTAGAGGTAGAATAGAATATAATAGAATAGAATATACTTTATTGTACACCATAAAAGTAGCAGCAGGTAGCTCAGGAATTTGAAAACTTTTTTGTTAATATTCCTCATAAAACTACAGCAGCTTTAAACTCCTCACCCACGCTCTCTGCTGCCTTACTTAGAAATAATGTAAATGCGTGCCCTTCGGAGTTTAAGTTTCAACATACAAACCCCCAGGCTATTTTAAAAGTTTTTAAAGATCTTAAAATTAAATCAACAGAAGATCTTTGGGGACTATCTGTAAAAGTATGTACATCAATCATTGAAACTATTGCGCCCTATTTAGCTTTCATATTTAACACTAGTGTCGATCAAGGAGTTTTTCCGGACCTTATGAAACACAGTAAAGTAGTTCCATTGTTTAAATCCGGGAATAGCAAAGCCAATAATTGCATGATCAACAGTACGGTTTCACCAAAGGGCGTTGCACAACTGACGCTGGTGTGACCCTAATAAAGAACATCTTTAACGCCTGGGAAGAAGCACAAGACGCCATTGGAATCTTTTGCGACCTCTCGAAAGCGTTCGATTGCGTTAACCATGAGACACTATCGTTGAAACTCGAGCACTATGGGGTTAGACATACGGCCCTTGAATTACTTAAATCTTATTTTAAAGCCAGACAATTTAAAGTTCAGGTAAACGGCGTAAACTCTCTAGGGTCTGAAATGACAATGGGCGTTCCTCAAGGCTCTATATTGGGTCCATTCCACTTTTTAGTTTACATAAACGATTTGCCCCAATTATTACAAAATCAACCGAAGATCGTGTTATTTGCTGATGACACATCTTTGATATTTAAAATAGATCGGCGGTCACAAAATCTTGATAATGTGAATAAGTCTATTCATCAGGTCCAAACTTGGTTCACGGCAAACAATTTGGTACTAAAAGAAAAAAAAACCAAATGTATTAGATTCACATTGCCGAATGTCAATAGTAGCGAATGCGACATCTTATTGAATGGGGAAAAGCTGGACTATGTAAATCAGTTTTCCTGGGAATCACTCTGGACGATAAATTGCAATGGGGGCCTCACATAACATCTCTTGCGGGTCGCCTGAGCTCGGCCGCGTATGCTGTAAGAAAGATAAGACAGTTGACGGATGTGGAGACCGCGCGTTTGGTCTATTTTAGTTACTTTCACAGCATTATGTCATACGGTATTTTACTGTGGGGTCGGGCGGCTGACATTGAATCAATATTTATATTGCAAAAGAGAGCTGTGAGAGCCATTTATAAGTTAAGTCATCGAGAATCTCTTAGGGAGCTATTTAAAAAGATTAATATTATGACAGTTTCTTGCCAATTCATTTATGAAAATATTATGTATGTAAGGAAAAATTTAAATCTCTTTAGTAAAATTAGTGATATACACAATTGTAATACCAGAAATAAAGATAAGTTAGATCAGCCATCTTATAGATTAGCGAAAGTACTGTGTTAAATTCTATAACATTTTTCCTTCTGAGATATTAAAACTTAATGAAAGAAAATTTAAAACAATAATTAAAAGCACACTTTGTAAACCAGCATATTACAAATTAGATGATTATATTCAAGATAAGAATGCTTGGAAACATGCTGGTCCTGCTCCGTAGGGCAATCTTTAGTGTAGAAACTATCAAAACCGTTAATTTGTGTACGGTATAATAATATTCATAATTATTATAGTAACGCTTTATTTTTATTTATTTTCTTCTCTATTTGTTTAAAAAATTAACTCGCACACTGTTCCGTTGTTGTTGAATTAGGTAATTTACCTATGTTTGCAATATTTGTAAGTATGTGAGAACCATGTCCCTATTTATCAAGTGAAGGGATTTACCTGTTAGTGCTTGTAATACTTTATGCCTATATTTAGTATAGTAGTGCTGGGTGCATCGTTCTCACGTATAAGAATTTATTAATGTATGTACTATTTATGTTAATATTGTAAAAAGCCTTTATTTTTTTTAAAGGAGTAAGTATGGAGTTTCTTGTGCATTCTTCTCCATATCAACCTACATTTCCGAATGCACGGTAGAATCAATGTTTTATAACATGTAATTTTTTTTAACGTTCAAAAGTGCCGCATAATGGCCTAGTTGAAATAAATACATTTGATTTGATTTGATTTGATTCGTTGCACACACAACAACTCAGTGAAAAGATCCATTGTGGAACAACTTCAAACATTTTTCCATCAATACAATGAATTAGTTGCATTATTCACAACTGCATTAGACCGCATGCCATTAGATAATCATAAAATTGTCATCAGAGCCGATAAGGCGCCTGCAGGACAACATGCTGGACGTTTTAAGGTCTCAGCACACATATGGGATCGGAAAGGGATCGTCACCGTATCGCCTCGAGCCGTTCAGAATGGTTTGTATTAAACTCCCTACTGCAACGCACACTAATCGGAATAATAACGTAATCGCCTCGCCTCGGAACAGGCTCCGAACTTGAATTCCCGCGCTTACGGCTCATCGTCCCCGCGCTTACGTTTCTCCGTCCCCGCGCTTACGTCTCTCCGTACCCGAGCTCACATCTCTTCGTCCACCCTTTCCCCTTTCCCCTCCCGCGACTTGCCTGCTAAAGACGCCGCCATTCGCAAGGAGTATTTCATTCGTGTTGCGCGTATGTTTTATTTAAAATTTTAAGTTCGATTCAAACACAAAATAACGATGCAAAGGGAGAAACTTATTGAAGAAGTGAGAAAATATCCATATTTATATGACTTAAGTGATGCTAAATACAGCAATACTATAAAAAAGGACGAGGCTTGGAAACAAATAAGTATTACTTTAAAGCAATCTGGTAAGTACCTACTCCTATTTAATTATTTATTTAATGTTTTTCGCGTATGTAGGTATGTATGGGAAATAAAACAGTTGTGATTAATATAATTATAATGAAAAATTTTACTGGAATATCCATTAAGAATTAACATTAATATTTAAAGCTAAAAGCTACTGCCATGGAACTCGTCCGGTAGAAGTTTGAAAATATGTTTTGAACTTTTCACGTACATTAAAAGCGGTAGCCATATGGGCACCACTAATACTTGGTAATTGACTTAACAATCGGTCTTCGCCGAATTCAACTGTAATTTCCTGTTCTGTTCTGTTCGGTTCCTGTAAATACATCTCAATGTTATATGTCCTCATCATATTGTGTAAAATGCAAGTTGTTAATACCACTTTATCTACAAACTTTGGATGCAATTTAATATTTTTGTTGTAAATCGCAAATTTTTGATATAAAATTCCAAAAGCGTTTTCAACAACCCTTCTAGCTCGTGATAAGCGGTAATTATATTGCCGTTCAGGATCTAATAGTCTCCGTGTATTTGAGCGAGGATATGGTCTTAATAAATATGTCTTCAATGGAAATGCCTCGTCTCCCACAAATACATGTGGCATTGCATGATTAGTTCCTGGTAATGGTTTGTCACATGGAATATTGAATGTGTTTCTTTCAAGTGCCTTTCCAAATGTAGATGATGAATAGATTCCGCCATCGCTGTTTCCATAGGCTCCTACATCAACCGCTATGAATCTGTATTCAGGATCAACTATAGCTAACAAAACAATAGAAAATGTTTTTTTATAGTTAAAAAACAACGATCCACTATTGGGAGGTGCAATTATATTTACATGTTTGCCGTCAATGGCGCCTATGCAATTCGGAAAGTTCCATTTATTTTTAAATCCTTCTTCGATTCCTTGCCATGTGGCTGTAGTTGGTTGAGGTATATGAATTGGCATTAATTTATTTATTATTGCATTGCACACATCTATTACTATCAAACGAATAGTTGATTCTCCTAAACGGAAGCTCGATGATAAATTAGTAAATGTAGATCCAGTTATGAAGTACCTGCAACAATAAATGTATATTTAATATACGTTTTATAATACGTGTATATGTTTATGTGAATGTGTGTGTACGTACTCCCTTTCACACATACATGTGTAACTACATGCGCTTGATATAGTTAACCATGATTTATTTTATTTCAGAATCTGAGTGCAAGAAAACTTGGTTAAATCTTAGAGAGTCTCACCGACGAGCTATGAAGAAGCGTAAAACTAAAAGTGGTCAGGCAGCCCCGACGACGAAAAAGTGGACCTTTGAAGATGAAATGAGTTTTTTAGTACCTCATTACAAAGAAAGAAATACGATCTCTTCGGTTGATGATGATGACGGTTCAGATGTTAGCAGTTTCTTGGGTAATGATGATTCACAGAACTCAATAAACATAATTCAGTCTCCAGAAAACTTACAAGCGGAAACTACTCCACTTTATCCGCGTCCTGAGTCTTCTGCATCTTCAGTAGCATCCAAAATTTCAAAAAAAAAAAAACTTAATATTGAAAAAAATTCAGCGTCACAAACTTTAATGAAATATTTATTAAATCACAACGAAACCAAAAAAGAAGATGAGATAGATACATTTTTTAAGAGCATTGCGGCAACGGTTAAAAATTTTTCAGAATATAACCAAGCTGTTATGAAAAGTAAAATATATAACGCAGTTTCGGAAATGGAGTTAAAAGAAATCGCAGAGAAACAAAGCTATTATAGTTATCGCAACCCTTACATTCCCCAAAGAGAAGATGACATGCCTCGAGGTTATACCACTCTAAATAACATTAGCCACGAGATACAATCAACATCTGGCGCTTCAAACATTCATGATTTTAATATTTCAAACTTAGAAGAAAATGGCGCGTCAAATGCTGACGATCTTGATACTTCAAACAATCTTTAATTTATACAATGATTGTATTTTTGTTGTGGCGCTATTTTTGTTTAATTGCCATAATTTTTGGATTTAATAATATAGTTTTGTATAATAAAAAAATATGTGATTTATGGGTATTTTTTTTTTACCTAAACTACAAAAAAGTTGCATTTACTAAAATACCTTACGCAATCACACAAAATATATACACACATACACCAGACATAAAACGTACATCCCCTGTGCACACCTGATCGCAAATGAGGGTTGCGTTCCAAAAGAAATATTTTTTATCGACAGAGGATAAAAATTAATCTATCTTATAGTTTCGGAACCGAGTATTTTTTTTGTACACTTAAAAAAAAGAACAATAGAGATAATACAAACATTAAAATTATAGTACAAATATTTATGTAGACCAGATTAAAAATTCCAAAAACAAATGCAATTTCTCACCTTAACGTTACAGCTAGTTTTTCTTCGGGCGATATTGTTTCTCTGAATGTTGTATTCTTCTTCCTTATACATTCATCTATAGACTGCAATATGTTATAAAAGAGATATTTCGGCATATGAAAATAAATATAAAATTTCTCTTCATCATCCATCAAATGTTTTTTTATAGTCCGAAATTCCCCTTCAGTACTCCTTGCTTTATTCATACTGTGTACCCAATATCTTTTTCTTTTTTTCTTGCTATTTTCTTTTTCCTCTTCATCATCAGTGCTATGGCTATGATAGCCAACTCACGTATTGTAAACCAAGACATAACCGTGCGCTACACTTAACGTTTGGATTCAAACTGATCTGGTGCCAACCAGGTCAGCCAGGGGGCGGCGAGGCGTAAGCGCGGTGTCGCCTAGCCGTAGCCGAGTTGACGTACAGGCGCTGCTGATACGCTTTCGTTACGTGCATACGGTAGGTTGACGCCTGGTTGACAGCGAGGCGAAAGGCGTTACGGTTACGATCCCTTTCCGATCCCATATGTGTGCTGAGACCCTTAATGCGCCAACAATTGATGAAGTGGCTATTGTCGTCGTAGGAGAAAATTTAGAAAACCGAGACATTGTTTTACATCGGCGGAACGATCAACTTCAGCGTGTGTCTGAAACACATCGATCATATGATGCCTTACAATATCCTATCCTATTTTGGCAAGGTGAAGACGGCTATCATTTTTCAATTAAGATGATAAATCCAGTTACAGGTAAATTAACAATATATGTTTACTACATTAAAATATATGTTTACTAACTTAAAATTTATATTATTAACACAAAAAATTGTTTACAGGTGCTGAAACGAACAAAAAAGTTAGTTCAATGAATTATTATTCATATAGACTGATGGTTCGGCAAAATGAGGACAATCACATCTTAAAGTGTCGGCGTCTATTTCACCAATATGCTGTGGATATGTATGTGAAAGTTGAAACTGAACGATTAACATTTATCAGGTTGAACCAGGCAAAACTCCGTTCCGAGGAATACATTCATCTTCGGGATGCCATTAATGCTGATGGAAATGCACAGAATGTTGGCAGAACAACTATTCTCCCAGCAACAACGTCGGAAGTCCGCGACATATGCATGAATATGCGCAAGATGCGATGTCCTATGTACGACATTATGGCACACTAGATTTGTTTATCACGTTCACATGCAATCCAAAGTGGACAGAAATTCAACAAGAATTATTTACTAGACAATCACCTATTGATCGCCACGATATCACTGAAAGGGTGTTCAAAATGAAATTAAAATCACTCATGGATTTCATTGTTAAGCATCGCGTGTTCGGCGAGACGCGCTGTTGGATGTACTCAGTTGAGTGGCAAAAACGCGGATTGCCACATGCACATATCCTCATTTGGTTAGTTGAGAGGATAAGACCAAATGAAATTGATAATGTGATATCAGCAGAAATTCCCGATAATAATGAAGACCCACTGTTACATGAGGTTATTACAAAAAAAATGATACATGGTCCATGTGGAATATTAAATCCCATTTCTGCGTGTATGGTTGAAGGAAAATGTTCAAAACGCTACCCAAAACAATTAGTAGCAGAAACTATTACTGGAAATGATGGATATCCACTTTATCGCCGCCGATCCATTGATGACAATGGAAAGACAACAATAGTCAAAGTAAATCGACAAGACATTGAAGTTGATAATCGTTGGGTTGTTCCGTTTTCGCCATTACTCTGCAAGGCATATAAAGCACACATAAACGTCGAATTTTGCCATTCCGTAAAATCTATTAAATACATTTGCAAGTATGTGAACAAAGGTAGTGACATGGCTGTCTTCGGAGTTGCTGCAGAAAATTCAAATGATGAAGTCACTCAATATCAAATGGGCCGCTATGTTAGTAGTAACGAAGGCATGTGGCGTATATTTTCGTTTCCTATACATGAACGACACCCTACTGTTGTTCACTTGGCCGTACATTTGGAAAATGGTCAACGGGTGTATTTTACAGATGCAAACGTATTACAACGAGTTGACAGCAACATTAACCAGCTTCTTTGAAATGTGCCAGAATGATGATTTTGCCAGAACGTTACTTTACTCCGAAATGCCAAGATATTATACCTGGAATCAATCATCAAAAAAATTTGAACGACGAAAACGAGGACAGCCAGTTCCAGGTTACCCACGAGTATTTTCCACCGATGCACTAGGCCGTCTTTATGCAGTGTTTTTATTTGCGTTTACTGTTAGTCAATGTTCGTGGTCCAACATCATTCCAACATCTGCGAACTGTTAATGGTGTATTGTGTGGCACATACAGAGAAGCCTGTCAACATTTGGGATTGTTAGAGAATGACACTCATTGGGACCACACTCTCGAAGATGCTGTGATTTCGTCAAATGCTAAACAAATACGAACATTATTTTCTATAATTTTGTCTACATGCTTCCCATCAACACCGACTGATTTATGGCATAAATACAAAGATCATATGGCAGAAGATATATTGCATCAGATGCGTCTTAGAACATCGAATGCAGATTTGCAAATGAACGAAGAAATTCACAATGAAGCATTAATTTTAATTGAGGACATGTGTTTGATGCTTACCAACAAAGTATTAACACAAATAGGAATGATAGCACCCAATCGCCCAATGCACGACTCATTTGATCAAGAATTGAGACGCGAAGCCCAATACGATTCCGAAACATTACGAGAAATGGTTGATAGAACAGTTCCCCTTTTAAATCAACAACAAAAATATGCCTACGATACGCTCATGAAAGTAGTGAACGATGGATCTGGCGGATTTTATTTTTTAGATGCTCCCGGTGGAACTGGAAAAACTTTTTTGTTATCATTGATTTTGGCAACGATTCGATCGCAAAATGGAATTGCACTAGCCCTAGCTTCATCAGGTATTGCAGCTACGTTGTTGGAAGGCGGTCGAACAGCTCATTCAGCTCTCAAGCTGCCGTTGAACCTTCAAATTAATGAGACTCCAACTTGCAACCTTTCGAGGAATTCTGCGATGGCCAAAGTGCTGCAGCAAACCAGATTGATCATTTGGGATGAATGTACGATGGCACACAAAAAATCTTTGGAGGCATTAGATCGCTCGATGCAAGATTTACGGAATAACAAAAAAAAGGTTTGGTGGTGCAATGATACTATTGGCAGGTGATTTTCGACAAATATTGCCAGTTGTTCCACGCTCAACGCCTGCTGATGAACTGAATGCATGTTTGAAGTCGTCCATTTTATGGAAATACATTTATATTAATTGCAGGAAGACCAGTCTGGAGAAGTGTTTTCCAAACAACTGCTCGATATTGGTAATGGTATTATTGCTGTTGATACATCATCTGGATACATTACATTCCCTAACAATTTTTGTAACTTTTGTGAATCAAAGACAGAACTCATGGAGATGATTTTCCCAAACATTGCTCAAAATTACGTAAATCACGTTTGGTTAAGCGAACGTGTTATATTGGCAGCAAAAAATGTTGATGTGAATGAAATGAATTTTCAGATTCAAGAGAAAATAGCTGGCGAATTGAAGAATTACAAATCAGTTGATTCCATTTGTTGTTTTTTGTTGGCTCAAATAATTGTTGAAAGAGGCCTGGAGCTATAAACTTTGGCATGGTTAATTTAATTGATTAATGTATAAATGAATATTTATTATTATTTTATTGTGAACAATTTTGTTGCTAGTTTATTTAAGATTTATGTATTTTCGTGTGTTGGTGACTTGTAGCATCATATTGGAGTAATCTGTAAAGATGTTATAATTGTGGATTATAAATAAATAAATAAATAAAATTACTAATGAAGATGAAGTTGTCAATTATCCAACAGAATTTTTAAATTAGCTGGAATTGCCCGGCTTACCACCTCATAATCTGCAATTAAAAATCGGATCAGTAATTATTATGTTCCGTAACATAAACCAGCCACGTCTGTGTAATGGCACCCGGCTTGCGGTGAAGAAATTATTGAACAACGTCATCGAAGCCACAATTTTGAAAGGGAAGTACAAAGGCGAAGATGTTTTAATCCCACGCATCCCTATGATACCGAACGACATGCCATTCAGCTTTAAACGTTTACAGTTTCCAGTGCGGCTTGCATTTGCAATGTCAATAAATAAATCGCAAGGGCAGTCGCTAAGTGTATGTGGCATCAACCTAGAAAATCCATGTTTTTCACATGGCCAATTATATGTCGCCTGTTCCCGTGTCGGAAAACCATCAACATTATTTATTTACGCGTCAGAACATAAAACTAAAAATATAGTTTATCAAAAAGCATTAGAATAGAGAGAAGCAGGTGAAGGGTATAGAGGCTATTAGTTGCTTTCTAGAGCGCGCGTGGTGTTGAGCGCATTTTTTACTTCAAAATGTAAAGTTGTTCAATAGCGATTTGTAAAAATATGAGTGAAATTGAACCCTATGGAATAAACACTATTATGAAAATATATGTGTTGTTTTTTTATTTAATAAAAATTAGTAAAGTCCTCAGGTATGGCGAGACCAGGGAAATAAGGATTCATTTTTATATGAAGGATATTATAGATTCCAGTTCAAATTGAATAGGTACTCATACATAAGATAGGTCAGCTATACAAAATAAAGTAGTGCATCAAAGCTAGGTTAAGGCGGTACGAAGTTCGCCGGGTCAACTATCTGAAATAATTTGACATGATAGACGTTTACGTAAACTTTACAGGAAAACTAAAACGATGTCTCTAGGTAGCAGCACTCTTGACAATTATATGTACTTGATTAACGAAATTTTGTTCAGAACTCTCCGACTCTCTCTTGGTCGGTTTTGTGACTATTGACGATGATTTGACATTCGACTTCTAGGCGAAACGAAGTTCGCCGGGTCCGCTAGTATATATATATATATTAAAACATGAATCGGTAAGTGATGAAATGTTTTTATTAGTTTCTTTTTGTATTTGGTGTAAATTCCAGCAGAAATACATATTTTTGCAAAGTACTGCCGGCATGGCCGTTTTTTTTCTTCGTGTTCTAATACTAATTCTGCCTAATACTCATCAAACTGCTGTTATTACTATTGCTACACTAATTAACTACAGAAATAATGCATTTAATTGAAGTGGTTACGATCTAATTAGATTATAATTAGAAACAAAATATAGCGACCTCCAACAACCCAAAACGAGGTAGTCCACGAAGCGCACCCAAAAGAAGCCCACCCAGAGGAAGCCCACCCAAAGTAGTCCATCTTGCGCACCCGTAGGTGGGCTTCAAATAAAAAATTAAAATAATTAATTTCCTATTCCACGAAGCACACCTACGAATATTACTCGCATAGTGCGGGGACTAAGAAATAAAAATATCGATAGAAGAAAATATCTATTATTTAAAATGAATAATAATGTGATACAATACTTGTAATTTTCATAATGTTCATATATAAATCCCAAAGGTAAGACGTATATACATGATGCGCTAATATAGTCAACGCGTGCGCCCGCCACTGAATTCCCGAGCCAACCCGAATTTAGCCGAGCGTTTCCGGAACTTGTTTACATGCTTAGTTCTCATTACACTATCGCGACGTCACGGGCTGAGTGTATGCAATTGTGCGCCGGTCTTGTTATTGTTATTTTTTCTAATTTTTGTGCAATTTATTTAAACAAAATAATGGAGCCGATGGCAGGTCCAAGTAGTAGAAATTTTAACCCATCTATTAATTACGTACTTGGCCGGAAGGGGACACAAGTGTTAGTGTATAATAACAAACAATATAGTAAACACAAAATTTATAAAAACGGCAATGCCTTGTGGCGGTGTATTAAAAAAGGGTGTAATGGCTTACTCACATTAAGTAGCATGGAAGAAGTTGTTAAAATAAAGGAACATAAATGTGCCTCAAACGTTTTGGAGACCCAAATTAAAGAAGCAATGCATGAACTCGAGCAGCAAGTAGTTTCCAACATGGAGCCCATTCCTACAATCTACAAGCAAAAACTTAATGATACATTGGACCGAGGATTGAATTTAGTCAGTGATATGCCACAATATAAAAATGTTAAGTCTGGCCTCTACAATAAGAGAAACAAATCTCTCGGTGTAAATAGATTGTTTGCGAAGTCACCTATAGATGTACAAGTAAGTAGAGTTCATATTTCCTTAGAATATTATGAAAATATTGAGACATGAAATCTATGTATTTTTTTTTATTTGAACGTTATTGTAATAAAATAAACCTCATGTAAGAGTTTGCTAATATCATAGCAAAGAAATGTGTGCATGCCATTTTCAACTCTATTTTAATGGGATAAGGTTGATAATAATATTTGATTTAACTTTGAAAAGAATATTGTTTTGTTAGTGTAGTGACCAGTTTTTGAGTCGCAGATATTGAACGATTTATGGAGTAACTATCTAAACTAGCTGCTTTTATTTTGTGAAAGAAAGAAAGTCACGGGGGTTTCAAAGAAAGTTATTTGTTTTACCTTACTATCTTCAATATGTGCACATCCTATGTATTCATATTATTATTTATTTTAGTACAAATGAATTGAGAGAAGTATTTATTTGATATCCAGGTACCTCAACCGTTTCAAGATTTTGTACTTGCTGACTATAACGACGGAAAAACGAGAATACTTTTATTTGCTACACAGAAGAGTAGACAGGAACTTGAAAGCTGCGATCATATATACTGCGACGGAACTTTTAAATGCGCGCCTAAACCATTTCTTCAAATTTATAGCATCCACGGTGCGGTTGAAAATATCGTTAAACCTTTAGCCTATGCTTTATTACATAACAAAAAAAAATCGACCTATAAAATCTTATTTCAATTATTAAAAACAACAATACCCAAAATGCAAGTCAATGTTTTCACAAGCGATTTTGAGGAAGCTGCCGTCAGGAGTTTTACAGCAGTATTTCCTAACGCACAGATAATGGGATGCTATTTTCATTTTAAAAAAGCAATAAAAAGAAAATCTAGGGACTTAGGTTTAAATAAGAATAGCATACATAGAAAACATGTTGCCTTATGTACGGTTTTGCCACATTTACCGCTGGAAGACTTGGATGAGGCCTGGCTCTACATCATGAGCGAATGTCCTCAAGGAGAAAGTATTTCTAGATTTAACGATTACATTGTAACTCAGTGGCTCGAACATAAGTTATGGCATGACAAATGGTCGTGTTATAACGTAAAAAATAAAACTAATAATTTTACAGAGTCTCATTACTCTGAAATAAATAAAATTTTCAATAAAAATAGAGCCATAAATCTGGCAAAACTTTTAGATTGCTTCCAAAAAAATTGCAATAATTATGCCGAAATTAGAGTAAAAATGGGTTATTCAAATCATCAAAAACATGCTGAAATAAAAAATAATATAATCGAAAACACAATAAAAGATTATAAAAATGGCTTAATTTCAGTTGGACACTGTCTAGAGAAATTAAGATTCTGATTTTTTTTTTTTTTTACTAGCCTATTTGATGTCCCACTGCTGGGCAAAGGCCTCTTTAAGATTCTGATTAATAGTGATTTATTTAATTGATAAGTGCATATACTCAATTGCCCATTTCTTCCAGATTATTTAAGAATTTTTGTGATTTGTGATTTAAACAGTCTGTGATTTTACACAAAACTAAAGTATAAGAAAACATCAACATATATCTCTATAGAAAACTATATTTACAATGTTTTTGATATTTGTCCAAGTTTTTATTGCAATTATGAAACAATCTGTGATTTTTTATGTTAAAGTAGAGTATTTTTATTATTCACTAAACATGTAGCTATAAGAAAACTATATATCTCTATGTAAAACAATATTTACTATGTTTTTGATATTTGTCCAAGTTTTTATTGCAATTATGAAACAATCTGTGATTTTTTATGTTAAAGTAGAGTATTTTTATTATTCACCAAACAGGTAGCTATAAGAAAACTTCAACATAGATCTCTATGTAAAACAATATTTACTATGTTTTTGATATTTGTCCAAGTTTTTATTGCAATTATGAAACAATCTGTGATTTTTTATGTTAAAGTAGAGTATTTTTATTATTCACCAAACAGGTAGCTATAAGAAAACTTCAACATAGATCTCTATGTAAAACAATATTTACTATGTTTTTGATATTTGTCCAAGTTTTTATTGCATAATTTTGAAACAATCTGTGATTTTATTAAGAGCACAAAAAGGAAAATAATAGAAAAAAAATTCAAAAATAATTATTTTTTGGATAGATAGAATAAATAATAATAAATATCCAACTCACACACGGCCATCTGATCCCAAGCTAAGCAGAGCTAGGTTATGGTAACCAGACAACTGATATACATACTTATATAATTTATAAATACACACATATATTATAGATAAACTACACCCAGACACAGAACAAACAATCATGCTCATCACACAAAGTTTGTCCTGAGTGGGAATCGAACCCACGACCTCCGGCTTAGCAGTCAGGGTCACTAACCACTAGACCAACAGGCCCGTCATAAAGAAAGAAACAATCTGTGATTTTAAATAGTAAGATTACAAAAATGACAAATTTTGTGTCACATTATTAAGTATAATGAAACTGAATGATGTTAGAAATTTAAGTTGCGTCTTTTAAATAATAAATATTTTCTTCTATCGATATTTTTATTTCTTAGTCCCCGCACTATGTGAGTAATATTCGTAGGTGTGCTTCGTGGAATAGGAAATTAATTATTTTAATTTTTTATTTGAAGCCCACCTACGGGTGCGCAAGATGGACTACTTTGGGTGGGCTTCCTCTGGGTGGGCTTCTTTTGGGTGCGCTTCGTGGACTACCTCCCCAAAACGGCCAAGCATGCATACTCAGGGCGTAACGAATTTTTATGTCGTGTCACGGATGATGAACAACTGGATAGACTGGATACGGCATTTCAGCAGTTGTTTAGTAGTTGTTCGAGTGTATTTCTATGGGAATATTTTTTTTTGTGGGTTGTGTTTTTTGAATGTTTCGGTGGTTTGAAATTGTAATAGGTATTTAGTTTGAATGTTTAGTGTTTTTTGATTTTAAAATTTATTAGGTATTTTTCAGTTTGAACTTTTTCTTACTATTTTTAACCGACTTCAAAAAGGGGGAGGCTTTTTGGTGGTTCTTTTTCTCTTTCTTTGCCTATTTCTGTGTGCATTGCCTGTGTTTGTATCCTGCATCCTGCATGTGTTTTTTTTTTTGCATGTTTTAAGTTCACCAAGTTCACCAAGAGGTGGACCTCGAATGCGCGGCGGTGCGCGGGGGCGTGGGAGGGGTGTGCGTGTGCGAGTTGGGGGTACTGAAGCGACAGTATTACACTTCATGTATTACAATTGAATCGTTTTTAACTTTAGACTTCAAATTTTCAATACGGTCGAGCTGCCACTGGGGGAGCTGCTGCAGAAGCCGCTCCACCCTAAAAAGCGGCGCACATGGCAACCGTAAGTGGTTCTACTTGTGCAGCATGTTAGTTGTAATACTACAAGTTTTAACTTTTGTTTTAAAATGTCCATCCAGGCCAGTTCCCGGTGCACCCAGGCCACCACCACCGCCTGAAGTTGTCACACCGGCGGTTGCACTTGGTGGTGGTGGTGATGATGACATCGTCGCCATGTAAGTCGCTCGCTAACGGTCTTTTCTGTTCATTTCATTTCTATAGATATAAGTACTACAACACTCCTTTTGTTCCAGGGATGATGCTCCGGAGTCGCCGCCACGACCATTGTTGTCGCCACCACCACCAGGTGCAGCTGGTGATTTGTTGATCGACTCCATTTTTGCAGCAATGTAAGTAGCTCGCCAACGGTCTTTTCTGTTCATTTCATTTCTAAAGATATAGGTACTACAACATTGCTTTTGTTCCAGGGACGAAGATTCGGACGAAGAGCCTGCAGCACCGCCGACTTATTTTGTGCCGCCATCACCGGCAATCTCGGTGCCTTCGCCGGCTTTGTAAGTCGCTCGCTTACGGACTTTTGTATTCATCACCTATAGATGCAGGTACTTCAACCCTTTTTTTGTTCCAGATTCTTCGAATGCAGCCAGGTTGGCACACCGTCGGCCACGCCGTCGACATCGTCCAGCATGCCACCACCTCCTACTCAATATCGCCCTCGTCAGAATCTTCGGGAAGTTGATATCTCCCAAATGATCAATATGGGTAAGTACCTAGTGATTAGACCTATCTGCTGATTTGTGTCGGGTTTGGGGCTATGGGGCAGGGCAATCTTCTGGTTTCCAGTCCGGAATTCAAACCATACTATCATTTTCTACAGGCAGCGATGAAGATTCTGACGACAGCGGTAACGAGGAAGGCGTGGTGCAGCCAATGATTCCCTGGGAGTTTCGCACCATGGTTCCCTGGGATGAGGACGATGACGACGAGGAGGTACCCGGTGATGGAGTTACCGGAAACCCCAGGGTTGCTGCGGTACTTAGAGCAGGGTCAGAAGCACCCGCGGATTCTGCAGCCCCCGAGGGTGCAGACCCCGCGGATGTTCCAGACCCCGCTGAACTGTTTGTAACGGAGCAACCTTGGGGTTTCCTTAATTTTGACTGGAGAGCGATGCCGAACCCCCCGATTCCACCTGCATCGAGGAGGGAACCGTTTTCCCAAAATAATGTCGGTGCAACAATTCCGGATGTCGATCCCTATAGCATTTTCGTTGCTATATGGGATAGGCAATTCATGGAGTACATAACCTCGGAGACGAACAAATACGCCGCGCAGGTGAAAGCCCAGAGGCTCGCAAACGGCACCCTCCATCCCCAGAGTCGCATCCACCGCTGGCGTGACACCACGGCGGATGAGCTATACGTGTATTTCGCGTTGATTCTGGCGATGGGGGTTGTCGTCAAGTCCAGGCTTGAAGAGTACTGGGCTCAAGCTGCCAGCGTATTTGCTACTCCAGGTTTTAGCGCACGCATGTCGATGGCTCGCTTCAGCCTGTTGAGCCGTTATATTCATTTCGCAGATAATACCGACATGGGTGCGCTAAACCTGGAGCCCTCCGAGGCTCGTTTGTTTAAGATACGCAAGCTGTTGTCCCACGTGAACGAGAAATTCTCAAGTTTATATGTAATGTCTCAAAACCTTGCTCTTGACGAGAGTCTTTTGATGTGGAAAGGCTGGCTTGATATTGCCCAGCTGATCCGCAATAAAGCTGCAAGCAAAGGCGTCAAAACCTATGAGCTATGTGAATCTCAAACCGGCTACCTATTTCGGTTTGAGGTTCACAGCCACAAGGCAGTAGCCCGACAGCCGGAGCCGGAAAATCCGCTGGAGAAAGTTACACCGGCTATTGTGTTGCGGCTTACGCAAGGTCTGGAACACAAAGGATATACATTGTGGATGGACAACTTCTACAATTCGCCAGCCCTCGCTCGTCGGCTCAAGTGACTTTCTAAAGGCTCTATATAAATATACATATATACCTACACCTTAGTCATGATTTCCATATGTTCAGAGGACCCATCCTTTGTGTTGGCCTATGTAAGGTCGGATAATATTTACCGTGTTTTAGCGACTTGTCTGTTTTATATAATCATAAAGCCTTTGTGTTTGATTTGAGTTTCTGTGCTAAGAAGTTTTTGTTCTGTAACTACAGGAGGGGTTGTGTTGGGGCTGAAGACTGACTGGTTGGGGCTGATTGCCTGGCTGGGGCTGACTACCCGCCTAAACCGACCGATCGGCCAAGGGTGAGGCTGTTCGCTCGAGGCAGGTCGTCGCAGAGTGGAGTTGGCTGGCTACGCGACGGTCTATGAGTGATAGGCTTTCTGATCCTTCTGTTTTATTTTTTTTATTTTGTTCTTCCACCCTCAACTTAAAATTGTTGATAAATTTTGGAACGAAGAAAAGTTTGACCAGCCAACTGCAACCAGCGACCCTCTTAACATATTTACTTTTTGTGACGTGTTCAAGGGTTTCACTAAATAAACATATATCCCAGTATTTGGAGCTTTATTGTTGCCAAGAAGAAATCACGTTACAATAGAGGACCTGGAGATGCCGATCCACGGGAGGAGGGAGCGCGTGTGGCAACCGTAAGTTGTTCTACTTGTGCTACATGTTAGTTCTAACTTTTTTTTTTATATCCATCTAGATCAATTCCGGCGGATGCACGACCAGCACCACTCCCATGGCAATGAGGAAATGGTAGGCAGGGAGGATCATGGTGGTGGTGGTGATGGTGATCGCGTAGGTACACGTGATGGTGCCGAAGCGGGCCCATCCACCTCTGCTATGTAAGTCGCTGACGGTCTTTCCTTTTCATATCATTTCTAAACGAATAGGTACGACAACACTGGTTTTGTTCCAGGGATACCGCACCGCAGCCAGCCAGCGCAGTACCGGCGGCGGCGCCAAGTATGGCAGACTTTGTGCCTCCGCCAGCTGCGTAAGTTGTTTTCGTATCGGACTTTCGTTTGTATTCATCTCCTAAAGACACAGGTATTAATTACAACACTTCTTTTGTTCCAGATTCGAGGATTACAAGGACTCACCGTCGACATCGTCCGGCGTGGGGCATCCAACTCATCATTATCGCCCGCGTCAGAGGCTACGTGATAGGGCATGTAATATCGGAAGTTTTTCAATTCCGATATTGATTTCCGATATTACTTCTCAATATCGGAATTCCGATATTAATATCGGAATTGGGCACTTTCGTTAAATATCGCAATTTTTTTTTGTTAATTGCACAAATTTGGTTTAAAGTACAATTGAGTGCACAAAAAAACACGTTTATGCCGCGACATGATAGGATCTCAATTGTGTCTCTCTCTAATCACCAGTGACTGTGTTATCGGGCGCTTATTTACCTAAACTGCACATTTGTTTCCATGAAACAATGTAAGTCATGTTTCAATGAAAAATAATAATGCAAAAATATCCAGAAAATAAATGATTGAACGATCAACCTGAAAGTAGTCCTGATAAGTGTATTGAGTAATCATCATCATCAGCCTTATAATGTTCCCACTGAATCATCCAGGTTAAATAGGCCTTAATCCACCTCGCGGGCTCAGTGCGGTTTGGTGAATGTCACACGTCTTCTAATTTTTGGTTCTATGACTTATGGACATATAGGTTTCGTCATGATATTTTCCTTCACCGTTTTGAGAGTGGAGATGAAATAATTTACACAAAGTAAAGCACCTGGCTGGGTTCGAACTCACGACCTACGATACGTAAGTCAGGGCCATTACTACTGGGCTACCACTGCTCTTAGTGAGCGTCATCGTCATTTCAGCCGAAAGATGTCCACTGCTGAACACAAGCCTCCCCCAAATGTCGTCACATTGGTGGGGATCCGTGCGTCTCTAATCCTGTGGATACCCGCAACCGTAATCAATGAAAATATATTTGTTACAACGGGTTTTATGAGTCTGTGTATTTACTTGTACTCTTAAAGGTAAGATTTTTAGGAATCTCATGAGTGTAACCCCGGGATTCATCAAAGCACATATTATTTTTCATGAAGTGAATTTTACACTGGGCTGTTATCATAACTAATTTAGCGGACTTTTTTTTAACCCGACTTCGGTGAACATCACTAATTTAGATAACATTCCCGCGTTTTCTTTTCGGTGGCTATTTTTTGCCTAGGGTATGCCTACACGTGCGGAGTGATTCTATTCTGTCGCAGGCATAGACAATGATGACAGAAATTCATTCAAATATCCGGCAACACCGATATTCACTCCTTGAAGATTTTTCAAAGTCGCGGCGTTCAGTACGCGTCCCGACCTGTACTAAGCGTGCACGCTGCCCAATTTTGGTGCCAATTTTTTTCCCATATTTACATTGTGAGTGAGTGTGTGGCCAGGAAATACCATGGAACGGTAAGTGACGAACAGTTTTTACCAGCGGCATTGTGTGTTTGACCTAAATTCCATCAGAAAAAAGTATTTCAACGGAAATAGCCAGTAGTGTATAATTGGGGGTTCTGGATCACTTGCTCTCGCTTTGCTCGAGCGCGTGATCCAGAACCCCCCAATCATACACTACTATAACATTTACACCTGTAGAGTAGAATTGATACAGTGATGGTGACACAATTTATGTGAAACAAATTTCATTCCCTGGCAGTATCTGGTAGCAATCAATATCTTCTAATGCAGGTAAAACTAACGCACGGGCTGTATCACTCTCCTGATGAAATAAATCTGCTGTTGCTGTCGATATACTACTCCCACTAGTCTTTGACGAACTCGCAATCGATTTTTCATTATCAACCTGTTTGTTGCTAACATTAACGAATGTGCGAAGAAGCTCACCAGACTCGCTTTTGAGTATAAGATACTTAGTATTTTTCAATTTAGATTTCTCTGGATCTTCCAACTTCTGGTAAAATAAATCTTCTGTTTGTGTTATAACATTATCCTGGTGTTTTAATTCACCTACGTCCGATATTTTTTTTCTAGGGTGCATATCTTGAATATGTATTATCTCACCCCTAGCATTCTTGAAAATCATTTTACGAATGCCATCTAAATTAGATTTCGCTGAGTGAAACATTATAAATAACATCAATAAATGTAATTATTTATTTAAGAAATAAATTTAATATTGAACCTTTGCACTGTAATGTTCAAAGTTAAATTGCTGTGATGCACGACACCTCTGTAATATATACCCATAATTTGACTAATTTTTAAGTGCAATGTGACATCCTATACATATACACTTTAATAGGGTAAGTATTCCAAACACTTTTTTGTAATATAGTTTGTGCCCTTCACAGCGTTTAAATAAAAACATTTAGGAAAATGTATGGCATGTTGCGTCCAAGGATCATCATAAATCTCCCAATCTTCAATAACACCTCCGCATGAGAAACATGCTGCAATATCATTTATACTATTTCCATAATAAAAGAATCCTGCGTCAGCCATTTCCATCACTAATCTTTAGAAGAAAAAAAGTAAATCTTTTAAAAACTCTTCTTTTATCATGCGTAAGGAGCAAGGACGTGTTCACCAGTTAATAAAAATTATGGTCTTTGATTTGGAAGGCCGTGATATGGAAGAAATAGACACTGAAACTGATAATGCGAGTGTGAATGTGCAGTATTTAGTGACAAGTGATTATGACGATATTGTTGACAAAACTGATCATTTAGTAAGTAAAATAGTGCAAAAGTTAAGCAAATCTAATGTATAATGTTTTATTATTGTAAAAAGTTAATTTAGTTATTATTTAAATGTATTCTTGGTAAAGCAAAATAAATGTTTAAATTTAGTTAAAAATTAAGTTCGCCTACAGATAGACCTTAAATGCAGTTCATATGTTATTGTTTAATTAAATGTGTAATAATAAATTAAAATTGATTCTACATAATGTGTTTTAATCGCCTAATAAATTAGAACAGATGATACTTCTTATTAATAAACACTGCATATAGTTATGACAAACTTATATAAATAAAAACTATGACATCATCTATGCATAGTGTTTATAAATAAGAGATAAAATCTTTCGGAAAGGGAAAACAAAAAAACAAATGAATATAGATTATACATTTATTGATTATACGATTATAGTTACATTCATTTTATGAATATAGATTATACATTTATTGATTATATGATTATAGTTACATTCATTTTTTTACATTTTTTATTCGATTATTTATGTTGATGCAAGGCTAACTTAAACATTAAAAATATTAACTTAAAGCTCATTTTTAACAGTTAAATGTGGCTAGATAGCTTTGCATCGACATGTACATATTACATATACACATTTAAAATTGTAAGTAGCTTTTATATCTTACAATATAGGTTTAGCTCAGTAGAACAAATAGAGTACTAAAGTATTGAACTATAATGTCCCCAAGGTAAAGTGTTGAAACAATCCTCAATTCTCTGCCTTTTATCGTCATCACTATTAAGTATGAGCTTATTTATTTTTTGTGTAAAAATTTGATGATTTTTAGATCTTATAACATACATATCATCTCGTAGGTTATCATTAAACATTAATGCCCTTTTATATTTTTCAATATCCAATTTTTTCGTTATTGGCTTTGTTACTCCCTTTGCTTTCTTTATAGTTTTATTTTCAGTGCGTACACAATACAACTTAGCTCGTAAACCTACAAATTCTGAAATAATCTCTCCACCCAATTCGTCTTTGAAATAGCCGGGCATTTGCATATTGGCTTTAGGTAACCCATATATATTGTTATCCTCAAAATTGCTTG
Organism: Anorthoa munda; assembly: GCA_945859665.1. Taxonomy (NCBI): domain Eukaryota; kingdom Metazoa; phylum Arthropoda; class Insecta; order Lepidoptera; family Noctuidae; genus Anorthoa; species Anorthoa munda. Next base: position 5,151,090 of record OX243894.1, on the reverse strand, counting down.
TGTCAAAATAACGAATATTGTTTTTCATATCCTCATAAAAATCATCAGTTTTTACAAAATAAAGCAAACTGTCAGTATCAGTATAACATAATATTACATTGTTTCCATATTTTTTTTTAATTACAGAATAATGAAAATTGTATATATGTGTTTTAGAAATTTCAAGAATAGAAAATCCGATATAAATAGGACGATCTAATATAACTTTTGTCTTATTTAATTGAATAGCTACTAAACTTTCGGATAAAATTGACAAATCTTTAAAATGTGGTGCGCTAATATACCTTTCAGCACCAAACAATTTGTTGGTTGTATTTAACTTATCTTTCCATAATTTTACGAGCCTAACATCAACTTGTTTCCGTTTGTTTTCAATTGTTTTCCCAAAAATAGAATTGTTTTGTTTCTTAAAAAAATCTTTTTCAAAATCAGATTTAGCTTTTTGTCTGAGAGAAGTATTTAATACTATATAAGGTTTTAAAAAGTTATCTTGATAGAATGATAATATTTTATATATTTTCAGCAATATTAAACCATTTTCTAAGCACTCTTGTAAATGTGCATAATGGATAACAAAGTGATGTTTGCTGTATAAATTTGCAATTAACTTTTTACACTTGCTTTGCATAGGAGAATATTTTTCGGCAGCAAATGGTAGATCCGAATGAGCATTATGAATGTTAGGGGGGTAATATAAATCTACCTCTAAAATGTATCCTTCATAACCGTTTTTGTTAACATCATTTATATTGAACTTATTTATTTCATTATCACTAAGAAATCGGAAGTTACGCATTGGAAGTTTCTGCATCATTGCAAAGCCGTATAAATTCACACAGTCAAGATAAATAAGGTATGTGCTTGCCTTGTCCTTATTATACGATGATTGATATTTGTTATTAGCTTTGGCATATCTTAATGAACATTGGGCAAGGCCTCCCCGAATTCCATTTTCTAGCATTTGGTACATTTCTACATCCGATATTAAATCAAGCTCTACTTTAGTGTACAATAGCATAGCATCCCAACTTAACGATGGTGATGAAACATAATAGCAAGGATCTAAATTATAATAAAGTAAACTCATTTCTCGAAACTTTTCGAAAATATCGCATAATAACAGTACATCACATTTTAAATAAAGGTCTGTATACTCTCCCAAATTTTTTATTTTAAAAGTTTGCCATACGTTTAAAGCATGTTGATAATCTTCAATTGAAATATTTTCTCCCGTTAGTTTACTGAAAAATTTTGACTGTTCAGGCAGCTGCGTTTCATTATATTTTTCCCATTTGTCTACATAGTCATAACAATATACGCCTTTTCTACACGCTAAATTAAATAAACGATCATGATTGAAAAACAAGCGCATGTTTAGAAAATCATCCGAGTGCAACGTTTTTACCAATTTATCTAAACTAGTACTTAAAAAGTTAAACGAATCAATAAATTTCAACTGAACTATATTTTTATTATCGATAGGTATGAATTTTGTAAACGATATGTACTTTTCTTTTGATTTAGGAATTAAAGTAATTTTGCCAATTATATCAGACAGCTCTTTTATAAATAAATGGCAATCATATCCAGATAGATTATGAAAAATTATAGGTATGTATTGACATTGTTTCAAATTTAAATTACAAGCATTGTGTGCAGGACCTCTATATTTACCTGTGAAATGATCATGATCTTTAACTTTTTTATCATTTTGTACAAACTTGGTTTTACATATGTGGCATAATTGAGCTGTTTTAAATGAGTTTAACTCATCAGAAGTAAGAGGCAGCATTGGCTGTTTATTTTGTAAAATTGTATACAACCTTTCTACGTCATTTGTAATGGTTTTAACAAATGTTTGTGCACAGTTTGGACCTCTATAACTAACAAAATCATTTAATTCAGGTTTAGATTTACAACAAATATAATAAGCATACGATGATGCTTGATGTGACTGTACAGATTCAGTAAAAAGAGATATATTTTTGTCTGAGTATTTGCAAAGCAAACTTTCAAAATCTCCGTATTTTACAATTGGAATTCTCTGGGTTCTCTCAATGTTTGAAAATTGTAATTTGCTATGTTCAGTGGGCAAAACTGTTTTTATTCTACCACAATTGTGATTTAATAATTTATCTTCATTGTCATAATACAAAAAACACTCATCACATAAAAATACTTTAGATTTATGTTTGGTTAATTGTCGGTGCACAAGGCGACTAAAGTTTTTTATTAAACAAAAATGTGCTTTACCATCTTTAGTTATATACAATAGATTGACATGTGTAAGCTTTCGTTCACGCGTTAAATATAGAGGACCCGTTACATGATTATTAGCTTCAAGACCATAAACATTCACACTTATAGAAGGATTATTTTTCTCAAAGATTTTAATATCAGTGAAACTTGGTGGAAAAGACATATCATTTATGTTTAAAAGCAACGTATAGTGTGGGTACGATTTCATTCTATTAGCATTCACTCTTTTCGGAAACATATGAGCAATAATACACCACAAAAAACAATTATTGTCATTGTTGCGTATATTCAAACATGACTTTGTGTTTTTTATAACCGCAGGCAATTCTAAATATGTTCCAGCTCTTAAAGGATTGTACTTATTTATGTTTATTTCCAAATGGTTTATACAATTAATAGCCCAACCAGATTCAGCAAGTTCAAACTCTAAACATTTAGATATTAATTTTTCAGAGCATTTCAAATACATATTATAAATATTTGTGTTCGGAACTGCCATCATATATTTAGTGTTGAAAGATTTCATAGAGCTTTCATTATTTTTTGGCAAATTGTATGACACAAATAATTCAAAATTAACTTTAATTGCTTTATGTTTTTGAATCATAAGATTGATAACTTCACATACAGATTTTGAAATTTGATTTAAAAACGTTTCTGGAATTATTGTATCTTCACTAGATTTAAGTGGATTCACTTTGTAACTTATGATTCTATTTTTAAACGCAGTAGCAATAATTTGAATATTTTCGAATTCAGAGCAGAGTAATCGATTAGATTTATGAATATTTGTTCTACTGTGTGCTGTTAATTTTGATACATAAATATTACAGTCTTTACAAAAAAACATGTTCATTTAACTTATCTTAAATTTTACAAAAAAAGCTTTTTTTTACTAAATGTACTTGTATTTTTATTACAGTTATTCGATTCTTTATATTTTTTATAACAGTAATTCAATTTTTATTTAACAGATGGTAAATTCTCATTTTAAAATTTCTTAGTTTTTAATATCTTATTTCGGGTTTTTAAATTTCTTGGTTTTTAATATCTTATTTCGGGTTTTTAAATTTCTTATTTTTCAATTTCGATTTACATCGAAACTCTGAAAAAAAGGTACATGTATTAAAATTATTATTCTAAATCAAATAAATGTTCACATATTTCTTTATAAAGACTGTATCTAATATAAAATCAGTTTGTAAAAATATGTAAAAGAGATTAAATAGATTTATATAAAAAAAGGTTAAACAATTTATATTAAAGTTATTCGCAAATTACAAAAAACTTGCACATAAAGAGAGCATAGAAACTGAATAAAATTAATTTTAATTTAATTTAAGGTTTACTGTATAGAACAGGCTGAATTTCTTTAAACTCTTCCTTTCCAGTATTCACAAGGTGTGTTAAAGCCTTCCACACAACATTATCTTTATCGGTCGATAATTTTAACGTTACAAGAGATTGTTTCCAACGCTCGTTTGGGGCAAGCTTTTCCACTTCGTTTGTATTATAAACCCTTATTTCAAAATAATACTTTCCAACCCTGCCCGGGTCTGATTGAAAGGTATAACCATCAGCCACTCGCTGACTGATGCAGCTCTTCAGTGTGGCAGCACGGACCAGCGGTCGAGATGATTCCTCCTGAAATACATAAGATAACTAGTTTTAATAAATAATAATAAAACGCAAGGGGACCACGTCGATTAATCTACCTTTATAATAATTATAAATAATCTTTTAGAAAAGTCTATTTAAACGCGTGGACCTGCGAGTAGTTGAAGTAGTAGAGTAGCAAATAAGTATACTTTAATGGAGAAAATCGCACACTGCAAAAACATTGATAGTTTATGAATGTTTCTAAATGAAATGGAAATTTAACGTTTGAAAAAAATCTTACCTCAGAGTCTGAAACGATGGAAATCCGTTTTCTTTTTGGAGCTAGCGTTGTAGCAACTGCAAGCCCGTCGCTATCAGACTCTGATTCTGAAGCGAAAGGGCTTTTAGAAAGCAAAGCCTTCTTCTTCCGAGACACTTTTTTATCTCTCTTCACAGCTTTTTTTTTTGAGCTGCCCCCGGTTTTTTCTTTTGTTGCTCGAGAAGTTGAAGGCGCGGAGTCCTCTTCTTCAACCCAAAAAGGATTATTCATCGACTGTGCCCTGAAATCATTGTTAAAATGCAATGAATAATTTTTGTTACCAACATGAAACAACAGCATCTGTATTCTTCAAAGGGTTAGATAAAGAGGTGGGGTTAGGCCTCCCCTACTTTTACAGGAACTTTTTGAAATCTCATGGAATAGGGAATAATATATTTACAGTATCAGACAAAAAAAACCTTAAGAATCGAACCCAGGTCTTATGTTTATTGCATGATAGAGCAACGAAGCAAGAATTGTTAAAAGTTTGTAAAAATATTAATATTATTATGAAACTACAAATACAGTACCTAAAAGTACAGTAGTTTTAAAATATTAAACTAATATATTGTCTTAACTTAATTGATTAAGTTCAGTCCTAATACTTGTAATTAAACCGTCGTATAAATCGAAGAAAAATGATTAAGGGTCGATTTTTCAATAGTCAGTTACGTTTTACCTGAGGTATAAAAATGGTGGCTTGACAGCTTTTGTATAGATAATAATGTCAAAATGTCTTATTTATTCTTCAGTTAAAAATTACCTGGCTATTGCAAAATCGCTTATAAGAAAATATAATACTCACATACTTTGTATCAGCAACACTTGAGAACAACCACAAACAAATTTAAACTCACTGTTCGGTGAAACGCACTTCAGCACAACAATGACAAAAATAAAAGGAATAATATCTCAGATGCTTATTTTATAGACCTGAATCCTAAAGCCTTAGTCATATGTTAGTTTCCAACAAAAATTGCTTCGAATATTTAATAAAAACAATATTTGTTATTAGAATTTCATCTCTATCACCTGAGCACTTAAAGTAGATTTTTATTTTATTCATTTCTCATATTGAAATCACAATGTGAATGCTTCCGAATACTCTAGTTAAAGAAAGTGTTTTCGCAGCACTTTATCCTTATTAGAGTTTTTGGAGACAACTGGAGACGAAAATCGTAAAAGGAATGAGGTGTCAATTAACTCTGGCTGATTACATACAAACATTATAAGAAACCAATAAAATTAGAGCTCTGATAGTTATTTGTCTTGTATGCAAAAATGTCGCCTTATTCTTTAAGCTCTCAAGTTGTAAAGACTGTGCTAGATATAGCTATCCTGCTCATTTTAATGGTAATGGAAAGAAGTGGCAATGGATTTCAACATTATTATTTGTTATAGAATTCGTATTATGATATTACAGAATTAGGCTGGGTGAATATTGAATGTTGGGAAATAAAACAAACAGAATTTTATTTTTTAATATTTTAATTAAAATAGTAGATAATTACCTAATCTTCCAAGAAATAATTCCTTACCTAATGTAATATCTATATTAAGTTGTGTAATCATAGGACAAAGTGGCCCAATATTTTATCACATCTTTGATAACACATTGGCTAAGGCCTGAAACTGCGTTAAGCGGGCGCCCGCGCGGTTTCATACAAAAGTGCTCCGTGGCGGGGGACCTGCGCGGGCGTCCGTCACAGGGAGGCGCGGGCGTCCGTCACAGGGAGGCGCGCCCCGCACCCACGCAACGGAGCCCGCCTCCGTGCGACGGAACCCGTCGCGGGGGCACGCGCGGTGCCCGCCAGCGGTAACACGCACGGGCTTGTTCAGTCAATCACGCTAGGTGATACGGGTCGCACGCACGCTCGGAGAAAATCAAGGACAATGTCTTTCGATACAGAAAGGGTAATTGTGGAAGTGCAGTGCCACCCTGCCATATGGGACCAGGCGAATGAACTGTATAAAGACCGAGATGCACGAACAGCGGCATGGGTAGAAATTTGCAAAGAATTGTTTGAAAATTTTGAAAATTTCAGCGAGTCGGAAAAAAAAACAACAGGTAAACATTTTTTACTAATATATTTTAGGTAAGTAGGTACTTACATACTATTTGTGTTCTCAATGTGTAATTATAATAAATCTACGGGTAGGTATTGATACTTATTGTACAAGGTTACTTTAGACTAAGCTAGAATTATATTAATTATTATTGTGTCATGTCTCGATACCTATCATCCCTGTTTAGTTTTGTCCACTAATACAACATTGGTTTTAGCTTACGCAAAACCCGAAACACGTGTCTAGTATTTTTATGTTAAGAATCTATGTACAAAGCGACTGAACTGACTGAACGGCGCCTAGCGCCGTTATGACCTGTGTCGTACCTACGCGTATGATTTTGGGTAGGTACTTAGTGTCGCTCGGTGTCCAACTTTTAACCTTTTTTAAATATTTTTTGGACAAAATATAATGGTTTAAAAATTATTGTAATCGATTCAGTTACTGATTCTGAACAAACTATATTCAGGTTTTGCGTATACTAAAAATAATGTTGTATACCTAAAGTAAAGGATGGATGAACAAGTGTGCCTTTACTTCACACAGTGAGGGTCGAGGACGTCTCAAAAAATACTACGATCTTGCCACGACACCTTACCATCTGTGACGAAATAATCAGCGAATTTATCGCGTATTGTATACGCATCTCTTTGGGTGTTCCCAAACCCATAGTCGACGTCCCGAATATGGCGTGGTGTAATGACAACATCGTCGACATTATTGTCATCTTGTTTAGATCTAATAAAATTATGCAGAATACATATCGCTTTAACAAAACAAATGGCGTTCTCTTTTGAAACGTTTAAAGGACGATGAAGTATTCGAAATTTATTAGCCATGATACCAAAAGTTGATTCAATGTAACGTCGCGCTCTTGTTAACCTATAATTAAATATTTTTTTCTTATGGTCCAAATTGAGAGCTCGAGCATATGGCCGCATGACATAGCTAGACAACCCAAATGCTTCATCTCCTACAACAACGTAGGGTATTGGTACGGTTGCTGCAGTATTGGTTGATTTATTGTTGTGTAGCACGGGTAACGCTTTAGCAGGAGGTATATCCAATAAGTTATCATTCATTTGTTGGAACAAGCGGCTTTGGGTGAAAATTGCAGAATCAGATTCTTTACCCTGTACCCCCACATTTATGTAGGTAAATTCGTAATTTGCGTTACACATTGCAAGTAGAACAATGGAATAATAATGCTTATAATTGTAGTAAAGTGAACCGCTGTGAGGAGGTCTTATAATACGTATATGTTTCCCGTCTATTGCACCAATACAGTTGGGAAAATGAGCTTGCGTCAAAAAACCATCTGCTATCTCTTCCCATCGCGCACGGGAAAACAATGGCATGCAGTCTTCCTTCAACCTTTCATTTATAATTTGACAGACTTCTTTCACTATTTTTCTGATTGTGGTTATTCCTGCCTGATACGCCAGATGTAGGTCCACGAAAGTATGTCCGCTTGTTAAGTACCTGTAATTTTTTTTTAATGTTTCAGTCACAAAAGTGCAATCACGATGGAAAACTGCAAGGGACACATATGAAAGTGAAAGCAAGTAAAAAAAAACTGAAATCAGGTTCAGGTGCTAAAACAGGCAAGAAATACATTTATTTTGAAATGTTAACCTTTTTAGATTCGAACTCAAGTTATGAAGCAGATGAATCTATAGAAAATCAGAGTGAAGATCAAGACTCATCAACAAATGCAAATAATAACATCTCAGTACCCAGCACCAGTACCGGAAATTCAAATCATGAACGTGCAAATAATAATACAGAGCCAGAATCATCACGAAAACGTAAACGCCAATCATCACCAACTCCTTTTGAAAAAGAATTGTTGCAGTGTGTAAAACAAAAAAATGTTGATGCTGATGACGAAGACTTGAATTTTTTTAAATCTTTAATTCCAACAGTCAAAAAATTTAATACATTTAAAAAATTATTATTTCGAACCAAAGTCTTAGAAGCTCTGATTGACATCGAAAAAGAAACAGTTATTACTCTGGATGATTTACCATCAATTAATATGGGTTTATCAGAAACGCAAAATACAATTAGCACGATTGATTTAAGATCACTTAATATCGGAACAGTAACTCAAAACACAGACACAACAGAAGATTAATTAGAATTATATGAGAATGAAGACTTCAAGAATATGATTAAGACTGCTCTAGACTGCTTTAGTAAGTACTGGTATTAATAATAAATAATACCTTTAAAGAATGTCTCATTGATGGTGGGTAATGTTAATCGAAACTGGATACTTTTTGGGACAAATACATTTTTTTGTCTAAATTTTATGATACTTTAGAAAATGTGTTTGCCTCATTAAGTATCGACTTAATCTGAAGAAAATTATCCTCTTTCAATGCGACACCCTGAATAAGTAAAAAGAATGTTATTACATTGTGATTCGGTATACAGTATCTGTATAGAAAAAAAAGATGATAAAATTAGTATTGTAGTAAAAAATATGTTATTTTGATTCATAAGAAAAGAAATAATGTTAATTAGTAATAATGTACGAGTAAAAAGCTGTGATTATAAAAGTGATTTAAGAGCAAAGAAATACTTAATTTTAATTAGTAATATTGGGATTTATGGGTAGAGGTGGACACCAATGAAAGACCGTTTTATAAGGGTTTCAATAATACAGTTTAATTACCCTTTACTTGTTAAATTGGAAGGTGTGTTTCAGTAATACTTTATGATACATGTGTTCCCTAGCACGGCTGATGCGATTGTGTGTGGTGACCAGATAGGATTTGGGTCTGGACTACCTGAGAAGGGTTCGAAGCCAAACCATATAATAAAAGGTTAGACAGAGACAGACATAGAGTATTGTAGATTTCTTTTTGTTAAACTCCAACACGCCCCCTCAAAAATAAATCCTTTTCTATTTAATTACGACATACTCGTAATTATACCTATCTCATACCATCTTTATACAATAATAAAAACACACACCTTCCTTTTTCTCTCTTGGGAAAACAATATCATCATGGTCCAACATTCATTGCGCAGAATAAGGGAAACCCAAGAAAACCTTATTAAACCAATTAATCATATCTATTGTAATCAATGAAATATTAAAGTTATTTGTCTTCTTATTATAACCAAGCTCTTTTAATTAAAACATCCTTAATTATAACCAAGCTTTTATAATTAACTTATCTGTAGCATTACAATCATGCTATTATAATTAACATAATATGTAATCATTCTTGTAATTATAACCAAGCCTTTTTCAGCTTCAGTTTTCGCCATGTAGTTATCTTAGTAGTTACCTATTTTGCTTTTATGTACTATGTTATTATCATAGTTTACTGCCCATTTATGGCATAAAAATCACATTGTGCAATGGTCAAATACTTTAAAGTTAAACAAGTAACTCGTAGTACTTTTTCTATCCATTATGTCAGCCCATTCACAATGAACAAAGCCACTTCCAATAATTTCGTTTCAAAACCATCTTGAACCATAAGAACCATAAATTTCTTTAAAATTTGTTAAGACCTTTTTAAGTCTGACCATAATAAATTATTGGTTTTTGCTTGCATACTGACTTAGAAAGTTTACAAAAAAAAAATACTTGGGTCAGGTCGGGTGCACAGCATGGCATCAAGCACACAACAAAATTTCTACAAAGGCACTAGTAAGTTCTCACGAATTTAATACTTCGTAATTTAGTTTACTTTCAACTTGGTTACAAATATTGACTGATTTACTCAAGGACTGTTCATATATTCTAAACAAAAGTAACTTTGTTTACCAGAAAGCCTTTTCACGCATTTCGGTCTTACATAATAACAGTATGTTTTACAACTATTCATAGAACATATTTAAATTACCGATCGTTACAAGATCGTTCACATGTAAAATTTCAATACAATTTAAAATATGACTGAGCATACATAACATCGCGCTTGTATTTCCCAAAGGGTTAGATAGAGGCTTAGTACACTATATTATAGTACAACCACATTTCGTCAGTTACATAAATACTCTTTAAAACATGACTTAACATAATATCACGCCTATGTTCCCCGAAGGGTTAGGCAGAGGCATAGGACACTATAGTACACCCAAATTTCACCAGTTGATTTATGTTTGTATCCCACATTATAGGTGGACTTCCTTTAATCCTTTCCTATCTGGCAAGAATTATCGATATTTTATTTTTATCAGCACAAGGTTTATTAGAACTTTGTTTATTAACTTCGTTTGGCTTTAGTATCTATGTTATTAGAGTATTTTATCGAGCGTATTATACTACTTTTAATCCATTCATCAGAATTCAAATTATCTGATTCCACTGATTTTAAAAACCATCCAATTTTTTTTTTTATCATTGGATTTAGTTCCATCAGTTTTGATACACACCAGATTTAGGTCTTTATCTGTTTTGATATCATGTAGTATTTAAATAACTCTATTTTAATTCCACTGATTTGAACCATCCAATTTTGTCTTTTTGGATTTAGTTACACCAGTTTTGAATACACCAGATTAAGGATTGTCATAACTGTGAGAATTAATTGACACTGATTTTCAATACAATCAGTTTTGTTATGGAAATGTTCGGTTTCATTTCATTTCCTTCAAAATGTAACGCAGCCCTCGACTGCTTATAACTCACTTCATTATGACATTCCCAACTGTTTCATATTTTTCACTCTTTATGTTCCATACTTTATAGCCATTTGGTAGGTCCATACCTTACTTACCAGAATATTATTCTAGGACTTTTCATCAACTTTGGTTTTAGTGGTTTTATTATGTACATACACGGTAGAACCGAAAACCTTTAAATATTTAATAGCAGGTTTTTATTTTTATTATATTTCCACAATTCATATGGTGTTCGAGTTTCTTTCAAATATTTGGAACTAACAGTTTGCAGACTGCTTTAATCCATATAATGACTTAAACGAATATATTTGAATGTGACTTCTTTTTCATTTGCAAATTATATTTTCAACCAGGATATGCTATGGAAATATTCATATACTTAGATTTCCTTGGTCAATTTCCCATTCAAAATGATTTAACATCTATATGATGCACTAGCAAATTAACTACTAACTCGCTAAAGATATTAATCTTAAACTTGTGTTTCTTGCAACTAATGCAAAAGTTTCTGACTAGAACCACTAGCCATTTATTCACAGGTTTTCGAAACTCATCATTTTTAACCGTAAATGGCACTTACAGTTTTATTGATAAAATATATTTAATATGCAAATGATTTTAGTGTTTCACTTCAGGTATGATTTATAATAAATAAATTATATTCCTCCTTAACATTTTACCATAGGTACATGTTCATTATCATGCATACATAGATTAAATTTCAGAATACTATTGAGGTATTTGAAATATCAAAGATTCAGCACACAACTGCATCCTAACACTTGCTTATTTTCTGTTTCATTATCATTATCTTATGGTAAAGTTAACACATTTCCATTTTGATATGAAAACTGGATCAAACGCTCCACTATTTCTTTAACAGGTTTATTAGCATATGATATTAGGAATTAATTCGTATTTAAAGGCATATACAACCTGACTTAATCTTATCAGATTCACATCACTTCAATAGAGTGTGACAAGTCAAAATAACATAGTTATTGCTACTTTTTAGCTATGATCCATTCGGGCTCAGGTTTCACTGGCCTATTAGACAAGATGTTAATCTCATCCAATACTACATCTCTGAATCTCACAAATCAATTGTCTAACATAATTGTCTACACTTTAAATACAAATTAGTGTGACTCAAGTAGGGACTTTCACGTTGCGGACACGAAGTAGCGTCATTCATCTGTTCTCCAGATGTTCGGAGTGGGCAAGACCCGCGCCCTTAACGCCTCTCCGCTCGTCTTTTGTTACTCGAGCAGGAAGAGACAAACCCTTACTTTTACCCAAATAATTATTTCTCTTTGACAATACATTGTTTTCTACTTTATTAACAAAGTAAAACCAAAACATTTATATACTTTAGTTGTGGCTTCTTATTTCGCCATAACTTATAAGTTGTGTTTTACAATATCAGTAGGTACGAGTACTCCCCAGAACAATTTGATCCCTGAATGATTTTAAACATTTAGACCTTAATAGGTAGTACAATTTATAACATGCCAATCATGTAAAGCCGTTGGTCCCGGCTGTCATTTGAAGATCTTTGGCAGTCGTTACTGGTAGTCAGAAGCCTGAGATCTGACATCAGTCCGGCCAAGAGATATCGCGTTATCCAGTTTCTGGGTTGTGGAGGTCAGATAGACAGTCACTCCATGTAAAACACTGGTACTCAGCTAAATCCGGTTAGACCGGAAGCCGACCCCAATATAGTTGAGAAAAGGCTAGGTAGATGATGATGATGAATTTATTACATGTACTACTCCGTTCTATAATTCATTGTTATTATTGATCCATTCGGCAATATCATTCAATGCCGTAATGCAAACTACTGTTTAATAGTAGGTATCCTTTTCGAGTTCAGGACTCTTATATAATTGGATACGATTTCCTCTCCATTATTATAACTAAAGTTAGGTAACAATAATTCTCAGACCAAAATTAGCTTTACAAAACACAACTCGGTTTTTGTTTGCAATATACGAAGAAGTGTTTTGACTGTACACATCTGTGTGCACTATAATTATCTACCTTTTATTTTATACTAAACTTTTGTTTTGTTATGCCAAACAAAATTGTTTTCAATAAATACGCGCTTCACACAATTTTTCGTAAAGCACTTATTTTTGATTGCATCACTATTAGAAAATAGTTTAATTAATTTTATTTTCAAAGAAAAATGAATTGCCTTTATGGCCTCATACTTCGTTCACAATAAATCATAATTATTATTTACGAATGTAATACAAACATTTGCTAATTAAGGCGTTTTTAAGATGCAAACAATTATCGCCAATTTCATTTTAGATTATCATCAAAGACTTACCATTTATCGGCTTACCAACCATTTTTAAACACAATGACACCTCCATCTTTATTACAAATGACAGCCATTCCCATTTTGCATTTTCTTTACCGATGGTATGGGAACTCGGAACATAGCACACCTGGAACGCCCATCTTACAGGTAACCGGCAGATCCTCTTCCTTCGTCGCTTGTCCATCACACGCCATTATTCCAGTCTGTTGTAGCACCGCCCGTCACGAAGGTAAATCCAGAAGTCTATTAGGGTTTTGAACTAACCGTATTATGCACTGTTGTATTGTTTTATTGTTTCTTCTTGTTTCACTTAGATGCACAACACGTTTTTATTATTTAGTGTCCGTATATTATTATTTTCACTTTGGCTAAGCGCTCTGGGCCCATAACCTATTGGGATTTATGGGTAGAGGTGGACACCAATGAAAGACCGTTTTATAAGGGTTTCAATAATACAGTTTAATTACCCTTTACTTGTTAAATTGGAAGGTGTGTTTCAGTAATACTTTATGATACATGTGTTCCCTAGCACGGCTGATGCGATTGTGTGTGGTGACCAGATAGGATTTGGGTCTGGACTACCTGAGAAGGGTTCGAAGCCAAACCATATAATAAAAGGTTAGACAGAGACAGACATAGAGTATTGTAGATTTCTTTTTGTTAAACTCCAACAAGTAATAATAATATTAAGAATGTACGAGTAAAAAACTGTGATTATAATTGTGATTAATGAGCAAAGAAATAATGTTAATTAGTATAAACAAAAATAAAGATGATGAAGAACAAATTATAATTGTTTACTTACCGCAATGTTATTGCCAGCCTTTCCATTGGTGATATGACTGATACAGATCTTACTTTTAAATTGTTGATCTTGAAATATGGTTCCAGTTTCGAAAATAATTCGTCATAGACCTGTACCGAAACTTTAAAATATTTGTAAAATGAGTTATCATTTTCTCTTAATTTACTGAACTTTACAACAAATTCCCCGCACAGCAACCTAGATTCAATAAACGGGCTTACTGGCTGTCGTTTTTTTTTTGCTAGTCGTCGTTTTGCTACGTAATAATATATTAAGTTCTCCATCGACACGACTATACATGCACACCGTTAAAATTGAACTAGCGGCACTGCGTAAATAAAATAATCCGGTCTCCGCGACGGGTCCCCACGACGGGGACCGTCGCGTTCCCACGGAGCCCACCCGCGTGTCCACGCGCGTGGACACGCGACGGTTGCCCGTCGCGGGAGCCCGCTTAACGCAGTTTCAGGCCTAAGAGCTCGATTCGCTACATCACAATGCAAATAGTAGGTTTAATAGATGTTGCAATTAGTCCACCAAAGTGTTGCGGGTTCGATTCCCACACGGAACAAATGCACATCTGTTCCGGTTTGGATTTTTGTTTTTATGATTTTTACTAGCTTTTCATATAGTTTGTTCCCTCCACGGTGTTTAAATAAAAACGTTTAGGAAAATGTATACCATATGTTGCATCCAAGGATCATCGTAAATCTTCCAATCTGAAAAGCGATCCAGTAATTTTGCCATATTTTCGACGACACGTTTGGCGCTTTGAATAAGAGCTCGACTCGCTGCATCACAATGTAAATATTAGTATATAAGCTACTAAATGCGTCAAGTGTCGCGGGTTCGATTCCCGCACGGAACAAATAAGTATTTGTTCCGGTCTGGATTTTGTTTTCATGTTTTATATTTTGTCATTATTTAATTGAATATAAATAATAATATTATTATATAGAATTTATCGGGCGCAAATCTAAACACCTCGCATTAAGAATTATTTTATAGAACATAAATAACACTTGGACTTGGAAATCGAACTGGATGCCTCATGCTCGGCAATCGCAAAATTGAAATCGCTAGACCAATGAACGAACTACATATTATGCAAGTAAATTGTTGAACTACTAATTGATGCACTCTGCATTGTTCTACCTATGAATATCATAGGTACTTTCGTCAAGTAATAAAATGTAGAGACATAAGTTGATCAACGAGTCGAACTTGATATTATTGTTTATAAACTTGAAGTACACATCGCACCGTTGATTAGGACGTTTTGCATGACAACCACTCCGACTGGTAAAAACAAACCTGTATCAAGCTGTCCACGATCCACTTTGAATGAAACACAATACTCAATCTATATTAAGAACTATATCGCAGATCGCATTAGTAGCGTATGATTGGGGAGTTCTGGATCACGCGCTCGAGCAAAGCGAGAGCAAGTGATCCAGAACCCCCAATTATACACTACTATAGCCCTCCATTGTTTCGCTGCACCGGCCGTTGACCGTTTTTTCTCGGAATGTTTTGTTTTGTGATTTTGCAAAATTCTTATCAAACTGCAATTGTTTTAATTCCTACACTAATTAGTAACGCCTCTGAAACCGCCAATTGAAGTGATAACGCCGGTACTTTGATTTTAGTAGAAAACAAAAACATCCGACCCCAAAGTACCTAATTTATCGTGACGTCACAAACGGTTTTTCTGCGACGTTGATACTCTGGATGTTGACGTCACAAATGGTTTTTCTGCGACGTTAAAACTCTGGATGTGGCATACGGATTTCAGTACCTGTTATATTTTTAGGAGACTGTTTTTTTGTTGTGGGTCGTTTCTTTTTGCTTTCTTACTACTTTTGGATTTGAGGTTTTTTTTTTTTTTTTTTTTTTTTGTTTTTATTTTTTTGAGTGCATCTTTCATCTGCATTTGTCTGGCATGTTTTTAGGTGAATGGTTTTTCCTATTGGTTTGCCTGGTTCTGTGCGCATTTTGCCATCACCACCATGGGGAAATGGTAGGCGGGGAGAATCATGGTGGGGAGAATCATGGTGGTGGTGGTGATGGTGATCGCTTAGGTGCGCGTGATGGTGCCGAAGCGGTCCCATCCACCTCTGCTATGTAACTCGCTGACGGTCTTTCCTTTTCATTTCATTTCTAAACGAATAGGTACGACAACACTGGTTTTGTTCCAGGGATACCGCACCGCAGCCAGCAAGCGCAGTATCGGCGGCAGCGCTATGTATGGCAGACTTTGTGCCTTCGCCAGCTGCGTAAGTTGTTTTCGTATCGGACTTTCGTTTGTATTCATCTCCTAAAGACAGGTATTACGAGTACAACGCTTCTTTTGTTCCAGATTCGTGGATTACAAGGACTCACCGTCGACATCGTCCGGCGTGGGGCATTCAACTCATCATTATCGCCCGCGTCAGAGGCTACGTGAGGATGAGATTTCGAATATAATCAACTTCGGTAAGTGCTGCTGATTTCGGTCTGGTTTGGGGCTATGGGCAAAATTCTGGTTTCTTCCGAAATTGAAGCCTATTTATCATTGTCTACAGGTAGCGACGACGACGACTCAGACGCGAGCGATGATGAGGAGGTGATGGCTCTGCCCATGATACCCAGGGTAGCCAGGACCCTGATACCCTGGTTACAAGAAGGTTATGACGACGGTGAGGTCTTAGGTCATGCCGCCGATACTGCGGCTGCTGGTGAAGCCGAGGACCCCGCTATTGATGCAAACTTGCCTATTGAGGACGCTGATCCAAGTGCGACGGACCAGCCTTGGAGTTTTTACGATTTTGATTAGGAATTTCCGACCGACCCAATTGCACCTGAATTGAGGCGGGAGATTTTCTCCCAGAATAATGTAGGTCCGACAATTCCTGATGTCGACCCATACAGCATTTTCGTTGCTATATGGGACAGGCAATGTATGGAGCACATTGCCTTGGAGACGAATAGGTATGCTCAGCAGGTGGCAACCCAGATGCTCGAGAACCACAGTCTCCATCCCAACAGCCGCATCTGCCGTTGGGTGGACACCACGGCTGATGATCTGTACACCTTGTTTGGCATAATCCTGGCGATGGGGAGGAGTACTGGGGTGCCACCCCTGACATATTCTATACTCCAGGGTTTAGCGTACACATGAGCGTCGATAGGTTTAAACTTTTACAAAAATGTTTACATTTCGCCGACAACGACGCCATGTGTAGGTTAAACCTGGACGTCTCCGAGGCCCGTTTATATAAAATTCGCCCAGTACTGGACTACCTGAACTCGAAATTCAGAGAGTTATATATTTTGGAACAAAACATCACTCTAGACGAGTCTTGTGATGTCGAAAGGCTGGCTGGACACCGGTCAGCTGATCCCTCATAAGGCTGCAACCAAAGGCATCAAAACTTATGAGGTTTGTGAATCTCGAACCGGCTACTTGGGGCGTTTCGAGGTTCACAGCCACAAGGCTGTAGCCGGCAGCCGGAACCAGAAAATCCGATGGATAAATCTACGCCGGCAATTGTGCTGCGGCTTACGCAAGGCCTGGAGCACAAAGAATACACACTTTGGATGGACAATTTTTACAACTCACCACCTCTTGCTCGACGCCTAAAGGCCCTTGGTTTTGACTGTGTTGGTACCCTCCGGACGGATCGCCAGTTTCTTCCGGAGGCCCTGCACAGCCTTACAAAGCGGAGAATGCACCCCGGAGATATATCTGGTCTTACCTCCGAAGACGTCGATGTCATGATATGGAGAGATTCTAACCGAGTGGCTATGATCTCTACTTATCATGGCAACGGCGTCGAAACCATCCGAGGAGCCACCAAACCCATTTTGATTCACGACTATAACATCATGATGGGTGGGGTGGATAAAAAAGACCAGATACTGGCGATGTATCCGATCGAGCGGAAACGTACAACTGTGTGGTACAAGAAGCTGTTCCGTAGACTGCTGAACGTCTCCGTCTTAAACTCTTTAGTAATTCATCGCGCAAATGCTGCATCATCGCGCAAATGCTGCATCATCGCGCAAATGCTGCATCATCGCGCAAATGCTGCATCATCGCGCAAATGCTGCATCATCACGCAAATGCTGCATCATCTCGCAATCCTACTCTTACTCATCGTAGATTCCGTATTAGTCTAGTAAAATCACTTCTTTCACGACATAACAATCATGTCAATCCCATTCGGCGTCCAACCCAACGGAACGTTGTAGATGTCACACACCGCATCTCGATGTATGCCAAAAGTGGTGCGGCTGGTGTGCAGCGCCTGAGGCGTAGATGCGCGGTGTGTAAGAAGCAGGTGCATACGTTCTGTGTGGGTTGTGACCAAACTGTATGCCTTGAACCCTGTTTCCTAACCCTTCATTCTAGAATACATATGTAAAGTATATTTTTATGTATATATTTCTTTTTATTATCTATATATTTGTATATATTTCTTGTACCACACTTTGTACGTTTCATGGGGCTGCGTTGTGATGTTGTTCATCTACTTTGTTATGTTTTGTGCTCGAGATACCTTTCGCGTACGCAGCGCGTACGGTGTAGCGTTACCACTTGATTATCTGATTCGGTTGCTTAGGTGTGATGTCTTTGTTTGCAGCTTTATCTTTTTTTTTTCAATTTTTTTTTTACTTTTTTTTTTTTAATCACTTTTGTTGGTATTCAAATCCTCAAACAATAGATTTACTATTTTTATAAATGAATGAGCTCTCGTTACTTGCTAAATTGTAATTTTATATTATTTTATTTCAGCTGGAAAATCGCACTAGTATTCAGCAAGACAGTAGCTGCTACCTTATCATATACTGCTCGGTTGTGTAAGCTGCTATACTGATTGTTATTTTTAAGATGTTTTTTTATAACCTTGTTGCTTATGCCTAGGAATCTGCTGACATTGCGGACACAATTATTCAAAGACCTGGACGACGGTGCAGTTACCTAAGCCGACGCACGTAGCTAGGAATTTGCTGACACAGAAACAACGTAGCGTCAATATAGGGAGTTACTGACGATTCATTTACCTTGAAACCGATGCAGCCATGACTTCAAGGAATCAATCAATACCGAACTAATAAATTTTGAAGGGAAGCAATAAAAAAACTAAAACTAATTAAATATGTTGTTCAACACGGTAAGGAAACATCAGTGCCATCGTTAAAAAATGGATTACAACTTTGGAAGGTTACCAGAGAGTGTGACAATAATTAAAAGAAAAATATTAAAATTATGCGCCCGCGATATTTAAATTCAGATCCCTTCGAACACTTTTTTTTATTTTATCAGTGATTTTATTTTTAATTGTTGAATTAAAAAAAAATATATGACTCAATTTTGAGTCTTTTATTTAAAAAAAATATTTATAGTTACTTAAAAATATGTTTGGAAAGCGTTGGAGCTTGACTGTACGTCAGCTACCCTTTTATAATCCGGCTCATGTTTTTTAAATTAGCTTTTCGATTAAAATGGGGTGGAGTACTTTGAGAAAATTTTAATATTATCATGGAGTAGAATGAATTATTTTTTTTTCATTGTGTAGTTTGGGGACTCTTTTCGGAGTTCTTTGGGAATAACCCGCCATCCCTAGCTCATCTCTATGTCAATCAGATAGCGACAAGTAAGTGACAACATTCGAGATAGCCAACAAATAAATTTTATGCAATAATATGATTTTTAACTTGGAAGTTATTAGATAAAGACTATTATTAATAAATCGTTGCAAGGAGTGAGTCACTGTGAGGATTAAACTTAACTTTTGCTTTGTAGAAAAGACTTGCAAATTACTTTCAGTTTAGAGTTATGTGATCAAGATTATTTTCAAACCGGTGTTAAAGTTTAGTGAAATAGGTTGTTGGTCGACTCGATTTGCAATCTTACAACCTGCAAATATCACGAGGATTAGCGTTACTTTAGCCTAGACCAGGGATTTTCAAACTGGGTTCCGTAGAACAGTCATCGGGGTTCCGCCAAAATTATTTATTATTATCATCACATCATCAGCCTATTAAAGTTCCCACTGCTGGGACACAGGCCTCCTCTCTGGAGAGGGAATGGGCGTAATCCACAACGCGGGCCCAGTGCGAGTTGGTGGATGTCACATGTCTTCGAATTTTTCCTTCACCGTTTTCAGAGCAGTGGTGATGAAATAATTTACACAAAGTAAAGCGCCTGCCTGGGCTCGAACCCACGACCTACAACTTGAAGTCGCGGCCGATACCAATGGGCCACCACTGCTCTACTGAGCCACCACTGCTCTTCTTCCTTTTTTGAGCAGTACTAGGCAAAGGCAACGGAAAAAAAGTAAGCCATTTTCTGTTGAGACGTTAGAACTGTTGCTCCCAGAGACTTCATTTGTGTCATCTGCAGAGTATGACGATAAGGAGGACAGTGAATCAAGTGAAGCCGATTCTGACTAGGGAGATTTTGTTAAAAAAAAATATTTAAAATTGTACATGTGTATGGTGTTCTAAATACAAAATTATCACCTTAAACTACTTTTTATTTGATACCCAATTGAAAATTATCACCAAATAATTTTGATCGACTTTTTAAGTCAAATACCCCTCTGTGCGCATGTCGTATTGAGAGCAAAATGACGTTCGATACTGAGAGATTTATCATAGAAATTGAAAATCGGTCGTGTTTATGGAACAACGCATTGAAAGAGTACTCTGACCGCAACTTGAAAATTGGGATTGGGATGAAATGGTTAACATTTTTAAAGAAAAAGAAGATATGACAAATGAAGAAAAAAAAACAAGCTAAGATTCAAGATTATTTATTTGTGGAAACAAATAAATAATCTTGAATTTTGAAAGAGCTATGTAAGTGCAATGTTTTATTAATATATACCATACCATACCATACTTTCAGATATTCCCATTTCAACTACTAAATCCCTATTTTAGTTTTTTTTTGCATTGACAAGAATATTTACTTTTTAAAGCATTATATTATTTTAATTATTGTGAATGTGAAGACTATGTAGATCATTCTTTTTTTATTTAACTTGGTTTTTAACCGTGGTCTGGCAGTTTGAGTATTTATGCGGCCTACCCGAATGTCCTTTCTTTGGTATTGTTCGTCAATTCGTTGAGCTCCTCAAATTCTGAGTTGAGCTGCACGGTTGACTGCCTAAGTTTAATTTTATGGAGTAAAAAAACAAGTCCCAACACTGAGAAGCCCGCACAATGAGCTGAAGGAAGCAATTGGATTTATGGGATGCCGTGAAACCCTTAGAATTTTTTTACACAACAACGGGTTTGTAACTTACAGAAAAATATGATATTGCGGCATGGAGACAGGTTCTTGAGAACAATAAATCAAAAGAGACTAGAAGGTAAACAGATTATATACCTTGATGAGACATATGTACATATATCGTCAGGAAAAAGACATATCATTGTGCATGCAGGATTAGAAGAAGGGTTTGTACCAGGTGCATTATTGGTATTCAGCACAAAATCCAAATCAGCTGACGACCATGATTATATGAATTCTACCAACTTTATGAAATGGTTTGAAGAAATGTTGATACCAAATCTCACTAAACCTAGTGTAATTGTGATGGACAATGCAAGTTATCATGTGAAACAGTTGAACAAACCCCCTACTATGTTTGATTCTAAAGCTAATCTCCGAATATGGCTTCAAGAGAATAATATTAATTTTGAAGAATATCATACCAAAGCTGAATTAATGTGTTTGGTGAAAGATAATAAACCTTCAGTTGTTTATGAAGCAGAAGAACTTTTAAAAAAATACAGGCATATCCACAATCACGAAATTTTTTTTAATGCCACCGTATCATTGCGACCTCAATGCTATTGAGCTTGTATGGAGTCAAGCAAAGAGAAAAGTAGCAAGCAAAAATATAGGAATACCAGGGTCCGAAAGGCAAATTTTAATAAAAGAATGTTTTCTAGCCATAACTGCTGATGACTGGCAGAAGTACACTGATCATGATTTAAATGTTGAACATCAGTACAAATTAAGTGACCGTGTTCTTGAAAACGAACTTGAATGATTCATAATACATATTGGGGACAGTAGCAATAACAGCGAAGAAAGCAATGAAGCTGATTCAATATTGTCAGGTGTAGAAATGTTGGAATCCGATTTCGACTATGACTCATAATCCCTGTGTTTTGTGTTGATTTTATTGTGTCATCACATCAGTGTCTGCATTTCATTATATAAAGTTATACTAATAACTTTTTCTTTCATTCAATCTTTTCTATATAATGCCGTGCCAGGAAAGTTTGAACTGTGAACTTAAATGTGCGCAGAAGTAAAAAAATGCCATATGCCAGGGTAATAACCTTATTATTTTTGTTGTTTTCATATGTTTAAACTGATAACCAGTAATAACATTATTATGGTCTGAGTATATAAATCTGAAATACTAATGTAAATATCGCATCAAATGATAGAATAATAAATAGTATCAGTCTTGGACAGCTTTCGTTGGTTCTACTCTATCTCACTTGACGACGGTTTGGCAAAGTCGCCAAGTTGGAAGCGTGGCCAAGAGCTTTAAGGGTTCAATTCAAGTTTTGTTGGAGCTGTGTGCTCCAACAAAACTTGAATTGAACCCGATCGCTGACTAATAAAAATGATTTTAAATATGCAAATGCGCCCTTCGACAAGTGTAGTCGAAATTCGCGCGTGTCACGTACGTCAGCTGTTAAAACAAATCAAAGTAAACAAAATATACGTCAAGTGATTTTAGTGAAATTAATGTGTTTAGGGTGAGATTATTACCACAAAGTGCAGTTCCTAAGTGGTTCCACAATCCAGCGACGAGTTGAGAACAAAGAAGCGTCATAAAAAGTAATGAAATAAAGTGTAACCCAGCGATGAACTAGGTAACTAATTTTGTTTTAACAAGAATTCTTTCTACAAAAAAAAGGTGTTACAATATCAAAAGGCAAGAGATATATAATTGTACACGCTGGGAGCGAGAAAGAGTTTGTTCCAAATGCCCTTTTGATTTCAGTGGCACAAACAAAAATTAAGACTATCACTTAGATATGAATAAAACCAACTTCACAAAATGGGTCACTGAAAAAATTATCCCCAACCTAAGCGAACCGTCCATTATTGTAATGGATAATGCTCCTTTATCATTCGGTGGTCTTGAACGAGGCACCAACTAGCGCTTCAAAAGTTGCTGAGATAAAGTTATGGTTACTGGAAAATAATATACCTTTAGATGAGTCTCTCCGCAAGTCTCAATTATTAATACTAGTGAAGCGGCATAAACCAGAGGCCATTTACGAAATTGACCAAATTTTAGGAGATCATGGTCACACTGTGGCATGTCTGCGTCACCACTGCGACCTCAATCCTATCGAATTAATATGGGGAATTGCAAAGCATAAAATTGCATCAGTCAATATTGGGTCCATTGATATAAAGGTATGTAGCTTAGTTTTATATGCATATTTAATGTTGCTATGTAAGAACTATTGTTATTGATTATTTCTTTTTTTATAGGTGGATTTCTGTTAGTGGGAAGAATATTCCCTCTAACCGTGAAGTATCCGCTTTCTACTAATAGAAAATATTCCTTTATTGTAGTTATGGTAACTGTTTTTATTGCTTTGCGACTAAGGAATAAAGGTTTTGGTGGTCTTATTATTGCTTTTCCTCAGGGCTTGGTGTGGTTTTTGCATGGGTTTTGTTTTTTATTTGCAGATTGATAAAAAAATGAAATTACTCGGAGATGACGATATTGAGAAGGAGTTGTACGGTATGTTCGGTTTGTCAGAACCGGAAGAGTCTGAAGATGGCGAAGAATCAGAAGAGGATGACGTTCCGTACAATGTCACGAAATTACAGCGAATTTTATGGGATTTAGACGAACCAGACCTTCGATCTATTGCAACAATACGAGCATCGTTATCGCCTCAACCATCTACATCATCTGGTGCGGAGGTCCTATGCGGTGAGCCTTTACTTGTAATACCTCCACCTACTGCGACAGAACCTGTTGCGTCTTCATATGCAGTGCCGTTACCTAATGTACCGCAATCAGCTGTACTACTGCCTGCTGAGCCTCCTATTTCTTGTGAGTTACCTGTAAAAGGTAGAGGACGAGGAGCTAGGACGAAACGTGGATCTGGAACGGGACGTAGATCTGGAACAGGACGAGGAACTGGAACGGGACGTGGAGCTAGGACAAGGCTAGGAAGTGGGGCTGGACATGAAGACGGCGATTCATCTGAAGATAATGCGCCACCAGAATCAGAAGCAGAGTCAGAAGCAAGTGATTCTGACAGAGATGAAGAAGCGTGGAAAAAAAACCTCGGACTGATATTAGGCCACAGCTTGAGTCCTTTGATAGTGTTCCAATGACTCCGACACGCGTGTTACCATCTAATGCCAGGCCTATCCGATATTTTGAAAGAATGTTTACTCAAGAAGTTTTTGAATTAATTATTACAGAGACTAACCGATATGTGAGTCAAAACAACTTAATAGGCTGGACCATACTAGACATAAAAGAATTGAAGGCTTTCCTAGGTATCTTGATTATTATGGGATACAATATTTTACCTACTTTCGAATTGTATTGGTCATCGGATCCCGAATTTAGAGTTGACGAAATAGCTTCCACCATGACATTCCGAAGATTCAAGCAAATTTTACGTTGTTTGCATCTAAATGATAATTCTAAACAACCTGCCAGATTTAGCCCCGAGTATGACAAGCTATTCAAAATTCGACCATCATTGACGCTTATCAACACCGCTTTTCAAGAAAATGCGCACAACTCTTCATCCCAGTCAATAGATGAATCAATGATTCTTTTCAAAGGAAGGTATAAAAGACAGGACGTCTCGCATATTATTTTAGCATAGGGACATTTCTCACGGTAATACTGTAAACAGTTATTTAAGGCCTGCCACATGTTTGGACCTTCCAACGGTATATGAATTACGCGAACATTAAGGTCTGTTGTCGGCATTTTACAGTGTTATAAAAATAAGTTAAATTCAATGCTTATTGTCTTCGGAACTGTAAACGAACCCTCATTAAACTAACGGCTAGCGGGCCGCCTTGAACGATCCCAAAGACATTAACGTGGCGTGAGAAAAAGGATAAATCCCGTTTGCATTGTCTCGTAGATTTCTCTTCTAAAAATACCACGTGGATATTTAAAATAGGATTGACATAGGTGCCATGTGAGTTTTAGATTAAGACTACACTTGTAATACAGGGTGGCGCAATAGAACGTGCATATTGCATCATTTTTTTTGCGGGGTAGAAGGGGCGTGGGCGAGGGGAGACCGATATCGTTGGGTAGCGCGGTTCATGAAGTTTTAGTCACTATGAGTCACTTCGACGGGAAGCGTCGCGCATTTTGCGTGCGCGCATTTTACGAAAACTCTCGTTCGTACGTAGTTGTCAGGCGACTATTTTGTTCTGAGTATGGTGTACGGCAAATTAGGGAGGCTCCGAGTGCTAATTTAATTAAAATCTGGATAAAGCGGTTTGAAGAGACTGGATCGACGTTTAAACCACACGCAAAAGGTCGTCCACGCACATCTAGGACCGAAGACAATATTGAGAGTGTTAAGCAGTCGGTACGAGAAGATCCACAAATGTCTACTCGCAAGAGATCGTCTGTCCTAAACATATCGCGACGAAGTTTGCAACGAATTTTAAACTTGGATCTTAAATTGCATCCATACAAGCTGCAATTAACTCAAGAATTGAAAGACTCTGACTTCATAGCACGGCTCACATTTGCTAATGAAATGCTCAATCGGTTTTCAAATTTTGAAAACATCCTTTTCTCTGATGAGGCACATTTTCATATGAATGGGTTCGTAAACCGCCAAAATTGTCGTTATTGGAATAGTGAGAATCCCAGACTCAAACATCAAAAACCGTTACATAGCCCTAAAGTGACAGTTTGGGCCGCAATCTCTGCCAAAGGAATAATTGGTCCTTATTTTTTTGAAAACGCACGGGGGCAAAACATCACTGTTAATACCGAACGCTATGTTGCGATGTTGGAAGGTTTTTTGGCCCCAGAACTTGAAAATTCAAGAATAAAGAACTCTAGGACTTGGTTCCAACAAGACGGAGCTACCAGTCACACATCAAATGACTCCATGGCGGTTGTGAAGCAGATGTTCCCTGGCAAACTGATTTCGAAAAGAGGTGATATCCCATGGCCTCCGCGCAGTCCAGACTTGACGCCTCCTGACTTTTTTTTGTGGGGATACCTCAAACACAAAGTCTACACCAATAATCCGAGAAACATCAGTCAGCTCAAGGAGAATATTCGTGGTGAAATGGCAGCAATCACACCAGCACTACTTAAGAAAGTTTTCGGTAATTTCCGTTTGCGGTTAGAGGAGTGCCAACGTAGAGAGGGTCATCATTTAGATGATGTTATTTTTAAAAAATAAACTTCAGTTATCACTTAATAATTGCTTAGTTTTATTTTAACTATACCTTTTGTATTTATTTTTTAATAATTATTTTAAAAATGCACGTTCTATTGCGCCACCCTGTATATATAAGAACTAGAGAAAAGGTAGCTAATTAGACAAGATTATGTATGTTTTCATAGCTCACAAGTAGAGCACTTAGAGTAGGTTAGGTTTAAGACTCTTGTATTGACCTTTTACACGTTTTATATTTTTTTCCTAGGTAGAATTAAGTATGTAGATTAAGGAAATGTATAATTTGTGTAGATTTAAGTAAGATAAGTTTAATAAAATCGGCATTTCTGCGATGCCGGGCCCGAATACCGTTGAGGGAGAAGGGCGCTATTGTTTGCGGATAACGGTTTTTTGTATAAAAGCCGGACCGCTTGGGAGTTGAGACACAGTCGGTCTCCTGCTCTACAAGGGGTAACAAGTAAGGAATAAATTGAAGATACGAATCAAGACAGTATTTTCATTCCTCCAACAAGACCCCAACAAACTACACCAATATACAGTCCACTACAGAAGGTCTTCATTGAAGCAGTACATGCCAGCCAATGAAGCCGATAAAAAGGGGTTTCAAGGTGTGGTGCCGCTGTGACAGTACAACTGGTTATCTTTACGAGTTTGAGATATACACCGTGAAATTTAAGTGGTTGTTTTCCCGCGGCAGAACGACTTGCCTTAAGGAGTACTTTCGAAGCATAGAGTTAAAGTAAAAAAAATACGATGTTTTTGTTTTAAAATAATTTAAAAAATATTCATCAACTCGAAAAAGTGAGTTACAATAGTAACTTGTAGGTACTAGGTACTACTCGCGTCACCACCGGCAAAGAAAAGCGATGCACAAGATAATGTTCAAACCAAAATAAACTCTCGCACGTAGTGATACGTCATAAAATAGTTTGCACGGAACAATACAAAAAATCGCCGCGAAACCGACAAAGAAAAGCCCGATTTAGAAATGTTCAAAGTGAAATTAGCTCTCGCGTGTAGTGATACGGAATAAACTAGCCTGCGCGCAACAATATCAAACGAAGCCGCCAGCGCCTATTTTACCCGTGCGGCGCGCGCGGCTGTGACCCTGACCTACTTAGTTTTTCCGCGAATATCGTACGCGCAGCACGCGTCATCGCTGTAAACTGCAATGGATCGCCATTACAAGTTCAGCAATGTGGAGTACGTCGCTATGGTGCAGTTGTATGCTAGGGCTGATTATGACTCCCATGCTGCCCGGCGACTTTACGCAGAGCGGCAACACTTGGAGTCGCTCCGTCTTCGCGGGGTTCTGAACCCCCAAGTCCCATCGCCACGGACGATCGTAGCGGCGACACAGCGGCTACTAGATCATGGACAGTTCGACACACCGGCACATGCACAGGGCAGAGGTCGACCGGCCATTATTTTGCCAGCGCTCGACGAGGAGATCATCGAGTACTTCGAACGGGATCCTCGTCGAAGTACGCGCCAGGCCGCGGCAAGGTTTGGCGTAAGCCAGTACTACGTCTGGAAACTGCTTAACTCTGAAGGACAGCATCCTTATCATTTTCGCGGAGTTCACGCTCTCCACGAAAATGACCCCCAGAACAGAATTGCGTTTTGTCAGTGGTTGATCGAAAACCAAGATAAGAACATTTTGTGGACGGATGAAGCAACTTTTACGCGAGTTGGAATCTTCAACCAGCGTAACGAACATTTTTGGGCTTCAAATAACCCACATGTTATTCGCGAGTGTGCGCATCAAGTGCGTTTTAGTGTTAATGTGTGGGCCGGCATAATTAATGGCCACGTCATAGGACCGCATTTCGTGGCAGGACACCTAACAGGTGGAACCTACCTGGAAATGATACGCAACGTAATCCCGGACTTATTGGACGACCTTCCGCTAGCGGTGCCCATGGACAATCTCCACTATCAGCAAGACGGGTGCCCGGCTCATTATCACCGCGCCGTGCGAGAGCACTTGAACTTGGTGTTTCCCCAGCGCTGGATCGGACGCGGCGGGCCAGTGCCTTGGCCACCACGAAGCCCGGACCTAACACCGTTAGACTTTTACTTGTGGTCTGAGCTCAAGCGCCTAGTGTATCGTGAGGAACACGTAAGTCGCGACGCGTTAGTAGCTGCGATAGTGGACGCTTTTAATATCGTACGTGAGGACAGAGACACCTTAATTAAATTAAAAGAAAACCAATTAAAACGTGCGCGATTGTGTGTACAACGGAATGGCTTACACTTCGAACAATTACTCCGTTACCGGGAAGTGTAAGTACCTACTCGTGCTTTTGTAAATAGTAAACATTTAAAAGTAGTTTAGTTGATTACAATTATTGTAAATAAGTTGATTCAATTTTTTTAAATACGCCTCAAATACTTTTTTAAGTATCTAATTCAGATAATTCGTTTTCTTAGTTAATTTTTCTTAGTTTTCTTTTTAATTTAATTTTGTGTTCAATAAATTGCAGATAAAAAAGTATTTATGACGGTCCTAAGCCCGTAGAAGTATGAAGGGAAAATTTGAATAACATGTTGGATAACAGCTGATTGACAAACACGTGGGTCAACGGCCCCATGGTCTTTAATAGTAACACTAGACGTAACATGTATTGTAGGTACTACTGGTGTGGCGTCACACGCGGCACGCGCCGCCGCACAGTGTTCGGAATGATTATATTACGAGCTACTTTAGGTACAAACATCATGGCAATATAAATTGAAATTTGCAAGTGAATAGGGTACACTATTAGTTATACAATTCTTTCCACGAACAATTTGCCGATTCCGAGAAATGTTCGCCGCTCAGCACTGCTCCAATCCTGCGCGATAACAAAACCGGTCAGTCGCTTTTGTTAGCCGCTACTTATCGCACGTGTTTACGTTCTATTCTTGCAACAGTTTTCGAGTTTTTAAATATTTTTTTTGCTTTATCATGTGTTCCACATCCACAGGTAAGATATAAACCAATTTGTTAATCCTACATAAATTCGTATTATGAGAAAATAAATAAAATTTGAATTGAAAAAAATAACGAAATTTGCAAAAAGTTTAAACGTTCAATAGACTCCAACTTTTTCCCAGCCAATTCCAGCCGTCCATGTTTTTTTGTGATTATCGAGTATTTATCTAGCTCTCGAATGAATCTAGTCTCAATATTCGACTCGCCTCGACTTTTGAGTGATGTAATTTTTTCGTTCACCAGGTGTTACCCGAGGAATAACACGCCTTCACCTTTTCGACCTTTTATGTCGGCATAAACTGGTCAATCAAGCGAATAAGGGATCTTCAATTGCTCGGATGGTTGACTATGTCTCTTCAGAGATTCCAGGACTTCCAGCAGAAGTTATTAAAAATAAAATAAAGGTGTTTTCTGCTGTGCTAACCAAGAAATGGAGTGCTATCAGGAATAAAGAGAAGTATAGTGATGACGATTATGTTGAATTCCAATATGAAGTCATTAAAGTTATGAGAAATTTAACTCGGAGAAATCAAGCGTCCATGCAGCAGCAAAATTACAATTACAATATTAATCGAGGCTACACTACGGCTACACCCGACTACAGGATACACGAATATCAACCAACACAACCCATTCCATCGACATCCAGGATGCCCTATGAATATCAGCCAACACAACTCATTCCATCCACATCCAGGATGCCTCAAGAACTCATGCAGCAAGATGATTCCCAATCTTCAATTATTACTGAATTAAGTTCAATCACATCGCCTGATTACGATTTCGATTTTTCTAAAACTCCTTAATTTATTTTTTGAGTATAATAAAACAATTACTACCTACTAAATTTTGTTTTAATTAATACAGGTAATCAATCCCCTTTTCTATAATTTGAAATTGAACATCTCTTTAACATACCTAATCGTAACGGCTAATCTCTCTGCCGGGGAAATAGATTTACGCATGTCAGTATCCTCGTGTCTTATTTTATCATATATGGCTGTTAATAATAATTGAAAGGTTTCTTTCTTCATCCGAAAATAATTGTAAAATTTAGTTTCATCTTCTTCCAACTGCGTAAAAAGAGTTTGAAATGCACCATATTTTTCCCTTTCCAATAATATAGGATGCACCCACGATGACCTTTTACGTTTTTCTATTTCTTTTTGTTTCTTCTTGTACAAATAGTAGGCCAATACGAGTTTTTTTTTCTTATTATTCGACATTTCACACGTGTGTAATCTCTGACTACCAGTTCAAAACTAACGCATATAGACGGCAGTCCATCCATCCGGTAAAAAAAATATGTATACAAGGATAGCCGTTTATTGACGGTCCGTTATCCGGTGAAAAAAACGGACGTCTACAAGCGCTCTTAATGGTAAAATTTCAAAATGGAACGTTATTGTGGATGTGTACAAAACAGACTGCAATCATGCACAGTCGCGACTTCTCCATAAGCTGACTGACGAACACGTGATTCCAGAAAAAATTAAAAAAATGAAGGTAATTGTTTAATTAAATCACTATTGTTGATATTCAAATCCTCAGCAATATTTTGATTATGTATATATTTAATTTATAAATGAATGAATGAGCTCTGTTACTTGTTAAATTATTATTTTATTTCAGGTGAAAAATTGCACTACAGTGTTCAGAAAGACAGTAGCTGCTACATTATCTTATACTGCTCAGTTTTGTAAGTTGCTACCCTGATTTTTTTGTTTTAAGAATTTTCTTTATGACCTCAGTATTGACTAAGTATTATTTTATTTGTTGTAGCTCATTATGCAGATGGAACCGAAGTAAGCTCTACACTAAATAACACGGCTGAAGTTATTTCTTTCTATGACGACCTGTTCGATTCAGTCAATGGAACAGGCTTCAACAAGACTTCCAAAGGGAAACCTTTAAGACAGGCGGTAACAGAAAAGTCGCCGCACCTCGAATTTTGGAGGGACTCTATTAAAAAACATAAACTAATGAAATATGTCGACAAACACGGTAAGGAAACATCTGTGCCATCGTTAAAAAATTGGATAACAACTTTGGAAAGTTACCAGAGAGTGTGGCAATACTTAAAGGAAAAAAATATTAAAATTATGCGCCCGCGATATTTAAATTCAGATCCTATTGAAAACTTTTTTGGACAAATGCGGGCGTATAATTTTAGAAATACAAATCCAGATTGCCATGCTTTCAAAAGCACCTTCAAATCATTGTTAATCACGAGGTTCATAAAGTTTCACTCAGATAAAGTTTCACTCAGATAGCTACAATTGTGAAGAGGATTCAGGTAAACAATTGTTAAAATTAAAATCACTTTTTAATAAGGAACAAACTAACTCAGAAACAGCTAGTTTTTCACTTGCGGATTCTGAGTTAGTTTGTTCCCCTGAGTCCTCTGAGCTATCGAACTGGGTTGAAAGTGAAAGCGTTCAAAGATCAGCAAGGCAAGAAAGGTTAAATATCCACTCACGTGCATTTACAACTGGGTGGGTCATAAGAAAAATATTCCAAAAAATAAAGTGTCAGCATTGTGAAGAAAATTTGACTAGTAGGGAATCCAATTATGATAAAAATAATGTCAATAATTGGATTTTCTTTAGAGAATTCAAGAGTATAAAAGAAAAGAAATTGACCTACCCTTCAGAAAACGCCGTGAGATTTTTTGGAACCATTATAGAAGAAGCAAAGAAATACTTAGAAATTCAACCTGAACGAAGTCCTATTATAAATACTATTAAAACTCACATCAAATCTAAGTATTTGTTTGACTTCATAAATTGTGAATTGCATAAGCATGCTGTTTCTGAATGCTTTCTCGCATTAACTTTAAGATTAGCAGTATTTAATTGGTGCAATATTATTAACAAAATCTTAAAAGGCACAGATATCTTCAGACTGGCAAATAAACCTTTTTTGCCTCAGATGCAATTAAAAGCGTTAAATAAATACAAAACAAAATTAAAAAATAAAAAGAAATGAAAGTAATAAGAAAAGTATTTTTATTTCCTTAACATTCCCTTTTTAACTTATTCGTAGAACATATTGCAATAAATGCAAAATTAATTGAAACAACAATATTTCTGGCAAGAAAACCTTTTTAGGCTGAAACCTTAACACGCCTTTGCCGCGCTGGGGGCTAAATAAATAAAAAATAAAAAACTGTCATCCACAGACTACTTAGATAGCTGTCACCCATGATAAGTGCACTTAAAACGAGTCGATTTTTACTCTATGAGAGTGCCCTGTCTGATACGTAGTATCTGGTAGTCTGTGCTTATAACCGTTAAAGGGTTAAAACAAATCAAAGTAAACAAAATATACGTCAAGTGATTTTAGTGAAATGAATGTGTTTAGGGTGAGATTATTACCACAAAGTGCAGTTCCTAAGTGGTTCCACAATCCAGCGACGAGTTGAGAACAAAGAAGCGTCATAAAAAGTAATGAAATAAAGTGTAACCCAGCGATGAACTATAATAATTAATTTTCTTTTAACAAGAATTCTTTCTACAAAAATAAAGGTGTTACAATATCAAAAGGCTAGAGATATATAATTGTACACGCTGGGAGCGAGAAAGAGTTTGTTCCAAATGCCCTTTTGATTTTCAGTGGCACAAACAAAAATGAAGACTATCTTAGATATGAATAAAACCAACTTCACAAAATGGGTCACTGAAAAAATTATCCCCAACCTAAGCGAACCGTCCATTATTGTAATGGATAATGCTCCTTTACCATTCGGTGGTCTTGAACGAGGCACCAACTAGCGCTTCAAAAGTTGCTGAGATAAAGTTATGGTTACTGGAAAATAATATACCTTTAGATGAGTCTCTCCGCAAGTCTCAATTATTAATACTAGTGAAGCGGCATAAACCAGAGGCCATTTACGAAATTTACCAAATTTTAGGAGATCATAGTCACACTGTGGCATGTCTGCGTCACCACTGCGACCTCAATCCTATCGAATTAATATGGGGAATTGCAAAGCATAAAATTGCATCAGTCAATATTGGGTCCATTGATATAAAGGTATGTAGCTTAGTTTTATATGCATATTTAATTTAATTATAGCTTCCATCGAACAAAGAAAGACATGTGCGATTATTGCACCCAGTTCGGTAATAAATCTCTAGATGAGCAAATAGAGGCTAAAACTGAACATGAGCTGCATCTTACGAGCAAACAAGAAGCCCGTGATCATAAAAAAGATGATAAGAAACATGCCAAAAATGACTCAACATTCCATGCTTATACAATGGATATGGAAAAGATACTACTTTAGAAGTTGGGCAACTTTATTATAAAAGAAAATTTAAAAACTCTTAATTTCACAGTATATAATCTAGCAGACAAGCAAGCCATAAACTATATGTGGCACGAAGCAAATGGCACAAAAGCCGCATCCGAAGTTGCGACATTTCTTTGGAATTTACTAACGAATCTGGATTCTGCAGTGACTGAAGTAACATTCTATTCCGATACTGCAGCAGGACAAAATCGCAATTCCATACTATCAGCAATGTTTTTGCGGACTGAAAGTCATCAATCAAAAATTCATGGAATCGGGGCATTCGGACTATTTCGGACATGGAGTGTGACAGTGTTCATTCCACAATTGAAGGCCGAGCTAAACACACAAGCATTTTTGTACCTGAAGGATGGTACACAGTCGCAAGAACAGCTAAAATCGATCCACCAAAATATAAGGTCAATGAAATGCATTATAAGCAGTTTTTGGATTTCAAATCCTACAGTCAAAAACAAATAAAATAAAGCAGACGACGGAGAAGTAATGAGATGGTTGGATGTAAAGAGGTTATAATACCGAAAAAAAGATGACAAAGCTATATATTATAAAACACATTTAAGCCAACTTGAGTTCAAAAAACTTAACATCCGAAGAACCATTAGGAAAGTTCATGCAGCGGCTGATTTAGTACTTCCACTTTACAAGAACCAGTTACCAATTGACAAAAAAAAAACTTGAAGACCTGCAACAACTCAATCACAATCAATGATTGCACATCCGACGAGTCAGAAGTTGAAGATTGAGATAATTGTCAGAGGTATCTAATCAATGTGTCTAATGTAAGAAATTAAAAACTTGCCAAAATAATTGATGTTCTTTTTTATTTTACCTAATACTTACAACGCTTTTTAATAGAGACAATTGCTTATTTAAATTCATAGACTAATACAAAAAGCAACCAGAAAATTCGATAACTCTCTTCACAAACGTTGCTCTTTCATTTCATACAAAAAGTACTGGGTGGCGCAAAAGTACTGGCACTAAAGAAAATACTTTTTTTTTTTTTATATGACATTTTCTGTCATTCTGTTGTTGAAAATTGTGTAGTGAACAAATGTAAAATACACTGAAAATAAACATGGACCGTTTTACTCCCCAAGAACGTGGAATAATTGTGTCAATGTTCTTCGGAATAATTCATCAGTGATAAGAACACAACGTGAATTTCGTCGACGATTTCCCCACCGTCCGGCACCGATTGGTCGCACAATTCGACGCTTTGCCACACGCCTTGAAGCAACTGGCTCAACATTGGATAGACCTAAGTCTGGGAGACCAAGAACTGGCCGTTCAGCTGAAAATATCGATGCTGTGCGCGAAGATGTGGAAGAGTGTCCAGAAACATCAACGAGGCGACGTGCCACGCAATTGGGCATTTCCAGACGGACCCTGCAGCGTATTTTGGTGAAAGACTTAAAGATGTTCCCGTATAAAACTCAAATGACTCATCAGCTGCTGCCTGCTGACCACCGAGCTCGTCTAGATTACTGCCAGCGCGTCATAAACCTCAACCTTGAAGAGGATGATTTTCCTTCAAAATTGGTTATGAGTGACGAAGCGCATTTCCATCTCTCAGGGCATGTCAATAAGCAGAATACTCGGTTCTGGGGCACTGATAATCCGCGCATTATTCAAGAAACACCTCTACACCCACTAAAAGTTACTGTATGGTGTGGCATCTGTGTTGACAGAGTGATCGGACCCTATTTTTTCGAAGACGCTGGAGGCAATGCGATAACTGTCACTGGAGAACGCTACAGAACCATGTTACGTGAGTTTTTGATACCCAGTTTGGACGAATTGGGGCTGGAGCACATCTGGTTTCAACAAGACGGCGCTACGGCACACACAGCGCGCGACACTATGGACTTAGTGAGGGACGCTTTTCCAGGCCGAGTTATCTCTTGTTTTGGCGATTTGCCTTGGCCTGCAAGATCACCCGATCTGACCAGTCCAGACTTCTTTCTTTGGGGTTTTTTGAAATCTCGGGTGTATGTGAACAAGCCACAGACTCTCGCAGCTCTAAAAGAAAACATTCGTCAAGAAATAACGAACATATCGCAGGAAGTGTTACGGCAAGTTATGCAAAATGTCATAAATAGGGCTCAAATGTGTATCAACTCTGGAGGTCACCATTTAAAAGACATCATCTTTAAATCCTAATGGTACGAAATTTAATGGCACAAATATACATTTAAAAAAATCTAAATCTAGTTTTCTAATTTAGAAAAAATGTTATAGCTGAACCAAATAGGGTCTTTACTTTTGCGCCACCCAGTATAACGATTTTTCGTTGTGAATATATAGTAAGTGGCTTACGGCCGAATACTGAAACGCTACTCAAATATCAAACTCATCTAAATGCTACTTAAAGTTAAGCATCCCTTAAATTTAACTGCTATACACAAACGCCACTCAAGCAATTTGTAACCATGATTAGGCAAGCAGTCCTCAAATGTTTACATATTGGCAACATCCTGCTAGAAAAATTGTACTCAGCATGTTCTCAGTTACAAAATAAATTAGGTCACGTCTCTCAGCACGTTCTCAGTTACAAAATAATTTAGGTCACGTCTTGTATTCGTTTTACGCAGAGTTGTTTGAATGAATATTTTCTATATCTATAAATTATTTGAAATGTATCAGCATAATGTAATTATGGTTTGAATTACTATTGAAATTATATGTCTTTTTACGTAAAAATAAGATAAATATTTATTTAAGACGTCTTAAAAAAAGAAAATTATCTGGATACGTTTGACGTAGATTGGAACGTTACACTTGACATTCTTACGCGTGATAATATAAACATTTCATTAGTGGATTGAACTTCAGTTGACTGACCATTATTTTATTAATAAAATCCTAAGAACTGATTCACGATGGAGGATAAGAAGAAACGTGGATCTAATTATACACCTGCTGAGAAAGATATGCTCTTGGAACTGATAAAAAAGTAAGTACTTACCCACATGAACAATGAAATACTATATTCTTTACGTATAGAGTAAATTAAGTATTTACCCGTAAGGACCAGTCTGGTGCATGAAATACTTTGCTATTATGCACACTTATAACATACAGAGCCAGGGCAACTGTTGTCTGTAACTTGTGATAATGAATGTGTACCCTTGTGACCACTTGTCATCTGAAAATCTCAACTTATAGATAGTTTATTTATAAGTACAAGTACTTTTTTTTCTACAAGGACCAATACAGACAATGGGCATTCACACATACTCAATAAATTACAGATCCCAAGTTTAATTTTTTACTCTCCATGTTTAAAATTATGTTAATTTTCTTTCAGATATCAAAACATTATTGAGAATAAAGAGACCAACGCTCACATTATACTGAAGAAGCGAGAGGCTTGGGACTCAGTATGCCAGCAGTATAATGCTGTTGCTGTGAGCGGCTTCAGAACCTGGCAACAGCTCCGTCACCTCTATGAGAACCTTAAACAGAGGTCTAAAAAGAACATAGCC
Organism: Anorthoa munda; assembly: GCA_945859665.1. Classification (NCBI taxonomy): domain Eukaryota; kingdom Metazoa; phylum Arthropoda; class Insecta; order Lepidoptera; family Noctuidae; genus Anorthoa; species Anorthoa munda. The sequence continues at coordinate 5,113,841 of OX243894.1, read as the reverse complement.
AAAGCAAATGTAGGCTTGATTTTATAATGTATCTATTTTATCATTTAACATACCTAATTATTAATTAATTTTTGTGATATTTTTTAAGCGGCTTCAGTACTATGAGACCACTGACAGCATGAGAGATGTGAAAACGAAGGCATCAATAGATAAGGTTTGTTTAAATTAAATATTTGTAAAGAAGTAGGACCTTACTGAATATTTCCTCATAATATTTTCTTTATTTTTATAGAAAGAAATTTATCGTACTGGTGGTGGGGCATACAAAAGTGTATTGACAGAACAAGATGCACAAATTCTAGCCATGGTTGCTCCTCAAATTCAACCATTACCTAATCCCTATGATGATGCTGCAGCATATTTTGGTTTGTGTAATATATGCTTTAAAATCTAAGGAATTGGCATTATTTAAAGGAAAGAAACAAAATAATAATTATATTCTTTTTTAATTTATAGGAGATACAGAACCAGAAATCACAATAGACAGTTATACAAAAAAACCTGATAGCGGAATTAAATCCTCTCCTGAAGCAAAAATAATCCACATCTTTGGTAAATGTAGTTTCTATTAAATTTTTCAATTTTTTAATGAATTGTATACTATAAGTACATATTTTATTTTAGATGACAAAGACATAACCATGGCAAACAAGAATATAGCAGAAAATAACAAACACAGTAGTGTACAGTTACATCAATAAATATAGCTGGTAATATTTTTTTGTTATTTTATAAGTTAAACGTTAAATATGATATAATATTGAAACTAAGTATAATTTTATCTATATGAAGGCAGTTCATTTACTTGTAATTATTTTGATAGATGACCAACAAGCTGCGACAATCATCATACCCCAAGAAAAAAGCATGCATCCAACATCATCCTCAGCTGGTAATTATCTAATTAATTGTTCTTTGCTAGTGGTATAAGATTTTCAATAATTTTGCACTAATTACATTTTTCAGGACGATTGAAGATATTGAAACCTACACATACTACAGTGAAACAGCAATATTTTCGGACAAAACTTAGAAATGCCAAATTAGAAACCAAACACCTCATGAACCAGAGCAAAATGGAAATGAATCTGTACAAAATAAAAATGCAGTTTTGGAAATTGAGACTACAGAAACTAAAATCTAAATCTAAATAAACCTATAATTAAGTGGAAAAATGTGTATTTATTAAATTGGTCCTTACTATGAAGTTTTGATTGGTCTCAAGCCCTATAGGTTGTTGTACCATAGATTCCTCCTCAACATAGGGTAAGGAAATATCCTCATCCAAAAGTTCATCCGATCGTGATAAGGCAATATTATGAAGCACTGCACATGCTACAATGACCGGTGGGATATTTTGTATTTTTAGGCCCATGCCATTTTGAAGGCAAGGAAATCTTCTTTTCAGAACACCGAAGAGCCTCTCCACAGGATTTCTGGTGCTTATTTGGGACCGATTGTAAGCTTCTTCAGCAGCTGTCCTTGTATTTAATAATGGGGTTAGTAAATAAGGACGACATGGATAACCACTATCACCAAGAATAATACCTGTCCCAAAGTCCCCACGCTCTAATTGGGCACACAGTGGTGAATCATTAAATATGGTACTGTCATGCACAGAACCTGGCCATCTAGCAATAACATTCCTAATGCGCAGTCTTGCATCACACACCATTTGCACGTTTAATGAAAAATAGCCTTTTCTGTTCCGATAAATTTCAGATTGGGCCCCTCCTGAAAATAAATTATAGTTGTATTATGTGATAAAGATAACTTTACTACGTATAGCACTGTTAATGGTAATGTTACATAGACTTACCTGCTGTGTAATATTAGCATTTTTAATCAGACCTAACATTTGGGGATATAATTAACAGTGAAGTTAGCAAGCACATACCTGGAGAAGTAATTTTGATATGAGTGCAGTCAACAGCTCCCACAACTCTTGGAAATCCTGCTATTGCGAAGAACTCATTGGCCACAATTGGAAATTCTTCCTGTGTTGGCATATTTATAAACATTGATTTCAAGCTGGCTATTTTGGTCGTCACTCTATGCACTATTCTATGCACCGTTGGTTGTTCAACCTCAAAAATATCACCTATTACGCGTTGATAGCTGCCTGTTGCATAATAACGGAGAGCTATTAGAATTTGGTCCACTGGCTGTATGGCTCGGTTTCTTTTTGTCAACGGCTTAATGGTACTACCGAAAACAGAGTCCAAATATAATACTGTTTCTTTCGAGAGGCGAAACCGTGAAACAAACTCCATGTCGTGGTACTTTTCAAAAGCGTTCAACTTTTCTTCATTTCGGCGGTTTACAGTTGGTCTTTCGTGATCCGAAAGCGAAGACAATGACGATAAAGACATTTTAACACTTTTGTACACTAGGAATCCAAGTTTTAATAGATTTGTCTTGATTTGAGGGACCTCGCGACCTGTCTTAAATCTAAGGACTGCTCAAATCAGTTTGACAGTTCATTTGACAATTAAATAGCGTTGAGTAGCGTTCCTGTATACGACTTTTAAACTAAGTGGTCTTTGAGCCCAACTTAATTTAAGGTGCACTTAAATTTAACAGATACTTAAAATTGACGTTTGAGAATACGAAAACAAAGTTTAAGGGCTGCTCAAACGTTTAAGCAGCCCTTAAATATTTGAGTGGCGTTTCAGTATTCGGCCGTTAGATTCATTCAATTTTCTAAATTGTATACATTGCCTTTTGACGAGATAAACGACTACACGAGCTGCTGATTACTTTTAATACTGAGCTAAGCAAAGCGCAGCACAGCTTGATGTTAATTGTTAAAAAAACGTAGCTTAAGAAACACAGCACAGCACAGCGCAGTACAGCGCAGCACAGCTTGATGTTGATTGTTAACAAAACGTAGCTTAAGAAACACAGCACAGCGCAGTACAGCGCAGCATAGCTCGATGTTGATTTGTCACCCTTATGGTCAGGGTAGGCGCAAGTAGCTAACAGATGGGCACCAGATGTGCGGCATGCGATTCGCCCCCGCGCCCACGCAGGCCTCGGGCCCGCAGACACGCGCACGCTAGATAGATCGGGTATTCACGGTTCTAGCTTTCTCCCGCCATAACTATTGTCGTAGCTTTAAGTTATAGTTATACAAGTAGTTTAAGTAGGTGTAGGTGGGTTAAGTAGGTGTTTAGTGTAGTGTAGGTTTTATGTGTAGTATACTGTTTTTAGCGCGTCAGAACATTTATGTACAAAGTGTTGTGAGTATTAAAGTGTTTTATCGTGGCATGAACTTGAAATCCTTTTATTACGACACCTAGCCGCCATTATAGTGGCGCCCAACGTGGGGCCACATGCTGTCAAATAACACGTGCTGTCAAAAACCGCATGATATTAAAGACCACGTGGTGTTGTAAATACAGTTAAGTGTAACAGCGTGTGAACGAACCAACCCTAAAGGTTAACATGCCAGGAACGACGCGAGCAACCAGAGCAGTTATCAACAGCAAGGCGATGGAACAGAATAACGATAGTTATTCAGACGAGGACTGTGAATCGATGGTGGAGTCGCTACCACATTGGAGCTCCTGCTGCAGCGGACCACATGCTTGGCGGGCGGGGCCCGTACCGGCGCTCCTGCCTCAGCAGACCACACGCTCGGCGGGGCTCATATCGGCGCGCCTGCCGCAGCGCTCAACACAGAACGGCTCCTGTCCACCATGATGGAGTCGTTCGCCAGAATGCAGGCGGAGACCAACCGCACATTAGTGGAAAGCCTAAGATCCCTACATCATGGCAACCAGTGGAACCACGTGGCGTCGACATCAGCGGCATCGCCCACGGCGAACGCGCCCGCGACTTCCAGCGGCGGTAACTTCGCGAAGTGTACCGCGAGATTCGACGGGCAGTCACGCGACACTGAGGTACTGGAGGCATTCATAGATGCAGTGGAGGTCAACAAGGAGTGTGCCGACGTGACCGATAAGCACGCGCTACGTGGCCTCTCCATGTTGCTGAGCAGTGACGCGGCGGTGTGGTGGCGTGACGCGGCGGTGTGGTGGCGTGGCGCGGCGGTGTGGTGGCGTGGCGCGGCGGTGTGGTGGCGTGGCGCGCGGACCGGCGTCACCACGTGGATGGACGCGCTCGCGCGCCTACGGCGTACAAAAGCCTACATACCGGGTGCTGCGTGAGATATTCGTAAACGAACAAAGTGAAAGTGCAGAAGTGTTTATTTCTAAGGTACGCTCTTTATTAAATTACCATATGTTGTTCCTAGTGTTATGATAGTAGATATAGTGTACGGCCTTTTACACCGTAGAATACGTAAACGTTTTTCGCGAGATAGTATTAGTGATATTGATAATTTGTTAGGGCAAGCGAGAACCGTGGAAGATTCGATCGTAGAGCTAAGTAGCAACGCAATCGTTTCCGCGGCTAATCCGAACCTATGTGAAAACAATATATCACGGGAATTTAACGCGATGATTTAGATTATTTATTTACCTATTTATGGTTTAAATTATTTATTCACCTATTTATGATTTAGATTATTTATTTACCTGATTTAGATTATTTGAGGAATAGATTCAACGTAACAAGATACTGGCAAACGATGCCGAGGCACTAAGGCAGGATGTCGCGGTTATGTTACGGAAGTCGAAACTCCCGCAGAGCAACATTACGAAGGAAGAGCGTCAAGCATTGAGGAATATTAGGGAAAACCAAGATATTTTAGTGCTCAAGGCCGACAAGGGGAACGCCAGGTAATCAAAAATCCGGTTATGTTGGTTTAGGCTGCCATAGCGTATTGAAACAAGAGATATTGTTGAACCCTGCTATGGTGTTTACTCAATGACCTGTAGAGTCGAGGAATTTGTGCAGCACTTGACACTTTGGTATTACTAGGGTGGCATTTTTGACAAAATGTTGGTTACGCATTTCTCTACTACGCTGTATAATCAAAATAAGTAATAATAAAAAATTTTAAGGCGATGATAGCTCAGTGGTAGTGACGTCGGATACCGAGACGAAGGTCGCGGGTTCGAATCCTACAATGAGCTTGAGCTTTCGGTGAAGGAAAACATCGTGAGGAAACCATAGCACGGTGGTAGGGTACTTTGTAGTACCCGCCTGGCTGGCAACCACCCTCAAGTTGAAAATCTGTCGCCAAGCACCTTCCGGTGTGTTCCGACAGCAGCACTTGAGAGCCAGTTCCCTTCTAGGCTTTGTGTGCTTACTACCATCGGCCACATCATCACTGACCACGGTGAGATTGTGGTCAAACACAGGGCTATGCATAGTAAAAAAAAAAAAAGTAATAAACTTTATTTCACATCGACCTTCCAACCGGGTTACAACGGTTGATAAATTGAAAAATAAACTATAAAAGCAATATTTCACTCGTCAATCGACTTTATTGTCGATAGCCTACGTTAGTGGATCTGCACAAGCACATCACTAACTCGTCGCAAGGAGCAGCGGCCGTACTACGCGATGCATGCGCTTAATAATGTATCGTTTGGTGATTTTTACATTGCTTGTCCAGTCACTCAGAGACAAACTTAGGTAGTGGTTAAGAAGCAATGTATTTAATGCAAAAATAGTATAGTCGCTGTGCTATTTGAAAACAAAAATAACATAGTAGAACCAAGAAATATTTTTCGATTTGTTGATTTTAAAGACATATATAGTAAAATACTTGTATTTACATATGTTAAGTGATTCCATGATTTACACAATTTCGTTTTAGGCTTCGGTTTTTACAAGAAACCACTGAACAACACGGCATTCTTATAACTTGTCACGATCACGGTCGAAAGCGCACTAGTTTGCGGAGATGGCCATTTGTCTATGTTATGCTCAGTCAGACCACGTCGCGCGGACACCGACACGCCCCCTTGCCACTTCTCCTGTATTTTATATTTCTATGGTATTATATTTCTATGCATAATGCATTCCACAAACGAGCTGCTTGAACTGTAAAGGATTTGTCGAAGAAGGATGTGGAATGCATACGAATACTTAATTTTAGATTCTCAGATGATCACAAGGACCTAGAATGTGTGTGACAAAGGAACTGAAAGCGTTCTTTAAGATAATTAGACTAGGTTCTTAAAGAACTTTTTATTTAAAATTCCGGCGAAGGCGAATAGGAAGCAATTTGAGCTTGGTTCGAAATTCAGAAACATGATCATAATTGCGCAAGCCAAATATGAACTTGACAGAGATTTTGAAGACGCTCAAGCTTGTCCATTTGGTCTTGGGTGAGATTAATATAGCTGGCATCAGCATAGTCCAGGATAGGGAGAAGTAGGGATTGTGCTATCGCAATTTTAGTGGTCATGAGTAGAAAATTACGAAGGCGTCTCAGGGAATCAACAGAAGCAAATAGTTTACTACTAACCTCTTGCAGCTGGTTGGTCCAGGACAGATTGCTGTCGATATAAATCCCCAGAATCTTCAGTGTCAGTTAAAGGAATAATGGTATTGTTGAAAGAAACCTGGGGAAGTGACACCCAATCAAACCTAGAGACAGTTCGACAACTAGAACAGCCACATGATTCTTAGTCAGATTGATCTTCAACCCAAACTCAGTGCTCTAGTCACCTTTTCGAGCCAGGTCCGTATTAATAGTCTCAATAGCGTCAGATATCTCTCCGAGAGGGGCTTGGGTATAAACTTGGAGATCATCAGCATACAGGTGGTAGAAAGAAGATAGGCGTTGAGTGATAGCATTAATAGTGTGTAAAGTAGAGGTGATAAAACGCCGCCTTGCGGCACACCGGCAGACGTTTGGCATCAAGAAGAGAAAGATTCCTCAATGCAAATACGCTGCCGGCGACCAAACAGGTAACTATGAAACCAGTCAATTACCGAAGGAGATATTATGTTAAAAGAGCATAGGACGCCCAGCAAAATGTCGAAGTCAACCGTGTTGAATGTATTGCTAAAGTCAAGCAAAGCCAAGTACATTAACTTGCCCATTCCCATACCTGACCTGATATCATCCGTAATATGCACAAGTGCTGAGTTAGTGCTGTGTCCCGGACGAAAACCAGATTGGAAGGGATTTAGCAGTTTGTGTTTGGAAAGGAATGAGCAGAGTTGATGGTAGACAAGTTTTTCAAGGACTTTGGATAGGAAAGGAATACGGAAATGGGACGATAGTCAGAGAAAGATGCAGAAACAGATTTTTTGGGTAGAGGAAAAACTTGGGCATCTTTCAAGGCTTGTGGAAAGACACCACTTTAAACAGGGAAGTTGAGGGTGTAAAGAATAACAGGAAGAATGTCATCAAGGATGGGCATAATCATTTTACGGCTGACACAGTCACTACCATCAGCGTTGGAAGTAATTGATACAAAATTATTTTTAACATCACAAGCAGTGGATTGACTTATAACAAAAGGGGAAAAATCAGGTATCAGGTTTGAAAGATTGCTTAGCGTAGTAGTTTTGGTGCCCCAATCTAATACGGGTGAAGTAGAAAAATGACTTAAGTAAATTGACATCCAAGTCTTTAGGAATCGTGTTATGAGACTTTTTTCCGATACCTAATGATTTGAAAAAATTAGACCTTAGCTGGATCACCATTCTGAACTTTACTATGGTTATGTTGGCGGTTTGCGATTCTAAACACCTTGCTGCAGTGATTTCTTATTGAGACGTATTTTTCCCTGATGACGTCATTGGGCCTAATTTTAAACTTATTTTTCGCAGCTGGTTTTTTCTTAGTAGATTTTTTTACTTATAAATATAAGTGTGATTTTATTTTGTTTTATCTTTGTAAACACAAAGATAAAACAAAATAAAATCACACAAAAAGTATATAGAGATCAAATGGAAAAGACTTATTTAATAGATAATAAAGAAATTAAAAACGAAAAAGGCTTAAATCAAAAATTTTATGTTTAATTTTATTATTGTCTAATTTTATGAACTGTAAGGCCGGGTTCCCACTACGCCGGACCGGCAGATCTGCCGCGCCGGTAAATCTGCCGGAAGAGCTAGTGGCTGTACAATTTATATGAAGCTATTCACATTATCCCGGGTCCGGCATTTTTGCCGAGCCCGGCATTTCTACCGAACGTTTTGTCACTACGAATTGCCGGTAGAACGACCGGGCCCGGAGTAATGTGAACGAGTTTGTGCCGGTATCTGTCCCCCGCTCGCCCCGCTCGTGCTCCCCTCGCCCCGCCCGTGTTCCACTCACGTCATTCGGCTCGCATGTTCTGGTAAAAGTAGACGTTTAGCATGGATATTCAAGCAGAAACTTTAATTACGCTTGTCCAAGAGAGACCTGTTCTGTGGGATAAGACCGAAGACGTTTATAAAGACAAAAACTTAAAGTTAGCAGCATGGCGTGAAGTATGTTTAATACTGAAACCAAACTTCGATGAACTGGATGAAAAAGAAAGAAAACAGTACGGTGAGTTTTTAATGTTTTATTGATAAAATGTAAATGCATTGATAAATTTTATTTTATAGCTGCTGCCTGCCACGGAACGGAACCAATATCTGAAACAAAATAATTAGTAAATAATGTCCGTATAGCGTTGGCATTAGGGCCACCTCGACTCGACACATTTCGATTCATGGGTGTAGTTTCTTGTTCTTGTCTATGTTCTATATTTTGGTAACTTTCAAAATTTATACCATCTTTTTCTCTTACAAAATTATGTAAGACTGCACAAGCTTTAATTACTTGAATTGCTGTGTCTACGTTGAGATCTATAGCTCGATGGATTATTCGCCACTTATTTGCCAGAATACCAAAAGCGCACTCAACATACCTTCTTGCTCGACTTAGTCTATAGTTAAAAATCTTTTTATCAGTATTCAAATGTGTACCTCCATATGGACGTAGGAGATTAGGTGTTAAAGCAAAGCCTTCATCGCCAACAAGTATAAACGGTAATTCTTCGTGCAAGTTTTCATGAAGCGGTCTAGGCTTTGGTACATTTAAAGTACCATCATTGATCTTTTGCCAAAATGTACTATCCTTTAATATACTAGAATCGCATTCCTTGCCAAATGAGCCCACACTAATAAAAATAAATCGGTACTCTGAATCGACAACTGCCATTAATACAAAAGAATAATACTCCTTGTAATTAAAGAACATAGAACCACTCTTGGCTGGTTTCAAAATTCTGATATGTTTGCCATCTACTGCTCCAAGACAGTGAGGAAAGTTGGCTTTTCTTTCGAATCCTGAAGCGATGTCCTCCCATTCTCTCTCAGTATCAGGCAGCTTAAGGAAATCTGTCTTTAGGTTTTCCCAAATGACGTGGGTCATTTCTTTTATTAGTTTACTTATTGTCGAAACGCCTACTCTGTATGAGTAATGTATTTCTTTGAATGAACATCCTGAAGCTAAATATCTGAAAAAAAAAGTATTTTTTGTTAATACATTATTACTTTATACGTCACCAAGAAACAAATTGTATTGTTTTATGATATTTTTTTATTGATTTCAGGAAAACAGGTTTCAACTAAATGGAATAATATACGAGATTCGTGGCTTAAGACAGTAAAGAAACAAAAAGATGAGTCTAAATCTGGATCTTCGACCAAAAAGACACGAAATTATTTATATCACGAGCAATTAATGTTTTTGAAAAAAGTCTCCGAACCTCGACCACCACATGAGTCAGTTTCAAAAAAAGCAAGAACCGAGACTGAAGTAGGCATGGAATCAGATTTTCGTTCACCTTTAATTAAAGATAAAAAAAAAATTGATAATAAAGAGGTAAATGACAGGATAAACGTTTTTGGACTCCAGAATAAACCCAGAAAAGGAAAACCATCATCTATCTTTCTTCAAAGGCATTATACCAATCTTGAACACTTTAACTATCGAAGAGACTTTAGAATTTCAAGCTAGCGTCATGACAATGTTGCAAAAAATTAAAAGTAGGAATTATGAGAGACCAAATTACGGACATTGGCGTGATTCATATAATCAGATAACCGGACCAGATCAGTATTCTGGATACTACACACATAATAGCGTCAATCAACAGCCAATACCTACGCAAGATCAACACTACCCTGGATACTCTACGCAATATAATAGTAGCAATCAACAGGCAACAACATCTATACCATCAACTTCATCTCAGACATCGAATCCGATTCCAGCTTCGCCATCAGCATCTAGTAATCGTTCCATACATTCCCAAGACTCTACTTAGATTTTGAAGGGATTTAAGTTTGAGTACAAATAAATACTTAAATAATTGTTTGCATTTTTAATTCATAATGATTATCAAATACATACACCCTCCCACACACACACATTATATATATTCACATTCATGAAACAAACATACATAGCAAACATTCATTCATTCATACAGTCTTAAGTAGGTACCTACGTCAAAACTATTATTACGCAATCTAGTGCATAAAATAATCTTACCTTAGACATATGGCTAATCTTTGTTCTGGGCAAATACATTCTCTGAAACTTGTATCTCGTACTCTTATGTCTAGTCGTCCCAGTAAATCGTCAAAAGTGGTTGCTGTCATTCGAAAATAATTGAAGAACTTTGATTCGTCTCTTCTAAGTTCACCCATTAATGTTTCAAATGTTCCAAGTGAAAATCTTTCCCGTAAAATAGGGTGTACCCAATGTTTTCTTTTATTTTGCCTTCTATTAAGATACCACCACAACACAACAATTTCGTCGTCCATTGTGCGCGCAGGTCCAAATTCAACTGAGGACTGTCTGAATTTCTTCCGGGATCCGATGTAATGTGAACACTCTGTCCGGTGTCCGGTTTTCGGCAGATCTGCCGGTCCGGCGTAGTGGGAACCCGGCCTAAAAGTAACTTTGTAATCCCTTATATTGAATTACAAAGTTACTTAACACATATAATGCCGTACTAACAAATGAACTAACTGTATTTTTTTTTTTTGTAAAATACGGCCATGGAATGTGAGGAATGTCTTAATTCACTATTTTCGTTACATTTTACATAATGTAATAGTGAAATAAATAAATAAATAATGGTGGCTGCCATATATGGCTGACGCGGCGCCACTGTAATAAAATTCTCAATGGGGCCGCGTCAGTCATTTTGTCAGCCATATATGATTTCAAAAGCGCGCGAAACGAACGCGTCGCTCGCCGCCGCCGGCGCCATTTTGATTGTTTAGCAGCGTGTGTTTGCCCCCCGCGCGTCATTTGTCGCTGTGCATCGAAGAAGACTGCAGTAAATAGTTGTTCCGTTAGTGATTTAGCAAGTTATTTGTTACTGATTTGTGATTTTCAACAAAAAATGGAAGATTTTGATGATGATTTGGACTACGAACTATCGCAATTAGATTTAACAGAGTATAATCAAGAATGTAACACATTATCAAATAGTGATGCTACACAAGTATTTGACGTTGATCTCGATGATACAGTATCAATCGCACGGACCAAAAATCATCATCGATGGCAGATTTTATCCGACAGTGAAGATGATCAGATTCCCGTGTTACCAACCTCACGAAATACTGAAGTATGGTTCAATCCGTTGGGTAAGCAACCAAGTATTATTCCATAATAATATACTGAATGTCCTGGGCTTAAGCCATTTTCATTGCGATCCAGCATGAGTTCAGCTAAACCAGCAGAATTTTATTCATTGCTAGTACCTGATAGTATATTCGAGTACATAGCCGAAGAAACAAATCGCTTTGCTTTACAAACCTTGAACAAAAGTGCAACAAAATCATACCGAATGCAGAAATGGATGCCAACAAATTGCCATGAAATTAAACGGTTCTTTGGCATTTTAATTTGGATGGGGATAGTGAAACTACCTCAACTATCTTTGTACTGGAGCACTAACAAATGTTTTGAACAGCAATTTGTCAAGTCCATTATGAGCCGAAATCGATTTGAACTCATTTTGAGGATGTTGCACTTTGCCAATAATGAAATAAATCACAATAAGGACGACCGATTGTTTAAAGTTAGACACTTATTAGATATGCTAAATGCTAATTTTAAATGTCATTATACACCTAATCAAGAAATGTGTGTTGACGAAAGTCTAATCCCATTTCGTGGCCGCGTTATTTTTAGGCAATACAATAAAAATAAGCGACACAAATACGGGATAAAACTTTTTAAGCTGTGCTCAAACCCAGGATACACTGTAAAAGTGCAAGTTTATGCTGGCAAAAATTATGACAATGTCAATACTACACCGACTAATGTTGTCCTTGCCTTGTGTGACGATTATCTAAATAAAGGACATACGGTTTGCACAGATAATTGGTATACCAGTTTGGATCTGGCACGAAAACTACTAGCAGGACAAACTCATCTCATAGGCACACTTAGAAAAAATAGACGAGGTTTACCTCAAACAGTTGTCCAAACCAAACTGAAGACAGGAGAATTCTCAGCTCAAGAAAATGACGATGGAATAACAATTATGAAATGGAAAGACAAGCGGGATGTACTGCTGCTGTCTACTAAGCACTCCGTAAGTTTCAGAAGAATAACTAAAAAAGGAAAAGAAAAAATTAAACCGAAGATTGTGGTAGATTATAATCATGCAAAATCAGCGGTTGATCTGTCAGACCAAATGTCCTCTTACACGACCCCTCTTCGGAAGACAACGAAATGGCCCAAAAGATTGGCGATGGAGTTATTATTGAATACAGCGATTGTAAATTCATATATTTTATATAAATTAACAACCAAGAAGAAGCTCTCTGTCGTCCAGTTTAGAACTGCGTTGGTTGACTACCTCGTGCATACAGGAGTCTCGGAAACTAGTGCCTCCTCTAGACCTAGGCGAGTAAAGCATGAATTGAAGAAAAGACAAGGATTGGCCTCTGCCTGTCGTAAATATTGTGTGAGGTGTTATAAAGAACACTGTGCCCAATTTGGAAGAGTTCATGCTCGAAATAAAACTAAAAGAGTGGTAACATACTGCGAAGATTGCCCGAATGAGCCACACTATTGTATCAGCTGTTTCAATTTAGACCATAGATATGTTTGAGTTTAAACGTGTTTGAACATGATGATTGATGTAGATTTGATTTATTATTTTGCCAATGCCAACTTAAATATGAATAAAAGCAATTAAAACATTTACCTATAAATTTTATTTGCAAAAACCAACTATTTTTGTAATCACTCTTTTGTTTTCGAAACTTCCACTAACAAACTTGATATTTCTCAAAATGTAAGTAAAAGTATCAATGCCATCATTATACAGGGTGTTTGGAAGGGAGCTGTACATACGCCTAGGGTAGAAACTAGGGATAGTCTGCTACCTACCCCCGCCCATTATATTGACCTTGGCCTCAAGGTTTTTTTTTAATTTATTTTTATTTTTTATTTGACTTTTTTGTGATTTTTTGACTAAAACTACCTGTAGCTCAAAATCTATCCATGGGACCGGTCGGCTAATGGTCTTGTTTTAATCGTTAGAGTCTTAGGGTCCTGCAAAAAATTATTTTACACCAGAAAATTGTGGAGAAGAAAAGTTATGGGGCCTGAAGTACCATAGTAAGGTAAAGAAATAATTTTAAGGGCAACTTTCTATGGGGTTTAAAAAAAACTAACAGGGTTGGAGTTCTTCTGATTTTTTTAAAACATCCTCAGTCCATGCCCTTTCTAACGATATGCTAAAAGTGTATTTATCACTTTTAGTTTTAAAGTTATTAATTAATTTCCGCAACTAGGGCACTTTTACCACCACGAGTCGACATTTGTAAGACAAATGTAATTTCCAGAATTTAAACCAGTTTGGCCTACAGTTGGCAAATTTGTTGTCTCACTCTTACACGAGAGCAACATGTAAGAGACAAAACATGTCATGTCATGTCTCTTTCGCTCTTGGGTCGACGGGGCCGGGCAGGTAACTCGTTGGGGTCTTTGTTAGTCAGTCGAGATTTACCCATCTTAGGGCATAAACTGCGTTAAGCGTGCCTCTCGCGTGTCCACACAAAACCGACCCGCGCGTGCCCATGCGCGTGCACACGCTCGTGAGCCCGTCGGGCGCCCGTCGCGTGATACTTCCGTGCAACGGGGCACGCATGCACGCGACGTGATCACGCATCACGTTGGACGGGTCCACGCGCGAAGCCCGCTAGCGGGTGCACGCGCGTGCTTGTTCAGTTGACAGCGCTATCTCGAACCGACCGCACGCGCGTGCCCGGCCCATAACAAAAAATGACAAATTTTGATACAGAAAGGGTAATTGTTGAAGTTCAGTGTCGTCCTGCCATATGGGACCAATCTAGCGAAATATTTAAAGACCGGGACGCTAAATCAAAAGCATGGCTAGACATTTGTACAGTACTGTTTCAAAATTTTGATGACTGGAGTGCAGCAGAAAAAAACATACAAGGTAAGTACCTACACTCTTTATTTATTTTATAATAACGTAGGTTAGGTAAACTATTCTTTGCGCCAAATTTTTATTTTTAATAATCTATGCAATTAGTTATATATAATTAGTTATTTCAATTGTATTTGTGTCAATTAAATGTTTTCAACAATTAATCCAACTATAAAATTAAAACTCGGAATATTTACAATAATTTACCTATGTAAATATAAAATCATGCTTATATTCAAAACTAGTGCAGAGATACTGCGTATTTCTGAACATTGTGAAATTCGTGTGAACAATGTCCCATAATATTGGTATGGTTTTATATTGCTCGATAAATTCCAAAGTTCTTTCTTTCGGCCACGCGGTCGCCGCCATTTTGCGCGTCACGAGACAACCAGTACCTATGTTCACGACTGCGAGCTTCACACTACTTCACACTATCGGTGTATTTAGGGTTCAAAATCATTTTAGGGCAGAAACAGTGGATCGGTAGGTAAATAAATAAAACAATTATCAACTAAAATATTTATTATATTGGTTTTAGAATTGGGCTAGTAACTTTGTAAAATAAGCGTGCGTTTTGTAGTTTTGTAGGTTTTTCTTTGACATCTCTCAACTTTAGTTTACAACAATCTAAGTTATTTGGTTACATCCGATGAATTTAACAAATAAAATCATTAAGGTCAATGTGGGCAAATCCGTCTACGGGGCTATTCCGTATACATGCATTTACTAGTAATTCCAGAATAGTTACGCTATTACTGATTCGGTCGATAAAACAGGATCGGTTTTTAGTTGCAACTATGATTCATAGATGGAGCTACGATGTCTACAAACGTAAAAAAATACGTTTGAAGTTTAGTTGTGCTCCGAACTCGAAACTCAAGTGTTGCGTGCTGCCGTTTCTTATAAGGTAAATATTCAATTTTATAAGTTACGACTTTCTGAGGATGCTTATCATGTAGTTTAATAAGTGTTACAACGGATTTTTCTATTTGTTTTGAATAAAAACCAGTAGATACAGAAATAATTGTTAAAGAAAATATGTAACCTCAAAATAGTCAAGTGGGAAAATCCGTCTAATATTAAAGGGGCTAAATCGTCATATACCGGAATTATCCCATTGCAGATGTAGTCAACCTTTTTCATCCATGTTATTTTTCCAGAAAGATTTGTGTTACCTACTATTTTTATTTGCTCTAGAACTTTTAAACAGATTTGGTGGCATACGTTTTTAAAGTCAATTGGTAAGTAACACTAGCAAGTATTAGCACTTAAACAACTGCTGCTACCCGTTTGTTACCCGTGAACATGCACTTACAAAATAGTGCCGAAAACCTAAAACTCAGAATAAATAAAAAATATGATAATTATCCGTTCCTGCTTTATTGGTCAGATAAAATGTTTATTAATATTATTATTTTGTTTGTTTTCAGTTTTCTCATAATTACTAAATAACAGTAATCATGGTGAGAAATTATAAAAGAAAAACAGCTAAGGGTTCCTATAACAAAGACAAGTTGCATGCAGCTGTACAGCAAGTCCGAAATGGTACATTAACTGGATATAAAGCAGCGCAACTCTACCAAATTCCACGGATGACCATCATGGACCATGTACACAAAAAAAGTTCTTCTAGTACCCTAGGGAGAAAAACCACTCTACCTTTGATGATCGAACAAAATCTGGCTTCCTACCTCCGTACAATGGAAAAATATGGTTTTGGCCTTAGTAGGGCAGAAGTTGCCGAGATGGTTGGAGAATATGTAAACCAAAACAATCTAACAACTTGTTTTAAAAATGGAATACCGGGAAAGGACTGGTTGGCCTTATTTCGAAATCGACATAACCTTTCGGTTAAAAAACCACAGGCTGTTGAATACGCTCGGAAAACAGCGGTTGATCCATTTGTGGTTTATGGGTACTTTGATTTACTCAAAAAGACTATAAATGAATTAGGTTTAGAAGAAAAGCCTAATGCAATCTGGAACCTAGACGAGACCAGTTTTTCAAAAGACCCATCGAAAACAAAAATCGTAGGTCTCAAAGGCCATGCTGCGACGAGAGTTATCGCAACACCTGGGAAAGACAATACGACGGTGTTACTAGGTGCAAGTGCGATTGGAGAAAAAACACCTCCGTTAATTGTCTTCAAAGGGAAATATGTTTGGG
This sequence comes from Anorthoa munda, assembly GCA_945859665.1. Classification (NCBI taxonomy): domain Eukaryota; kingdom Metazoa; phylum Arthropoda; class Insecta; order Lepidoptera; family Noctuidae; genus Anorthoa; species Anorthoa munda. The sequence goes on along the minus strand of OX243894.1, from coordinate 5,097,333 downwards.
ATGAGTGGACTTCCCCTGATGCATTTCCAGGGACGACATATGCCGCTACAAAAAATGGCTGGATGGAGACAGAAGTATTTGAAGCCTTCTTCAAAAAATCTTTTTTGCCGACGATTGGGGATCAACGTCCTGTCTTACTTATTTATGACGGCCACTCAACCCATGTGGGTTTGAATATAATTGAAGAAGCACGAAAAGAAAATGTAACTATATTAAAACTACCGGCTCATACAAGCCATATTTTACAGCCACTAGACATTTCAGTCATGAAATCGTTTAAAGATCGATGGGACATTGATCTTGTAAAATGGCAGCGTCTAAATTATGGGGTACCATTGTCGAAAAAAGAATTTTCTCGCATGATTGGATCAGTATGGGCCCAAATAGATCCGCAAGTATTATGCAACGGTTTCAAAAAAGGTGGTATTTATCCTTTTAATCCTACTGCAGTTGAGGAGTCAAAATTCGATGCTTTGAAGTTGAGTCGCTGGAAGGAACACATAAGTACTACCAAAACGCAAGAAAATCCGAATAACCCAGCTTTGTCTGTAAATAACCTCCAACATTCTGTGTCTTCCGAAATTCTAAGCAATGATGTGATTTGTGACATTGAACCAACGATGAATAATACGAAAACAGAACCGCATACATTGCTTTTGATAGTCTTAAATTTATTGAATGAAAACTTCATGGCAACTGATAACCAGATTAAGACAGGAGATTTGTTCATGATGATGAATGATGATACTGCTGTCAGCAGCAATCACTTAGATTTAAGGCAGCCTATTGAAAAGAAAAATGTCACATTTGAGGAACTACTATTGCAAAAAGTGAAGCGTGGTGATAACTCTACAAAAATAAAACGCTGCAGAGTGGCACCAGGGGCAGAAGTCATTACTCATAACGACGTCATAGAGTTGAAAAAAAAAAAGGAAATTCTTAAAAATATTAAGATAGAAAATTTTGGAAAACGAAAAAGCCGATCCAGTCCCGCACCTAATCGTACTGATGATGTCGTTAGGCTAAATAAATTTCGAAAAAGTAACACCGAGTTTCAACCATTTATCGCGGAGAAAGTTGAAGATCTACCTCATTGTTTACAAAATCAAACAGTTGACCCTCGTAAGATAACAATTTTGTCAAATATTGTACTTACAAATCCAACAGTGCCTGATGAGGAACGCTTATTAACAGAACCTGGACCTTCGGGCATTCATAAAGTGAATGCGTCTAGAAAAAGAAGAGCTGTTAACAGCTTTGCTGCATCATTTGAGATTAACAATAAAAAAAAAACAACTACTATAACACCTAAAGGCAAAGGAATCGGAAAAAAGAGTAAAAAGAGTATTGGTAAAGAAAATAAAAGACAATCCCCTCACGATGCTAAAGAAGATACCTATTATAATTTGAAATTTCTCGGAAATCGAGAAGAGAAAAAACATGAAATATCTTCGACGAGTTCAACTACTAGTGTATCTGGAACAATTAGTTCTCATAGTGATTCCGACATAATAAATGTTGAATCTGATTATGAGAGTAACGATGAATCCCACAGTTTTTTAGTAGACACAAAGTTACCTGACTATAGTAATCTAAGACAGACAGAGGAGACAATTTTAATTCAAGACGAAGAGACTAAAAATATAAATAAAATAGATATTATGAGTAATAATGACGCGGAGCACGAATACGAACAAACTGAGGAGACCATATTACTCCAAAATGAAGAGACTGATAACATAAGTAAAATAGAATTTATAAGTAATGAGAATAATGATACGGAGCAGGAATATGAAGGCTATTCTGTGAATGACCATGTCCTGGTAAGATATTATGGTAAGAAAAAGCGGACTTACTATGTTGGCGTTATAGATGCGGTCTACGCCGACAAACAGACGAATGAACCGTACTTTTCAATAAAGTTTTACAAAACAGTAAAGAAACCAAAACTTACATTTAAGATAACAAGAACAATAGATCATGATGAGGTTCCACAGAATTCAATAGTAAAAAAAATTAACTTGTCCAAAGATCCGGAAAAAAAAAATGATTTCTTTTTAAATGATGAACACGATGCGGTGTTCTTTTGCTAGATTTTTTAAATTTAATTAGTAACTCTTTTGTTTTTGTTTATGCTATCACTGATTGATCATATTCAGATATTTCTTTCTAATATTGTATTCTGAAAACTTAAAGATTTATGTTTGTTAAGTAAGAATTTTTTATTTTTTTAAATTCGTTGGTAATTGATTTTGTTTATACTATCACTGCTGATAGATTGGATTAAATTAATTATATTTCATTTTCAATGTTATATTTTACAATTTTAAGATTTAAGTGTGTTACGTACTACCTAAGGATAAAACCCTACAACTTTGAGTATGTTTCGTTGAGTATGTTCCATTTTTAACACTAATAATACGTCTTTTATATAATATTATGTCATTAAGAATAAAACCATTTATTTTCGGAAACTGATTTTTATTTAAGTAGATACTTAATTTGATTTTTAATACAAAGTGTGACGTGCAACGTTGTTTAAAATTGTAATGCTCTTATACCTAACCGAATTCATTAAAAATAACCCTGTCTATAAGTCTCTATACCAACCTCGCATATTTCAGTGTACCTCAAAAAGTAACCTTATGATTGTAAGTAAAAATATGAAATTAGTTTTCAAGGTTTTTGAAAAGGTTTAAAATCCCTGGTTCTACAAATAGGACGGATTAGCCCCCAAAAAGAATTTAAGGGAATACAACGTAAATTCAACCTTATATTTATGCTGTTACAAAACATTTTTCTACAACATTTGCATTTACTTGTTTTCAAATTGCTTACTTCTATATAACGGCGTAATTCTAGGAAAATTTGCTACTAGACGAATTTGCCCCACTCCTCGGGAAAATCCGTCTAACGACCGATTTTTAAAAAAACATTTTTAGTTAAATATGGAGGACTGTTCTGTTGTTTCGAATGGATGTGTATAAAAGACAACAAAATGCTTTATCGCTTACCACCATCAAATTAATATTAAAGTTGTTAAGCGTACCAGTTATAGTCAACAGAATGCAACTTTCGAAAATATATGACGGATTTGCCCACATTGACCTTAGGTATATTATTAAAATATGCCTGCTATATTAATAAAAAATGTGTGGTAACAAACCGTGAAAAATCAATTATTGAATGTACATAAATTATAAAAAAGCCAACTATCTTCAATAAATACTGCGATCTTGCCATGACAGCTGTCCGTCTGCAACGAAATAATCTGCGAAGTTATCGCGTAATGTATACGAATCTCTGTGGGTATTTCCAATTAACCCCCGAACTGAACGTATATGGCCTGGTATAATGACAATATCATGAAAGTCATTAATTTGACTTCTTGATCTTATAAAATTATGCAAAATACAAATTGTTTTAAGAAAACAAATTGCTTTGTCTTTTCCAACGTTCAATGGACGATGGAGTATGCGAAATTTATTAGCCATGATACCAAATGTACACTCAATATAACGTCGCGCCCTCGTTAACCTATAATTGAATATTTTTTTTTTGTAGTTTAAATCGAGAGCTCGAGCATATGGCCGCATGACATGGCTAGATAACCCGAATGCTTCATCTCCTACAATAATATAGGGCAAAGCTGCGGTTGCAGCAGTGTTGGTTGGTTTATCATTGTGTATTACGGGCAATGCTTTGGCAGGAGGAATATCTATTAAGTCATTGTTGATTTGTTCGTACAATCGGCTTTGTGTGAAAATTGCGGAGTCAGATTCTTTACCCTGCACTCCCACATTTATATAGGTAAACTCATAGTTGGCGTTACACATTGCAAGCAGTACAATAGAATAGTAATGCTTATAGTTGTAATAGAGGGAACCACTATGTGGAGGTCTTATAATGCGTATATGTTTTCCGTCTATTGCACCTATGCAGTTAGGAAACTGGGCTTGCGTTAAAAAACCTTTTTCAGTCTCTACCCATAGCGCACGGGAAAATTTTGGTATACATTCTTCCTTTAACCTTTCAATTATAATTTGACAAACTTCTGTTACTATTTTTCTGACCGTGGTTAGTCCTGTCTGATACGCCAGATGAATATCGACGAAGGTATGTCCACTAACTAAATATCTGTAATAAAATAAAATACCTGTGTTATTGTTTCAGTGAAAAAGCTGCAGCAAAGATGGAAAACTGCAAGAGACACTTATATAAGAGTGAGGTCTACTAAAAAAAAACTTAAATCAGGTTCCGGTTCCAGGGCAAATAAAACATACATTTACTATGACATGCTGTCATTTTTAGATTCAAACTCGAATACTCAAGGAGAAGAATCGGCAGACGATTTTAATCAGTCAGTAGAGCAAAACGCGTCACCGAGAACTTCACAAAATAATACTATTATTGAAGAAGATTTGATTAATGTACCTAGCACCAGCTCCAGCGTTACCAAAGAAACACGATCTTCCAAGAAACGTAAGTGCGAATCGCCAACTGATTTCGAATTAGAGTTGTTAAATTGCGTGAAGAATAACACTGCAGATAATATGGACGAAGACTTGAATTTTTTTAAGTCATTATTACCAACTGTGAAAAAATTGAGTTGCTTTAAAAAATTATTATTTCGTACAAAAGTATTAGAAGCTTTAATTGATATAGAAAAAGAAATTATTATTACCATTGATGACCTTTCATTAACGCAAAATACGGTAACGAATGATTTAGAATCCTTAAATATAAGATCAGACACGAACAATGAATAAATAGGTAACAAGAAAGACTGAAGATTTGATTAAGACTGTTTAATTATTAAGAACAAAAGAAAGAGAAGAACATGAAGAACTATTTAAGTTAGTAAAAAGCGCAATTTTATATTTATATTTTTCTGGTCTCATGTGCAATTATTATGATATACAAGGGCATTCGCCAAAAGTTTACAAGCCTTGAGTGTAATGTTCATAAGGAAAGAAACGGGGTCGATTCGGACACTTTTATCTTAAACCCTATTTAGGGTCAAATAAAAAAGTGTATCAATAGACCCCTTTTTTTACTTAATGGACCTTTTTTTTGAACCTACTCATAACATTGCTCCTTCATATATCCTCTTCTTAAATTTAATCTTTTATGTAGTAAACTGTGATTATGATTGTGATGATAAATAAGAATTTAAAATAATATTAGTACCCGATCTAGTAATAGAAGGGAATAATTAATAAGGGAAATATTCGTATGTAAAAACTTGCAATCAATATGCGTCATTATAATTAATACTTTGTAAGGTAGGTATATTATTATAATTAAGACATTTAGACTTATTGTACTGTTTTAACTGTTATTGTGTTTTTTTATTTTAAACTTGAACCTGTGATTTTATTAGTGTATTTCAAATGAATAATCAAAAACTAATTGTAACGTAACGTTTATGCAAGACACTGTGATGACTGTTGTGATTATATAAAAAAATAAGTAAATAAGTAGGTAAGGATAAAAAAACGAAAACGATAAAACTGTGTAATTTAGAAATAACAAAATATAATTAATAAATGTAAGAAACTGTGATTAATAATATGAAAAGTAGTGAAGGGTATTGCTTCCTTTGGAACGAGACCGAGGGTGGTCTTAATTCAGACGAATTCGCCACCATAGGGGAAGCCGGGGCATTACGGGCCCCCGGGGAAAGACGGGCACCCCCTCTTCCCCGCAGGATAATAAACCGAGACGCTCGGAACTAGTCGGATCGCGTTGCAGTCGACCTCGCGCCAGCGAGTAAAGTGGTTGTGTGCGTGTAGATGTCCGTCGTACGTCAATAGAACGAAATTACGTAAGTTGATGCATTTGATATAATTTTTTGGTTTTAAGTCTGTTCTATTGCTAATTCGTGTTTGTGTTAAATGCCCAATTATTAAGTAAATTGCTACGTTCAATTATGTGTCTAAATAACTAGAAAGAGTTGTGAACTAACCACCACATATTCGTTTGATTTGGATATCATTTGTTTTGTTTGACCTCGGGGGCATTTTGGGCGGGGCAAAATGGGCAGGGTGCCCGTTTTGCCTCGGGTAATCTTATTAAGTTGATCTTTTTTCTGCAGATATAATTATGGTTCGCCACTACCAAAGGAAGACAGAACGTGCCAAATGGAGCTTGGAGGATATGGAAGCAGCCGTAAAAGATGTGGCTAGTGGCAGATTAAGCTGTAAACGGGCCGCTCTTGAGTACAATGTGCCACGATCAACTTTGCAGCGAAAACTCGAGGAGTACAAATCAAAACAGCACTTATCACCAACAAAACTAGGTAGTTTTAGACCAATATTTTCAGCTGCTCAAGAGGAAGAGTTAGCTTCATATATTAAAGACATGGAAGGTAGATTGTTTGGTTTGTCTCCAAAAGAAGTTCGTCAGCTGGCCTATCAATTGGCAACAAAAAATAACATCCCACATAATTTTGATCCGACGACTCAAACCGCTGGCGAAGATTGGTTAGCAAATTTTCTGAAACGCAATTCTTCTTTGTCCCTGCGCAAACCTGAAGCCACATCCGCTGCTCGAGCCATGGGCTTCAATCGCCAAGCTGTGGAGGCTTTCTTTAAAATTTTAATCGAGACAGTCGATAAGTTTAAAATTACAGCGGATAAAATTTATAACGTTGATGAAACCGGGATGACAACTGTTGCAAAAAGCCTTGGAAAAGTAGTGGCCACCAAAGGCAGGAAACAAGTCGGATCATTGTCATCGGCAGAGCGTGGGCAACTGTTTACAGTTGAAATCTGTATGAGTGCTACAGGGGTTTTCATGCCGCCAATGTTCATTTTTCCCCGCCAGAGACTCAAGCCTGAATTAATGGATGGAGCTCCTCCCAATTCTTGGGCAGAATGCAATGAAAAACCGGCCAAGTGCGAGTCGGACTCGCACACGAAGGGTTCCGTACCATTATGGCAAAACACTGCATAAAATCACGTTTGTTGTATGGGAGCCCCCCTTAATTTATTTTATTTTAATTTTTTAATTATTATTTTTTGAAGTAAATATACAACTGAACATTCTGTGAATATTTCAAGCGTCTACCTGTTGCCGTTATTAATATCGAGCAAAAAACGGCAAAAAAGTCACGTTTGTTATATGGGAGCCCCCCTTTAATATTTACTTTATACTGTTTTTAGTATTTGTTGTTATAGCGGCAACAGAAATACATCATCTGTGAAAATTTCAACTGTCTAGCTATCACGGTTCATGAGATACAGCCTGGAGACAGACGGACAGACAGACAGACAGACAGACAGACAGACAGACAGACAGACAGACAGACGGATCGTGAAGTCTTAGTAATAGGGTCCCGTTTTTACCCTTTGGGTACGGAACCCTAAAAAGGATGGATTACAAAGGAAATCTTCTTGAAATGGTTTAACAAGTTTGTGACCTGGTCCAGAGCTACGCAGGAACAACCAGTTTTATTACTCCTAGATGGACACGCTAGCCATGTTAAAAATTTAGAACTTATCGATATTGCCAGATCAAGCGGTGTTCATATTATCTGTTTCCCACCACATTGCACGCACCGGCTTCAACCGCTGGATGTTAGTTTCATGAAACCACTGAGTGCTTATTATGGAGAAGAAGTAAAAAAATGGCTCCGATCAAATCCAGGGCGTGTAGTGACACATTATCAAGTAGCAACCTTATTTTGCAATGCGTTTTTAAAATCTGCTACAATGCTTGTAGCAATCAATGGATTTCGTAAAACAGGCATCTGGCCAATTAACCCAGACATCTTTGGTGATGAGGATTTTTTACCTGCTGACACTACAGATTTGCCTATGGATGATGTAATTGTACCACCGTCATCTTTGAATCAAGAATCCCAACCACAACCGTTGGCTATGCATAATCCCACACAAAGTTCAACTGGTTCCCTGACACAGCCAAATATCGAGCAGCCTCCTGTATCACCTTCTCCGGGTCCATCAACAATGCTACAGCTATGTGCAACTCCACCGCCTGGAACATCTTTTCATGTCATGTCGCCTTTAGATATCATGCCAAAACCCAAAGCACGTGTCCAAAAACGAGTCACTAGGAAACGCGGAAAAACGGCATTAATAACCAGTTCACCATATAAGAAGGATATAGAAGAAGCCCAGATACGGAAACCAGTGGCTAATGAGAAGCAAGGCAGGAAGAAAAAGACGAAGAAAATTGAAAAAAATAAAGAAAACGAATCGGAGGAAGAAGATGCAGAATGTTTGTACTGTGGAAATTTGTACTCAGAATCTACTGAGGGTTGGGTCACTTGCCGTGCATGCCAGAGATGGGCCCACTGTTCTTGCGCCGGTGAAGAGGATAATGATGACGAATCCCTTCACATTTGTACTTTTTGTGCTCGGTTTTAAACGTACATGCCTATTATGCCCCGCATATGACCATTTTACCCCAGATACGGGGCAAAACAGGCAGCTTTTTTATTTTTTTTAAGTTATATTAGCACCAAAGACTGGTAGCCTAAGATATTTTTTAATAATTAATGATAATAAGTAATAATGAGACCAATAAATGGCTGTTGATTTTTTTCATTATCTTGTTTTTCTCAGATTTTATTCATCATTTCCCTTAAGGGGCCCACATTGCCCCGGTTTCCCCTAATAGCCACATTCTTTATAGAAACTGTTATTCCCAAAATGGGCAATAACAATCGTGAAATTATTTTATTCTCCGATGGTTGCTGTTACCAAAATAGAAACACTGTCTTAGCGAATGCCCTTTCTAATGTAGCAATGTTGTATAATGTGACAATCATTCAAAAATATTTAGAAGTCGGCCATACGCAGATGGAGGTCGATAGTATGCACGCGATGATTGAAAAGAAATTAAAAAATCAAACCATCAATGTACCAGCTGAGTATACAGGGTGTTTGGAAGGGAGCTGTACATACGCCTAGGGTAGAAACTAGGGATAGTGTGCTACCATCCCCGCGCCCATTATATTGACCTTGGCCTCAAGGTTTTTTTTTAATTTATTTTTATTTTTTATTTGACTTTTTTGTGATTTTTTGACTAAAACTACCTGTAGCTCAAAATCTATCCATGGGACCGGTCGGCTAATGGTCTTTTTTTAATCGTTAGAGTCTTAGGGTCCTGCAAAAAATTATTTTACACCAGAAAATTGTGGAGAAGAAAAGTTATGGGGCCTGAAGTACCATAGTAAGGTAAAGAAATAATTTTAAGGGCAACTTTCTATGGGGTTTAAAAAAAACTAACAGGGTTGGAGTTCTTCTGATTTTTTTAAAACATCCTCAGTCCATGCCCTTTCTAACGATATGCTAAAAGTGTATTTATCACTTTTAGTTTTAAAGTTATTAATTAATTTCCGCAACTAGGGCACTTTTACCACCACGAGTCGACATTTGTAAGACAAATGTAATTTCCAGAATTTAAACCAGTTTGGCCTACAGTTGGCAAGTTTGTTGTCTCACTCTTACACGAGAGCAACATGTAAGAGACAAAACATGTCATGTCATGTCTCTTTCGCTCTTGGGTCGACGGGGCCGGGCAGGTAACTCGTTGGGGTCTTTGTTAGTCAGTCGAGATTTACCCATCTTAGCTAACTTACGTACTTGCCGTTACGACGCTCCACTGTTTTCGTTAATTTTGTTGAGTTTGTTATTACTTCGTTTTTGTTAAGTTTTGTTATTTGTTACCTTGTTGTTGGCAAAATGGCTGGATTTACCAGTGAAGAGTACACCGACATGCTGGTGGTGTATGGAATGGCTGATTGCAATGGGCGCGAGGCACGGAGGATTTATCAAGAACGGTATCCTAACCGGCGAGTGCCTAACCGGCGAGTGCCTAACCACCAAACGTTTGGCTCAACTTATCGGCGTCTGCGAGAAACCGGAAATTTAAATTTCCGGGAACCAGCCGTGAACAGATTTCAACCAAATTTGGCTGCGGAAGAACGCATATTGGCTGAATTTGAGGAAGATCCGACCAGAAGCGTAAGAACCGTAGCCCGGACGCTTGGTTTAAGCGTGTGGAAAGTCTGGTCGGTTCTTCGCGAAAATGGACGTCATCCTTTCCACTACACCCCTGTTCAAGGTAATTTTTTACATAAAGTTTTTGTTTTTAGCTCTTATGTAATGAACTAGCATGTGAATTTCATAGGCAATTTTTAAATTAACATGAGCATGTGTGTGAGAGAGAGAGAAATGGAAAGACAGAGATAGCAATCAATGTTACATAGCTACTAATTCATAAGGAAACCGCTAACGTTGATATTTTTATTGTTTTAGGCTTAGAGGATAACGACTATGCAAGAAGGGTGGAGTTTTGCCGCCACTTGCTCCATACGGACGTGGAAGATATTAATTTTTTACGGAGTATTCTCTGGACTGACGAGTCCAAGTTTGACAAGGAAGGAATTGTAAATTACCACAATCTCCATCACTGGGCACCCAGAGATCAAAACCCGAGAGTCAAGAGGCACAGAGGTTTTCAACGAAGGTTCTCCGTGAACGTATGGGCAGGCGTCATCGGTAATCGGTTGATAGGGCCGCACTTTTTGCCAGACAACCTAAACGGGCAAAACTACTTAGATTTCCTCGAAAACGATTTGCCTGATTTAGCGGAAGAAGTGTTTGACGAAGATCGGCCCATAGTCTTCCAGCACGACGCACATACTGGTATTTGCACGATCTACGCGGCCAAAAGTCCCAATATCCAAATAACAAAAACATTAACAAAAGCAAGTTCCACGAACAGAGGACGAACCAGAGAACAATACCCACCCTCAATCTACCTGCTACCGCACACCCCTCACGCGTAGCATCAGTCGGAATTTGACCGTTTCACCTAGTGTACGTATCTGTTCTCGGCGCTTTTTAAAACCTTAACTTCGAAAGTGAATTTTTATATGTTCAAGTTGATCTTACGAATTGAAAGTGATGGATTCTTATAGAGCAGGTAAGAGACTTACAAACTACGTTAATAAAGTTATGATCAACTAAGAAACTTTTTTTTTTTTTAATAATACGTAAACTCATTTCCATACCGTAATTTCTTTCAATATTTTTTCTTTGCTAGTGTTTTTGTTTGTGTATCGGGATAGATCGGGCTATGGTTATAATTTTAGGTAATTATTTGAACATCTGCCTAATAACTACTATCAAAATCATCTCCGGAAACGTCCGGATAGATCAAGTTTTGGGGGGTTAAAGATTTTTAGCAATAAAATGTAAATAATGTGATTTTTGTTATCGACTTTTTTACATAGTGTACGTTTGTTTTAGGTTCACAGGGTACGTCAGGAGTAAGGATTGTGACCCGACAATACTTGTTTGACCGTATGAAGAAAGAAAAATTGCCTAATTTAGATGCAAAATTAAACCATCTAAAAGATGAACTTTTGTCATGTGACGGTTACAATGAAGATCAAATTGCTAATTTGAAACGTGGTTTTGCCCATTTCAAATCAGAACTTAAACAACGGTGGACTAAAGCTCATAACAAAGAAGACAATTTTCTTAAATACAACCGGTCATGGCTGGAAGGTACGTTTGAAATCCCTGTTGTTGAGACCTCACAAACAAGGCCAGGTCGACCACCCAAAATGTTTGAAGAGGCAAGTGAGAGGAGCAAAAGACGAAAGACTGAGGAACTTCGTTCTGGTTTCGAAAAGGAGATCATTATTCACGCTGCGCAAGTGGAGCTGGGAAAATCTGGTAAAAGAGATGCATCAATTGTCCTTAAAGATATCACCAGTACTCCGACACGAGCAACTAAATATAAGAAAGCATTTCATCTTACGAAATCAAGTAAAGAGCAACCCTCCTTGACACCAATGCAAGCGTTGCAAATGTTTGTAGATGCAGATTTGACGCAAGGACAATACGAAATTATAAGAAAGACCAATAAGAAGTTTTTTCCGTGCTACAGTGCGTTACAAAAGGCCAAGAAGAAATGTTACCCACCTGAAGAATCGTGTACGGTAACGAGTACCAGTGCCGAAGCTCAGTTACAGCCTCTAATGGATGTTACCGTTAGGCGTTTATCGGAGTACCTAGAAGAGGTATTGATAACTTTAAAGGAGCAAGAGCGTGAATCATTAACTATAATTAGTAAATGGGGCTGCGATGGATCCCAACAATCACTGTTTAAGCAAAAACTTGAAAGTGATACCGATTCCGATGCAAATCTTTTTCAAAGCTGTTTCGTGCCTCTTCAATTAGTTTGTGGAGATAATAATGAAAAAGTTTTATGGAAAAATCCAACGCCCTCTTCGCCGCGATTTTGTCGACCAATAAGATTCCGTTTTATCAAAGAAAATAATGATGTCACTGAAGAGGAAATAAGACATGTTAAAAGCGCTATTAGCTCTTTAGTCCCAACAGTGGTCGACATAGCAGGGAAAAAGTTATTTATAAAGCACACCTTTATCATGACAATGGTAGATGGAAAGGTCTGCAATGCAGCCACAGGTACAAAGTCTACAAGTAGGTGCTACATTTGTGGAGCAACATCCAAGGATTTTAATAAATTGGAATATACAAGAGAAGTGAATTTTGCGGCTCTTGAATTTGGCATATCGGTATTACACGCCAGAATTCGTATATTTGAAAGCATCTTACATTTAGCCTACAAACTACAAGTAAAGAAATACAGGGCCAAAAAAACGCAAGAGGAAAAAGACATAGAAGAACGAAAAAAAAGGCACATACAAGAAAGGTTTCGCACTGAAACAGGTCTAATAGTAGATATGCCAAAATCCAATTTCGGAAATACAAATGATGGAAATACCAGCAGAAGGTTTTTTGAGAAGCCGAGATTAGCTTCAGAAATAACAGGTATCAGTTATGATCTAATTTACAGACTAAAAGTCATATTGGAAGCAATTTCAAGCGGGTACCAAATTGATCCTGTAAAATATGAAAGATATGCTTCAGAAACTGCTCGTGTTTATGTTAACTTATATGAATGGCATCCTATGACGCCAACAATGCACAAGGTTCTAGTCCATGGCGCGGTTATCATCGAAAAGGCATTATTACCAATCGGGCAGCTTTCCGAGGAAGCAGCTGAAGCTCGCAACAAACATTTTAGATGTTACCGCCAAGATTTTGCGAGGAAATTTTCCCGAGAAAGTTGCAACCAAGATATTTTTAATCGCCTTCTTCTTAGTTCAGATCCTTTGCTAAGTAGTAAGCGAGCAGTAAAAAAAAGGAAAGCAAACACATTTTTGCCTGAAACCTTGGCTATGTTCGTATCTGCGGAACCAAATATAATCGAAAATTCATCAGAGAGCGATGAAGAAAAAATCACAGAAACTTAGCATTTTAATTTTTTTTCCTGTAATCGACGTACCTACCTCAATTTTTGAAAATATATATTTTTTGTTGTGTAAATATGTATTTTTTTCTTATTTGCGTTGTTTAGAAACCAATTAAACATCAAAATAATTTTGGCCGCGTAGATCGTGCAAATACCAGTATGTGCGACGGCTGTCCTGCTCATTGGAGCCTAGCAGTGAGGGAGCTTCTGGACAACTGCTTTCCTAATTCTTGGATTGGTCGGGGTGGGCCAATTCCCTGGCCCCCAAGGTCGCCTGACCTTACCCCACTCGACTTCTACGTCTGGGGAAGGGCGAAAGAGTTGGTGTACGCAGAAGAAGTACCAACAAGGGAGGTTCTAATTAACAGGATCCACGCCGCATTCGATACAATGCGCGAGGAACTGCTGCTTAGAACGGTGACCGTGGAGATGAGGAAGAGGTGCCGAGCATGTTTACAGGTCAATGGTCATCAATTTGAACAAAATTTGTAATTAATTAAAATTAGTAATTAATTAAAATTTGTAATTTAATGACATTAGTCATTACCAAATTTTTTGTTTCATTTGCCATCCTTTTACGATCGAACACATTTAATTTTCATTAGTTGAAATTTTTGCTTGAAGTGCCCTAGTTGCGGAAATTAATTAATAACTTTAAAACTAAAAGTGATAAATACACTTTTAGCATATCGTTAGAAAGGGCATGGACTGAGGATGTTTTAAAAAAATCAGAAGAACTCCAACCCTGTTAGTTTTTTTTAAACCCCATAGAAAGTTGCCCTTAAAATTATTTCTTTACCTTACTATGGTACTTCAGGCCCCATAACTTTTCTTCTCCACAATTTTCTGGTGTAAAATAATTTTTTGCAGGACCCTAAGACTCTAACGATTAAAACAAGACCATTAGCCGACCGGTCCCATGGATAGATTTTGAGCTACAGGTAGTTTTAGTCAAAAAATCACAAAAAAGTCAAATAAAAAATAAAAATAAATTAATAACGACTATGCAAGAAGGGTGGAGTTTTGCCGCCACTTGCTCCATACGGACGTGGAAGATATTAATTTTTTACGGAGTATTCTCTGGACTGACGAGTCCAAGTTTGACAAGGAAGGAATTGTAAATTACCACAATCTCCATCACTGGGCACCCAGAGATCAAAACCCGAGAGTCAAGAGGCACAGAGGTTTTCAACGAAGGTTCTCCGTGAACGTATGGGCAGGCGTCATCGGTAATCGGTTGATAGGGCCGCACTTTTTGCCAGACAACCTAAACGGGCAAAACTACTTAGATTTCCTCGAAAACGATTTGCCTGATTTAGCGGAAGAAGTGTTTGACGAAGATCGGCCCATAGTCTTCCAGCACGACGGCTGTCCTGCTCATTGGAGCCTAGCAGTGAGGGAGCTTCTGGACAACTGCTTTCCTAATTCTTGGATTGGTCGGGGTGGGCCAATTCCCTGGCCCCCAAGGTCGCCTGACCTTACCCCACTCGACTTCTACGTCTGGGGAAGGGCGAAAGAGTTGGTGTACGCAGAAGAAGTACCAACAAGGGAGGTTCTAATTAACAGGATCCACGCCGCATTCGATACAATGCGCGAGGAACTGCTGCTTAGAACGGTGACCGTGGAGATGAGGAAGAGGTGCCGAGCATGTTTACAGGTCAATGGTCATCAATTTGAACAAAATTTGTAATTAATTAAAATTAGTAATTAATTAAAATTTGTAATTTAATGACATTAGTCATTACCAAATTTTTTGTTTCATTTGCCATCCTTTTACGATCGAACACATTTAATTTTCATTAGTTGAAATTTTTGCTTGAAGTGCCCTAGTTGCGGCAATTAATTAATAACTTTAAAACTAAAAGTGATAAATACACTTTTAGCATATCGTTAGAAAGGGCATGGACTGAGGATGTTTTAAAAAAATCAGAAGAACTCCAACCCTGTTAGTTTTTTTTAAACCCCATAGAAAGTTGCCCTTAAAATTATTTCTTTACCTTACTATGGTACTTCAGGCCCCATAACTTTTCTTCTCCACAATTTTCTGGTGTAAAATAATTTTTTGCAGGACCCTAAGACTCTAACGATTAAAACAAGACCATTAGCCGACCGGTCCCATGGATAGATTTTGAGCTACAGGTAGTTTTAGTCAAAAAATCACAAAAAAGTCAAATAAAAAATAAAAATAAATTAAAAAAAAACCTTGAGGCCAAGGTCAATATAATGGGCGGGGGTAGGTAGCAGACTATCCCTAGTTTCTACCCTAGGCGTATGTACAGCTCCCTTCCAAACACCCTGTATAACTGTCTGCCAAAAAGCGAAGAAGACAAAAGCTTACCATGTGAAATACTTAACCCACACATACTTCAAAAGTTTTAAAAATCTAAAGAACATCGGGCGTTTTTTACCCGATTTTTTAAAAGTCGCGAACATAAACCAAAACATTTTTAAATGATAGTGTTTGCAATCATATTTAATATTGTGTAGTTATTTTGATTCACAATAATGGGAAAATGGAAATAATTAGTAAAATGAAAATCATATTTTAAGTTGACTATTTTTCCTAATTACTAAACTACCGCTCAGTAAGTTAAAATATCACTCCGTGGTATTTTTGTAAACCCAATCATACTAAATCCGTCAAGTTGATGTGCATGTTTCGTTCTCACTCTCGCCCATAGTCCTAAAACTGGTTTATGTTGCACTGGTTTATGTTGCGCTCGCGCAGGTAGCTAGCTTATCTTACTACATCGCAGTCCTTCGTCATCCGTCGTAGCGATCTGTGTTTTACTGTGTTCCCATTGTGGTCTGAGTCAACTAATTACCTACTGCTTGTTTACTGGATTTCGTTTGCTTTCGAGTTCGATTTTGTTGTGAAATGGAACGACAAAATAGTTGTGTGTCGTGTGAGCGATCTGTTCTACGTCGTAGAAGACACCGTCTTACTCAAATGTTTTTCGAAAGATATCGTGACTATGCAGTACTATTATTACAAGAAATAATGCCACGGGAGGTGAGTTAATTATATTATAGAACATTAATTATATGTAAATACTAGAGTTTGTTCAACTTTTGCGCAGCAACAGAGCCTTTATTTATTCTCCTAGATATAGTTTTATATCGTTTTATATAGTTGACGTCATCATAGGACTCCTTTTCAACCATTGAAACTGTTCGTTTCCTTGGTCATAGTGTATTACGTTGTGACATTTATTATTATGATTATCAATAAATAACAGTAAAATAAACTTGTTACAGATTGTTTTTGATGGTACACTATCAATATGCAATCCTTGCTGGCTGAGATTTTATCGCGCATTGCAAGCCCGGCCAGTATATGATCCATTACCCCAGCAAGTTCAAGAACCATTACATCAGCAAGTACAAGAAGAACCATTACCCCAGCAAGTACAAGAAGAGGAAGTCCAAGAAATAGTAGTGAACGTTCAACAACAACAAAACATTGGCATTATGACTATTCCTGGATATTTGCGTGTATCTAATACTGCTCGACGCTGTGTTTTTCAAAACTGCAGAAATGTACCAGCAAATGCTGTGCCAAAATATGTTAGGTTACATTTATTTCGTATGAATAAGCTATTCATACCAAAACTTGCTCGAGTTTGCCAACCCCATATGGTAAGCAATGAATGGGAAGATCTACTTAATGTACAAATACCTCTACATGAACACTTTAACAGTGCTCATGTTCTCGATATTATCGAGCTGTATGAATGGAAATTGGAACGAGGAACTCAGTTGGACTTCGAAAATATTGAGGAGATAGATGACAATGAACTACATTTTTATACAGGTATGGATAAAATTCAATTTAATAGAATTTTGAATCAAACATCTCTTCGTGACAGAACCAACAGTTCTGCTACTGTTTTAGGACTGTATTTAGTTAAAATAAGAACGGGTGAACCAGACGAACGTGTAGCTTCTATGTTCAATATGTCGAGAAGAACATTGGAGCGAAAATTAAAAATAGCTCGAGAATGTTTATCTGAAGAGTTTGTTCCCCGATATCTGGGTCTGGATCACATGACGAGAGAAGATGTAGTAGCTCGCAACTTAACCATCCCGAGTCATATTTTTGGAGGTAACCAGAATGAACCTGCAGCCATTCTTGTGTGTGATGGAACATATATATACGTGCAAAAAAGCTCCAACTTCCTTTTTCAGAGGAAAACATATAGCCTGCACAAATTCCGCAACCTAGTAAAACCCTTTTTAATTGTATGCACAGACGGCTATATTGTAGATGTATTAGGCCCGTACCCAGCCATTACTACGGATGCCGAAATAATGAGTCACATGATGCAGGACGCCGCTTGGCATTGGTTTCTGAACGCGAACGACATTTTTATATTGGACCGCGGCTTTAGAGACTCTATTCCTGCCATTGAAGAGCATGGATATGATGCGCATATGCCACCAACAAGAGCAAGAGGAGAGCAGTTAAGCACAGTAGATGCAAATAAATCACGGCTAATAACAATGTGTCGTTGGGTGGTTGAAACGATTAATGGTCGCTTTAAAAAGGACTTCAAGATATTCCGCCATGTTTATACAGTCAACGCTACATTAAAATGTAGCGTTGACAAATATGATGACCGATTTTAAAATAACTGCAGCACTCATCAATGCCACTTATCGACCATATAGAGATAACGCTCATGCCGCACAGTTTATAAATATAATAAATGAGAACATAAATAGAGAAAACGAATTGGCTGATTACGTGATTCGAAACAATTTAAACAGACAAAGAGTCGCATTCATGCCGCTAGATGCAAACAATCCCGAATTAAGAGATTTCCCACAATTGACTTACGACGAGCTACTTTTATTTACCTTGGGAATATACCATTTGAAACTGGCCAAATCTTATTGCCACGAACACATGCGGCCAAACGGAGTGTATATAATGGAATTATACCATCGCAGAGAGTTGGTAGAAAATAAAATATTAATACGAGGCAGAATACAGTCCCGTCACATAAGAGCAAAACGCTATTATACATATCTACTAATAAATCCGGCATTGCAGGGAAGACAAAGCCTCGAGGGCTATTACTGTTCCTGTATACACGGCCGCCGCACTGTTGGGAGTTGCGCGCACATCGCCAGTGTGGTATACTTTTTATCTTGGGCTGTATATCAAGACGAATTTCACACACCTGCGGCGTTTTTAGACGAAACTATTTTAGATTTAGATGCAGCAGAATAAAAGTTAAGAGAAAAATATGTTGTTTTAATTATTTTTGATTCCCTTTTTCCTCTTCAATGATTGCCCAAAAACATTTATAAATATTTTTTAAATGTCCATTTTCTCCTTATTGCCACGACCCACAGATATGGGAACTATACCATTGTAAACTAGATTTAATTGCCTATCCACCGTACCTAATTTTATTTTTGTTCGCCGTAGGTAACTGTCCCATACAAAAATGCCCGATGTCCTTTCTACAGATCAATAAGACCGGGAAAACTAAAAGGAGATCCAAAGGTAAAGGAATTTATTTAACAAAAAAAAACGACAAACTGTACCAAACCAAGTTCGAGCTCAAATTATACCTACCATACCATTGTAGAAGTGGGTAGATGGGTGTGGGGTAGAACTTTATGTGCTTTTTACCTACTTATCGTTTTATAAATGAACCTATTTGCCTTTAATCTAATTACTTCTCTTCGTTATTCAGGTGACCGATATAAGATGTCTGAAGTATGATCCGGATGGTCAAGTGTTCTATAAGCTTCGATTTCGTGATGAATTCGCATTACTTAATCAACGACGAAAGGCATTAAATAAAACTCCTTTTGAAAACATACCACAGCTACATACTGAACGCAGAAAAATAACAAAAAAAAAGTATTTAGATTTGCAACAGTTAAAAAATACGATGCCTGAAGACTACCGAAATTTTTATGACAACTTACCTTATGAAGAATAAACATACATACCTTGATCTACATTGAATTAAACTATGCCATTAATACTATTTTAATAAATATTTTTTTAAAGAAAACAACCTTTTTTATTTCTTACCTAATGCAGTCAAATCAGATAACTACAGATTGCTATATTTTCAGTGTTTAGCAAAAGGGCCAACTCCAAAATAACGCTTTAATTTGCGAATGAAGAGTTATTAAGTAATAAACCTAGTAAAATATTAAACTTTGTGACATAATGCACCAACGGGACTTTCAGTTTCTTTTTATTTTATTCAAAATAAAAACTAGAAAGTTTTAAGTGTCTTCTGTAAACTATAGCAAAATGGAGTTGGCTGGTTTGCGGATTAAGGTATCGACATGCTGAACAGATCATCTGAAGTTGATGACAATTTTGTTGACTTTTAGTTAACCTCAAACCATGTTGTACTAATCATAACTATTGACTACTGACATGCTGAACATCTAAAGTAAATGGCATTTTGTTGATTTTTAGTTAACCTCAAACCATGTTGTACCAATCTTTTCTGTTGACTACTGACATGCTGAACATGTGAAGTAAATGGCAATTTTGTTGACTTTTAGTTAACCTCAAACCTTGTTGTACCAATCTTATCTGTTGACTACTGACATGCTGAACATCTGAAGTAAATGACAATTTTGTTGACTTTTAGTTAACCTCAAACTATGTTGTACTAATCATAACTGTTGACTACTGACATGCTGAACATCTGAAGTAAATGATAATTTTGTTGAATTTTAGTTAACCTCAAACTATGTTGTACTAATCATAATGGTTGACTACTGACATGCTGAACATCTGAAGTAAATGATAATTTTGTTGATTTTTAGTTAACCTCAAACTATGTTGTACTAATCATAACTGTTGACTACTGACACGTTGGACATCTGAAGTAAATGACAATTTTGTTGACTATCAGAATCAGATAACCTTAACCAAGTCCAACAAAATATTTTTACAATCTGTAGAAGACCGAGATGATGAAATGCCCAAAATGTATGAAATTTTGCTGACTCTAGTTCATCAAAGACCAGTTGCACAATTCGATGAACACACAAAAAGTACGTATCAAGCCCAACCCTCAATCACAAACCATATCCAAAATAGGTACAGACAATTTTTGTTGACTATTAGATCAACCTTTTTCCTTCTTTATAGTAACATCAAGCGATTGTAAAAAAAAAAGTATTTTAAACATCAATCATCTTTTTTGTCTGTTACTACCACACAATAGGTCTAACAATCCAAATATACTGAGTTGCATCAGTTGCATGATACAACACTAATATCAATCAATCATTATACAAACTTCTCATCTGACTACAAGGTTTATGGTGATGCATCATCGGTGTATGGTGATGCATCATCGGTACATGGTGGACATCCCACCCATACGCACCAAACGTTTTGGGAATACATTTATTATGCATGCACAGCAAAGGAGTGAAATTCCCTGCCGGGTCTGTATTTCCTGATAGCTACAACCCAGAAGTCTTTAAGTCAAGAGAGAATAGGTTTCTTCTAGACAAGTGTGCTTCATCGTCAAACACATCATCGCTTTCCATCAGGTGAGATAGTGGTCAAGCGCAAACATAAAAACAATAAAAAAAAACTGATATGACTTCTTCTTTAGAATGTTTTTTTCCACTTATCTTGTTAATTGTTAAAAAACAAATAGAAATACATTATTTTTAAATACCAACAATAGAACTAGCACACTAAAAGTCTATCCACACATATCAGGGGCGTGCCCGGGACGTGACAGGACCGGGTCCCGTCAGGGGCTCAAAAAAATATTGGTGGGAACATTTTCTATGAACTCGTGCACGGGACGTGCCCGGGCCCGTGCACGGACGTGAGTGACCTGACGGGGCTCGGTCTGTCTACGTCCCAGGCACGGCCCTGATATGTGTGGATAGACCTTAATATTTATAAAACTTTTAGACACCACACAATGCAAATTTATCTCTACCACACAAAAATAAATAGTTTTTATTCACAATCATCATCATGATGAATATAATTCACGATAACTAAATTTATAACCCTACACTTTTTTGTTCTGCCCAACAGCAATTTCAAAATTATCAATGACTTTATATTTCCAGAGAACTATCTCGAATAAACGTGTGAAACGACACGAACAAACAATGAAACAAAACAACACGGTCGACAAAATACGACGCAAAGATGAAACCAAAGACAAAGACAACTCGGAAACCTACGATGAAAAAACGACTCGAAAGATAATTAATAGAAAGAACAATATTATTTGTAGAGATAAAATAAAGTTAAGATCCAGCAGCTCAGATTAGCAGAAATTAGAAATCATCAAAATAAGACTTCATTTTCAGACACTCTTGACCAGCTCTTGCCAGCACTTGCGTTTGAAACTGTCATTGGAAACTAGTTTCTGTAGAAAAGACGACCGGACTGGACCAATCTCAATCCAATACTTAAAGACTTAATCACCACATCGAATTTAATTTAAGCACAAATACAAAACAATTACTATCTCAATAATTCGTGATTGATTATTGTCCTTCATTGCAAACTCAATGTCAATCTCTTGATCTCTTCGAGTCTTCAGCATAGACAATTTTTTTTTTTTTTTTAAATTGTCTATGCTGTACTACTATTTTATTTACCTCTTCTTCAGTGTCGGTGACGCTGACGAGCACAACGCACCCTTAATAATATAAGGGCTCAAGTCAAAATTTTTGAAAAATTTGATTTTGAATGCTAAGGGCACAAAACGAAATTATCTACCGGCTACCGCTGACAGAGAGAGAAAAAAAACGTTAACGACTCTGTAACTATAACTATGTCTCTCTCACACTCCCCCCGCTCGTCTCCCGTTCTTACTGCTATAAGGTCGCAACCCAGTAACGTGTCCATACTTGTCGAAGGCAGACCGTTCAAACGTTCTAACCATTTTGTATTATATAGAACAATTTGTAGTTGTGCCGTTATATTATAAAAATATACTAATATTAAACTAAATAGTGACAGGCCTTTTAATAATATACTGGATCAAACTTAAATAGGTCCACATTACTGTTATATTTTTTTGTAGTATTGAAAAATAAACTGGAATGTTATAATTCAGAATCTTTAAACACGTATTCCCAAAAAACTACTTTTTTGTTTTAAGCCTTTATATTACTAAGGGTGCGACAAACAGTGACCGAGTGACTGAGTGACGTGACGCGGTACACTACACGGTATTCAGGGCCCTAAACGCTAATTTTAGGTAGTGTAATAAATGTTAGGAAGTAAGTGTTCTCAAAATATCGACCTAATTGTCTCGGAAAGGTGAAATGACCCGGAATTCAGGGCCCTGAATACAGTGTAGTGTAATAAGCCCTTGTTTTTGATGAACGAACAGTGTTGCAAAAGTGTAAAATAAAAAACCGGCCAAGTGCGAGTCGGACTCGCGCACGAAGGGTTCGGTACCATTATCGCAAAAACGGCAAAAAGTCACGTTTGTTGTATGGGAGTCCCACTTAAATATTTATTTTTTATATTTTTAGTATTTGTTGTTATAGCGGCAACAGAAATACATCATCTATGAAAATTTCAACTGCTGGTTCATGAGATACAGCCTGGTGACAGACGGACAGACAGACTCCAAAAACTGGCAAAATTATTCCTTTTTGAAAGCTTCCGTTGCGTGCGCTGCGTAAACGGTTTAAGTTACGCAACAATCATGCATGTAGGGTAGGTAAGGTAGGTAGGATAGACGGGTAGGTAGGTAGCCAGATGACGGGAGCGAAGCCGCGTGGGACAGCTAGTATTTAATATGGTCAGAAACACATAGACAACACGCCATGTGATCACACGCATTCCCACGCGGTAACATCCAGTCGGTCTGGATCAGCGTGTTGCCGGGCAAGCTACGCACGCAGTGTGTTTCTGGATAACAACTGACGCCACGCGTCAGTCAGTCGTAAACAATTCCGGGTATAAAGATATTTTTCTGTAGTTTTTATTTAAAATATCGGATGAACAATTAATAGAATTAGTGAAACGGTACTCAGTATTACATGATACTAGCGGACGCCTCGTGGCTTCACCCGCGTAGTTCCCGTTCCCGTGGAAATACAAGGATAAAAAGTACGCCCTACGTCACCCGGGGATAGTGTAGCTGCCCAAGTGTGAAATAATTTTTGAAATCGGTCCAGTAGTGTTTAAGTTAATTCGTTATATCAGGATGAGTTCAGGCCAATACCTTGATCATAGTATTAGAAATAATACTAGAAACAAAGCTATGATACTAGCGAAGCGTGTTGTAGCTGTAGTTATATTTGTACTTGTAGGAATGTTCTCGACTGACTGAAGCGTGGCGTCGGGTGTTAACTAGAAACACACTGCGTGCGAACTGCGAAGCGTGAGTGGCCTCTCCCAGCAACACGCCGATCTAGACCGACTGGAGCCACATCTGTCAAACACAGGCAACACTGATCGCGAATCCAAGGTGAAAACATGAATTAAAAATTGAAACACAAGATGAAGTGGTACATTTAAACATTTAAGTGTTGTATTTTTGAAATCACCTCTTAAAACCCTTTATTTTGATACCCCATACGCTGGCTTTGGAAGAAAATAAAATTGTGCCCCCACAAAATGGCGCTCAAAAGCCGCCATGTTTGTATTTTCCATTTTAATGTAGTCAGGTTAAGCAACACTCGCAAGGTACCGTAGTAGTAGGTACCGGACGAATCGATTACCGTAAGAATCATCAAAATCGGCCAACGCGTTTGGTCACTAGAACGCCACATAGGAACAAACATACATACATAGACTGATAAACACATAACCCTTCTTCGGCAGTCGGGTAATGAAGGTAGGGTTTGGTATTTTTGTCAAGCATACCTTTTGCGAGATATATCCCGACAAAGCCAAGAAAACTTATTTTTCAGTCGACCATGTCGGCGGCGACGGCGTCACAAAGTGTTTATTGATCTGTATGTAAGTATGTATTTAATTATGCTTAATTTCCTAAATCAACTATGATATCGTTATACGTTATCCAGAGTCCTCTTGTAACTTATGCATTATCTAAATATATCACTGACTTTATAGTTATAGGTACAGGTACTCTAGACAGAAAATATTTATGACGAAAAAGAAACTGTCGGGTGTTTCGTTCTTGCAAGTAGAAAAACTCTTTGAAAAAACCGGCCAAGTGCGAGTCGGAATCGCACACGAAGGGT
The DNA here is from genome assembly GCA_945859665.1 of Anorthoa munda. NCBI lineage: Eukaryota > Metazoa > Arthropoda > Insecta > Lepidoptera > Noctuidae > Anorthoa > Anorthoa munda. The sequence goes on along the minus strand of OX243894.1, from coordinate 5,072,814 downwards.
TTCGTATAACTATCGCAATAAACGGAAAAAATCCAAGTTAGTAGTATGGGAGCCCCACTTAAATATTTATTTTATTCTGTTTTTAGTATTTGTTGTTATAGCGGCAACAGAAATACATCATCTGTGAAAATTTCAACTGTCTAGCTATCACGGTTCATGAGATACAACCTGGTGACAGACGGACAGGCAGACAGACAGACGGATCGCGGAGTCTTAGTAATAGGGTCCCTTTTGTACCCTTTGGGTGCGGAATCCTGAAAAAGAGACAAACTCTACCATCTTAAATGTCAGAGTGCAACTTTTCAGTCACTGTGGTAGTCTTTCGGATTCCAGCTGTAATTAAAGTATTTCGCTGATTTCACACGTTTGTTTCGTTTTTAATAGGAATAATTTTCTTCCCGTACTACCAGTGTATACTACTATACTACTACTTCATGTGCTGTGTTGTTTGTATTTAAAATTCATAACTTCCCAACATCCAATTTGCCCCCCCCTCCCCCCCCCCTCTCCCTCTGAGCCATCGGCTGGCGACACCCTTGGGTACAACACTGCACAAAAGAGCTGGGTACTCAGCGGCGAAGTGTATAGTCATGTACGTTAGCTTTCAAACGTGCCGGCGTACATATGGCTATACGTTCGCCGCCGGCTACCCGGCACCAGCTATCCGGCAATCGGGGCTTATGAAAAGGTGTTAAGGAACTCCATAGGTGTAACCTATGTCAAATGTTAAATTAAAGGCTGAACGCATTTATAAGTTACAATTATTTTACGTAGTAGGTATCTCTATTAGCTAGTCTGTGGGTATATAGTCGGTATGTAAGGGGTGGGTATGGGATCTACCTCCTAGCGGTCCATCCCGGGCAACGGCACCACAGGCTTGCCTGTGGTACGGCTGAACGATCCCACTTAAGCGGTGGTAGGCTCCGCAAGGGGCCGCCTGGCTCGCGACCACCATCCCACCGGAGTCCGGCGCCAAACAGCTTGCTGTGTTCCGTCGGTGTGTGGGAGTGCCAGTGCCTTTGGGGGAGAAGGAGAAAAATCCCGGTATGCTCCACCGTGCCAGCTGGCGACTGGATGGGAGGACCCGGTGGCCATATCTGGGGGGGTTCGGGCGTCCCCGCAGTCTCCAAATGAGTTCCCCATAGGTTGGGTTAGCACCAGTGTTCCATTTGGTTCACTGAGCAGCACCTCGACAGTTCGACTTCTTCCCCAGCAAACTCTATAACTCAAAATATGACCAAAGCTAAGAAGAATATGGTGATAATGAATCACTCACCGTTGCTGATTGCCACAGAGTCAGTGGAACGCGTTCACAAATTTACCTACTTCGTGACAGAGACTGGGGGTAGTGAAGAGGACATCGCTTCACGAATTGCCAAAGCCCAAGCTACCTTCGCATAGCAGAGACCTGTTTGGTAATCACGGAAACTGATCCGAAGGATTAAACTCAAAATGTCAAATCCATGCTGCTCTACGGGTGTGAAACATGGAAGGTCACAAAAGAAATCTCACGCCAAATCCAAGTGTGAAACAAAATGAACAACATGGCACATGGTAGTATACCAGTACTTTTATGTGGCGACGTTTGGAGCTATTTTGACCCCATGAAATGACCCGGCAGCAATCAAAGCTGAAATTTTGAGCTTCGTTTCGGGAGATAATATAGAGTATTTCCCCATTAACAGAGGTTTGGCAGAAGAAGAATCTACCAACAATCCAGTAGAATTTTCAAAAGTGCTTCTGGACTGCCAGCTCATAAGATAAATTTAAAAGTCGGCGTGCCTATAATGCTCCTTAGAAATCTAAGTCCACCAAAACTATGCAACGGTACCAGGTTAAAAGTCACCAATTTACAACGAAACGTGATAGAAGCAGAGATTTTATACCTCGGATTTCACACATTCCATAAACAAAAATCGTTTAGTTTTAAAAGCGTTCAGTTTCCAGTGAGCCTATGTGACGAAATGACAATTAATAAAGCCCAAGGCCAGGCCCTGAAAGTTGCGGGTGTGGATCTAAGTATAAGCTGTTTTTCGCACGGTCAGCTTTATGTGGCAGAGTCACAGTCGCGTGTTAGCAATCCTAGAAGACTATGCTTTGATCCCATGCTCCCAAGTGAGAGCCAATAAGTGAGAGCAACGGTCGATCCGAGTAGTCATTGACGGCTGCTCCTCTGACATTGTGGCTATTGATGCCGGAGTTCCTCAGGGGTCTGTTCTCTCTGCAACTCTTTTCCTGCTGCACATCAATGACCTACTTCTGCCTGGTATTGTTGGGTACGCAGATGACAGTACTGTTTCAGAGAGATACCTGTCCAGCGCAAAAAACAGCGTGGATGAAGTTCGTTCCTTGAGAGAGGCTATGGTGGAGCGGACAGATTTGACCTTAAGCCTTGTCTCCCAGTGGGGTGATGACAATCTGGTCTCCTTTAACGCCACCAAAACACAGGCGTGGCTTATTACCGCTAAAAGGAGTCTTTTCGATCATACTCCTACTTTTCGGGGTACATCTGTTCCTGTGACTGATCGGCTCGAGCTCCTAGGCATGGAGTTGACATCCAATCTCAACTTCGGCGCCTCCATTGAGTACAAAGCCCAAATTGCGGCCAAAAAACTGGGCATCCTGAATAGAGTGAAGCGATACTTTACGCCTGGACAGCTTTTAACCCTTTACAAAGCGCAAGTCCGATCCTGCATGGAGTATTGCAGCCACCTTTGGGATGGCTCAGCTAAGTATCAGCTTGCCGCGCTTGACTCGGTGGAACGCAGAGCCAAGAGACTCATTGGCGACGTTGAATTGGCGGATGCCAAGCTACATAGCTTGGCTCATCGCCGCAAGGTTGCCTGCTTGTCGGTCTTCTACAGACTGTACTTCGGTGAGTGTGCTCAAGAACTCCACGACCTCATCCCACCAGCCCCCTTCTACCATCGGACATCTAGACGCACTGCAAGTTACCATCCTTACCTTGTTGCCATTCCACCAATTCGCACTAAGCGCTTCCAGACATCCTTCATAATGCGCACAGCGAATGAATGGAACTCACTACCTGCGTCTGTGTTTCCGAACGCCTACAACCCGAATCTCTTCAAAGTTAGAGTGAACTCGTAGGCTTCTTCTGGGTAAACTCACTCCATCGTCGACTCTGTCTCTGTCACCTAGACTAGAATCAAGAGCAAACCCATGACAAATAAAAAAAAAAAAAAAAAAAATGTGATATTATCACAGCAGAACAGCTCTATGAACACGTTCGGTTTCGGTCTTGGAATTACTTATGAATAGCGCAAAGGTTAGGTTTTTTCCAAATCGAATGCGTTGATTGAAAAAACCATTAAAAAGCTTAACCTAAATGACCACGCTGAGGGCTACGCTCTATGGGGTCGAACCTCATTTCAGGGCGTCGCTGGGGGGACAACTAGGGCTGAATCATTATTAAGTGATTATACCATCCGTTCGGAAAATACCTACGTGGAGAAGAACGAGCAAGATGGAGCAGCGGTCAATGGCACTGGCAATGGTTTATACGTGTCCTAATCACTGGCGTGGGTGATGCGGAACTCGCAGAAATCGCACACGGGGGTAATTAGCACGAAAAATAGCCTGGGCTATATTCCGTTCCTACGCTGGTGGCCTCTGCTGGACAGGCACGAAAAAATATTTACATGCCAGTACCCTGCCAGAGCTAGCATGCCAGCGGAACTGACGCCAGCAACTGTATACGTCAGAATGCCGCAATATTCGACTAACCTTCATAAAAGATAGCTTAATCTCTGCAAAATATGTCAAACTGAAGTATTGATACTGACAGCTGTCGCAGAGATCAAGCTATCTTTTATGAAGTATAATAAGCCCTAGCACGTATTGCGATTTTTATTTACGTGATTTTTTGTCCGCGTTCTGAATACTAAGACGCATTGCGGATAAAATTCCGCGCGATTTTTATCTTCTTCTACCTGTTCAAAGGGTTCAAAATATTCGCGCGAATTTAATCCGCGAGGCGGTGGATTCTGTGGCAAAATACGGATTTCTTGCGGATTTATTTCCGCGCGTTTTTTTCCGCATTGCGTGTAGCTTTATACAATTCCATAGGTCACAGAATGGGCGGAATAAAAATTGCATGAATAAAAATCGCAGTGCGTGCTAAGCCTAAATGAACGAGCAGGCTATATACTTTATGGTTGGTTGGGCATTTGGGATACGTTCAACTCTATGATTTATTTGATCTCTGACTTTTACGCAAGAAAGAAAATATCTACGAAAGACTAGGCAGTATGGTTGAAAGGCAGTATGCCTGCCCGATGGGCGAAAAAAGAAAAAAAAAAAAGATCTCTGACTGTCAATCAATGTCATTGTTGAATTTGTTGATTGTTTATTTTGGTTTATTTTTTGTTTAAATCAAGTTTCTTACCCCGTTGAACTACAAGGTTTTATACTATTTTTTTACACAAAATTCAATAAATACTTTTAAACTTACCTATACGTCGTTTGTCTTTGTACACAGTACGCAAACAGTACATTCCAATTCTCGTCCAGTAAAGTTATTGTCTTGGTATTCGTTTCGTGATATATTTTTTTAAAATAATAGCTAAATGTCGCAAGCTCGCTTGTCTTATTGTATTCCGCTGCCGACAGAGCAAAAAGGCTTGGTGAACGTGATAGAGAAGGCTAGAGACTGGACTGGCTGCATGGAGTTGCCATGAGGGACAAGAAGCACTTCGAAGACATTCAGGTAATGTTTCTTTATTTCTTTACCACAGGAGATCAGCTCATGTCAAGATATTAATATTAGTCAGTCTGCAAATACAGGGTCTATTATTTATTGCTATATAGAAATTTATTTATGCAATATTATATTCTACTCTTAATAGATTTGTATACAATAGAGACAGTTACAATTAAATATAAATACAACATAATGAGGTCTTTCTTCTTGATGAATTGCATTAGTTAGTATGAAACAAGAAAATATTCTCATCTGAAATATTGTTATGTACAAACTATTCCGTAGAGGATAACTATGGTCATATGCCTCATTGCAGAATGTATTGTTTTCTTTTTAAATTTCCTTAGTCGGGTTTTAGGTTTAGTACTTAGCTATAATTTTCTACTATAATTGAAGGATATCTAAAGTATGACAATTTCTAATAAAGTATTTTTTGTGACCAACAGATTAACTGCCTGATGCCTCTCTCAAGTTCTGCGTGGAAACTATAATATTTTAAGCTTGTAGAACTTGGATGAAAATAGGTCTAGGCGCTTAATTTTCACGTTACTTTTCTTTAATTATGATAAACTAAAGTCAAGTAGAAGAAGCAAAATGTTGCAACATCATTAGAATGTGCACCCAAATGACTGGATGGACCGATTTTGATTCATTTTTTTTTTCGTTTGGTAGGTTCTTGAATAAATAAAATAAAAGCCATAATAACAATGTGTGTATACTTATATAATAATTGCTTGACTGCTGTTAACTTTGGCGGTCCTCTGACGCGAGTATGAGGCTTATTTTTTTGACTTTATAGAGGTTTTTGTGTGGGGTTTTTTTTACAACTTTAATTTCTTTTTAGGGTTCTCTACCCAAAGGGTAAAAACGGGACCCTATTACTAAGACTTCGCGATCCGTCTGTCTGTCTGTCTGTCTGTCTGTCTGTCTGTCTGTCTGTCTGTCTGTCTGTCTGTCTGTCTGTCCGTCTGTCTCCAGGCTGTATCTCATGAACCGTGATAGCTAGACAGTTGAAATTTTCACAGATGATGTATTTCTGTTGCCGCTATAACAACAAATACTAAAAACAGTATAAAGTAAATATTAAAGGGGGGCTCCCATACAACAAATGTGATATTTTTGCCGTTTTTTGCTTGATATTTATAACGGCAACAGGTAGACGCTTGAAATATTCACAGAATGTTTAGTTGTATATTTACTTCAAAAAATAATAATTAATAAATTAAAATAAAATAAATAAAGGGGGGCTCCCATACAACAAACGTGATTTTTATGCAGTGTTTTGCGATAATGGTACGGAACCCTTCGTGTGCGAGTAACGTGTAAAAGTAGCGTTAAGCAGTCGGGTATTTTGTTTTTTTTAATTAATTTTTTTATTTATAACTTTTTAGTTATCATTTTTTTCGAATTAGGTACATTTAAATATATAAGTGATATATATTTTTGAACTCACCTCTTGAAACCCTTTATTTTGATACCCCACACAATGGGTTTGGAAGAAAAAATAAAATTGGCCCCCCACAATATGGCGCCCAAAAGCCGCCATTTTCCTATTTTCCAATTTTAATGTAGCCTATGACACTCGCAAGGTTAAGACGAATCGATTGACGTATGAATCATCAAAATCGGCCAACGCGTTAGGTCTCTGGAACGCCACATAGGAACAAACATACATACATACATACATACATACATACTTACATACATACATACATAGACTGATAAACACATTACCCTCCTTCGGCAGTCGGGTAAAAAGAGCAAATAACTTTCGTTTCGGCAGTAAGTGTTGAAAAATTATAAAAACAAGAGGTACCAAATACACCGACTTTCTTTCTTTATTTGTCGGTTAATTTTTTGGGAAAATGTTTTTTACTATTTTTTTAGTTTTTGTACACCATCACTAAAAATTAGCAATTTCTATAGTAGGTACGGTACCTATAGGATTGACAAAATAACCATATAATAAAAGTTGGGGATCCTTGCGAAGGTGAGAAAGTACTTCACGCCGGAACAGCTGCTCAACTTGTATCAAGCGCAAGTTAGATCGTGCATCTCCATGCAGTACAGCAGCCTTATTGCGTAAGTGCGCAAAGAAGTTAAACTCTATCCAACCGACCAAATCGACCAATCACATGCGAGATGAATGACGCGTCCGTTTTGTGTGATTGGCCGATTTGGTCGGTTGGATAGAGTTCAACTTCTTTGCGCACTTACGCAATATGGCTGCTGCTCTCATCTCTGGGACGGATCAGCCAAATACCAGCTTGATGCACTAGAGTCGATCGAAAAGCGGGCCAAGAGACTCATCGGCGATGATGCACTTGTCAAATCAAAGATCCAGAGCCTTAAACATCGTCGCCGAGTTGCCAGCTTGTCGGTTTTTTATCGGTTACATTTCGGGGAGTGTGCGATGGAATTGCATGATTTAATTCCGCCCAGCCCATTCCATCATCGGACAACCAGACGCACGGCGATGCGTCATCGGTACACGGTGGACATCCCACCCATATGCACAAAACGTTTTGGGGACACTTTTATTATGCGTACAGCTAAGGAGTGGAATTCCCTGCCGGAGTCTGTGTTTCCCGATAGCTACAATCTAGGGGTCTTTAAGTCAAGAGTGAATGGGTTTTTGCTAGGCAAGCGTGCTTCACCGTCGACCGCATCATCGCTTACCATCAGGTGAGATAGTGGTCAAGCGCGAGCCTATTGATAATAAAAAAAATAATAATAACTCAATTTACACATTCGTGCTGTTTGTCGCTAAGGAGGTCGGTTGTATGCTCCATATCTTGAAAACTGCTGGATCGATTTTGATGAAACTTGCACTATTCTCTAAGTTGATATACTCAATTCAACTCAAAAAAGAATTATCGCGATCCGATATACTCCTAAACTAATCTTTCAAGATATCACCGAAGCCAGCTATGGCCTGGGTTGGGTTGTGTATGCGTACCTATTTCTAAATCTGCATACGATCTATATCTGATTAATACCGAATGAATAATGTGCAATTGCCAAAGTTAACCACCATGATAGCTGGCATTTTTTTATCATCTTAGTTGCACGACCTTCGCTTCACGTGTTAGTTATTGATTTATTAATGGAAACATGCTATGAGGGCGTTTTGACGCGTGCAAACATTATTTATTTTAAAATGCTATAAATAATAGTAATTCATACTATCTTGATGTGGGACAAATGGATGTCGGAGAAATGCGTGGACAATAGTATATTATGCAACTAGTGAATAAAGGACGGATTTAAAGCGAGGGCCATAGATGAATCAAGAGCAAGTGAAGGCTTCTGATTCAGTTTCAAGTGTTTGAATCATGAGCGACGCGAGTGATTCATGGTCCTCGATATAAATCCGTTTTATTCAAGAGTTACATACTATATTTTATACCATGATTACGAGAAAAAGAAAGATTTAAGCGAAAAGCACAAGGAATATTATAGTAATAAATAAATGATAATAATTACCTTAAAAATTTACAAAAAATGTGAAACCCTGACCCCTGAGCTAGGTAACAGCACCTGTGTTTCAGGGGCCAGTGACCACCTCCGTTGCGTTACATAATTCTACACCATTACAATTAATATTAGAATAACAATCCAAATAATTATTCAATAAATATCCTAGCCTAAAATAAAAATCATTAGTAAAATCCTAAATATAAATAAACTCAAAATTTAAATCAAAGAAGGAGTTTGAAAGTCGAATATTCTCTGCACAAGAAGTTTGTATAGAGTATTTTTTGCGCAAGGAGGCTATATAGCATTGAGACGGAGTTCCAATACATTGGTGTGTTCCAAATTCAAACACCAAAACAGTGATTAAGTGCTTTTTATTCATTTTTTTCAGTGAATAATATAAGCTTTTTAGATGGGGAAGGGTATAAACATACATACATACAGTTATGAAAACTGGCACACGTCTTTAGAAGCCAACATAGAATAACATATGTGAATATTGTGTAGTTCTAACAATATTACATACATACTTGTCGAATTGATTACCTCCTTCTTTTTTTTGAAGTCAATAAAAAATAAGTGAATAAGGCCGAGTTTCTCACCTTTAAATTTTCGCAAATTAATGTGACAATTTGTCAAGCACGCGTTATCTGCTGTGATTGGCTGTTGAAATTCATTCAACCAATCACAGCAGATAACGCGTGCTTGACAATTTGTCACATTAATTTTACGATAATACACTTAGTTCATAGACAGTCCTTTTTCTTGGCGTCAAACTCAATCATTTCTCCCTTTCAATCCGGTTTTCGCGCGGGTCACAGCACTGTCTATGCCCTGTTAAAAGTAACTGACGATATCCGCTGGGCTATGGTGAATACTTCTTACGGTGCTTGTATTGCTTGACTTTAGTAGCGCCTTCAACTCAGTGGATTTCGACATTTTACTAGGTATTCTTAAATCTATCAATTTCTCTTCTTCCGCTTTAGCTTGGTTCAACTCTTATCTTCGGGGACGCTCTCAGTGTGTTCGCTTTGATGAGTCATTCTCTGATTGGTGTAGCCTCACTGAGAGTGTTCCTCAGGGTAGTGTACTATCACCTCTCCTTTTCTCAATCTTCATTAACTTTGTTACCAGAGTAATTTCTTCTAGTTTCCATCTTTACACAGATGACTTGCAGCTGTATCGACATTTCTCTATAAATGAGGCTGGTTCGGCTATTGCGGCAATGAACCTGGACCTGGCAAGTATCAGCATATGGGCTAAGTCATTTGGTTTGCAAATAAACCCAAGGAAATATCAGGCCATGGGCAGCGAATTTGTTCGCAATGCGGCTGACGTCTCTTCCCTGATGCCTTTATACTTGGACGGTATTCGCATTGATTATTCCGAAACGGCAAAAGATTTGGGGGTAATCATTGACTCTAATCTTTCGTGGTGTGCTCATGTCAACGAGATCAGTCGTAAGGTACATTTATCTTTCCATTCGCTGAAGTGCCATCAGAGTATCTTGCCCTTAACGACAAAAATATCCTTAGCGCAAACACTTATTCAGCCGATTATAGATTATGCCGACGCCTGCCATCTGGATGCCACAGAGGAGCTATTAAACAAGCTTGAGCGCTTGCGATACTTGCGTATTCGCTTTGTTTTTGGTCTACGTAAATATGATCATGTTTCTCACCTTCGCAACTCAAGTGGCTCCCAATCCGCCTTCGTAGGAAGACTCGGATTTTATGTCTATATATTATATATCCTTATCTTTAACCTATACTTATTGTACCTATATCCTTCCTACCTGCGAGAGCGATTCTCTTACGCTCGCTCCAGAGATGCACTATGCAGATCACATCTCAAATACTCCTCAAATCCCATCCACATAAAACCAGTTATCCTACTTTCTACTATAATATTATAAATGCGAAAGTTTGAGAGGATGTATGTATGTTTGTTACTCTTTTACGCAAAATGTACTGAACGGATCTGGATGAAATTTGGCGCAGAGATAGATTATAGTCAGGAATAGCACATAGGATACTTTTATCCCGAGAATATGTTCCCTCGGGACAGTTTTCGATATTCACGCGGGCGAAGCCGCTGGCAGAAGCTAGTTATTCCTATTCCTTCTCTGTCCATGCTGTAAGATTGTGGAACTCACTTCCGCCTAGCATCAGAGATTTAAATACTATCTCACTATTCAAAAAACGTTTAAAAGAGCATTATCTATCCTCTCAAGTCTGATCTTTATTTATATATGTGTATGTATTTGATTTAAATCGGATTTATTTGATTTTTTTACTTTCTGATCTTTTTTAATTTGGAAGTCAGTTATTTATTTAAAAAAAACACAACATAATATTTGGTTATTTTAATTATTAATAAAATTAACAAAAAAAACATAAATATTACTTTAAAAAAATATTATGAAATTATAAAAAAGTTCTTCTCAAATCCAATATTTTTTTAATCACAAATTTTTATCATATTTATCAAATATGAACAAGGAAAATAAAATAGACTTTTAATTAATAAGGACATACAGCCATTTGCGTTTTACCGGATAGATATTTTTATTAGCCTTATATTTTTTTCGAATTTATATATAATATATATTTAATTTTTTTAAAAGGAAGACTAATTTGGCTGCTTTCTCGGTGCCTAATCTATTTCTTATTTTGCTGTGCACCAAAGTCATAATTTTTGGCTGATTTGGTCGCAGTAAAAGAGTATTGATTTAAATCACTGATTTTTTTTAAAAAATCATTTGATTTTAATCGCGATTTAAATCACTGATTTAAATCAAGTGATTTAAATCATATCAACCCTGTGTGTAGGTGCGCAAATTTTTATATCTTAGTTTAAGTCGTTCACTTTCTTATTTTCCTGTTTCACACACTATTGTCTACATCTCTTTTTTTTCATTTTTCCTTTTCGCGGGTCTGCTGGTAGAAATTTCTTAAGAAATAAGCAGTGCCCTTGTACTCTATTGTCTTGATGTGTTGTCTATATGTATTATACTGTGTGTGTACATTAATTATTAAATAAAATATTTAGAGGTGAGAAACTCGGGGTAAGTCAAGCTTAGGATACTAAGCAAATACTGAACAGGCTATAGTAAGTAGAAGTTATAAAAGGTATTTGAAGTACATAAGCAACTTTAACTTGAAATTTTCAGGTTCTCAATATCCTGGTCCCGCCTGCTCCTCTCTGTTTCCCGAGGCACATCAGCGAGGATGGCAATTACTACTACAACAACCTGATCGACGGTCTACTGCAGAAGGGCATTGAGCCCGTCGTCACTATCTACCACAATGATGTGCTTTTTGAATCTAGGTAAGAATTATATCCTGCTTATTCTCCGTCCACCCTGTAATTTTACATTTGAAAACTCAAAAAGTAATTATTTAGTGATGAACTAAAGCTACACCGATTCGATTTCTTATAATAATCGACTAAATTTTAATCGATTCAATACATTGTTATTTTATTTTTGCATAACATTTGTATTGTTTGAAATCAAAACAAATCCAATTTTCTGCATCCATAATGCAAAAATATATAGGTGGTAAATATTAATAACAGAATCAAAATAAAATCATAAGTATTTTCGTTATTTTATTACTGTTTTTCAATATTTATATGGGGTGCATGAGGAGCTCGTGGCTAAATAATAACAGCCGCACGGGTCGATCTCCAAGGTTAAGCAACGCTTGTCGAGGTCGGTCCGTGGATGGACGTTAAGCCGTTGGTCCCGGCTGTCATTTGAAGATCTTTGACAGTCGTTACGGGTAGTCAGAAGCCTGAGATCTGACACCAGTCTTGCCAAGGGGTATCGTGTTACCCAGTTACTGGGTTGTGGAGGTCAGATAGGCAGTCGCTCCATGTAAAACACTGATAATCAGCTGGATCCGGTAAGACTGGAAGCCGACCCCAACAATAATTGGGAAAAAGGCTAGGCAGATGATGATATGGGGTGCACGAGAAGAGCCTCCCCGAGCGGCTTCTAGATCATAATAAATACGTCCGGCGCACCCTGGTAACAGCTGGCACTCGGTAACGCAGAGTCCAGCTGGCCGCTGCTGCTGGCTGGGCAGCTGGCTGGGGGTCTCACCACGATGATTCCTCAAAGGCCCTTATCAGTGCCAAAACAATCGGAATACCAAAATTCCAACGAAAAACGCACCCAGATTCGACCTCGTCAGCTATCGGAACCCGCTTTGAACGTCATCTCGATAAACATTGAGGGTTTTTCTGCAGACAAAGCGTTGGTTCTCTCTGAACTTTGCGTTACTACACAATGTGTTTCCCTTCGGCATAGCAAAGGGTTTGACCGCCATTAATCGACCATTTACATAGACGCAATTAGGCTGCTAGATTGATTCTCGGATCCAGCAAAGTATGGTTCTTCCATCTGGAATTTCTTAATGGCAGCACGGAGCCTGGATGTGTGCCCGGGGTGATGGCTATAGAGTTCGACGCTATAAAACGGGACTTCAATATTACTGGCGAAGCACGAAGGGGAATACAGCGGGGCGAGCACGACCTACCCTGTGACAGGCTTGAGTCACACATTTTTATCACAGTTTGTTAGTAAAAATCGTGATAAAATGCGTGTCTCAAGCCTATCACTAGAGGCCGTGCTCGCCCGGCAGGCGTGATGTTATGTTATGTCTCTCTAGAACCTCGTCAAGTAATACTTCTGTCTCTTTTAATACTTTATTTCCCAATTACAGGAGGCTGGGCCAATCCCTTCATCTCCAACTGGTTCGCTGACTACGCGAGGGTCGTATTCTCCCTCTACGCTGACCGAGTGAAGACCTGGCTGACTCTGAACGAGCCTATTATAATGTTTGACAACGGTTGATCGGTCGGTTTCCTTGCAAGAAGCATGTGCGGATCGCTTATGAGAAAGATATTTCAGAAGGAGTGTAAGCCAAGGTATAGAATGGAATATACTGTATTGTACACCATAAACGTTACACAACTCATTTACAAGTTTTTTTTTTGCTCTTTAATTATTTGTTTTGGGGTTTTTATTTAAACAAATATGTCAACCCCATCGTGTCTTTTACCATTGTAACTTTAACATTTGTAATTACATAAACTATACTAAACCTTTAAAAGGAAAGGATCTCCTTGATCCAATCCTTTTTAACACGATTTTATTAGCTTGGTATGTATGTATCTATGTATCAATGTAACGGAATCTTTGAACGTGATTATCACCACCACAGATAATATAATACTAGCATACAGATACCTCATCCCATACAAAGAAACCGTGCCGACGTAACTAGCGTTTTTCGACTGCTTATTCTGGCAATTTTTTGTACATCGAACGCATTCGGTTCTGTTTCACGGTGATAGATAGATGGTGTTAGCAGCGACTTGCAAGTAAAAGGGTTTACTAGGTTCGTGAATGTTTATTTCTTTAAATACAGTGAAGGTTTGTTTTCTAGTATTTATTTGCACTTTTTACAGTTTTTTTTGCATCAAAATGTGTTAAAATGCAAACTTTAACAATCGAGTGGAATGCCTCAGAAATTTAAAAATGCGCCATCTATTGGCATCAATTTTAAATGATCCGTCTAATAATCTTTGAAATGTGAATTAAGAACCCAATATTCCATAATATTGTACTTAGGAGAGTTGATTGAACAAGAACATACAATTTTTGTGTTCAATCCCAGAAAATGTTAATTTGACGCACATTCAATAACAGATAGGTGGATACCGAGGTGCATATCGCGCCATCTAGTGAGATTTATTTAAACCAAATTTTCTTTCTTAGCAATGAGACCCCGTGTCACCACCTTCAAAACGTAGGATTGATTTGAAACTTTGCACACTTATCAAGGACCGATGACAATGTAATAATTTAAATAGATTTTTCCATTATCCTTACCAGGATCTTCAGGATTAGCGACTTTTTAGTTCAATTTACCAGTAAAGCGTGTTTTTAAATTGTTAGAACTACAATTTATTTACTGCCACACTCGGAGACGTTAACGATTACTTAAAGCTCTTCTTAGTATAGATTTTTAGTACAAAATCTTTACTAAGGAGCGCCTAAAGTAACCGTTTAACAGCTAGATGGACACCTAGCTGTTAATTCATCACTATTATCAGATTTGATCTTTAATATCTATCACTCAAAAGCGCCCATATATATGTAAAAAAAAGAATTGATCCAATTTGCTGCTACGTCAATCGAAAAAGCAAACGGGAAGGAATTAACGGCCACCGTGAATTTAAATAATTCTATTTATCAGGGGCTCTACGACTCGGTGACCGGCCGTCCTGACATCAGAATGAACGGTCACCCTTAAAATGTTTTTTTCTACTGGAATTCGATGGAAGCAATTGTTTGAGAATAGGAAGCAAATAGAAGCAATAGGGAAGCAATTCGTGGACATAAATTCAACGTTAAATACGCCTGGTGACCGTTCATCCTGACGGACACCGATAGTTGTCCAGAGGCGGCTTATGACGCTCTGTGTAGTGCCAAGAGCGACAGCCACAGTAAGTTGCCTGGAACTAGCTTGCAACATTCCGAAGTCTCTCATCATCTCTTCTCGAGTCAAATGATGTCGTCGCTCCATACCGATGCAATTTTTTTCAGCTCCGATGCAGAAATTGTAATGGTTTTGTAAAATCGCTATTATATACTTTTGTAGGAATCCTGATTGACAGTTAATTTTCTATTTTTAAACAAAACTAAAAAAAAACTTTATTCAAATAGTGAAATTCACTAAAAAGAAACTATAGGTGAGAATAACGATCCAAAAAAGTTAAAATAATAATCCTCAGTTGCGGCGATACTCTAATACGTACCTACATGATCCCTAGACAGTTTTGCCGTGAGAAGTAAGTAAAATTAAATGTTTTTATTGGTTTAAAATGTCTGAAAGTAGTTAAGCCATGATTATTATAAAAAAAAACACATTTAAACGGAATTATTCTATTTTTATTAAACAATTTAAACATAATTTAATTTGGTTTGATCTTGAGTTGGGTGTAACATTCCATTCCTTATAACAGTGGAGTAGTATCTCGCTGACTCGCGCATTGTTCGAGTCCGGTTCGGATCCGAAAAGTCTACTTGATACAGACCGAATTTTGCTCTGAAAACATACAATAAATAATAATTATTCATTTAGTGAAGAAAATTAAAATGTTTTATCTACTCTCATATCATATCATAATATTTGAATTATTAACTTCAAAACGAGTTTATATTGACATAATTTATAAACAAAATACCGAAATTTAAAAATAGAATCTTATTATAACACTTTTTCTCTAACAAAAACGCGCACCATTTTTATAGTAAGTTTTGGTTCCAATTTTTATTTGCCTGTGGCAACGCCCGCTTTAGCGCATGCGCGGTTAATGCGATGATGTCCCGTTGTACCGTTTGCACCATTGACCTGCACCATCAATGGTGCAGAAGAGACTAATTAGTTTGTGATGGGTTTTGGCGCCAATTATATGTTTTGCTGTACTGAATTACATGAGTTTTGTAATTCTTGCTTAAAGATGTCTGATATCAGTGAAAGTGATGAAAATTTAACTCCGCCCGATATTTTAGATGCGGTGACGGAAATTACTCATAATCTATTACCAGCGAAGTCGACAAAATTATATGATAAATGCTATGACAACTTTATGGCATGGAAAATGCAAAAAAGGGTATTTATTAGGTTCAATCCCGATGTATGAGTGTAGATAAAGTAGTGTATGAAACTGCACATAACTAGGTATTAAACCATTCGTGTGATATTATTAAAAACCTCGCCTCATGTTTTAAAACCCCTTATTATGCAACAGTTTCATAAACTACTATTTAAAGAGACTGTAATTTGCTAATATACATTTTCAATTGCCTCAAATTTTATTCATGATCGAACAATCCACTCATCCTCTCTTTGGAGTGCTTGCCTTCCCTCAAGGCTTATTACCATTATTATTATTATTTATTTATTAAAGTAAAAGTTATAAAATCTTAACTTAAGAACTATGCCCCACAATACCGTATTAGCTTCTACTGGTTCAAATGGGCAAACTGTTGGTTGCAGTTGTCGCAACGTAGGCAATTTGTAAAACTGGGGTTACCTAATCCATCCATAGGTACCTAGTTACTTCTAGGATAATACCAATTATAAATGTAAAAACTATTAAGTAACTCTGTCTGTCTTTTTGTTACGTTTTCACACCTACCTAAAGCTTTTTGTGGTATAGGGGTAGATTGGACCTTGAAGATGTAGGTACATGGGATACTTTTTAACCTGGCAATTTCCTTTAGAAAATCCGACATTCACGTGGACAAAGCCACTTACAGAAGCTAGATAGTACTAAGTTTAAAACTTACAAATATCCAGTCATCCACTCGAAGTTATCCATCAGCGTCCAGGCGGTGTACCCTGTCACGTTGATGCCGTCGTTTATTGCCAGCAGAACCTGGAAGACAAAAATAATAATTACTTACTATAATTATCAATTTGTTTACCTTCTTAGCCAAAGGAACATGACCTCAAACTCATTTGTAAGTCGTCATAAACAGCTACCACCACCGACTTTTGGTAAGCGACACGAAATATTTTTCTGAGGTGAAGAAGTAGTTTTAAATAAATAATTAATAAACGGTGAAGGTTCGAATTACGGTGTAGTGGTCTCAAGAACACTGTCCACCGTCTCGCTGCACTTCTGCAACCACTGCTTGTCTTACCAACTTACCAAGTTCTAGGCATGATTCGCGGCTATCCCAAACATCGCCATCAATATTTTATTTGTAGAACCACCCACCTGTTCCAAGTTATCCCTATAGTACTCCAGCCGTTGCGTGTCCACCAGGCCGGAGTCTAACGAGGGCACTCCGTTCTCCGTGATGACGATCTCTTTGACGTCGTACGTGGAGTTCAGCCAGTGCAGCTGCTCTCGAAGACCTGGTGGGTACACCTGGAACGATATCATTAGGTAAAATATTGTTAAAATTAATAGATAGAAAACTGTAATACACATATTCAAATGTTTTTTCTTCCGTGGTGTTCATGGCTAAATAATAAAAGCTGCACACGTCGATCTTCAAAGTTAAGCAACGCTTGGCGAGTTCAGGCCGTGGTCGGGCGACCATCTGTACTTCTCCGTGTCTCACAAAGAACGTAAAGCCCGGCTGCCATTTGTAAATTTTTAACAGTCGTAAAAGCCAAAAAATCTGATACCAGGCTTGTTTAGTCCAAGGGATATCGTACTAGGTACCCCGGTCCTGGGATGTGGAGATCAGAAAGATAGTCGCTCCATGTAAAATTCTGATATGGTCTGATATGGAGCTGCACATTGTTAAACTGGAATGTAGAACTTTTTTTTTTGGTACATTCCCGCCGCACTAATCCCACACTACTGCAACTCCTGAAAGTCAGAATCAATAGTGGCGACCATCAGAAAAGCGCCGAGGCAATGAAGCTCGAAGTCCCGCCGAATGAATTTAATTGTCTTGGATCCCGCAACGAAATTAATCAAAATAATAAAGGAGGTATAGGAAAACAAAAACATAATTGCCGCTTCCCTCCATATCAAGCTGGAGACAGAACAAACAAGGCCAATAGACATAATATTAATGGGTCCTAACATTGTGGTTCTAACTTTCCATCCGTTCGTGAGCGAAATAATTGGTGGAGGTGTCGGCCCTTGATGGAAGTATCCCACCTACATTGCGATTCGGATAAAAGTTCCTCCGAGACGTCAGTCTGTGGTTTAAATAATCTAGAGATGTTACTCGTAACTCGTCACTCTGCGTTAAAAAGTCCGCGTCCATGGACTCTCTTGCGGAATAGTATGTAGGTATTACAGTACGTGTTAGAATGTTGTTATGTTAATGTCTGGATATTTTTTAATAAATCACGTCTCAATGGCTGAACATATTTGAATGAAACTTGGCGTACCGAAACCTATCCTACGTCAGGACATGGTCTACATGTCCTGACGTAGGATAGGTACTAATTATCCCTTGGAATAATTTCCAACTGTCACGCTGGCAGAAGCTAGTAACTTTCATAATTCTTACCGCAAACCAGCTAGCTGCCGTAGATGGCCACGAAGGATCCTTAAACATGATTGTGTTCAGTTCCTCTGAGCCTTCGAAAAACCATTTCCCTGGCTGTTCTCCTGGCTTCACTCTCCGCACCAGCCGAGTTGTGTAGTGGTTTAGCGCGTAGAAGTCATAGGTTCCTAAAAAAAAACTTACAATATTGTCGTAATTACATAATGGTTTCCAACTGCCGAGTGCCGACTGCATTCAAGAACTGCTCTCCTTGAGATATTAGTTTGAGAATAGCCGTTGTACCAGGCTAGTCAGACGCCTTTTTGCGTCTTTGGCAAAAAAATGCTTTGCCCAGCGCCCGTGCCCAGGGACTGATCCAATCCATAAATCAATCAGACCTAATAACATTTAGATACGAGTATAAAGCTTCACCGTATCCGGTGACAGCGGTCCAGGCTAATTTTCAGCGCCAATAGAAGGACAAGAAAGGTTGAAGTACCTATTACTATAAACGACATCCAAGGAAAATAAGTCCAGTGTCCGTATTACGATGTAACTAGCACCTCCTCGGCTGCCATCATGATTTTATGAAAAGGGGACGGAGTTATTCTACCTGTTTGGTTCCATCTCACTCTCACGCAGGAACTACGATGGTTTTAAGACCCTGTTACCGTGTCCTATGAACCCTGTACTAGTAACCAAGCAGAACTACCCACCGTAGATAAAACACAGGTTTACCTCTAACCATATCAATTTCTTCGGGAGTGAACGGAGGCAGTCTAGGATGCGCGTAACCTTCTTTCCTCGCGTTGTCATTCAACAGTTTCTCCAGTTTACGTGGCCATCCACCTTCCTTGGAGAATATCGCGTGAGCATAACGCCCTTCCTAGAAATAAT
The DNA here is from genome assembly GCA_945859665.1 of Anorthoa munda. Classification (NCBI taxonomy): domain Eukaryota; kingdom Metazoa; phylum Arthropoda; class Insecta; order Lepidoptera; family Noctuidae; genus Anorthoa; species Anorthoa munda. Next base: position 5,053,684 of record OX243894.1, on the reverse strand, counting down.
GACACATTATTTTAAAGGGCCATATGTAGCAGTCTGCCATGAGCCATTGTTTCCTGGAATAATCTACTGCTACTGCATAAAAAAAAAATTACGTATAGCTGGCAAGAGATATGATTTTATGTTCTTGCCCAGACCACGGTCACTGGCATACGTAACGTGACCATTTATTCTTTGACTCAAAACGGAACATTGGCCACAATTCGGATGTGGGATCTTCAAAAAAGTTTTTTAGTAACAATACCTACTTAAAAAGTAGTTTTTTAATGGTTAACACATTTTTAAAACCCTTTCCAAGGTAGGCATAAGAGCAAGCCATCTGGTTTTGCTATAGCCGAGCATTTATGTTGATATTGTGTTTCAGTTTGGGCGCAATACTCCTTTAGAGCTTCAAATTGAATCGTGTAAATATAAAAAAAAAAATTCTTCACAATAATGCTTTCGTAATCTAAGGGTCACCTGTCTGCAGTAGATTTTATTGCATTGCGAATTACATGGGCTCTACATCCAATACCAATTAATGGCTTTTTCAGAGATGATTGTAATTTCGTTAACACATGCGGCGGCCGTCCGGCCGGCTCGACTACTCAAATTTTCGCGCGGTTTCAGAAAACGGGCCAATTTTGCGTCCCAGAGTTCATTTCGGGGACACCGGGACTAGTAATTATAAAAAGGGGCAATCCCGTTCAAAACGGGACGTCTGGTCAGGTTAGTCATACGTAGGTACCTACTGCTTAAGACACAGACCATGGCTCACCTTTCGTACTGTACCGCATGCCCTGTAGGTACATGTAAGGGCCTTAGGGCTGCGTTAGCGAATGGTGTTGCAGTTTCTGAATACTGGGCCAAACATAATATTAAAAATAATATTTGCCATCGACAAGCTAAGAAGGAGTAGAAGACTATTACATATTATATCATAAAAATTACCCAGTGTTCAATTGTCAGATCAGTCACTTCTTGATCCTCCGGCTCGAATGGCTTAAACCAGAAGAACAGAGTTGCTATTGACAGCTTACCTGTAAACGAGAGACTTATTTATTGATTTTTAAACGACTTACCGAAAAGGAAGAGGTTTTATGTATGTTTTTTTTATATTTTTTTTATGTATGTTCACCGATATCTGCGTCATTTGGGGACCGAATTTGAAAATTCTTTTTTTGTTTGAAAGAGTATGTTCCCAAATTGGTCCCATTTTAATTTGGTGAAGATCTGGTTAAGGATTTCTAAGATATACTACAGAACTCTTCAATAAATAACGGCAAACCTCTCGGGATTGCTGCAATCGCATGTCTGTTCATTGTTTATACCATTTCATAACATAACATCACGCCAGTACGCTCTTAAGAGGTATGCAGATCTCTCATTTCACCGGTTATGTTCAAGTCTCATGATATTTATAGGTAATCTATTTTGGCGTTATAGGTACCTTACTAAACAACTTGCCTATTAGGTAGGTACAACTAAAAAGTGAAAAATAAAAAAAACTTTTTTGTAAAAATTACTACCGACTTCCAAATGAAAAACTACAAAGTGAAAATTAACTTTATTTTTGGAAGTCGGTGTCCATAATGCAAAAAAATTGGTACCTACCTACAAAAGACAGCGACTTCCAAAAATAAAGTTTTTTTTTACTTTGTAGGATTTTTATTTGGTAGTCGGTAGTATTTTTTTGTAAAAAAAGCTTTTCGAGAACTGGGTCGGGCTCATATTTATAGTAAGGCACTTCGGATTCCACAAGATTGTATTTCAGAGCAAGTTGCTGATGGATAATCCTGGCTACAAGGTTGTGTCTATGCAAATAGTCTCCGTTAGCTAGACTAGAACAACTATAATTGTTAGGTATTAATAATTAATTGCAAAAAAATGGTACCTACCAAAGACACCGACTTCCAAAAATAAAGTTATTTTTCACTTTGTAGTTTTTCATTTGGAAGTCGGTAGTATTTTTTTGCGAAAAAGTTTTTTTATATAGATTTTGGATCACCTCATAATGTATAAGATCTTGTTCCTGAACATAGGAGAAGCGTATCAGAAAGGAATTCAGATATTGCCTTAAATACCCAAGCTTAAGAACCAAACTTAATGAAGTAATCAGATTTGATTCGGTTTCCTAATACCTTGAAGTTACAGCTCCTATCGAGACGCGTCATTTTGTAATGAGGTAGGTACAAAAAACACTTAACAGGGAATACCTTGAAGTTACAGCTCCTATCGAGACGCGTCATTTTGTAATGAGGTAGGTACAAAAAACACTTAACAGGTACTTACCTTGATACTTCTCTCTATAAAACTCATCATAGACTCTGTAAGCCTTAGCATGGGCCATTAGCACGTTCTTATTGCACAGATAGCGGCCCAGCATGGGATCCTTAAAGAAGGGGGCTACTTGCATCCCATAACCCCCGTCACATTGTATGTAAGGCTCGTTGATGGTGAGCCAGTACTTCACGCGGTCAGCGTACAGGGAGAAGACAACTTCCGCGTAGTCTGCAAACCAGTCACTTATGAGGGGGTTTGCCCAGCCACCTGGAAAATATTGAAGAACTTGAAGTATTGAAGAAGTGCGCTTAAAATGATAATGCCTAGCTTATTTTGTCTAGGAGTAGACAGCGCGACTACGGAACTTTAGGGGTTTCAAAGACAATACCTGGTTAAGGCAGAGTTATTACGTTGTTTAAATTAACAACAATGTGTGACGGAGGATCACGTCGGGAGCGAAGTTCCTTTCTTCAACTCAAAATCTTCTCCAAAAAAAAATATTTCAGTCATATTTAACTAACACATGTTGTAAACAAGTAGATACTATCCGAATAATGCCAGACGGAACGCAACGTCTCGAAAGGTCGAAAGGCGGAATTTGTCACATAACGCTTTTTCGACTTCCGAATACGAAGGCGCTAGGCAACTCCTGCCAAAAATAACTTCACTCCAAAAATCTGAGCAGTAGCCGGGGATCTACTATTGGCTATCAAACGAAAATAATATATATGTAAGAAAGAAAGAAGAAAGAAAAATAATTATTTGTGACCCGCACAGGAGACACGAGAAAAAGCATAAAACTAAACAATAATTAAAATAAAAACCCCTTGCGGGACCAAAAAGGCTCCTATCTCAGCATATGCAGCGACATCCGAAAAAGAAATAACGCTGCGCTGATATTCTGATAGGGCCCACTGTTGATGCCACGGACACAACATACATGCATGTCGCAGCCATCTAGTTAAATTAGCCAGCTAATTTGACGCCTAGTCTGTTCATTAATCCTGTTGGATGCCTAGGCTGATAGTTAATTGAACTAGAATCATTCAACGTTTAACATCATGGCGTATTGAAAGTCAGCCCTTTGAAGATGACTGACTAAAACTCAGTCTAGTGACATTTAGTTCAGTTTTTTGAGCTTCGCTCAAAAGTTCAAACGTTGCGCTAAATGACTTGGCTAATTGTCCATCAGCCATTTAATTGGATTGGCATTTAACGAACGGCCTAAGCGTCTAATTAGCTGGCTAATTTAATAAGATGGCAGCGACAGCTTTGCCAGCTTTCTCCGCAGTCTCGACTTACCTAAATCTTGCAAAGACAGTGGTAGATCAAAGTGATATAAAGTGACAAGAGGCTGGATGCCCTTTTCCAGTAGACCGTCGATCAGATTGTTATAGAAGTTCTTGCCATCCTCACTTATGTGGTTGAGGTAGCCAGACGGGAGTAGGCGAGTCCAAGATATTGAGAATCTGGAAGAAGAGAAAACAATTCGTAAATAAATAAGAGGATTATTTCTGAAACTTACAAGGATAAAAGACGTGAAGGCGTCTTAAGCAAATTATGGTGCTTTCAAATAGCCTTGGCGCTTAACAAACTCTGCCAGGTCTGGTACATCTACCATCTTGCTGACTGGCAGCTATTTTCACCACTCCAGAATTATTCTATTAAAGTTCCTGCCGATAAGGATATGATAGAAAAAAAATGTCCTAGCGCAAAAAAAGAAACTGCGACAACTGAAGAATTGCCAAACTTAAGTGGTAGGGGGCAAGGCACATTATTTGCAGAACGGATGGGGTCGTTAAGGCCGAAAAGATCTGAAGAAAAAAAGATCGTTTGCATGCTGACAATGCTGGCAAGACGCAAAAGTTGGGTGAGTGTGAGTGTTGTTTGATTAAGTTATAGGCAATACACCTGCCATGGTATTTTTTCACAACAGCAGCAACAGCTTCATTGCCTCGGCGGTTTTATGGTGGTCGCCAATGTTGCTTCTGGCTTTCAGGAGTTGCAGTTGTGCAGTCGTTTGGGAATAGTGCAGTGGGATTGTCCCAATAAAAAAACCCCTGGTTGACTTGTACAGAAAGCCTTAGACATTTATTCAAGAAGTCTAAATAAATAAATAGTTACCTGTACATATTCAGCCCCAACTCCTCACACATCTGGATGTCTCTCCTCCAATTGTGGTAAGAGTCACACGCCATGTCTCCGTTGCTCCTGTCTGCCACCAGCTCTGGACGATCATGTAGGAATTTATCCCACATGTTTAGACCTTTATCTGGAACATTACAAAATAGTATAGCTAACCCGTACTTGTACCCGGTAATCGAAATAGATGCATCAAAATTTAAACGCACTGCGCGTCTGTTATGCTATAAGCTGTTAATAATAATTCGTTCAATCTATGTCAGAAGATCACGCGGGCTCTTTAAGGGCACGTTATTTTTAGTTCCTGTAACATGGCATTATTCTATGACAGTATGTTCGGAAGCACGGCTGTTGAGCGTAGGCTTTTTGGTTCGATCCCAAGACGGAGCAAAGTAGTTTCAAAAAAAAACTTTCTACTATTCTGGGATCTGGATTTAAACCCAGTTGGTGGTTTAGATGTATATGGAATAGGTTGTTAAGTTCCGCAACCTTGAAAAGGATCTCCGAACTATGCGGGTGTTGTGTTTGGTCCAGGCAATTGCCCGATGGTTATTGTCGGACTGTTGTATGTGTTCTGTTGTTTATTCTTTATTGTCGAGGTGGACTGTATATTTGTTGTTGTTGAGTAAAACTCCAGGCTTCTTGTTTCTTAGTTTATTTCTTATTCTTGTTCCCAGGGGTGGCTTGCTGCTGATGGTTGAGTGGCGAAATGTTGAATGACAAATGTGCGGCAAGCCACCCATCCTTTATACAATTTTGCTTAGTGCAGGTAAACGGGTGGCGTAGAGCGCAGGTAATTTTCGCTCGGCCAACCGGAGCGTGCCTCGCGCGCCCCCGCCCGTAGTCTGCGCATGTGCTCGGGACAAGATTCGACTTGTCCGATATCCGCACGTGGTGTTTACACTGCGCTCTATGCCACCTTACAATTATGCTTACTCATATACTTACATCTAAGGGAGTAATACAAACCTAATCTAATTATTTACATATAAAGCCCTACTTAAATCTGTCTTTATTTAATGCCTAACTCTAAACCTTAAACAAACATGAAATCATACCTTATCTGAATTATCTATTTACTTAAGTCTATCTGGGTTATTTATTTACATCATAATCATACTATACATAATATCAAACTTACATACTACATAGCTACGACGTCCGTAACATTTATTGTACAGCATTTTTGTTTTATTTAGCGTGGAAAATGCTCATGCATACTGCGCTACCACGGGGAGATAGCGCAGTTATGTGGGACGCCAACCCACTAAAATTCCAGGGTGTCCTCCTATGCCGCTTATGGCGGGAACACGGGCACGCGTTAGTACCCGCCGCGGCTCTCCGTCACCGGACCCTCCTCTGGGGAGTACCCATACAAAACATATACAAATACAAAATGACAAATATCGTACAAAGGCGAGCTTAACCCATAATTGGGTAGCTCTGACGTGTCATTCATTATGTTGTGGCATAGGGGATGCTAAGGTGGCATTAAGTTCGCCTTCTATTCCGGGAATGCTTAAAGAGGTTTACAAGCGAAATATGATTTTACACCACTAGTATCGTAATGTATATTAATACTTACCACTTGCATTCCATCCACCTTCCACTTGGTAGGCCGCTGACGCCGCCCCGAACATGAACGAAGAAGGAAATCTCAGCTGTTCCGCGCTCCATGACCCACAGATCAGAATACTGGAAATGCCGATTTATTTAAGCAACAAATAATCTTAGGAAGTGCCCTAAAAATCTATATATATAAAATGCTTTGTCCTGAATGACTGACTGACGGATCAACGCACAGCCCAAACCGCTGAACGTAGAGACCTGAAACTTGAAAGGTGTATTCTTTGTATAATGTAGGCATCCGATAAGAAAGGATTTTCTGAAATTCTACCCCTAAGGGGGTTAAAAAGGGGGGCAAAGTTTGTATGAAAAATCGAATTCCTTCGGCTAATATTTTTGAAACTTGGCACAAACAGTAATCTAAGTACATGATAAAGATTGACATTAATAGTTTTTTGAAACTACCCCCTCAAGTGGATTTAGGGGGTGTTGAAATTTGTATGACAGAATCTTATTTCATGGGTAACTAAACTTGAAACATTACACAAATACTAAAATAAATAAATAATAAAGGTTGTTATTATTAGTTTTTCAAAACTACCCCCAAAAGACGATTTAGGGGGTGTTAAAGTTTTAATGAAAAATCTTATTATTAAGTTAATAAACTTGAAACTTGGCATAAATACCCAACTAAGTAAGCAACAAAAGGTTCCAATTATTAGTTTTTCAAAAATACCCCCAAAGTCGTTTTTTTTTTTGAAGAATAGGTTAATAAACTTGAAACTTGACACAAATATCAACCTAAGTAAACAATAGAGGTTGTCATTATAAGTTTTTCGAACCTACCCCCAAAATTCGATTTAGGGGTTGTTAAAGTTTTTTTGAAGAATCTTATCTTCTAAACATATAAAAGAAGAAAGTGACTGACTGACTGACTGACTCACTCACTTACCATCAACGCACAGGCCAAACGGCTGAAGTTTCAATCATGAAACTTGGCACGTAGGTTCCTTTGATAGTGTAGGTGACCACTAAGAAAGGATTTTTGGAAATGCCACCCCTAAGGGCGTGAAATAGGGGATGAAAGTTTGTATGAAAATCCGTCAGTTTTAAAGTCAGGATCTTCATATTTTGGGTTTAGGCTGAAGATTAAAAAATAATTTACACGTATCTCAGCGATTTTGAAGATTTCACCCCCACGAGGGTGAAATCGTCTAGAGACTTGAAATTTTGAAAATAGATACTTTATACTGTGCAGGCATCCGCTAAGAAAGGTTTTTTGTGAATTCCACCCCTAAGGGGGTGAAATAGGTGATGAAAGTCTGTGTGAAAGTCGGCCAGTTTTGAAGTTTAGGGTCTTCGAATTTTGGATCTGGGCTGAAGATTAAAATCTAACGCAAATTATGTTTTTTTGGGAATTCCGTCCTTGGGGGGGGGGGGGGGGGGGGCGGATCATGGGGGATGAAATGTTGTGTACAAAAGTCCTTCTTTTACAAAGGAAAAATTATTAAAAATACTTTTAAGTCTTTAAAGTCTGTTGATAACTATAATCTTCTATCTTTATCTATCTTCTTATCTAAACATATAAAAGAAGAAAGTGACTGACTGACTGACCTACTTACTGACCATCAACGCACAGCCCAAACGGTTGAAGCTTCAATCATGAAACTTGGCACGTAGGTTCCTTTAGTATTGTAGGTGAACACTAAGAAAGGATTTTTGGAAATTCCATCCCTCATCGTCATCATCATCATGATTTCAGCCGAAAGACGTCCACTGCTGGACATATGCCTCCCCCAGGCGTCGCCACATTGACCGATCCCGTGCGTCTCGCATCCAGCGCCTTCCCGATACCTTAACCAGGTCATCGCTCTTCGTAGTGGGAGGCCTTCCATCGTCTTCCGGTTCGCGGTCGCCACTCCAGAACTTTTCGGCACATCGGCCATCCGTTCTGCAAGCAATGTGCCCTGCCCACTGCCACTTAAGTTTGGCAATTCTTCGGGTTATGTCGGTAACTTTGGTTCTCCTGCGGATATCATCATTTCTGACGTGATCACGCAAAGAAATTTCGAGCATAGCCCTCTCCATTGCCCTTTGGGTGACTTTAAGCTTTCTGATAAGGCCCATTGTGAGCGACCACGTCTCGGTCCCACAGGTGATCACTGGCAACACACACTGGTCATAGACTTTTGTCTTGAGACATTGTGGTAAATTGGACGAGAAGATACGCCGCCCAGCCGAGTCGGATTCGACGGTTGACCTCTTTCTCGAAGTTGGACCTACCCAACTGGACCGTTTGTCCCAGGTAGACATAATCATCTACAACTTCGAGTATAGAGTCTCCGATCTTGATAGGAGTGAGTGTTACATAGGCATTCATCATGACCTTGGTATTGTCCATGTTCATTTTAAGACCCACTCTTTCGGAAGCTCTACCGAGGTCATCATGAGACAGGGAGACGTCATTTCTCCGAAACTGTTCACTGCTGCGCTGGAGGATGTCTAAAAGGTTCTGGATTGGAATTCCACCCCTAAGGGCGTGAAATAGGGGATTAAAGTTTGTATGAAAATCCGTGAGATTTAAAGTCAGGGTTTTCATATTTTGGGTTTAGGCTGAAGGTTAAAAAATAATTTACACGTGTCTCAGCGATTTTGAAGATCCCATTAGGGGGGAAATGGGGGATAAAGTCATGGGAATAATGAAATCGTCTAGACTTGAAATTTTGCACATAGATACTTTATACTATGCAGGTATCCACTAAGAAAGAATTTTTGTGAATTCCACCCCTAAGGGGGTGAAATAGGGAATGAAAATTTGTATGAAAGTCGGTCAGTTTTGAAGTTAGGATCTTCGAATTTTGGGTTTGGGCTGAAGATTAAAATCTAACGCAAATTAAGGTCTTTTGGGAATTCCGTCCTTGGGGGCGGGCGGATCATGGGGGATGAAATGTTGTGTTCAAAAGTCCTTCTTTTACAATGGATAAATTATTAAAAATACTTTTAATACTAAAGTCTGTTGGTAACTGTAAAATGGCTCAACACATAAATATAGGAATTAAATAGGGACGGGAAAATCTGCTTCGCCATGACAATTAATAAGGCTCAAGGACAAACTTTGAAGTATGCTGGTGTAGATTTGAGGGAGAATTGCTTTTTCCATGGACAGTTCTATGTAGCGTGTTCAAGGTTTGCTCATCAAATAGTCTGGTGATATTGGCGTCAACATCCAAAATGGTTTAAAATGTTGTTTATAAGGAAATACTTTAATTTAATTACTTACTTATGCTTATGATTACTTATTATTAGTCATGGATAAACACAGAAATAGTGAAGGGATAGGGGACGGGACAAGGATAGAGCGTATTGATGATAAAGTAGGTAAGTATAAGTCTGTCCTAAGAAACACTTTCGCATTACATTATTTATTTTATTTTTCTCTACATACTGTTAAAATATGATAAGGAAAACCATGTAGTCTACGCGTGCGAAGCCGCGGGCAAATGCTAGTATAGCTATAAAGTTTGAGATTTTTAAGTGGGCGTGGATGGCCAAATCTGAAACTATGAGGAATAGCTGAAAACACTCAAAGGAGTCACGAGGCCGATTTTGATGACAACTAAAACTATATCATTGGATTTTTGAAAAATCAGTAGGTATTCCTAGTCAGGAAACGAACCCGTTGATTTTGAATAAATACCACATACTGTATTATATACCATTTGATAGTGTCGCTAATAAGGATCAAATTATGGCAAGTAATGGCATATGGAACACTTATGGAAAAGGCTCATTTTTAGGGTTCCGAAGTCAACAAGGAACCCTTATAGTTTCGCTCTGTCCGTCTGTCCGTCCGCCGCTTAGCTCAGAGACTCTTAGTACTAGAAAGCTATAATTTGGCATGGATCTACGTTTTAATAATTCCGACAAAGTGGTAATTAAAATCTTGAAAAATATTTTTTTTGGGTTTCCTCCTATAGACGTAAAGTGGGGATGTTTATTTTTTTTCTCGTCTATCCCATGGTATGGGGTATCGTTAGATAGGTCATTCAAAAATATTATGGGTTTGTTAAAAGTATTTTACGATTCAGAGATCCGTTTGCGTAAAAATAAGCTTTAAATTGCTAGAACGAGAACGAAATAGTGAATACATTCAATATTTATCAAATTCCGAAAGAGAAATGAACAAGGAGCATGCGCGCGAGTATCCAGGAACGAACCATACCATTCCACGTGGCTCTAATGCGCGCTCGTATCGGCTCCTTTCGCAATTCGCACCCGCGGTGGTACTCAAATGGATAATATTTTTCTAACTTCAGTTGCGTAGTTGGATTTTATAACTCCTTCAGTTACCAGTTAGTCCTTCTTTAGTTTAAGTCATGAGTCTACGTGCTTCAGCGTAGACCAAATCATCGCGTACCATCAGGCGAGATAGTGGTCAAACGCGAGCATATAGATTTTAAAAAAGCATCATCCTATGTGGGCCCGTTTTTAGACGTTGTGTGCCGCTGAAAACGTTTTAATGTTCATGTAACAACAACAAAACCCTCTTCTTAGTTCGCGTTATTATGCAACTTCGGACCCCTATCCTGCCCCGGACCCTAACCCGGACACGCACTTGGCCGGTTTTTATTTATTGATAAATTGGCTTTTTACTGTTTGAATCGGGCTGTTCCCACAAGATATCGTGTCATAATTACGTGTTCAATAGAATGTCTATCGAAGCGAGTCTACTATTACATAAATTAAGTAGTATGTAATACAAATATATCGGGGAATTTTTAAATATTTATTTTTATGACTAGAATTTTGAGTAGAGATAGAAGAACATTCTCAGTGTCTTAGAAATGAGACTTCGGTCATATCCGATTTGATTTGCTTTTAAAAAGTGCGGTTCTCTATTTTTGTTCGTAGGATATTGTCGTAGCACTAGCTTAGTAGCACACAGTACGTAAGCGACGGCCGCGGCGCGCCGCTTAGTAGCCTACGACGAACTTCCATCTTTGCTTGACTTGTCTATTTGTATTTGAATGTCGAAGACTTTGTTGACATGTCAAAGGACAGTGAGAGGGATTTCTGAAAGCGTTGTTTAAGTTTTTATATTGTAACCCCAATTTCGTCTTTGTTTATATATAGGTAAAATATAAAATGTGTCTTTTTTGCGAGATATTGGGTATACATTTTTTAATTGTTATATTTTTATTTTCATTCAGTCTTGTCCCACTTAACGCCAAAAACCTCTCTTTATTCTGTAAAGTGAAATAAATAAATAATATGCTAGGTTACACGGTAGAAACAATAAAAAAGTAGGTTAGCAACCTTCCTAGCTAAATGCCGTCAAACAATAAAGATATTATCTTTTCAGTTTCACAGACTTTTTTATTATTTAACATCTAACATATTTTTTGGATTTAATAATCTGACCGGTTCATAATTTAAATTAAACTATACAATTTTATAACGTTTTGTTTTCTAGCTACTACATTACAGAATCGATTAAGAAGTGAATTCTTTTTTTAAGGGATTACCAAAAAATATGCTTGATTCGTAGTTTTAAAACGTCATAGAGTTTATGAAACCCGTGGAACCGCGTATCACTCGGCGATGCAGTAGCTTTCTTATTTTACAAACATGAGATACTGATGATATTCAGAAAACCTATAACAATTATTAAACAAATATAGATATTTAATTACAAATAATATGGACTACAATTTTTAAACTCGCTAGACGCGGTCACACCTCAGAGCCCATACGGCTGTACCATGAGCTCATAGAGCAAGGTTATTTAAATGTTATGTTATGTGCGTAAGGGACAGATACGTCTATCCCAAATTCAGACTGGATACAACCTTGCTCTAATAGATCTTGGTAGTAGTAATAGTAGGGACTCCCGTTCTCGCACTTAAGAGTCCCATTCGGTCCGTTGTGCGTAGGGGACTAGCTACCCCCCGGGTGGGTTCCCGCATTGTCGAGGCAGGGGGCTCAGCAGCCGGAGGAGGGGCCGCTCGTCAGGGCTTATGCCGATTATGCCGATGACAACTAGTAAGTTGCGGTGCCGCTTGGTAACAGGCGACATCGCAACTGAGGCGGGCAGCGATATCTTATGGAGCGTCCCAGGTCCCATACGATGTCGCGGCTGAGGGTTGGAGGCCGCGACGGGAGAGGAGTGCCGGTATTACGGTGCGCCGCTCTTCCTACCTTCCACGGCCTGGACGGGGTAGCCACCGTTTGATGGCGGACGCGGTGGAGCCGCAGGGGATAAGGAGAGCGGCTAACGCAATACCGACATTGCGTTAGCCGCTCTCCCTATCCCCTGCGGCCGAAAAATGGTAGGTGGCGGGCCATTTACCTTGCCCCGTCATAGGGGGACCAAGGGTGCCATACACGGGGTCGTCTGGCGCCCATGTGCTGGTTTGGTCCCTGGGGAGGTCACGGCGTACAGTGTGTTCTGGTGCGCCGGTGATGGAGGGTACTCTCCCGAGGAGGGTCCGGTGACGGACAGCCGCGGCGGGTTCGCGGTGAGTGCTAACGCGTGCCCGTGCTCCCGCCATAAGCGGCACAGGAGGACGCCTTGGAGTTTTAGTGGGTTAGAGTCCAACATAACTGCACTATCCCCCCGTGGTAGTGCAGTATGCATGAGCATTTCTCCACGAAAAACATAAAATAATAAAAAAGGGTATAAGCTAGCATAGCCAGCCTAGCTCCATCGGTAGGGCCCCAGGGCGGCGGGTTCGCGATGAGTACTAACGCGTGCCCGTGCTCCCGCCATAAGCGCCACAGGAGGAGACAGTGGAGTTATAGTGGGTTAGAGTCTCACATAACTGAGCTATCTCCCGTATGCATGAGCATTTCGCCACACTAAAAAACAATAAAAGGGCCCAGTAAACCTACCTACCTAGACAAAATCCTTCTTCTTTTATGTAGCAATTTTACAGGGTCGCCACTTTATCTGACTATACGAGAATGAGGAAGGAACGAAGTTTTATCTCAAGTAATCATACGTTAGTAAAGCTGTTGAGATTAAAAGGGATCGCAGATGGCGATGTTATTTATTGGCATAAATAGGGGGGTTACATAAGCGAGATAAAATGCCTTTTGCACAAATAAAAATCTCTAGCAAGTTAGCGCTCGAACGTACTTAAGGTTGCCCTAGTCGACAGCACGAAATATTTTGTGCGCGGGGTTAAAATGCCTGCTATCTCATCCGACAACACGTGCGAAAGAGACAGATGCTGTGATGAGCAATAAGAAGCTAGTTCGCGTACGAATTAGCAGTTTTAAGGTTACACTAGTCGATCATTCTTCCATACAAACGTAGTCTGGCGATTACTCCACTGTTTGACGATGTACGTTCAAAATAAAAAATGATATCAATTTTCCTCACCATTATCTAGCCCTGTATGGAAACGAAAAATAAAAAAATAAATATATTTGAAAGTTATGAGCGTCGATAGTTCCACATTTCGACACTAATTTTAACGCATTTTTGGGCGCAAATAAATACCATAAGAAGACGGAAAATTGCAAAACGGCCACCATACAGGGATAGATTAGTAGTTCAACAATGCAAATAATTTTATTTTGAAGAGGTACGTTTAGTCGTTTTTTCATGATATCCAGACTCCCAAAGGTTTGTTTATAAAATTTCGCGCACTCAGTTTCGTCCTAAATCATTAACCATTTCACTAAAAATTTGCAAAAGTATGTATTCGTACGTGAACTAGCTTCCTACTGCTCATCACAGCGTCTATCTCTTCCGCACATGTTGTCGGTTTCGGTTGATTTAAAATGCAAATTAACCCCGCGCACAAAATAGTTCGTGCCGTCGACTAGTGTACCCTTAATGAATGAAATGGATAATGATTTAGGACGAAAACGAGCGCGAGAAATTTTATAAACAGACCTTTGGGAGTCTAGATATCATGAAAAATTACTAAATGTATAATTTCAAAATAAAATTATTTGCATTGTTGAACTACTAATCTATCCCTTTATGGTGGCCGTTTTGCAATTTTCCTTTTTCTTATGATATTTATTTCTGCCCAAAGATGCGTTAAAATTAGTGTTGAAATATGGAACTTACGACGCTAATAACTTTCAAATATTTTTACTTTTCTGTTTCCATACATTTCATCTTTCAGCTAATCTCCACAAAACCGCTTTATATTCCTAGATTAAGATTAAGATAGCTAAGCCACAAATATACACAATACGTACCTGAACACGAGCGCACTGATATAACTCATTCTCACGACTGAATTAATTAAGTACGTGAAGTTAATGAGTAGCAATAAAAAAGACTCGTATTATGTACAAACTAAGTGACGAAATAGAATTTATAATTAGACTAAGATGACATAAAAAAATTCAATGGTTGTACAAGCATTGTTTATTATTCTCTCTATTAATAATTTGGTGTTTACTTTTCATAAATGGATCTTGAAACAAGCAAACCAATAAATTTTACAATGCATGTCCTCGAACAGTTTGACTGTTTTCCAAGTAGTCAAACTGTGCGGAAAGTGTCACTTTTTTAACTAGTGCTTTTTACTTTTCTGTATTTTTTCAATTTTTAACACCAACGTCAGCCCGACGCATAGAGCTTTTGTTATTTGAGAAAAGATTAAAAAAATAGTTAAGTACAGATTATCATTCATATAAAAGGTAAAATAAAACTAATACTTCATTAAAGGCGTTTTTAATTACTCTAGATTTAGATTTTGATCAATAAATTATTAATTTTAAATATTCATTAAATATGTTTGGCAGAACGTATATTTTACTCGTGCATTTTTGCGTTACGACGTGACAACCATTTGCACATGCGCAATAGATATGCCCGAGGAACTTTTAGTTAATCTGTGGATATGCAGAGCGCGCTTGAATAAGCCCGCCATTTTATAAATTTTTGCTTGGTTAAGATATATTTTTATATTTCCTCGCACAATGCATAGTAAAATATTGTATGATACACGTACGTAAGATGATTTCCGACTCGTGTCGATTTATCCACTCAATCGCTTCGCTCGCTCGTGAATAAAAATGCCACTCATCGGAAATCACCTACCTTCCGCACTTGTAGCATAAATAACTATTTCTCAAACATGCTTGGAAATGTGATCATTATTTTGACAACCTTCTTCGAGATAAATCGAAATTGCTGTACTGATCAAATACATGCGCGCAGCGGCCGGCAAAAGTTGTATGAAAATCCATATCTGTCGTGTCTAGCGGCTAAATAAATTCCATAGTAAACTCATATCTGTCGTGTTGTTTAAAAATGGAACGATGTTTTACTCCGAAACATGGCAACCAAGGAGGTAACATATCAAAGGTTTTATTTAAATTTCGAACTGGCTTGCAAATAGAACGCTGTTTATTAAAAAAAAACAAAGGAACACTTTAACGCGGGAACAATTATTGTTGTTCGTCATTGATTTTGACAAAATGAGTTCTAGGTACTACTTAGTTTTAATTTCCGCGCATTATTTGAGAAAAGTACTATACAAGCCTTGGCCACAACTTGGCATTGATGGACTTACGTATGTGTGCCTCGGCTTCGCCTCGGCCCACATTTACACGTTCGTCCATCAATACCTATTTTGCTGGCCGCTGCAGTAATGTACTATTTTAAATTACTTTTCTTAAACATGCATGGAAATATTGTCATTATTTTAGAAAAAAGAACACGTGAAGTACCAAATTTACGGACAAAGAAAATCAAATCCATTGCTGGAGCGTTTTTTTGAAATTGGAACATTACAACGCTCCAGCAATGTTTTATGAAACGGCGTGCTGGGGTTATTAGATACTCTTTGATTGGATCTCTTTTATCATTCTTGGCATACCAAAGTAAGTCTGTTTGCTTAGTACAAATTGAGTTCACGTGGCTGTATAGCCATAAATGCGTTTGCCTTTCGGTACAGATGATAAATAGAAAATCGGCGGCAAAGCTGAAAATTCGTCTTGATTTGAATTTTTAATTTTTCTTTTATTCTTTAAATATTTAATAAATATAAATTTAACAATTAAAATGAGTTTCATCGGTTCAGAGAGTGAAATGGAGACTGATTGTACTCCACCAGATTTAAGATCAGAAGCCAAATTGGCAATGGAAAACCTGCTTCCTGCGAAGTCAAAAGAAAAATACATGAAAGTATATGAAAATTGTATGATTTGGAAAAACGATAAAAAGTTAACATTTTCTCCGAAAATGCGTATTTAAATGAGATTGCTAAAACTAAAAAGCCATCTACATTATGGGCGATTTATTCCATGCTGAAATGTATACAGTTTATGTTAAAAATGGCATTAACTTGAAAAATTATGGAAATTTAACTACTTTTTAGGGTTCCGTACCCAAAGGGTAAAAACGGGACCCTATTACTGAGACTCCGCGATCCGTCTGTCTGTCTGTCACCAGGCTGTATCTCATGAACCGCTATAGCTAGGCAGTTGAAGTTTCCACAGATGATGTATATCTATTACCGCTACAGCAGCAAAAACAGAATAAAATAAATATTTAAGTGGGGCTCCCATACAACAAACGTGATTTTTGTGCCGTTTTTTTACGATAATGGTACGGAACCCTTAGTGCGCGAGTCCGACTCGCACTTGGCCGGTTTTTTATTTCTCTGCATTCTTTTGAGTAAAGCACTATATATGCCTAGGCGGAAATGTCAATTGCCTGTCTCGTATTAGTGAAGGCCGAGCCGTAATACTCGACCTGCAATTGCCATTTGCCCGGCGGCCTTTGCAATAATGTACTATTATCTTGAGAAAGAAAAGTGTACACAACAGCTCAATCGAACACCGGGAATTGGGTTAAGTTTATCTTGCAAGTTTTGATTACGCACAGTCACTGGTATAGGAGAAATTAAATAAAAGCTTACATAAAGTCATCGCAGAAGTTCCGATCCCAGACACAAAGATGATTAAGGACCTGACCCCTGAGCAGTGCTGCCAGTGGCAGATAGTCAAAGTCAAATATATTTATGTCAATTAGGCCAATAAGCGGCACTTTTGAACGTCAAAAATTAAATGTTAATAAAAAATGTACAAGTAATAAAAATTGACTCTACCGTGCATTCGGAAAGTAGCTTGTTATGGAGAAGAACGCACAAGAAACTCCATACTTACTCTTTTTAAAAAAATATGTTTTACAAAGTTTACTTATGTACATACATTAATAAATTAATATATGTGAGGACGATGCACCCAAAAATAGCACTACCCACTATACAACGTACAGGTATAAAGTAATAAAAGCACTAACAGGTAGGGGAGACTGGGTACGCTTGAAACAGGGTACGGTTGAAGCAACTCTAATAACTCGTAAACTATTAGGGGTGCGGTGCGGGGTACAAGGGGAAAGAGACGCGGGCGGCGAGTCCGGACATGAATCACAGTGACGCGTTGCACTTCGCGACCTGTGTACGTTTCCAGGTGACCCTATTGTATTTTTTCGGCAAAAAGTAAGTTTTTTCTATTGTTTTCTTTTTTAAATTACTTTGTTGATATTAGCATTTGCATTTTGAGTGATTGTCTGCTTTATTGTTAGTTATTGAAGTTTCAAATGCCGTTATAAGTTTTTGTTTATGTTGTTTTGTCTTGACGCTATGTTTATTTTATTAGCGGTTGAGGGGTATGGGGACGGATGAAGCAATTATTGTGGGTACGATTGAAACAATGCTAACCGTTGCTATTTTCGTTGTAGATGCCCAGAAAACGTATCAGAACAACATTAAGAGGCAAGTATGATATATCTCAGTATGAAAATGCGTACGAAGCAGTCAAAAAAGGAACTTCTTTACGAAAAGCTGCAGAGATGTACGGCGTCCACCACTCTTCTCTTCTGCGATACAAGAATAAAAGAGATGCAGTTACCGAAGAAGGTAACCAGCCTGATGTTAGTATGGGGTATGTAGCCCACAACCGAGTATTTACCCCTGAACAAGAAAGTAATCTGTCAAAATATTTGATCCGCTGTGCGGATATATACTTTGGTCTATCTGTCAAAGAAGTAAGAAAATTAGCATTCGAGCTCGCTGTTAAATATAAGTTAAACACACCTCCTACGTGGACCGAACATGAGGTCGCCGGAGAAGAGTGGTTTCGTTCTTTTATGAGGAGAAATGTGGAATTGTCGGTGCGCACAGCTCAGGCAACCAGTCTCTCCAGGGCAACAAGTTTTAACAAGACCAACGTGCATGCTTTTTACGATAACTTGCAAACTGTCCTTGACCGTGACCACTTTGAACCACAAGACATCTACAATGTCGACGAGACGGGTGTAACAACCGTTCAAAAGCCCGACAGAGTTGTGGCAAAGCGTGGAACAAGACAGGTAGGAGCTGTCACCTCTGCTGAACGTGGCACGTTAGTCACACTAGCCTTTGCGGCAAACGCGTTGGGCAATGCGATTCCGCCAATGTTCGTATTTCCAAGGGTTCGATACCAAGATCATTTTATAAGAGATGGTCCAGTGGGTTCTATTGGAACTGCCAACCCATCAGGCTGGATGCAAGATGAACTATTTGTTGAGTTTCTGAAACATTTCAAGAAACATTCAAGTGCCTCTACATCACATAAAGTACTCCTTGTTCTAGACAATCATTCTTCCCACGTCCATATAAATTCTCTGGATTTCTGCAAAGAAAACGGAATCGTATTACTTTCATTTCCACCCCATTGTTCGCACAAGTTGCAGCCTTTAGATCGATCTGTTTTCGGCCCATTAAAAAAAGCTATAAATTCTACCGCTGATGCCTGGATGCGCAATAATCCTGGAAAAACCATGTCAATTTATGACATCCCCGGAATGATAAAAATTGCAATGCCACTTGCACTGACACAGTCGAATATTCAGGCTGGGTTCCGTAAGACTGGAATATACCCTTTCAACCGGGATTTGTTTCAAGATCTTGATTTTGCTCCGTCATTCGTAACGGACAGGCCAAACCCAAATGATGCGGTAGAAGACGTAATTACACTTGAACCATTGCAGGTAACTGCACCTGCATCAGAAGAATTATTTGTTCTAGCACCTGACGAGGAGTCGCCACCGCTGTCACCTTCCTTGTTGAACGAAGCTTCTATTTCTGAAAACGTGTCACAACTACTAGCCCTGATACAGAATGCAGAGAGTAATAATCCACAAAACTTTGAAAGATCAACGCCGCCGCCCAGACAAAGTTGTGCATTTGAGCCTCATCAAGACATAGCAATACAACCGGAATCAAATATTCCTCCTAGAGATGCTACTGCTGCTCTGAGAATGATACCTTCTGGCCAAAATTACGTCAGTCTTCAACAATCATCACCGCAGCCGTCGACAAGCAAAGAATCTGTATTTTCAGCTGAATTAGTAAGGCCATATCCAAAAGCTGCCCCCCGGAAAAAAACAACTAAAGGTCGCAACACAAAAAAGTCTACTATTTACACAGACACGCCGGAAAAAGATGCTGTAAGAAAAGAATATGAAGATAGACAGAAACGACAAAAATCTAAGCAGGTAAAGAAGACAATACTTAAAGATACTACAGTGAAGAAGTCCAAAGGTAAAGCAAAGAAGAAGAAGACTGATTCACCAGCTTCATCAGAAGAAGATGAATATTTCTGCCTTATATGTGTTGGAGCATTCAGGAAGAGCAGATCCGGAGAAAAATGGGTGCAATGTCAAGGGGGCTGTAAAATGTGGTCTCATTTAGAGTGTACAGATGGTGGGCGATATTATGTTTGCCACAACTGCGACGAATCTGATTAGGATCTCTATTTTGTTCGAATTTTATTTTTGTTTTTTTTTTTTATTAATTAATGACAGCAGCTACTGTTCAGCTTGTTTTTGTTGTTACTGTAGATAATTTGGGATATGAAAATCTCATATTATCATTTAATTTAATTATTAAGATTTATTTTTGACTGATTAGTTTTTTTTGTTTATTCTTGTCAATTTTTTTAGTTTAAACCAGAGCAGAAGAGCTCTTTTTATGTTAATTTGTGTTAATTTAGGCAGGAAACAATTATTAAGACTGATAGAAATTATGCCATACTAGAATTTAACTATTTCTTGTTGATTTTGAATAAAGAAACTGATTTTATATAACATATTTGTTTATGTTTCAACTGACCCCCATCACTGTTTCAACCGCCCCTGGTATGGGTACCGTTGAAACAGTAGCACATTATTTTATTAACTTCTTCCTATCCAGTAAATATGGCAGTTGAGCCTCTAATTCTGAGATGTATTTGAAGACAAAAGTCTATTCTCTCATTATAAGTGTTTTGTTGTTTGATATATTTAAAAATGGATGTGCTACAGGCGTTCAAAGAAAAATTGTTTCAACCGTACCCAGTCTCCCCTAAATTCATTAGTTTTATAAATAGGAACATGGTTCTCACATACTTACAAATATTGCAAACATAGGTAAAATACCTAATTCAACAACAACGGAACCTTGTGTGAGTCAAATTCTGGAAAAAATATAAAAAATAACCTAAGAATACAAAAACTATGAATAGGAATACAAATTAGCAAATTTGATTTTGTCCACACCAAAGATTGCCCTACGGAGCGGGACCAACATGTTGCCAAGCATTCTTATCTTGAATATAATCATCTAATTTGTAATATGCTTGTTTACAAAGTGTGCTTTTAACTAAAGTTTTAAATTTACTTTCATTTAGTTTTAATATATCACAAGGTATTTTGTTATAAAATTTAACACAGTACCCCATGAAAGATGAGTGTACTTTTGCTAGTCTATAAGATGGTTGATCTAACTTATCTTTATTTCTCGTATTACAATTGTGTCTATCACTGACCTTACTAAAGAGATGTATATTTTTCCTTACATACATGATATTTTCATAAATGAATTGGCAAGAAACTGTCATAATATTAATATTTTTAAATAGCTCCCTAAGAGATTCTCTGTGACTTAAATTATATATGTCGTTATATATGTCGTTGTATAAGTCAAATATTAAACGGGATATCTCAAAAAGTTACATTTCCATGAGAAACATGCCACACCATAATTTACGTGGAAAACGACACTAATACGCTCACTCGCTCGCCGGAGTAAGCGGGATGAAAGATTTAGAAATGCACGTGAGTGAGTGAGTGGATATGCAATACGTCACTTTGTGTGTGGCAAACTGATGCGAAAACAAGACGAACGAAAATTGTAATCTTTGCTCGCCATTGTGAAAATTCGAATTTCTTGATTTTACAGGGTTAGCACCGTTATTACCCGACAACAAAATAATTATAGAACAAGTAAAAATACCTCTGATCATTAAATTATATTATTTTTTTATTAAATAAAAATGTTGACTGTTGTACGCATCACCATACATAAAATATTTTTTTAAATATTAATTATTATTGTGATATTTGTTCGAAATTGAATATTCGATTAAAGCACCATCTATTGTCGAAAAGAAAATGCTTCTAGTACCGACAGAATTTAAAAAAAAAAAAAAAAACAATTGAATTACAAGTTTTTCATGTCACTGCAGATTTGGTAGCCACGGTTCAAATGAATAAGGATAAGACTCAAAGAATTAAACGTAGAGGACGCAGATTCGAAATTTACTTTGTAACGTGGAGTAGTTTATAAAATAACTAACGAAGGACTTAGATAGCCAAAAGGTGTTCGATTGGCAAGTTTTACGCGTTTGTCATGATGATATAGGTAATTTTTCCTATGACAAGACTTTAGACAAAATTATAGTACATTACTGCAGCGGCCAGCAAAAGAGGCATTGATGGACGAACGTGTAAATGTGGGCCGAGGCGAAGCCGAGGCACACATACGTAAGTCCATCAATGCCTAGTTGTGGCCAAGGCTTGTATAGTGCTTTTCTCAAATAATGCGCGGAAATTAAAACTAAGTAGTACCTTGAACTCATTTTGTCAAAATCAATGACGAACAACAATAATTGTTCCCGCGTTAGTGTTCTTTTGTTTTTTTTTTCAATAAACAGCGTTCTATTTGCAAGCCAGTTCGAAATTCAAATAAAACCTTTGATAAGTTACCTCCTTGGTTGCCATGTTTTGGAGTACAAGATCGTTCCATTTTTAAATAACACGACAGATATGAGTTTACTATGTAATTTATCTGGCCGCTAGACACGACAGATATGGATTTTCATACAACTTTTGCCGGCCGCTGCTCGCATGTATTTGGCCAGTACAGCAATTTCGATTTATCTCGAAGAAGGTTGTCAAAATAATGTTCACATTTCCAAGCATGTTTGAGAAAAAACGATTTACTGCTTCCCAAAAATAAATAAAACTGATCAAAAGTATTGCCAAGCCTGCATTCAATATGCTCACGGAAAAATACCGGCTGGAAAAAGGTCCGGCTTTTTGCACTATAGACGCGTTCACTAAGTTTATTATTCTTAAACCAGTTAAAAATACAAAGACTCACATGACTATTTCTGTTTTTAATGATTATTTAAGTTTATTTGGTGTTCCTTCTCGAGTAATTACAGACCGTACCTCGGTCTGTAATTTTTACAAGCTATAACTTTCACAAGCTGAAAGATCACAAAAAAATATTAGAAATAAGTGTAATACATATTTAAAATGCGGTTGCTACTCCTCGCGCAAACGGTCAGATAGAGCGCTAATATGACTGTATTAGATTCGTTAACGACTATGAATTATGGGAAAGATGAATGAGTAGGTATTTGAAATATTATGGAATGAGTATTTAAAACAAGTGCAATGGGGTTTAAATAATACCATCAATAAAATTGTGGGTAAAACCCCAGCGCAATTGTTATTTGGGTTGAGATTGAAGGGGTTGACTGAGAGTGGACTGGCTTTACCAGCTCAGGAAAAAAATCCCACAGATACAAACAGTTTAGAAGATATTAGAACCGAATCATTAGATAAAATAGAACGTACTCAGGAAAAGCAAAAGCAAATGTTTGATGAGGCTAGAATTGCACCGCGGCAATTTACTGTAGGACTAGGTTAGGGTAGAAAGAGAAGTAGGTCAGAAAGGGAGGAGTAAAAAGTTAGTTCCAAAATGTCTAGGCCCGTATCGTATTACTAAAGTTTTACTGAATGATAGGTACGAAGTAGAAGATACGCCTCTCACAAAAAAAAGGGAAAACAAAAATATAAAAAAAGGGTAAACATAAGGGTAAAGTGAGTGTGATTAAGTAAAAAGTGAGCCCTATTAACGCAAAAGTTATAAGGGTGATTAATCAAAATAGTCTGCCTCGGGCCTTTAATATGGTAGTATGGTAAGAAAGTGAGTCTTACTAAGGCTAAAGTGAGTGTGATTAAGTAAAAATTGAGCCCTATTAACGCAAAAGTTATAAGTGTGATTAATCAAGATAATCTGCCTTGGTAGGCCTTTAATATGGTAGTATGTATGGTAAGAAACTGAGTCTTACTAAGGCTAAAGTGAGTGTAATTAAGTAAAAAGTGAGCCCTATTAACGCTAAAGTTATAAGTGTGAATAACCAAGATAGACTGCTTTATTAAGGCAAACGTATGTATTGATTGTTAGAAAGCATATGAATTTGTTTGTTTTTACTTAAAGAATAAGATTATTGTTAATGTACAACTGATATTATTAAATGGATTTAAAAATGATTTGATGATTGCTTTATTAACAAATTGTTATCGATAATATTATTTTATTTAAAGATTACTTACTATTAATGAATCATTGATACATTGATTGTTATTGATTATTAACAAATTGTTACCGTTAATATGTATACCACTTGATTCTTAATAGTTACAAGATTTTCACTAATAATGAGTTCATTCAAAGTACTCATAATCGAAGGAAAATATTTTTTTTATGATTATTCAAGCAACTTCAATTAGTAACGAGTATAGTTAGTATACTTGTTATTTACTTTAAATATGTTATTCGTGACCGTTTGAGTAACGAAACGCCAGAACAAGAAGCGCATCGCCGCGGTGTTATTCGTGACCGTTTGAGTAACGAAACTCCATAACAAGAAGCGCGTCGACGCAGTGTTATTCATAACCGTTTGATTAACGAAACGCCAGAACAAGAAGCGCATCGACGCGGTGTAATTCGTGATCGTTTGAGTAACGAAACGCCAGAAAAAGAAGCGCATCGACGCGGTGTTACTCGTGACCGTATGAGTAAAGAAACGCCTAAACAAGAAGCGCATCAACGTGGTGTTATTCGTGACCGTTTAAGTAACGAGACTCTCGAGCAACGCACTCAATGGCTTATCTCACTCAGGCAGCGTAGTAATGAGTCAAGAAGAGTTGAAAATGAGGAAGAAAGAAGAAAACGGCTACAGAATATGCGTGACACTTAGCGCAGAAATAAATTTATTGGGGAACGAATATAATGAATTTAATATCAACGAATTTGCTGATGTCCCACGTGGTATATGTAAAAAAATGTTGTATTCTAAGCAGAGATGCCACCTAAATACGTCATATCAACCTAATCTACTGCCTAAGGAATTGGTGGAAATGTGAAAAATTGTAACATGTTCACGATGCTCTAATAACGGGAGGAAACGCAAGGTGCCTTCCCAGGCGTATTGGAACAACATGTACCTTATACCGATACCACCAGAAATAGCTAGTTTAACAGATGTAGAAGAACGCTTACTTACAAGAATAATTCCGTTTTTATTTACAACAACACAGACAATTTAATGTAAACATTGAAAGAGTAAAGACTGCTCTGCAATGGCTTCTGCTACATAACAGACTGTACCAAGACGTCATACCAAACTTTTCAAACATAGTAGACCACGATATTTCGCAGATAGTGCAAGTTAATAATGAAATTCGCAATTGGCTTCTTCTGGGTAAGCTCACTCCATCGTCGACTCTGTCTCGGTCGCCTCTGACCTAGACTAGAGTCAAGAGCAAACCCATCACAAATAAAAAAATAAAAATAAAAACACGAAGAGAGTGGTAATGTCGAAATGCAGACTGAGCATCAACAAATGCTTGAACAACACGTACAAGTAAATCAACCCAGCAGGTTCGTAAACCTTAATGACGATATCTCTATTTTACATGGCTCGTTTCACCAGGACAATTTCTGATTTAGCGTAGACTCCCGTGGAAGGCAGTGTACTGCTATTGCAGCAGTGGCGTGTGCCGCCTTTTCACTATTCGATGCGAATACATGGACTGTGAGTGATGTGGGCTATATAGTGATAGTTGGAGATGCACAATACCGGGAACGCATTACGGCTCGAGAAAATCCTGATCCTGGAGAGCAAAACGTTGAATATTTAGCGGCGAGGGAACTCCAGCCTCAGTTTTTTTTTAATATGCATTGTGTAACCACACCAATTGTATTATAGTTAACATTCAATGTTAACTATAATACAATTGATGGGCATATCGATAGAAACCAGTCAGAAAGGGTTCTCGAATTTGAGAAATGGTTTAGAAAGGTTTTTTAGGGATCACCATTGTGGAATCCTTACAAGCAATTCCGTAGCAGTTGCTGCCCAAAACTCTTCTGGAAATATGCATTATTGGCTGTTTGATTCTCATGCTAGGGGGGCAAAGGCTTACATCGCATCATCTAGAGGTACTGCATGTTGTATGCGCTTTGGAATCATCGACCTATTCTGTTCTGTCTTGAATTGTTCGCAATCGTTCGACGTAACTTAAAGAAAACTAAAGGTAATGCTTATATTTTAAACACTTATTCCATTACTCCTATTAGCATCGAAGAGAGAGAGTCGCTGCTAGAGCTTGCTTCTCAAGCGTCAGTATACGAGAATCCCGAATTATTACACGAGAGACCTGCTATAATTCAACGCGCAGTAGACACTCAAGAATCAATTGTATACACTTGTTCCCGTCGTTTGGCTAATCTATCATCTAATGATACTTTCCATGTACTTGTGTCACCTCCCTATCCTATTAGCAGTATTACGCCTAATTCTGCAACCCCAGTATTGCCTCTAGGATCAGGTGCTAATAATTTAGAAAGACGACTTATTTTTTCGACAAGTTTACTTTATTCCATTGATGAAGACATACCAAATTTGGATAACATTGTTAGCGCAAATAATGCAAATGAAGTCAGAGTGGTTGATGTTCACAGAAAAACCGCACCGACGCTGAACCAGCGGAAATAAAGGATGGAGGAACTGTGCCGGTACTTTCTTTTCCCTTATGGGAGAAACGGTTTTGGCGAAGAAAGAAGTATTTCTATTACATGACTCGATTATTTTCAAGCACGTATTATGGGCAGCGATAAACGATTTTAAAGAAACGATTATTTATTCTTTGCATTATCTGTCATGGAATACTATAAAGCAAAAGCAAGTATTTCCATTTCGTGTCGAATGAAGCTCGTCGATAATATGCATCTTACGGTAAGAAACATAAGAGGATCGGCTGCTTACTGGAAAAGATGTTGCGCTGAGTTGATTGCTATGGTGCGGAGTCTTGATCCTCCGACTTGGTTTGTTACATTTTCGTGTTACGATCTTAACTGGACAGATATTATCAAACCATTGCTTATAAAAGATGGACGCCCTGATGTAATGCCCGATACAGTTGAAGACTTGCCATTCAATGAACGACTCGAATTGGTACAGAAATACCCGGTAGTTGTGGCTCGACAGTTCACACGTAGGATCAATGCTTTGATTAGATTTTTTTAAATGAATCCTGAATGTTTAGGAGGAGCTCTTTCAGATTTTTGGTACAGAATAGAATTTCAAAACAGAGGAAGCCCTTACATATGCTTATGTGGTGCAATTCTGTACCAAATTTCGATACTTTTGAAGGGCTTAGTGTTATCAACCAGGTTGTGTCATGCTTATTTAATGGTTATAATGCTAAACAGGTTAAAAAGCTACAAATTCACAAGCATTCGACTACATGCTACAAAGATCGTAATATTGATTCCTGTCGTTTTGGATTTACAAGGCCTATTAGCAATACAACGAACTGTTTAGAACCTGATGGCGCCCTCCGTAATTATGGGCGATTTTGTATACTCAAAAGAAACGCAGATAAAATTTTGGTCAACAACTATAACTCAGTTCTCCTCAAAATTTGGGGAACTAACATGTACATGCAGCCTTGTGGCAACGTAGCAGCAGTCGCTCATTATAGCAAATCTGAACCCAATGATTGTGGCGGTGTTGTGAGGGAAGCGGTTCAAAAAGCAAAACGTCAAAGTAATGATGTGTGGAAGCAGCTGTTTTTCGTTTCAATGGCGATCCTTGGGCAACGATTAGTTAGTGCACCAGAAGCGGCCTATCGTCTCTGCCTGATTTACCTTTAAATATGTGAACCAGAAAAACTGTTTTCCTAAATAGCTGTCATCCGGAACAACGCTATAGAATATTAAGATTCTGTGAAGATGAAACATCGGTTTTCAACAACATATTCGATCGGTACGAACAAAGACCAAACGACTTAGAAGAGATAACTTTGGCTGAGTTTGCAGTTCGTTACGAAACCGTTTCATTTGCATTTTGGACTGATGATGACGGTGACATTGAGTTAAGGGATCAGGAAAACGAGAATTCTAGATACATTCTATTACGATATAATACAAGAATGCGAATCAGAAATCAGGCATAAGTTTTACGCACACGCTATTTTACATTAAACAGCGACCGGGAAGGGTTTTTCTACAGTTTGATTGTTTGTCACATTCCTGTTCGCAATGAAAGCGAGCTTTTTCAAGAGGGTAATGGGATGGTGTTTCTTACGTCGACAGTCACATTTAAGACCTCTTCTACCTAATTTATCTGTAGAGCAATTTGCGCATGCTGAACAAATCATACAAAAAGCACTTGTTTAAGCTTGCTCAACACTTTGCACGAAGATAGAGGCGTCGACAACGCTATAGAACAAAACATATACGCCGAGGATCAACTCAATATGCACCATAACGATAACATCGAAAATAATGATCCTACTGCTATGCCGGATGAAGTTTTTATAAGTGGAATTAGAAGCCTCAATATTCAGCAAAAAGATTTGCTAAAACAGGTGTCAGATTCAATAGACGGAGATATCAGGTTGGATGATAATAATTTACAACCTTTGCTATTATTTATTACGGGTGGAGCTGGTAGCGGAAAATCATTCTCTTAAAATGAATCGTTGAGCATATTAGACGCTGCTATGCTCCAACGGTAGATTATTTGCCGAAACCAAATTTTGTAGAAGTAGCGTCTTTGACGGGTGTCGCAGCACGGCAAATTTTTGAGGGTAGCTGTTGGAAATGCCTCGTATGCGTCGCATCAGAGACTCAACTCTCAACTGAGACTCAAAACCCACAAGGGAGGCAGCTTCATAAGCGCCCTGAAGGCATTATTGTATAGAACGCGCAGGCTGTCGTACGATTTTTTCGTATGCTTGACCCATAGGCTGCAAATGTAAAACGATTGGCAAAATGCCCTAAACAACGTCGCGTTTACTTCCGCAGTACAGCGCGCGAACCTATGAGCCAGCATATTAGCCCTAACAGACAAAGCCCTGCGCTCCCTATCTATATCAGTATCATCTACAAGCGTCTCGGTGACCCAGTGGCCCAGATACTTGAACTGCGAGACTCTTTTAAGGACACTGCCATTCAGCATGACCTGTGGGACAGTGTCATAAGTTCAATGGTATCCTACGAAAATTTGTGAATTATCCATTTACGTCTGCAGGAGTTTAAAAATAATAATATATTGTTTGGTGGTGTCCATATATTATTATTTGGCGATATTATGCAGTTACCACCAGTTAAAGGTCATTGGTGCTTCGAACAACCTTCGTGGTTAAGTGGAGAAATACATTTATGGCAGCAGTTCTCTTTCTGCGAGCTCACCATTAATATGCGTCAAAGCAGCGATGTGTAGTTTGTTGATTTACTAAATAATTTGCGGTTTGGAGAGCTTACAATCTCACAATTGCAAATTTTGTGTGAAAGACGGCGATTTGAACAGGTTGGTAATTTTGCAGATGGTACTGCGGTTAGAATTTTTCCATCGATCAGATTGGTAGATGACTATAACTCTAAAATGACGGAACAACTACAGCAGTCAAATCGTGTTTATACCTTACACGCTGCCGATGAGTCGAGAGAAGCCACCTACCTACGGAAAACAACCACCATCTAAAGTAATTCCGGCAGATGTAAATAACTGTGGTGGTTTGTTGCACGTGCTAAAAGTGGGTATTAGCTCGAGAGTAATGTTATGGCGTAACATTTCAGTTACTGAAGGTCTCGTCAACGGTGCTAAGGGGATTAATACGCAAGTTTAGGTGGCCTGCTCTTCGTCGTGATCAATTAGAAGCAGGTGAACTGCCTGATGCAGTTTGTATTAAATTTGACGATGACACTATTGGCACTAAAGTAAAAGACAGTGACGGCTTAGTTGAAATAGCACCTGTATCAGCAACATTTCAAGTAACAAAAGGCTATGGGGATGTTGAAAGAAGAATGATGCCAATAATACTGAGTTGGTCTGTAACACTGCATAAGCTTCTGGGCACCACTTTAAATAAAGTCGTAATTGATTTGGGAAAGAAAAACATTGCCAAAGGTCAAGTATATGTTGCCCTAAGTCGAGTGAAAACATGCGGTATCGTGCTTTGTGATTTAGAACTATATAAATTACTTAGCCGACCAATGATGAAAAGGTATTACTAGAAATGGAAAGATTAAGATGATTGTCTTAGTCTTTCCATTTAGATGTTTGAGTCTGCGAGTCATTAGGTACTTCATGCTGCAAAGCTTGATGCCCTTTCGAAAATTACAAGCCTTTGCCTTTGCTTTACATCAAGTACGGGGTCTGCTCGGACAAGCAACGACGATGTACCGCACCACAGCACACATATACACACATCATTACGAGAAATGGAAATACGAAGACGATTGTCTTACACGTCCACTTCTATCCAAGAACTGCTAGTAACTGCTGCGCGAAGTGAAAGTCATTTTCATACCCAAACCTGGAAAACGATCACACACAATGCAAGTTGTATAGACCTATAATCCTCACATCCTTTCTATTGAAGACTCTGTGATAGGCACATCCGAGATGTACCTCTCTGGGTAAAACCACTGCACAAACAACAGCATGCGTACTCCACAGGCAAATCAACAGAATCTGCGCTGCACAGCGTGGTTTCTAAAATTTATTGCGCAGTGGTCCACAAATATTCAGCACTGGCCGCCTTCATTGACATTGAGGGCGCCTTTGACAAGACCATGTTTAACAGCATAAACACGGCTCTCGACAGGCACAGCATAGACCCGACCCTGAGTGGCAGGACCACCAACATGCAGAAACTGAGAGCGGTTCAAGTCACAGTTAACGTCACTACGAGGGCCGTGGTTGGTAAAGGTTGTCCGAAAGGGGGCGTCCTTTCGCCGCTTCTATAGAACCTAGTAGACAGCCTCATCAAAACACTCAACGTCAAAGTTTACTTCACCGTAGGCTACGCGGATGACATAACTATAATAATAAACGAGACTCACGAAAACACTATGTAATCTCACGCGTCAAGCCCTGAAAATAGTAGAGGAATGGTGCAACAAGCACCAACTCTCAGTGAACCCCCACAAAAACCGAACTAATTCTCTTCACAAAAAAGTAAAAACCGACGACACTGCAGCTACCACGATTCTTTGGAACAACGCTAGCCTTTCAATAGAAACGAAATACCTGAGCATATATTTGGATATACAACTGAACTGGGCAAAACACACGAACTATATCACTACATAAGCCAGCATATCCCTGTGGCAGTGCAAGCGACTGCTGGGTTGGAATTGGGGGTTAGCCATACTGTGCGTTAGAAGAGATCTAGCCTTTAGCGACTGGTATACTGCCATTTGTGAGGTACCGGATCCTATTTTACGGCAAAGGTTTGCTATTTTTATTATGTGCTCCGAATTAAGTTTTCCATCCGCGGCAATAGAGCAGACTACATTCAGATGCAGCTCAATAGAAGACATCCACTTTTGAATCTCGGGCGTGGTGATGATCTCAGGTGGTGCCGCCACAGGTGAAGCAAAGGAGAGGTGTTGCCCCCTTGAATGCGAGGGTCTGTTTTCCATTTTATGCAAACACTAAATCACTTAAGTGGCAGTGGGCAGGGCACATTGCTTGCAGTACGGATGGCCGATGGGGCAGAAAGGTTCTGGAGTGCCGACCGCGAACCGGAAGAAACTGCGTTGGAAGGCCTCCCATCAGGTGGACCGATGAACTGGGGAAGGTTGCGGGGATCCGCTGGAAAGTGGAAATACGTCCCAGGAACTCATCGTATTTACAGGACATGATAAGTTTTGAACAATAATGCTACCAATCTTTTCCATTAGATCTTCAAAGCGAAGTTCCTGCTTGTCAGATAAGGTACTAAAAGTAGACAAAGTTACTAGCGTAATGTCTTCCCCACCTTCAAACTTCCTCTTTTTACGCTCTGTGATGTTTGTAGGTATTTTAGAAAGATCAGGCGCTGATTGGCATTGGTGCAAAGTTGCGTCGTTCGTCAGTACAGGCGCTAAGCTTTCGGTCGAAATTGTAGTTGGTGACATAGGTATAGATAATGGAGGAGATGTACGATTCTGAGGCATGATTCCGTAAAGACCACCACGTAGTTACCAGGAGAGCAGGTATAAAGGGAGGCAGAAGACAGTTTTTGTAGTAGCTCAAAAGTAGCAATCGCAGATTGACATCTTCGGTTCAAAAACAAGGCTGCATAACAATGCTTAGAAATTATTATTCGTCAATAGTTGGGATATTAAGCACCGTCAAGTACTAGGCGCGAAGAAAGTCCGTGGCAGTAGTGTTCGCCTAGAGTTACCCTTGCACGGGCGGGCCAGAGGCGCTTACCTTCAATTGGCTTCGTCAGTGAGCGATAAGCTCGCTGCGTGAGGTAGATGGCAGTATTCCAGCAAGATGGTCACACGCAGCAGGCCGGAGCACAGGATTTCGTTGTGTAGCGTAGCTTAGCTCCTTACGTTAATGCACTTCTAATTTTTTACTTTCAATTTAAATAATAAATACTAATTTAATAATTAGAATAAAAACTGTGTGGGGTCCAAAAACACGTCAGCTCGTAATCGTGGTCCGGGAGGAAGGGGAACTGAAGGGGGCTGTTGCCAGTAAATGTCGATTTTAATGATAAGTGATTCATGCAACGCCTGTACGCTCCTTTAAGTTGTATAGCATTAGGATTATCGTTGTACCCCCCGTGCTTTCTTATTAAGCTAAAAAATAGCTCCAAATGATCTTGAGACAGGCGGTACATCGAAATGTACTTCAATTTAGAATCCGACTCAACTAAATTTTGATAGAGGATTTTTAAACTCTCCAAGCACTGTGGTATTCATTCCACATTTCTTAGTCTATTTACGTTTTATAACACACTTTACAAATCTCATCTTCATAACTTTTGAAATTGTATCAACTCATGTTACTAATTTTTATGTATTCTTTGATAATATAAACACCTGAAAAGCATACGATTTGTTTTAACATCCAAAAACTTAATTTTACTGCTAATTTGTAAAAATCATGAATTATTTTATACTGAAATTTTTATCTGATATGACATATGTCTGTCTATTTTATTTTCTTAAGCCATTGACATAACATACCATGGACCACCTAACCACCACCTACCACCTTCGGACTACCTAGACCTTCCCTAAGCTAGTTGTACATTATTATAAGGGCAGCGACAGACTGCCCCTCCTCTGTGAACCGTTTTTTATTCGTTCTGGTCCAGCTTCAAAATTTAAAAGCTGACGTCCGTTTTTTCCTCGTTTTGATAGCCGTTCTAAATTTCAAATTCAAATCTCAATTAAGAAATCAAGACCATTTTTATTTTCACTTTATTTTTTGGAGAAATGGCTCGCTTGTATCCGGATTGATTGAATCTGCGAGAATTCAAAATATCGAATATATTATTGAAAAAAATAATGAACTCGAATGTAGCACTGCTTTCTGAAAAATAACTACTATGTAATACTTCATTGCAGAGTGTCAGTGATTTTGCGACACTTCGGCTTAGTAATTGTGTCGCTAATTTTACCTTCATTATCTGGTTTTTAAAGTATATGTGTCTGTAGGTTAATTTATTAGCAAAATTTAGCTGCTGATTTGTTTGGAGTTTTAAGAGCCGAATCAAATATTTCCATTCGATTCGCTGATGCTTCTCATTGAAAATTGTCTTTTTTTTTTCAACCACGTTTCTTACTAATTTCATCATATGACACGCGTCCAAGAATACTACAATATTTACTTTTGTAACGGGGTGGGCAAAAGTGGTTTTCAATTGACCTGTACTACTTATGTCGCAACCCAGAATGTTCGCAGCTTTTATGTTCGTGGGATTCATCGAATATGAGAGCTTCAACATTGACACCAACGGAATTACATTTTTCGAGACAAATATTGACAGTATTTGCTATAAGTTCATTAGTAAAACCGTACACTAAAAAATAACTGATTGGTATTTGCCAATTTTCAGAGAGACAAACAAGCATCATTACAAAAGCTTTAGTAGCTTTCTTTTCCATATCCCATGTCAACGTGGCCAACATTTCTTTCGCCTTTCCATAATTTGGCCTGTCGAATGTTCATCTCATCAAAAATTAGACAGCATTCAATATTTTCTGACAAAGTATCCCTTTTGAGTTTTAGCATTTTAAACGATTCCTGTGTGAATGCAGGTTCGCCGTTAATGGAGCTATACCTATAACAAAGAGTACAATTAAACCTATGAAGTAAGAAAAATATGCGTCCGGGTTATAAGTACTATGTAACTAGTTTATTAACTTGCCATTTGGTCAAGGTTCGTGGGTGAGGAAGACAACAATCAAATTTTCTTCGCATATATATATAGGCAGATGGCGAGTAAAAATTTAAGGTCATAGTAAACTTTCGAAGGGCGGGTGGATAAGATGGTCGCATTTTTTTAGTTGGTTTATTTCTATATCTACCGTATTGGTTTTTAAACACTTGTAGTCTATACAGCTCTGTTATTTCGGTATTTGTTCCAAGAGCAGACTCAATTTCTTCGGTGATATACTGCTTCTGTTTCAAATCTTTGATTATATATAGTAGTGATTTGTTTTTTCTCTTTAACCTAGCATTCTGCTTCTTTAAATTTTTTATGTTTTTTGCTGCAACACTTTGACGTTTTTCTAATCTATCAATCCTTTTTTTAGATGTACTTTCCTTGGCGTGTCAAATATTGAATTGAGATCGCTAATGTCAACATCAATTTCTTCTACTTGTGGACTTTGTGTTGGCGCTGAAAACCGGAGTTCTTCATTCTTACAAACCTGTAAATAATTATAAGATTTAGTATGGATAGGATTCTGATAATGGAGAACAAGCAAAGAATATAATCGAATCTCGATAAGTTAAAACACAAGGAAAACAAAAAATATTTTAAGTTAAGGTTTTTAATTTATCAAGGGTTTATCCTTTGGGCCTTGAGGGGAAGGGAGCGCATTATTTTTTGAAATTAATAGGTTTTTAAGTTGTTGAGGTTTGAGTTATCGAGGTTCTCCTGTATTTAGTTTTATTGCAGATGAATAGATATGCGTGAGGCCAACATCTTAATCTTAAATCGCGGTATAGCCGATCCTTTTATCCTCCGGCGTCCGGCTTTTGAAATATCAACATATGTGTCATAAAAATGAGCAGAGCATACTCCTGTGTATTTATTAGGCTTGAAATAAGGCTCCTTTCGTTGTTCCCTAATAATACGACTCCAAACCTCTTTACGTGTTGGATCATTTGGAAATCTGTAATTTAAAAATTATTTGAATCGTAATTTGTCATCGCATATTTGTCTATACGTCCATACTTTTACTTACTTATATTATAAATACGAAAGTTACAGCTTTCACGACTAACTTACTGTACCGATTTCGATTAAATGTAGTACAGGCTAAGCTTGATCCCCAAGAAAGGATATAGATAAGCTACTTTTAATCCACTTGCAACCGCGATAACCGAAATTCAAGCGGACGCAGTCGCGGGCGAAAGCTAGTAGTTTAAAAGTCATCTCCTAAGTCTCCTATCCATTTTCACCGGAAGGTTTTTGACGGCATCAGCTTTCTCAGTTTGCGAGAAGAAAATAAACCAACATTTCAAAATATTTTAAGAACAAAATTTTCTGTTTCAGTTAGGTATGGTTTCTAAGCTTCTTATTTTTTGTACTCTTTTTGTTTTACCCTTATTGAATATAAAAAAAATATTTGATACGAAAATTCAAAATTACTTTCACTAAGTTCCTAAGACAACAATGAAACAAATAAAATTTACGTCCGTACAACGTTACTTCGTTCACTTCGCGGGTTCAGTAGCGGCCACACAATGGCCGCCATTGTGGAATTCGGAAGTAATATATTTATCGCTTGAAAATGTGTTTATTTAATAACTCAATGATAACAAAAGTAATGTAAGGTTACTTACCGATGATACGATATCCCATGTTTCTTTATAATCTTTGTATCGTAGTTTTTGCAGCCTTTTACCACACAACTAGGCATTATTATGACAAGCAAATACTCGCTCACTCCCGCCACAGATAACTATATACTAGTCAGAGACACGCACCACACGGACCACTGTCAACTGAGTCGCGTTGGTCCTATACTGCAATTTTATGACCAGCGCGCTGGTGCCATTTAGTTGCGCGGTTGGCCTGGTCCTTACGCAAGTAATATATATGTCAAGTCAATGCAGACGCAGCTATTCTTTAACACCCAAAATAACTTTAAAGTTATGCTGTAAAACATTGGTAACCACTATATCAATAAAGATCATGAAGGTATTCTATAATTTAATGCACAGAACCACTTCTTAGATAAAAGCCATAAGTACAATGTGATATTCTTCTATTTATATTTCAAATCACAACAACCGTTGTTACCACAAAATTCGCAATATGCAAAAGCTGTTCCTAAATTGTAGTCTTAAATCTTCATCATCATATCAGCCGAAAGACATCCACTGCTGGACATAGGCCTACCCCAAGCGTCGCCACATTGACCGGTCCCGTGCGTCTCGCAACCAGCGGATCCCCGCAACCTTCACCTGGTCATCGGTCCACCTAGTGGGAGGCCTTCCAACGAAACGTCTTAAATCTTACTCGGTTGCAATTCAATTAATAGGTTTGCGAGGGATGATAAGTCGTCACCGTTTTTAGGGTGCAAATTACATTTAAATATACACAACATAAAATTACGAAGTATTCCCATTTGAGCACCAATCAATATAATAGCTTGGTGCTCAAAGGCGACCAAAAAATAAATTATGACTTTATTCCCAATTGAGCACCTACGGTAGCTTCTAGTGATAGAATGTAAAATCAAACATATCGATAAAAATTGACAGTACTTTATTTTTATTATTAATATAACAATCAGCCATAGGGTTTTTTTTTTTGGTCCACACCTACTTAAACCAATATAACAAATTACATTCCTTGTAACAAGAGTAGTCTTTACGCTTATTTTTTTAGTTAAATAATATTTCATAATAATACTTACATATATAATACAAGTAAAGATTTTGTATGTTTTAGAAACAAATATGAACTCTATATCAGTTATAGAAACTTTTGGTTGTAGTAATATGGTAAAAAATTAATAAATATTTTTCTAAAATTTAATCTATCACCATTTAACACGAAAATAGATTAATAACGCTTGCTTAGGCCCAGTTTCTCAGCCGCCTGTTACATTTCAAATTAGCTGACAATTTGTCACAAATTATCCAACCGTCAGTTGTCAACTTCGGAACCCTTCGTTCGTACGCGAGTCCGACTCGCACTTAGCCGGTTTTTTGTATTTTATTAACATACAAAAAAACTATTTTTGATAATTGTGTCAAGTTTTTTTTGTCTTCCTTTAAAAATACCGCGGGAAAGTGTAAAAAAAATACACACCTAATGCAACATTGCTCATCGTCCATTAAAAATAGCCTGACAATTTTTTATAAGTGTTGTTCTGATTATTTATCTCTTAGGATTATTTATGTAAAATTTTAACAGGATCTGTCCAGTAGTTTTGGCGCCAATTGAATGCATTGCGTTGCAGCAGACAAACAGATAAACAACATAAAAAAAAATATTCAGTGACCTTCATACGAGTATACCCCGTATATCTTACTCTGCTTTTACTTTTTTTCAAAAATATTTAATGTACGGTTTTGACGTCTCTACGATTTTATTATATACTAAGCTGACCCGGCAAACTATGTTTTGTCATAAAAACACCAAACATTCATCGGTTCAGCTGTTCTCGAGATTTGCGCTTAGCAACACATTTAACGATTAATTTTTATATTATAGATATAGATTTGCAAAGAATACGAGACACGTAAAAAAGTGCCGAAACAGTTTTGTTTCATTCGTCATATTTCGGGCTATTCGAGATATTCCGACGAACGGTAAAGGTGGCGCGCGCACTGCCTACGTATAATACGGCCCTCTCAACTTAACTACTCTTCATAATAATATGAAAACACCGATTTCTATTGTTAGTGTTTCATCCAGCCTACAATTGGATCGGGGATAGATAAAATAAAAGTTGAGAAAACTTATTGTGCTATCACTACATATTATAAGTCCCTCGCCGCGTCTGTTCGCGATAAACTCAAAAACTACTGAACGGATATTCATTCGGTTTTCATCAAAAGACATTGTGAATCATGGGGAAGATTTAGGGGTTTAATTTGTTAAGATTTTGTGTCTTACCGACACCCAAGTGGGCGAAGCCACTGGCAAAAGTTAGTTAACAATAAATGATTAAGTAAACTTTTATGGTTATGATGATAATTATGTAGGTAATTATCAAATGATAACATTCTGCAATAAAACTGCTGATTTTTATCGATATGATATAGGTATTATACACTAGAAGCTACCCATCACTAGAAGCTACCGCACCGTAGGTGCTCAATGTGGAATAGTCATAATTTATTTTTTGGTCGCCTTTGAGCACCAAGCTATTATATTGATTGGTGCTCAAATGGGAATACCTTTGGTGCTCTTAGCATAGGTGCTCTAAAAATAGGTGCTCAAATGGGAATACTTCAAAATTACGTAGTACAACTGAAAAAAAACAAAACACTACACTTACGTGAGATTATCTAACTTCTGAACTGAAAGAAAACCTCTAGAAACTTGTTTCAAATACTTTAATTTAATCAGACACACGTACGTGAACACTTTGTTTTACAACTTTCTGCTCGAGAGCTAACGAAAAAACCCAATTTTTACAAAATATATGACATTCATTTTATTCGCTGGAAAACCGTGACAAAAAGTGCGTGCTGGCGCGCGAATGTAAAGTCAATTGATGGACGATTACTAACTATAAACTTGTTTAAATTAGTGTAATTAAAATAGTTTAGTTGTTTTCGAGATAATTTTGATATATTAAATCATATTCTAATATTTAAACAAATTATCAGCGATTTGTTATATTAAAGTAAGTATATTACATTCTATCAGTACATAGAACTAGACTACCGTACTAGTCAAATTGAGTACTAATAAACTCTTTAAATATCTGTATTTACATCAATTGACGTTGAAATATTTAGATTTATTTTGTAATTGCTTACAATAGATACAGAATAAAATTTTATAGGAATAACAGATGGAATTGTTATTCCTATAAAATTTTATACTGTAAACAATAATACAAACAGTCAAGCATTCAAAAGGAGTCTGTCAAAAAGTAATTTTTCTCAAACATGCTTGGAAATGTGAGCATTATTTTGACAACCTTCTTCGAGATAAATCGGAATTGCTGTACTGGCCAAATACATGCGCGCAGCGGCCGGCAAAAGTTGTATGAAAATCCATATCTGTCGTGTCTAGCGGCCAAATAAATTACATAGTAAACTCATATCTGTCGTGTAATTTAAAAATGGAACGATCTTTTACTCCGAAACATCGAAACCAAGGAGGTAACATATCAAAGGTTTTATTTAAATTTCGAACTGGCTTGCAAATAGAAAGCTGTTTATTGAAAAAAAAAACAAATGAACATTTTAACGCGGGCATAATTATTGTTACTCGTTGTTCGTCATTGATTTTGAAAAGTAATAATTGTATTTGACAAAATGAGTTCTAGGTAATACTTAGTTTTAATTTCCGCGCATTATTTGAGAAAAGTACTATACAAGCCTTGGCCACAACTAGGCATTGATGGACTTACGTATGTGTGCCACGTTCGTCCATCAATGCCTATTTTGCTGGCCGCTGCAGTAATGTACTATATATTATAATAACAATTGTCTGTTAATAAATTTCGAATCTTATTTTTAAATTGATTTGTTGTCATGCTTTACTATGTATAATAAAGCTTATTATACATAGTAAAGCACATTAGTAAAGCAATTTTACAATAATCAATATTTTTCTATTTCAACATTAAATTTGGAACGTAAAGAATCATGCCAGGATGCTTCAAATAACATGCCAATACATCGTCAAATTAATAAAACCTCTTTCTTGTTCTTCTTCATTGAAGTAGAGAAAAAAATCTAAAGTGCCCATTTTTTTGCAAAAGAGTTTATATAGATGACGTAAACATTTTGTATTTAATTTTTATTGTTTTCTCATCCTACCTAAAAACAAGTAATCAAGCTATTATTCAATCATTTTGTCACACACAAGACTGAACCATCTAAATACTTAGATGGTTCAGTCTTAACAATAAGCTATATCAGTGTCATCGTGTTTTTGTATATGTATGGATTCACTCATTAAGAGTTTTATTATCGGCTGTTAAAAGATCTTCCAGGAGTGACGAAAAACTTGAACGTTAGGAGTTTCTTGAACAGTCACTTTCAT
Source organism: Anorthoa munda (assembly GCA_945859665.1). Lineage (NCBI taxonomy): Eukaryota > Metazoa > Arthropoda > Insecta > Lepidoptera > Noctuidae > Anorthoa > Anorthoa munda. Next base: position 5,013,876 of record OX243894.1, on the reverse strand, counting down.
AGATATGGTCAGTTTCTTGTCCCGCTTCAAACCATGGCTTTTATTACAAGCTTTTAGTTAATTTCACCTGTCTGGCAAGCTTATTATGTATCTTGCAAGAGCAAAACGATAGCAATTATTGCGCAACAATTTCTCTTCTATCGCGAATTCAAATAATGTATCAGCGATAGCAAAACCATAGCAATTTTTCGACTGTGCTGCCTCTATGGTTATATTAGTTAACAAAAATGTTTATTTGAACACATTTAATCGCGATTAACCCGAGCAAATTTGTCTTTCAAATTATTTTTACTTTTTCTCTTGTCGTTGTTCGATTTCCAACCGCTCCCAAATTACTAAGTACAGAAGTTTTAGAGTCTGGAGGATATTTTTCGAAATAATTGCATTGACAAACAGTGAGCGATTAGCAAATAATTGGTTACGTAATCCCGATGTTTATACATTATATAGCGATCGATCGCGCGATGAATGCGCGATCGATGTGCAATTATTGCTGATTGCTGTTACATACGTAATAAGCCTACCGGTGTCTGTGTGTATGTAATCAAAGCTTAAAAGTTTAATTTGACTACTTCCCGTTTTTCGTTTGAGCTGAAATTACGACTTTATTACCACGCCTGTGTCCCCTGAAAGGGTGGATACCTATGCAGCTTAGTGCTAGTTGGTTCAGTGTGATACCGAGAACCTTTTACCGTGGATGACATACAACTTTTTTATTTTTATATTAGTCCATACTGTCCCACCGCTGGGCAAAGGCCTCTGCCTACATACAATTATGACTAGTTTAATAAATAGGTTCATTTGCCGTTTTGACAATAGGTTTGCCCATGGATATCGAAATTTAGTTGTACTATGATGTGCTCCTTTGCTGTCCACTTCAGAGCATACCTACAACACCTACAAGCGTGATGTTACGTGGATATGGGAGTGATTATATGTAGCTTACAAATGCGGTGATAATTCCAGAAATCTTGGTTCTTGCTCCTTTTATTACTGGGTTTTATGGTGGGTTTTTTGCATATAGCCTGATAGCAAACAAAAAATACAATCGTAACAGTTTTAGTAGGATTTTCAAATTGAGACATTAATCTTTTCCTCTATATCATAAGTGCAATTGATAAAACCTCAAAAATAAAAGAGATGTGTCAATTAACAAGTTTAAAAAAAAAGTTAATTAAAAAAATCAAAATACCCGACTGCTTAAAAAGCGAACTAAAAAGACGTAAACAAGAAGAAAATCATGCTGTGCAGTCGGAGGATACATATTCGCGAGCTGGCTGACCAAAACCAGATGTATCCTCCGACTGCACAGCATGATTTTCTTCTTGTTTACGTCTTTTTAGTTCGCTTTTTAAGCAGTCGGGTATTTTGATTTTTTTAATTAACTTTTTTATTTATAACTTTTTAGTTAACATTTTTTTCGAATTAGGTACATTTAAATATATAAGTGTTATATATTTTTGAAATCGCCTCTAAAAACCCTTTATTTTGATACCCCACACGATGGGTTTGCAAGAAAAAATAAAATTGGCCCCCCACAATATGGCGCCCAAAAGCCGCCATTTTTCTATTTTCCAATTTTAATGTAGCCTATGACACTCGCAAGGTTAAGACGAATCGATTGACGTATGAATCATCAAAATCGGTCAACGCGTTTGGTCTCTGGAACGCCATATAGGAACAAACATACATACATACATACATACATACATACATACATACATACATACATACATATATACATACATACATACATACATACATAGACTGATAAACACATTACCCTCCTTCGGCAGTCGGGTAAAAAGGTAGCAATCAATTTTATGTTTCTTTTTTTATTTTAATGCTCCTAATGTGTTGTTTACGTGTCGGGTTTTTACCTAATCCTAAACAAACCATAAATTATGCTGTTTTCTTTTATTAGAACAAAATTATATTTATGCGGATGCTTCATTGATAAACAAATTATGTACAGGTTTAATCTTATCATGTTCTTGACATTAACCGACATAGCCCGTAGAATTTCCAAACTTAGGTAAATGCCAGTGGGCAGGGTACATTACTCACAGAACGGATGGTCCATCGGGCGATATTTGGAGAAGGCCTGTGTTCAACAGTGGACATATTGCGGCTTCAATGAGATAATGATGTTTTTGAACATTTTTGTTTGAAATAATCACGCCTACTGAAGGCGTAGATAGGTGAGTGGGTACCTACTCCCACATTTTACCAGTTATTTAATTTTTACCCGACTACGGTGGTGCCAAAAGGAGGCGATTATGATTTTAACCGGTATGTTTCTGCGGGTTGTTTACACAACAATACATTATAACGCAAGGCAAAGTGGCATACGACCCCGGTATTCTATAAGAATATTTGCTTGTTTCACACTTTTCTGAGCGCTATTTTTGTGTATATGAACGCATTCCCGTCATCATTGACGCGGTGGCCGCAGGGGAGGAGTGTCGGTATAGCGTTGGCTGCTCTCTCTATCCCCTGTGGCTGAAAACTGGTAGGTGGCGGGTATATTTTAAGGATTCTGTTAAAACTATTATAGATTAATGGACCAATGGAGTGGGCAAACCGTTGACTAAAATTAGTTTTAAATTGCTTACTTCTTTCGCATAATATATCTTTTCTTCCTTTTTGGAGGAGTAGTGGGTTGGATGATTGATTGTACAATGTTTTTTTAAGTATTTCTGTTCTTAGTGTGTACACGTTTTTTAATTAATCTCTCTTTGCTATTGCTGCTACCAATGTAGCAAATTCTGTATTTTAGCCTGGTCTAGTTTGAATAGGTTAGTGAGTTCAACGTGATCTACGACAAAAGCTTCAAAGCCAAAGCCGAGCGCAAGTATTGTTCCATATCACATTTTTGACACCCGACGTACACTTATTTCCATTAGAAAGAAAATCATTTACATTTTTCTGACTGCGTGGTCTAACAGTTTTTGACCGAGTCTCCAGTCATTTATCATAGCATTTACTGCGCCAGTTTTCATTTAAACTAGGAGTGTGACAAAAATCAGTTTTTACCATATCTTATTTTTCATCGTTCCCGTGAATGTTTCTTCTTTATCTAAGTTAAAATTACACAATGCAGATTTTACTTCTCCTGATAAATATTGTATATGTCTTATTATAAAATCATCTACACTCATTATTGTTTTTGTTGTACCTAGCGACAAATGTTTGACATTTTTAAAATAGCTCTCCATATTACTGCTACTTAGGATTTCTGATTGGATTTTATAAATGTGAATCATTACATTTGACCAGAGCGGCAACTTTTCTAGTAGATGTCTTAAACATTTTATAAAACTCGGTAAATAAAAAATATTATAGTAACCGGATTTTTCTTTAGCTACAATGCAATCGTTAAAACGTTCGTGCTATGAAGTACAACACAAAATCATCAGGTTTTGTAACTGATTTTTTATCAAATGTAGTGGTCGAGTCTATATTATTTAGTTATTGTAATTCGTCATGTAGAACAACAGTTTATGTTCTATGTCAATCATCTAAGTCCTGTGTGTTCTCTAGCACAATCTTCCTTCTTTGCTTGCATGGTCTGGTTACAATGGGTAATACCGTGAAACCGCCGCGGCTGTCCGCCACCGGACGCTCATCTGGGGATAACCCCTTATACTTAGGTGTACCACCGCAGAAATCGAACCAGCACATGGGTGCCAGACGACCACTCGCCTCCTACCACTTTTCGGCAACAGGGGATAAGGTCCGCCATCAGAAGGTGGCAGCCTCGCCCAGGCCGCGGAAGGTAGGGAGAGCGGCGCACCTTAACACCGGCACTCCTTACCCGCCGCGACTTCAAACCCTAAGCCGCGATATCGTATAGGAGACCCCGTACGACATCGCGGCCCGCCTCAGTTGCGATGTCGCCTCTGTTACCAAGCGGCATCGCAACCTACTTGTTGGCCCGATACGTCGTCGGCTAAATCGGCAAACGTCCTGACGGGCGGGCCCTCCTCGGGTTCCTGTTCGCTTCACCGTGAGTGACCAAGCCACGGCTACTGAGCCCCTCCGCCCGAAAATGCGGCAAGCCACCGGGGAAAATTCGGGTATCATCAGATTATATTCTTAAACCTTGTGAGAGTTTGTATTATTCTGCTATTGCTACTAATTCTGCTACTGCTGTATAATTGTTAACAAGTGGCTTTAAATCATTAACGTGGAAAGTTTTGATGATAACATCTACATTGTTTTTTATTCCTTATTCTTTATTGCACAAAAAACATAAAATAAAGATACAAATACAATGGACAGCTATATATTTTATTGTGTTTTTTTTTCAAGTTTTTTGGTGTTCTGTAATCAGTTTTCTACTTTTATCCGATATGTACCGTAAATCGATAAAGCTTCGACCCAGGCGATCTATAGATTTACTGTCTCCTGTCGTTTAGTGCTTGCTAGCGCCACTACGGAGCTCCTGGGTTCGATTCCTAGGTCGAGCAAGGTGTTGTTGGGTTTTTCTGGCGGGAATTTGTCAGTAGCAGTACGGAGTTTGTATTTGTACCCAGTTGAAGGCAAACTCGCCAAATGTGGACTGGCAAAATGTGACATTAACTTAAATGGATCGATAAAGTCAATTCCTCGTTGTAACATTTATATTTCAATTTCTTTAACTTATAAGACAGATCTGTTGCTAGGGAATTTGTTGCAACACTTCTGCCGAGCTAAAACACTAGGAAGTCTTGACGGGCAAGCGTTATTTTCCTGATACAATAAGACAGTTCCTGAAAACGCTTGCCCGTCAACAAAGCACTATACCAAACCAAAATAACAAAGTGGCTAAAAAGGATATCACTGTTAACCCCAAAACTGCAAGTCGCTTGGCAGCTTTTAAAATTAAATCTAAATCTGCCTAGCCTTTTCCCAACTATATTGGGGGTCGGCTGCCAGTCTTACCGGATTCAGCTGAGTACCAGTGTTTTACATGGAGCGACTGCCTATCTGACCTCCACAACCAAGTAACTGGGTAACACGGAACCCCTTGGCTAGACTGGTGTCAGATCTCAAGCTTCTGACTACTCGTAACGACTGTCAAAGATCTACAAATGACAGCCGGGACCAACGTTTTAAAGTGCTTTCCGAGGCACGGAGGAAACTCGGTATGTTGAAATGGTCACCCATCCACGAACCGACCTCGTCAAGCGTTGCTTAACCTTGAAAATCGACCCGTGCGTCTGTTATTATTTAGCCACGAGCTCCTCAAGCAGGCAGCTTTTAAAGTTAAACTTATTAATAAATTACCAATTTTGTCAATCCATGCTTATCCTAATCATCTATATGATGATTTTTTTAATATATACTGTAGACAATTTAATTCCACTTTTATTCCCAAGACTATCTCGGTTAATAGTAATGCTTCATTCGGTGATTGAGCTACCATTGGTATTCATAAAAGTAGAACACGGCTTTATGAGCTGTACAGTGAAAGTACTTATGTAAACACTGCTGAATTTAAATTCTGAGTTGAGCTGCACGGTTATTGACAAATGCCTGCACTGACTGGACAGGTCCACTCAATCTGGCTGGTTCTTTCCTCAAAAGAGCATTTCAGACATCAGTCTACATGGTCTTCACATGATCTAACCAAGATTAATCTGGAATTCTGGACTTTAAAAGAGACTGTGACCTCTGAGTTTGTTTCGGCCTTTCTTCTCAGAGTAGTCAGACAGGAAACGCCGACCTCATCTAGTTTTAGAAAATATGATCGACATGTAAAAGTGTTTGTACAAACCAACTTACAGAAATAAAATCATTTATCATTTAACACTACAACAATGTAATTTTTGACATCCAAAAAGTGCTAATTCTCAGAAGACTAAATTTTTTTTTTTTTTTTTTTGCTATTTCTATTTACAGTGTCTTTATCCGTCGGTGCTCCGTCGACCAATTGAAATTTGACCAATTGGTCTAAGGGGAAAATTACATGTTTCCATCGTCCAATTACCAACTGGGCTATGGAGAACACTGGACGTAAACCAAAACTAAGTTCCATTATAACCCTGAGTTCACACCAGTTTTCTCTACTTTGAGTTCAAAGAAGCCTTTATTGATATATTTTTAAGCACTGCTGGCAAGAAATAAACTTCCCATCATGGTTCAAGTTCGGAGCAGCCTCGGCTGCCTACTAGATCGATGGAGGCTGGAACACGAGTGGTAAGCCTTTCGAATGTTTAGGTATTTACCCTTTTCAGTTTCATCACTACTGCACTAAAAACGGTGTAGGAAAACATCGTGAGATAACCGATATGTCCTAAAACCAAAAATTCAAAGACATGTGACATCCACCAACCCGCACTAGGTGGTGGATTCAAGCCCTTTGGCTCTCAGCTCATTCAGCTTCAAAATCGGCCAACGCGTTTGGTCTCTAGAACGCCACATAGGAACAAACATATATACATACATAGACTGATACACACATTACCCTCCTTCGGCACTCGGGTAAAAAACAGCACCGATCCGTGCCTTGCGCATCAGAAAGCCGCCAAACTTTAGGGCGGCCAAGAAGTTTGGCGAGAACTATAATCTAGAGATTATAAGGCATAAATTAACATGCATTTCATTACTATACGCCACAATTTGTGTGTTGGGCCTATTCCCCATACAAAAAAATCCTCGTATTCAGGTACAACATAGTTGAAAAAAAAGGCTAGGCATATAATGATTTATTCCAGCTTGAATCAGGAGTGCAAGTATCTTAAGTAAGCACTTAAAAAATTCAATATGTAAGTTATTATTGATCAAAATCTAAATCTAGAGTAATTAAAAACGCCTTTAATGAAGTATTAGTTTTAAGAATGATAATCTGTTCTTAACTAATTTTTAAAACTTTACTCAAATAATAAAAACTCTATGCGTCGGGCTGACGTTGGAGTTAAAAATTAAAAAAATACAGAAAAGTAAAAAGCACTAGTAAAAAAAAGTTACACTTTCCACACAGTTTGGCTGCTTGGAAAACGCTCTTTTCGAGGACATGCATTGTAAATGAATTTAACTGTCTTGGATCCCGCAACGAAATTAATCAGAAAAGAATGACGGAGGAGTAGGAAAAAGTATAAATTTCCACTTCCCTCCATATCAAGCAGGAGACAGAACAAACAAGGCCAATAAAAAAAAACCGGCCAAGTACGAGTCGGACTCGCGCACGAATGGTTCCGTACCATTATCGCAAAAAACGGCAACAAAATCACGTTTGTTGAATGGTAGCCCCACTTAAATATTCATTTTATTCTATTTTTAGTATTTGTTGTTATAGCGTCAACAGAAATACATAATCTGTGAAAATTTCAACTGTCTAGCTATCACGGTTCATGAGATACAGCCTGGTGACAGACAGACAGACGGACCGCGGAGTCTTAGTTATAGGGTCCCGCTTTTATCCTTTGGGTACGGAACCCTAAAAAAAAAATGCCTGCCCTGAAAAAATAAATGGCAGAAATTTTCACAGATGATGTATTTCTGTTGCCGCTATAACAACAAATACTAAAAACAGAATAAAATAAATATTTAAGTGGGGCTTCCATACAACAAACGTGTTTTTTTGCCGTTTTTTGCGATAATGGTACGGAACCCTTTGTGCGCGAGTCCAACTCGCACTTGTTTTTTTTTGCTGATCTTTCTTGATCGTACCATTTTCATCAGTACCGTTTATATAAAAGTATTTACTTCATCGTAGTCCGTTAACTATTCGAGATATCTTATACCCGTGACATTACTTATTAAGGCGTTTCAGTGATCATCTGTGGTCATCTTCATCAGTGCTACTTCACCAAATTATAATTTCTGAGTGCAAATGATTGTATTGTTGATGAAAATACAAAAATCACTATATGTATGCCTATAATATTTGAAGAATTCCCTCGATTTTCATGGGATCCCATAATCAGACTCTGATTTGGTGACATTGGGACCACCTCGGAAGTATATCCTTTCATAATTTTTTTTTCTAAATCGGTCCAAAATTGAAGGAGAAATCGGTGATTTTAAGAGATATAAAAACAATTTCGCATGTCCTGCTGATGACAGAGTTGTCTCTTAGTTCGATAGATGGCGTTGGGATCGAATTAGATCGCGCTAATGTTTTGTTACAACGGATCACATATAAGCGTCAGGGAAAAGTTAATTATTGCCTCGGGCGGGTAGAGTAAGCTCGCCCGCCCACTACCTAGGCCTACAAGGCCGCTCAAAATGAGTATGTGCCTATGTGCCCGTAGTTACGGGCACGCAATGAAACTGCGGGACAAAGGCTTAGCCTATAGCCCGCCCGCCGCACCCCATACGGGGTAGTAGCGATTATCTTAATTATTGCAACTGGGCCCATAACCTCTTGTTAGAGTATATTTTTGCAATAGATCGAGCCCTTTGGTCCGATCTATCTATATCGACTGCATATATTATTTACTAAGGGTGCTAATTAAAAAGGCTTCTTTTTAATATCATTATTCGCCCCCAAAAATGTATGTTGCCTTCTAAATTACTAAGTCAGCCACAATTAACGAGCATCTAAATAATACTATGTTAACTACTAGTTATCTTCTATGTAAACCACTCTAAATACAACTCAGCATGATGGTTATTTTTTAGCATCTAAATTTTTAACATGCATTCTAACAGTAAATTTCTAAAATACTATTAAATGACATAAAAAAATATATTTATTTAGCTTCTAATTTTTGAACTCAGTACGTTTAAAATGTAACTCATCCCATATTAATTGATCGTAAAAAATTTGCAAAAAAGTTCATCAAATAGTATATTGGCCACTAATATTACCAGAAGCTATTGAGGAGAGACAAAATAAAAGACTTTATTTTTGAAAAATCAATTTGTTTATTGAATCACCATCATTTTAGGTAGGTAAATGTTATTTTAATAATTCAATTTAATAAATATACACAAATATTTTTTTTTTATATATTGGTTTTAATATAGAATAGGAGCAAGTTGATTAGTATTTATGCGACAGAGTAGACGGAGCCCCGCTGCGCGGGGCTCCTATTTCTATATGCAGGGTTTAAAGTATGCAGGGTCCGTGTCGGGGTGCCCTAAGCTCCCGAGCTCGCTACGCTCGCTCTTGGACTTATTCATTGACCGTCATTTATTATTTTAATGTTTACATTAGTTTTAATATAGAATAGGTGCAAGTTGAATTAGTATTTGTGCGACAGAGTCGACGGAGCCTGTGATCAACTCAACTCGTCCTCACATGAATCGAATTGCGCTCTCTGATTGGTGCAAATGGCCGGTCGCTGTCGTCTCGCGTACTCGCGCCAAATCATGCCGTGGCTATTTTCACGATAAAAGAATATGATGTATTGTTTTACATGCTATGTTATAATAAATGATGCTTTCTGTAGAAGCTTGAATTATATTTTTTAGGATATTGCGTTGAAGCTGTAAAACGTAAAATGGTGACAAGATGTAAAATCCGTGGCCGAGTTAGTAAATTACGTGACAATGTATAAATAAGAAGGACAAGTCACAATAATTGATGATCTTTACTTGACGCTTTCTGTAGAATATTAAGTTGGCGTTGCAAAAAAGACGAATTAGTTTATTAGAGGCTATGTCATTTTCCCGTTGCTTAGTTATAAAATTAGAAGTTTAATCACGTGTCCAATAAATAATTTTGTGGCTAGACTTATAATTTCCCATTTACTAATAGTTACAACAAGTTAACAACTATAACTGTCACACTATAGAGATGGTAGATCTCGGTTTTTTGCGCAAACGGTTATGTAACCGGTATACAGTTTTCATATCGATATCGAAAACGGTTTCCAGATATCGATATCAGTAGTACAGTTTGCAAAAGTTAACATGTTATTTAGTTATATTTTATTGTAGACTATCTGACCCGACAAACTTTGTTTTGCCATAAAAACACCAAACATTCATCTATCCTACCTACCCTACCTTACCCTATCTCACCCAACCTTACCCTATCTTACCCTACCTTACCCTACCTTACCCTACCTTACCCTACCTTACCCTACCTTACCCTACCTTACCCTACCTTACCCTACCTTACCCTATCTTACACTACCTTGCCCTATCTTACCCTACCTTTCCCTACCTACCTCGCGCGGCAAGAGGCGAGCTATGGTTTGTACAGCGACTCAATGTCCGCATTCCAGACGCTTGCAAACCATGGCTCGCTCCATCCCCTGGCAGTTCGCGCGCGCGCAAACCTGGCTCACGCCCTGTGCCAGAACAAAGCTGTGACTTTGTTCTGGATCAAGGCCCACGCGGGCTTGCCGTGGAATGAGCGAGCGGACGAGTTGGCTCGAGTCGAGCTTATGCTGTTTGAAAAATTCGTCAATTTACTGATGTAGCTATCGCGAGGCTTGTCTATATTATTTACTTTCATAGTATAATGTCTTACGGTATATTACTATGGGGAAGGGCTGCAGACATTCAGTTAATTTTTATTCTGCAAAACGAGCCATCAGAGCGATATACAATCTTCGCCGGCGCGATTCTCTAAGGGAACTGTTTAAGGACATTAACATCATGACGGTAACTTGTCAATATATTTACGAAACCATCATATACGTTAGAAAGAATTTATATCTTTTTAGTAAAAACAGCGACAGACATAATTATGTTAATAGAAATAAGGACCAATTAATTCAACTAGGTTTCAGGCTGGATAAAGTAACGTCATCTTTTATGGAACATTTTATACAGATGTTACATTATAATATCTCCCCACATTCTAGAACTGAATGAGGCGAAATTTAAACTTGTATAAAACGCACACTATGCAGGCAGGCATATTATAAGTTGGGGGATTACAACGCTGATAAAAATGCTTGATTCAACGCTAGTCCTGCTCCACAACCACTAGGGCGCAAAAACAAGTGATAAGCAGAAAAGTTCTGAAGTATTGTTGGCCCTGCTGAAGATTGTAAGAACATATTTGAATTGTATAAACTCAATTTCTTTTAGTATTATATAACTACACAGCATATATGTGAGTACTATGTATCAACTATAAATCTACCCTTTACTGTACCTACATGTCGTTCGTTGACTTGTGTTTGCCCTGGCAGTTGATAGTGTGTCATGCTCTCTCTAATGTCTCTCTGATGGTGGCACATGTGTTGGATCATTCGGTTCCTTGAGCTGAGTGGTGCCGATCCATGTGTCATGTTCGTGAACGGGCGCCATAAGTTGGGTTTGGTCATAACTTAGCTGCCTCTACCTCTTTTTAATTACTTATTTATTGTATTTATTAATTGTTTGTTTTATTCTAGACGCTTTTACGTGCAAGTCTTTTTTTTTTACTTCGTTCTCACATATATGTATGTTTTCAACAAGAATGATGTAACCAAATACTTGTAAAACACATTTTTTACAAGAGTAAGTGTGGAGTTTCTTGTCCGTTCTTCTCCATAACCAGCTACTTTTCATTAAAAATTTTGACGTTCAAAAGTGCCGCATAAAGACCTAATTGAATAAAGAAATTTTGATTTTAACTATTGTTTAATAGTAAATTTTTATATTTTTTTTATGTTTTTCATTTACGCGCCGATTCGATCGTGAAACTTCTCCGTGATTCTGAAAGAACGTTAAGACTTTGGTAATTTGTAGATCTTTGGCAGTCGTCACGGATAATCAGAAGCCGGAAAATTTGACACCAGCCTTGCCAATTGGTACCGGGTGCCAATTAGTGCCAGTTACTGGGGTGTGGGGGTCAGTTGCTCGATGGAAAATACTTATACTCAGCTGAAACCGGTTAGGCTTAAAACCAACCCCAACATACTCGTATAAATAAAAAAAGTTAATTAAATAAATATTTATTTTTTTGTTGTGGTACATAATGAGCAAGTTCTATAATAAGGTACCTATAATGCGCAAAGTTATGCCAGAATAGATTACCCGAATAACATAAATCTGAGTATGATTCGCACTGTCCTCCGTACTAGTTTAAACTGGCTCACGGTAGGACAGTCTTCCTCCACTCTCACAATCACAACACTTGTATACATTTCCGCTTAGGTACATAAATAATCACTTAATTCACAAATAACATTATTCATTCTTATTTGCGAGTTACAATGTGATTCAGTTATTAATGTTAATTGTAATGCAGGTAGATCAAAACATATTTTCAGAGTGAACTGTACACCCCTTTAGAGCCTACCGGCGTGATTTTATCATATGAAATAGCGTAAACAATAAACACACATGCGATTGCAGCAATCCCGAGAGATCTGCCGTTGTTTATTGATGAGTTATGTTGTATTTCTGCGAAGTTTCTTCATCAGATCTGCACCAAATTGGGACCACATGAGAAGTCATTAGGTTTCAAATAAAAAAAGAATCATCAAAATCATTTCACATAATAAAAAGTTTTGAGATGACACACAATAAAAATATAATCGAATTGAGAACCTCCTCCTTTTTGAAGTCGGTTAAAAATACTAAACCGATAAGGTTAGTGGCTTAATACCACAATACACAACAAAACAAATAAAATGTATTTCAAAGAAAAACTTGTTATTGTAATTAGTCAGAATCATTCACTTCGGTACTTAATCCTTAAAAGCGAAAACCGGTCCTATATTTTAATAATCCAAAGGCTTTAGAAAAACATTTATATTTTTGGTCAATCGAGTTAAGAGTTCCGCACAGTGAGAACCATAATACAAATTCGATAACAATTATTATCATTTCAGCTGCAAGACTTTTACTGCTGGACATAGGACCGGTTTCTGAATTGGTATTTGGAGTTAAGAACGTGTTAAACCCAACTTTAATTAATTAAGTAGTTTCTAAATATTCTACTTCAAATTCTTAATTCAGAAATCGTGAATTAGGCTCTCCCCAAGCGCCGTCAGTTGGTATTATTTGGCACCGATCAATGGGCTCCCAATGGGGCCACTCATAATATATGGCGAAGATCTCTGTAATAAACTTTGCAGCTTAGCTATTTATTATTCTGCCACGGTACGGGACGGGTTCGATACGGGACCCTTTCGCGCTACTCCGGCTCGCACTTGACCGATTCTATTAAGTTTTATACTATCTACCAATTCATAATTTGCAGAATACAATGTTGACTCACTGAACAAGCCATGAAGTCTGCATTCCTGGACTGAGTCCGTTCTTCCATTCCTAATAGATTTTTTTCGTTTTGAAAACTGGTATGTACTGTTGAGCCTTCCTTTATTTTTTACTAGCTGACCCGGCAAACTTTGTTTTGCCATAAAAACACCAAACATTCATCTACCCTACCTACCCTACCCTAACAACCCTACACTACCTACCCTACCCAAACTTCCTTACCCTGACTACCCTACACTACCTACCCTACCCTACCTACCCTACACTACCGACCCTACCCTACCTACCCTACCCTACCCTACCTACCCTACCTACACTACCTATCCTACACTAACTACCCTACACTACCTACCCTACCCTACCCTACACTACCTACCCTACCCTACCTACCCTACCCTACCTACCCTACCCTACCTTACCCTACCCTACCTACCCTACCCTACCTACCCTACCCTACTTACGTAAAAAGTATCCTATGTCCTTCTCCTGGTTCTTAGCTACCTCCCTACCAATTTTCAGCCAAATCGGTTCAGCCGTCCTTGAGTTATAAATAGTGTAACTAACACGACTTTCTTTTATATATATAGATTTCTTCTGTTAGTCGGTTTTGATGGTAGTTTCAGACTATCGTTTCATAATTGTGGTTGTCTGTCTCCTTGTCTTGAGATACCATTCGCTGAAAAACGGTACCTGGGCATTGGCGAGTAGCTGTTTTTTAAGTGAGCTCCTCATCCATCTTAGATATGTCGTCGTTCGGAGCCTAGGGCTACAACACTGGCCGTCGACATCACTTCGGTTTGTGCGGTACCCATATCCAACTCGTGACCCAGCTATATGTACAGTTTGAAACCATATTCTCTGAAGGGATACTCCGGTGAACGGACATTTTAACGACTACATTTATTTCTAGTATTAGAGAGAATTTAGTGTTTAATTTAGTTTAATGATTGGTTAAGTTAGTAGTTAACTTAGTTATAACTTTTAAGTGCCTGCGCTAGGTTACTTAGCAAAATCATGTTAAGGAACTGCTCCTACCTGAATGCTCTTATTGTAGTTAGGCACGCGTTTCAGAGTAGTAACTAAAAGTTCTATTCCTATTATTTTCTTTTGCCGTTCTAAACATATAAAACTTCATTACGCTATTGTTCATCGCTTACCATCAGGTGAGATAGTGGTCAAGCGCAAGCCTATTACTCATAAAAAAAAAAATTGTTAACCGCGGCTTTCCTATACTTTTAATAATCTTTTGTAACTTTTATATTATCGGTGTTTTTTAATTCATTTTAAGATCAAATTAAACGATTAAAGTGGTGTTAACTGTTGTTTTAATTCCATAATGCTAACGTATGTAATTATTAAAATCAAGCTAATTGCCATAAGTGCTTTGAATCCCTTTTGACCCAAAGAATATAAAAAATACATTAATCTAATGGACCGCAATCCTAATAAATTGATGGCTTGCAATAAATGTATTATTACAAAAAACAGATTATCTTGCCACTGTCTTTAGGTCTTCACTGGCTCGTTACACACGATACGATTTTTATAGGCGTTTATTTAGTTTCACCAAAGCCCTAGACAAGTGATATTCTATCATCGAAAATGTGGCGAGAGCGATTTTTTTTTAGTTGTTATAGTCTGGCCACTACAAAGTTGACAATCTACAATCGATAACGCTAGTAGAAAACGAATAAATGTATGGGAATGACACATCTGAACGTTAAGTCACGTGGACAGACCTAACAAATAGAAGGCGTTAACGATTGTAGAGATTCGATACGAAATGTTTGTAACTTGGATAGGGGGGCTGATCTAGAAAAAGGCAAAATTGTATGGGATTGACAAGCGATATCGAAAAATCGCGTATGCTGCTGCTGAGTATAGGCTTACACAGACAGTCGACAGATGCGTCGACGCGGTAGTGAGATAGCGATGTGACGATGCGTTTTCCTATACATTGATTTTAATTGGTCTGCAGATAGAAGTAAAAAAGTTCTGGAGTGGCGACGGCGAGCCGGAAGTCGCAACAAAGGAAGGCCTTCCTCTAGGTGGACCGATGACCTGGTTATTTATTTATTAAAACTTCATGCAACATACAGGCACATAGTCGGACTTAATACCTGAGGCCTCTCTACCAGACAACCAAGGGTGGTGGAGAGATAACATGGCAGGTGCATAATAAAATGAAATAATTATTAAAGTGAAATTGATGAATATATATATATATATTTATGGCTGCGGGAATCCGTTGAATGCGAGCTGCACAGGATCAGTGTGGCGACGCTTGGGACAGGCCTAGGTCCAGCAGTGAACGGCTCGTCTGAAATGATGATGCCAGATAGAAGAATATCTGTGAGAAACCGTCGTCATTATTGTCTATTAGCAACCGTCTGCGGCAGCCTAAATTTAGCGGTAATATCTTATGAGAAGTTTTTTGTGTTTTTTGAGAGCGTCGCATTATTATAATATAGTGTGCAGCTTACTGCAAAATGCTTGGGTCTTACATAAAATGATTCATTCTACCCTATACAGATTAGATACGCAGCTAATGTTTCAATAATGTGGGCTTTTTGATAAATATTATTGGGTCTCATATAAAAAGTGTCCAAATGATTTGGAAGGCGTTTAGTGTCAGTTATGTTGTGGGTTACAGCACTCGTCTTTTGGTACGTACTATTAATTATTTAATAACGTAGATCTCGGCCCACTCGTGCCAATATTTTAACTACTAGTTCGCGAGTTAGTAGTAGATAACCCAGTGTGGCGCAAGCGGACTTTTGAGAAGAAAGTGCAACAAACTCCATGGGTATTCTAAGTTATTACTAAATATTAGTTACACCTGGTTATTATGCTTTGGAAACAAAACAGTTCAAAATATAAAGATTAAAAATGTTCACTGGCAGTCTATAGGGATGAACAATCTTTGTTGATATATCTATACCGTTTGGGCCTTATTTATAAAAATCTCTGGATTGTTTAGTAGAAATTTAAATAACGATTTTAGTGTTTGGACGAGAATCCTAGCAACTTATTCTTTCTAGTGCTTCAGTGAGTCAGTCGTGTGGCTACAACCTCCAGTTCCCACGATGGTTTAAATTCGGAGTCGCATCATCAGCCTATCAAGTGGAAGGAGCCTGGAATGTTAGCGGTAAGAAAAGTAGGAACTTTCTACCGCTCATTTAATTTATTAATTTTTATTAAAACTTCATGCAACATAAAAGTACATAGGCGGACTTAATGCCTGGGACATTCTCTACCAGTCAATCAAGAGCGGTGAAGAGATAGCATGGCAGGTGCATAAAATAAATAAATAATAATGTTATAAATGTAAAATAAGTACAAAAGTATATAGTTAAAATAAGCATACAAAATATTTACTAAAGGGTCTTTCAACAAGGACGGGTCGATGTTAAAATTGAATAAAACAAGATGTGTGTGAGATATTAACGAAATTTATTTTTTATTTAAAAGGCCCATTTATGCCATTATGGATGGAATATGACATCGTTCAAATGTCCACCGCGGCTTCGTATGGTGGCACGAATCCGAGAGGTCCAATTTTTAATGACTCTGCTGCATAGATCGAGCGAGCGCTACAGATCAATGATAAACAATTTCTTTTGGCTTGAATTGAACAATATGGACGTGAACGACATGTGGTTTCAGCAAGATGGCGCTACTTGTCACACAGCGAACGACACAATCGACATTCTGCATGAACGGTTTGAGGGTAGAGTTAGAGTTCCGCTAGACTTTTTCTTGTGGGGTTTTCTGAAGTCGCAGGTCTATGCCAATAAACCACATTCGACCGTTGCCCTGAAAGCCAACATAACGCAGGCCATCGCTCGGATTCAGCCGGATCTATGCAGCAGAGTCATTAAAAATTGGACCTCTCGGATTCGTGCCACCATACGAAGCCGCGGCGGACATTTGAACGATCAAATTCCATCCATAATGGCATAAATGGGCCTTTTAAATAAAAAATAAATTTCGTTAATATCTCACACACATCTTGTTTTATTCAATTTTAATATCGACCCGTCCTTGTTGAAAGACCCTTTATTATAAATACTATGTATAAAATAATATATATTTATAAATTAATAGAAAGGCGCATATTGAGACGATTCTGATATTCGTTTAGAAAATAATGCCGCAACTTCCGCTTAAATGCATACTGACGTGGCCGTCCTGATATCGAGAGAAAGCGCATTCCAGAGATGAATGGATTGAATATGAAAGGAAGAATGAACAAAATCAGAAGTATGAGAAGGACAGTGCAAGAGAAGATTGTTAGATGAAAGCAGATTCTAACCCTCTTACTAAGAAACGCGGCATATAGTTATACCAGGAATAACAAAGGAATAACCACAAATTTTCACAGGTTTATTTTTGGTATAACTTTTTTTTCTGTGTTTATTAGTAAGAGGGCTAGTGTGTAAAGTACATAGGTATTGAAAGTGAGGTATGAGATAAGAAGGAGGTGTGAGAGTTGAGTATAGAGAAAAGCGCAGTAAAGGCGCGCAAATTTCTTCTCTGCCGAATCCATTTGAGTTCAGTTCTGCAGCTCGACACATGGTCATATTGCCGGAGGTTGAATATGAGTGCTTATTAGTGGTATCTAAAAATTTACGTTACAAAAACAGTACCTAAAGCTTTGATCTTTTGATTAGAACGCACAACACTGCGGTGCGCAGTGCTAGATACATATTCGGGTCCGTGCCCATTTAACCCGATTAGACTCAACCCGAAGAATAATACCTACATATTTATATTTTGTTAGGCGTTAAACGTCAGGCAGAAAAATTTTGAATTAACGCTTGCATCACAGAGACTGTAAAATTTAAATAATGTTTGGATAAATAAATCAATAATTAAACAAGTAAGTACTTATCCTTTTTAATATAGTATACGCTTTGTACTTTGTGATGATTATTGTTAATTATCATTACAATCTTATAGCTAGTGGAACAGTGGTATTTATTGGATCAGTCTATAAACGTGATTATAATTATTAGGTTAATAAGTAGGTACTAACTTCCAAAGTTAAAATATTCAGAAATAAATATCACTTTGCCTGACTGTACAAATGGCACTGAATTGGTACTAAAACTTCTGGTATTATTCTTCGGGTTGAGTGGGCACGGACCCACATAATCCACCACAGTGCTACCGCATACTGCGACGGGACAAAATACCATACTAAACTTTTCTCAAAAGATTGTGACTGGCACCGTACTACGATTATGTGGTGTGCTGTGACGGACACACACACAGCGTTGTGCACTTGTATGTTCCGATCAAGAGGCCGAAACTCTAAACTTCCCTGTATACGACATAAAAGCGCTGTTCACGTCAAATTGTTACCTTTTACGGTGTGGTTCTTGACTGTACCTATTATCGTGGCCATTAGTAAATTTCTTGTTCAAAAGAATGAACTCTAACGACAACAAACACAAATGAATACATCCATAATTGCGTAAAGGCATATTTATTACTCACACACGCAGTTTGTCTTGGTTCCAGATAAAGGTGAAGGCAAATGGGACCGCCTAACACACCGGTACCCTGAGGTATCATCAGACGGCTCTAATGGTGACGATGCCTGCAACTCCTACTATCTATGGGAGAGGGACGTCGAGATGGCTGCTGAGTTGGGCTTGCAGTTTTACAGGTAGATTAAACCCTTGAGTGCCTAAAACGTGGATCCACGGGAGACACTGACTTTTTAATTATTTCTGTAATTATGGCATTCAACCGATGTATCCACATTGAGGCTCAAGGAGCTTATCACCCGGTAGCTAAACTAGTTCTCGTGGAGAAAGAACTCCACGGACGCTCTTTTATGGTTTTTATAGATACCTTTTACAATCATATAAAGATCGTTTATCACAATAAAGATCTTATTCTATGACTACCATTATATGATGCACTGTCCATATTGCCGAAACGGATTAAAACAATGGTAATTTATATTGTGGCTGCTAATTGACACTTGCATAAAAAGGGCAAGGCAAAGAACATGACTAGCCCACCCTTAAAACTATTTAACATACAAGATAAAATTACAAATTTATTTTAATTTTCATTTCATGCTTTTTAAACTACATATAATATACCTAGTAGCAAACACGTTGCAATCGACAATCTATCGAAACACGTAATAATGACACGATATCTTGCGAAAAAATCCAGATTCAAAGAGTGAATAACTTTTTAACGGCTAAACAGATTTTATTCAAACATAGCTAAGGACACTCGATAAAGTCACCTTTCAAACAAAAATATCTAAATCAAAATTGGTTCATCCGTTTAGGCGCTATGATGCCACAGACATACAGCAATACACGTCAAACTTATAACACCCCTCTTTTTCCGTCGGGGGTTAATTATTAGGAATAAGGGCCATAATATGGTACAGATACAGTTTAAAAACAACCATTAGCAATAATCAAGTTATATATAATACCAGATTCTCAATATCCTGGCCTCGTCTCCTCCCGACTGGTTTCGCCAACTACATCAGCGAGGATGGCAAGAACTACTACAACAACCTCATCAATGGTCTACTGGAGAAAGGCATCGAACCCGTCGGCACTATGTACCACTGGGATATGCCGCAAACGCTTCAAGATCTTGGTAAGTTACTAAACCATCATCAAGTTGCCCCGAGTCTGGACTTGTGCTCGTTTGATGGACAATAGTCTATTGACCATCACATAGACAAAGACATGGAACTTAACATAACTGGCGAAATGTGGGTGTATTATTTGATGCACTTCTACCTATCTTATCTTATCTTGTGGACGGGCCGAGAAATAACTCGGACACTTCGACCCATTGGGTTCTACTATGGTCCCCTAGATACAACAAGGCTACGAGGTATGAGCCTATAGTCTTCTGGTTTTGGATATCCAACTCCTAGGAGACTCATTCGCTTACCAGCCAGTGCATCGCATGTGCACAGAAGGTGCTCCATGCGTTCCGTATGTTCCCCACACAACTTGCACATGGATGTCGCGGTTAAACCCATCTTCATGAGCTTGTCCACCTCTACCTAACTCTACGGGGAACTACCGGCGTGATGTTATGTATGCAGGACATGTGCATCTTGAAGCATCTCGGTTGCGAAAATTTTATTAATAATTGACCTAGAAAAGATTCAGTCTTACTATAGCATGCTATCAAGTACTTTCCAAAAATTATTGCATTTAGTTGGCCAAATTTATTAATAAAAAAATCTGCATTTTTGCTGCCGCCCCGCAAATAATGAACGAGTTTAATCTTGTTTACGTGCGGCGCGCGTGCTGTCACGGAGCAAATTTCGCCGAGAAGCAAATGCTGCTGTATGCTTGCTGTATGCTACTCTGGTGTGTGGACTGCTGCGCGGTACATTTGTTTGCTATCCACTCATCCGTACATAGCCTGGTCGTGGGTTGCAGTGGTCGATCCTGCCTAAATGTTCATGCGAAGCTAAGTACCTACACTTGCTTAACTTAGCATAGAGCTGTCTGTTGTGGAACAGCACCTTCATCCTACAATTAATTGACAAGAGTCAATTAATTGTTCTAATTTTGTCGCAACATGACTTCAAATTCATCATGTACACACAAACATATATAAGCTCATGCCATTTTCCCATGGGGGAAGCAGAAACTACAGAGTGATACTAGTTCAGATCCTCCTTTTGCTTCGTTTACGTTCTTTCATCTGGTCATACACGCACGCTGGTTATGAGTAATACGCATACACATTTCTGAAGAATATCACTAATAAGATCCTTGTTGTTCAGGTGGCTGGGTCAACCCTCAAATCTCCGACTGGTTTGCTGACTACGCGAGGGTCGTATACACCCTCTATGGAGACCGCGTGAAGACCTGGCTCACCATCAACGAGCCTCTGGTGGAATGCGACTGGTACTTTGGCCAAGGGTTCCTGGCTCCTAGGCTGAAGTACTTTGTGGGACCATACATTTGTAATAAAAACTTACTGCTGGCGCATGCAAAGGCCTGGCATATCTATGATCAAGAGTTCCGGTATAAGTGTAATGGTATAAAGAAAACTTAATTTACATTTTACTAAGAAGATCTAATTAGGATCGTTAAAAGAATGGAATTGAATGAATCTCTGTAAAGCAGTGGAGTTGGGAGTCGACGGCACGAACTATTTTGTGCGCGTGTTTTTTTGTTTGTTCAAATAATCTTTGAAATGTGAATTAAGAGCCCAATATTTCATAATATTGTACTTAGTAGAGTTGAATAAACAAGAACATAAAATGTGTAGAGTCAATTCTAGAAAATGTTAATTTTACATACAAATCGATGCATAACGCGCCATCTAGTGATATTTGTTTGAACCCAATTTTCTTTCTTAGCGTCGGGATCCCATGCCAGCGCCCTACCAATTGCGTAATTTTATTGAAAACTCAAAGCACGCACGCGCGATTATACTATTCATTGCTGCTTTTTTTTAAAATCCATCTACTCGACTGCGTGAAACTCGCAATGTATACCTACTGTTGAATAGACAAAATGGAACCGTGCACGTGAGCCTTGAGCTTTCAATAAAGTTACGATATTAGGGTACTGATCGTTTAATGCAACTTACACAATTACGGCTCTTTCAGGTAAGGTTTCAATAGCAAACCACTTGCTATGGCTGCAGCCATACTCATCTGAAGATCATAACTTAACGGAAGCTGCCAGACAATTCATAGTGAGTTTATTTTAAATATTTGCCCGCGTTTGTAGAACAGACCATATGAATATGGCACAAAATAGAATATTTTTCAAGGGTGTAGTTGCTGCGGAAGGCAGATGTGGCAGAAAAGTTCTGGAATGGCGACCGCGAACCGAAAGACGTTGCGTAGGAAGGCCTCCCACAAGGTGGACCGATGACCTGGTGAAGATTGCGGGGATCCGCTGGATGCGAGAGGCATGAGAACTCCCAATGTGGCGATGCTTGGGGGACGCCTCTATCCAGCAGTGGATGTCTTTCGGCTGATATGATGATGAATTTAACTGGTAGTAGACACGCTTCGATCGACAATCAAAATCGGTTCACCCGTTAGCTATGATGCCACGACAGATACATAAATACACAAACACAGGTACACACGTCAAACTTATATAACACCCCTCTTTTTCAGTCGGGTTACACAACAATTGGATCATTTCACAAGCTACTGGCCTAAAGAACAAGGGGTATACTTTTATCTTTATTACAGACGGGCCGCTTCACTCATCCCATATATTCAAAAGAGGGTGGATGGCCGCCTGTGGTGGAGAAAACTATCGCGAGGGTCAGCAGAGAACTCGGCTTCAAAAAATCAAGGCTGCCCTCCTTCACTCAAGATGAGAAAGAACTGATTAGAGGTAAATTACTCATTAGATACCTAAATAAAATAAACCCCACGTTGGGCGCCACTCGTAGCCGGGGAACGGGTTTAAGTGAAACGCAGGTGCTTGGGAATCACACTATAATCACATAAATCACACATATACAACGTTTTCCAAATCAAATGTTAGTGTCACAGAGGTCTTATGTTAAAAAGCGCGCGAATATTAGCTTAACTCCCTCACGGGTAGCTTAGCTCACCGACTCACAGACTACTAAAATCATCGTTACTCTACTAAACCGCGGACGGCCTCCTACGGGCGGCCGGGTAACCACTCTGGGTTGCCTGTTTATAATCTGCCGCACGCTATAAAAAGCCTATAATATACTAGTTTTACACAGTTTTACATAGTTACTTAAACATACATTTTTTTAATCACACTATTCTTAATTTAAATTTATTGAAAGTTATTTTCTACTTATATTTATGGTTTTCCTTTAAAGCGTGATTTTAGTTTTTTTAAACTATTATTTATTTTTATTTTTTATTATAACTTTCTATAAAATACCAAATGTTTCTTCTAACATTTAAGTAGAATCATGTTAAACGATTAATATTTTGCGCGAATATGACGCATTCTTTCCCTATTTGTATTTAAGTTTCCCTTTTGTTTCTTTTCTTTTTCCTGTAGGTACCTATGCGTCATACCACAAAATGGTGCATCTTTTTTGTTTTCATATAACTTACAAAAAATTATATGTAAACTAGAAAGTAAGAAAGACATTAGATACCTACATATTTATTTATTAAAACTTCATGCAACATACAGGTACATAGGCGGACTTAATGCCTGAGGAATTTTCTACCAGTCAACCAAGGTGCGACAATGTTCGTACGTACCAAGAATGTTATTCTTCTAGAAAACCAAAATGACTGTTAACATAGGCCGGTTTCTTGAGGATCTTCAGTTTCTTGTTTCGATGCCTTAATTTGATTCTCTGTTGCGCCGGCGTGGCTAAGTAATAAAGAAATAATAGACGCACGGGTCAATCTTCAAAGTAAAGCAACGTTAGCCGAGGTCAGTTCCTGGACGGGTGACCACGTTGAAGCCGACCGCAAAATAGTTAGGTAAAGGCTAGGCAGTTTTATTTTGTATTATTGTCTATTCTACTTTTAAATCCTTTGATATCATAAAAAAAATAAGTACACTATGAATTTACTTGCCCAGGAACCTTCGACTTCTTTGGTATGAACCATTACACCACCAGACTGGTGAGGAAGCCCCGACCTTCCGAGGACATCTTGAGGTCGATCTTCACGTACATCGGAGACCTGGATGTAGTCCTGGATACAGACCCTAGCTGGACCTTCGGATATGCCTCAATTTTGCCGGTAAGTGGCTAGATACGTGCCATTCTATTTAAGAAAGCGTCGCGATAGCGATTGGGAAAATTTTAAAAATGGAATGACAGCGCTATCGAAATTTCACGTGATCAATCTCTTATATTTTGGCATTTCGACTTTCGCTGACATCGAATGACACTTGTCTAGGATTTGGTATAGTTGGCATTTTAATATAAGGGCGGTTACGCACTACGTCCGATCCGTGTCCGAGAAATTTCGGCCGTAATACTTTTTGTATGGAAGCTTACGCACTACATCCGAACTCTATCCGTCATAATACTGCTACAAATCTATTACCTTTTACAGTTTACTTGTACAATAATATGGATGGACAGGTACAAGTAGATGCAGTGTACACAGACTTTTGTAAGGCTTTTGATAAGGTGGATCATGAGCTGCTTCTCAGAAAACTTGCGTAAAATGGCGTTCTTGGGGATCTGCTTCGCTGGTTTGCATCATGTCTCAAACAGATTGCAAAGAATGGTAGTTAAAAGTCCAATTCAATCAGCGTTACTGCTGGTATGCCACAGGGCTCTATTTTAGAACCTCTTCTTTTTATTATTGTTATTAATGACTTTGAGTCTTGTTTCATTCACTCAAAATTTTTGATATAGCAAAAATTTAATATAAATTACGATTGGAATACCACCCTTAATTTTTTTTTAAATCCATACATGTCGGTTTTAGTACTTATAACTAATAGTATAGTCCACTTTCGTATTAATTACGAATTTGTTATGAGGAATTAACTGTAAATATGAGGCAAGAAAACGACCAACCTCGCAAATTTAAGGCGATGATAGCTCAGTGGTAGTGACGTCGGATACCGAGACGAAGGTCGCGGGTTCGAATCCTACAATGAGCTTGAGCTTTCGGTGAAGGAAAACATCGTGAGGAAACCATAGCACGGTGGTAGGGTACTTTGTAGTACCCGCCTGGCTGGCAACCACCCTCAAGTTGAAAATCTGTCGCCAAGCACCTTCCGGTGTGTTCCGACAGCAGCACTTGAGAGCCAGTTCCCTTCTAGGCTTTGTGTGCTTACCATCATCTGCCACATCATCACTGACCACGGTGAGATTATGGTCAAACACAGGCCTATACATAGTAAAAAAAAAAAAAAAAAAAAAAATTTAAGGATACAGAACTTGGCACCCATTTAGACCTCAATTATTTTGTCGGCTGGTCGATTTCTGATTTGAGTATTCGACGCTAAGTATGTGCTGATCTCGATTTAAGCATCTGTCACTCTTGATCATCTGCCACTTTAAGTTTTCTGCGATGCTGAGCAAGGTGCGACTATGTTATTAAATATACGTTGTCAACATTAACATTAGAAACGGGATATTTACCATGTTTACTGTTTGTTGTGAGTTTCCGATATTTCGGTGCTGTTGCAAGCACCATGATCACGAAACTCACAACAAACAGTAAACATGGTAAATATCCCGTTTCTAATGTTAATGTTAGTGACCATGACAGTTTAAAAACTTATATACGTTGTCAAGTCATGCCAAAGTACAAAAAACCTTCATTGACGTTCAATTGGGTTACACAACTGAGAAAAAAAGATTTGATCATTCTCAAATTCTCAAAGTTTTCTCAAACCGTTGTCAACGTTACATCATCGGTGTAGCCAGATTGGGCGATTTTTTGCCATTTAGGCTACTCGGAATGGTGCCGGGGCGACCAATTTTTACGAGCGGTGCCAATTAGGCTACCTCAGAAAAAAAAAAGGGACGATTTTATGCGATTTCGGAATGAGACTATCTAATACAACATTATCGGAGGAATGATGAAATTAACTGGAAACCAAAATGCTTTTAACAGTTCATCACTAATTTTCTTTATACTTCAGTGCGCAACAACACAGGGAAATAAAGGAATAATAAATGATTCTTGTGGCTAACGCATTTAAGTTTCGAAGAATGTTTCGTGGTTTTAGTGAATAATGGTCGTCTTGAGTTTTTTTTATAAATGGGCAAACGAAATATTCGGTGACTTTGAGCTCGTCGCATCTGGCTACAGTGGTTACATTTGGCAGTTGATAGTTGACAAGCCTGTGCTTCACAGACTACCACAGACTACTAAGAGATACTTTGCTGTGCTTTAACGGTGATCAAGCGAAATAAATACAAAATAATATATAAACTGATAAAACGAGTGACAAAGAAGACCTTGCCTCCCTTGGAGATGCCTTCACGAAGACCGATGCGTGGAAGAAGAGTGTTCGCCCTGAATTATCGAAAACATTAGATTGGATGCAAATATTTTGTTGGTACGACGCTACTCTATGGTCTTAGTTTAAAATATTGCTATGACGTTCTATTCTTTCCCTGTCAAGCAAGTCTGTCTTTGAAGAAAATCTGTATAATGTGAAACTATTATTACGTTTTTATTACGAATTAAACTCCAATACGGCAAATGTATATTTGTATTTCCACGCCATCAATTGGTAGCAGAGCGTGGTTGATATGTTCCATGTCAACGATTATCTGCGTAAGTACCTAACTAAAATAATGCGAGAATAGCGTCGGCATCAACACGAAGTATTGAAACGTTAAATAGATCAAATTACGACACTTGGTGTCTGCAAGCTCAAGCCGTACTTATAAAAAATGATTTATGGGATTATGTTAGCGGAGAAAAGAAACTGTCGTCAACGTCGACTGCCGCCGAGCAAAAGGCGTTTGCAAAAGGTGACATACAGGCAAGATCACAGCTTATTTTACTCATCTCTCCAACTGAGTTAAAACAAATAAAAGGATGTCAAACATCAAAGGAGGTATGTGCCTTGTTGTGATTGGAGGTCACACCACCGAGGCATGTTGGTCGAAGAAAAGAGCCACTAACCCACAAAAGCACAAACACCACGAGAAGAACTTTAATATCTGTTTTGCTTTAGATGAAAAAACTGGTGATAATCTATGTTGCTTAGACAGTGGATGTAGCTCACACATGACAGGTAAAGGGTGTCAATTTATAAACCTGACCCCTGAAGTGAACACTCTGACGTTGGCAGCAAAGGAGCACACAACGAAAATTAAAGGAAAGGCAAAAGTAAGCATCCTTTCCAATAACGAGCGACATAACTTGAACGACACTTTGTATGTACCGGAAATATTGACAAATCTAATGTCAGTCGGGAAAATTACTGATAACGGTTACAAGGTATTATTCGAAAAAGAAAAGGCGTCGATCATTGAAGCAGATACCGTTGTACTGCAAGCCTCAAGAAACACAAACGGGCTGTATAGCCCCAGATAGTATTATCTGGATTTTGAAGAGAATGAAACAGCAAATTTAACTGTGAAGTTTCAAGATGAATCAATGATGTGGCATCGAAAATTGGGTCATATTAATGAAAAAGACCTGAAAATTATGGTTTCAAGGCAGATGATGAGAGGATTAAACTTAAAAGAAGTAAAATTGGATACCTGTGAAACTTGCATAAAAGGTAAACTCTCATCTCTTCCATTCCCCAGCCATGATAGAATCTCATCTGAAACTCTCGAAATTATACACAGTGATGTCTGTGGGCCTTTTGAAGACGAATCACTTGCTGGATCTAGATATTATGTATCATTTATAGATGACTTCAGCAGATATTGTTGCATATACTTCATAAGAAACAAAAGCGAAGTTATCACAAAACCGAAGTCACATAAACAAAAGTACCAAATTCCTGAATTTTGGATATGTCTGGACCCTTGGAATACCATACTTCATATGGCGTCCTTTTCTGTATAGTATCACTGGGATCTCAATCTATTTATGAGATAGGTAGTGCACAGAACAGCTTCACCCCACATCTCATTTTTCATCTCAGCATTAAACAACAAAGCTCTTGTTTTTACAAGTAGTGTTTTATTCATTCGTTCTAATTTTCCATTCAGTTCAGGTGTATACGGAATACTATAGTCAATTTGTATACCCTTTATAGAACACCAGTTTTTAAAATCATTGCTTCTATATTCACCACCATTGTCACATCCAATACAAGAGACCTTTTCAGCTTTTTCACGTTCAGTTTCTTTAATCTTTATAGTTTTTAAAAATTTCAGGTACTTGACTTTTCTGTTTTATCATATATGCTTTAGTGAATTTACTGTAATCATCTATCATTGTTACTAGATACCTTTTACCATCATGTGTTTCTGTTTCAAATGGCCCACAGACATCTGAGTGTATGGTTCCAAAATTCTATTTGCCCGTTTTCTTTGAGGATTTAATGGTAGTCTTGACTGCTTGGCTTTTATAAAAATTTCACAATTTTCTTCTATATTTATGTTTCCTTCTAATTTTATTCCATCAGCCACTGGTTTGGTTTTTTGATGACTTGCTCTATATGCTCCTGGTTCTATTTCATTTCCTTCTCCTTCATGTCTTTTTTCTTCGGATAGTAAAAGATTCGTCAAATTTGCCAATGTTTTATTGTCATCGGGTGTTGATTCCCATGCTGTTATAAAGAATTTATACTTTTCTGGTAGACATGAAGGTATTTTTTTGTTAAATCATTGTTAATGGTTTGTCCAAGGTCATTTAGTCTCGGCTAAATTTTCAATTCCATTATTCATCTCTGACAGTTTCATATTCTTAGAGTCAAAATTAAAAAAGTTTTGAAGCAAGGTGGATTTATTTCTTTCCTCACTTCTTTCAAAAATGCTACAAAGCTTTTCAAACATTTCCCCTGCACATGTACAGCTAAGCACATGTGATTTCAATTTTCTGTCTATTGTGGTCATTAACAATTTTTGTGCTTTAGCGTCCTTCCACTGATTCTCTTCTTTTGCTAAATCGGTTTTCTTGACTGTTAATATATCAAACAATGAATTGGCTTTCATAAATATGCATATTTCAAACTTCCATAGGTGAAAATTTTTGCTACTTATCAATTTTTCAATGCTTTATTCCTCCGCCATATTGCAGAATTTGCAGACTGCCGCGTTTGCGAAATTTTAATGTTTTTTACTTTTACTGATTTTAATTTTAATTTCTGCGTTGGTGCTTCTGAGCCCATAACCTGTGAAAGGTTATGTACGGACAGAATCTAGCAAAGACTGGTTTTTACTTTATATAGATTTTTTTATAGAAATACACGTCTCCATTTTACAAGCAACAATAATAGACAAAATAACTTCTTAATCTTCTAGGTACCCTATCTATCAAGCGAACCATAGATTTCACTTTGCCAGTAACAATTTATTAACACCGTAACAATTCTTAGTATTGAACTTGGCTCCCTTTTTCACATTTTGTTTTTGATGGGATATTCCTTACAGAAGTCATATAACAGCTTTTCTGAACAGGCACTTTATACTGAAGAAGAAATCCAGACGCAAATTACACTTGGCTTGCCTTATATATATTATATTTATCATATATACATATCATATATACCACACTATTTTTAACGGACACAAATTTATTTAATTTACGTATACATAAGCACGACACCTTGCAGTATAAAACTGATTTACATCTGTGACCTCACACATTACGTCCAGTAGGAAACCAGCGTCAGGCACTAATTGTCTGGCATTTTTGCTGATCTGGACCTTTTTGGCGCAGCCGTGAGGCATACTTCTTACGTCAGACTTTTTTATTTTCATTCGTATTTTATGTGATGTATATTATTATGAAATAAATGTATTTTCTTTCTTAATTGCGGTACTCAAAATACCCGACTCTCGTCTCACAAAATATCGCTCGTTTGGCCTCGCCCTTACTTTTTTTTTGACCTCGCTCTTACATTGGGTACTTACGAGAGAGAGATGCAGAGATGATTGGTCAATAGTCGACCTAAGTTCTGGTTAAATTTCTGATACCCTCCAGAACAATAAATGCCTTTGGGTTGTTAGTACAATAAACGCAAAACCCTTAATTATTTTATCTGTACATGACATTTATTATTTTGAATCAGATACATCCCCAAGGCATACGGGAACAGATGGTCTGGCTGAAGCAGCAGTATGGAGACTTGGACATATTTATCACTGAGAATGGATATTCCCATGGGGGGTTTAACCTCATTGATGATGAAAGAATCTCATTTATCAGAAGATATCTTGAACAGGTGAGGATAATTAGTATTTACTTTTAATTTCCGTAATGGCCTGCGCACACTGGCGCAATTTAAAATCCTTTGCCGTCCGGTCCGTCAGTGTGCGCAGGCCGTTAGAGTATAGAGAACTATAGAAAGTTTGGAAAAAAGGCCGGGATATCCTTTTTCCAAACTATTCCGTACTTTGCCCACCAGTGGAATACAACAGTCCTGTCACGGTAAATATAATTCCCGTACCCCAACTGCCGCAAGCACAGGCTTGGCGGCAGTTGGAGTACGGGAATTATATTTAAGCTAAGACTAAGGCTACCCTTGGTCGGGTCTTGGGTTTGATTCATGGATCGGGTAAAGTGTTTTTATGGAATTTCTCAATAGAAGTTCGGAATATGGAGTTGTGCCCGGATAATGCCAATAGGCTCTCCCTATGTTACATGAAACTTAAATATGACTGGCCACTGGCGAAATGCACACCTGCACTCTCCATGCACCTATGCCTTAGCTTTCGGTAGTACGTAATGCAATGTGATGTTGTTTTATGGTTACCGTATTTTTGTTTGTCTACCCATCCGCTTGTGTGAAGGCATAGGTCCTCTATGCCTTTAATGACTCTATGGTCCTGCGGGTTACCAAGCAACGTTGGTTGTTGATTTTGAACGCTGTCAATATATGTATATAAAACTATACTTCCTAATAATATTAATAAAATATCTTTAATTTGTTCTCGTCTGTTTGCATTATATATACGACAAATAACACGGCAAAGTTTTCTGAAGAAAACTTCACATAGCACGGTAGCAGAGCGAAAAATGTAAGTTTATATATTCGCAAACAAAAATTCAAATTACGAAAATGTCAAGCATAATAATTCAAACCTTGGGAAAAGATAATTACTACGCATGGCGCATACACGCCAAAGCGTACCTAGTAAAAAAAAAACTGTGGAAACATATGAACAATTACCCTAAGGAAAATGCTTCACAAGACGAGGTCGACGAAGATGAAATGGCCAAATCAGAACTGATGTTGCTCATCGCACCTTCAGAGCTAAAAGAAAGGCCACGATACGTCAAAATGCTGGTCAAAGAACAAAAAAACTGGCGAGAAAGCAGAAAAGCTTAAAAGCAACTTTAGCAAAATTGACAAAAATTATACATACCTCTTCAGTTGCTATTTAGCAAATAAAAATTTCGAAAAAAGCTGGATACTGGACAGTGGATGCACGTCTCACATGACATATTCGGACAAGCCCTTCACCGAGATGAAACAAATTTCGAAAACAGTTAAACTTGCGTCGAAGGACAAAACTGCTGAAATAAAGGCACTGGCCCTGCTGAAATAGAATTAAGGAAGGAAAAATCGACATAACAAATGCACTGTATGTACCAAGTTTGTGTGCTAATCTTTTATCAGTTGGAAAGATGACTGACCAAGGACTCACTATCCTATTCAATAGAAAGAAAGCAATCATTACAGATCACAAGGAGTACAAATGGAAGCAATAAGAAAAGATAATGGCCTGTACTATTTAGAAACCATAAATAATGATGTTAGCAGACACAAAGCCAATGCTGCAGAATGTAGTGATAATGATCGTACAAACTCTGAGTCAGATGATATTAAACAATGGCACTGTAAATTGGGACACTTGAACGAAAGGGACTTGAAGCTCGCACTAAAGAACGAAAGCCTGATTGGACTAAACTTTAACAAGAATGCGAAATATGCATACAAGGCAAACTAACCAGAGTACCAAGTAAACCCAGCGACAAGAATACTTCACGTACGGCTCAACGCTTAGAGATCGTACACAGTGATGTCTGTGGTCCATTCAAACAACCCACACTTCATGGGAATATAAACATTGGCAGTTTCATCGACAACTACAGTAGATATTGTCGAGTATATTTCATTAAAATAAAAATGAAGTATTACAAAAGTTCATGGAGTACAAAACAGAAGTGGAGAACTTCGCAGGAAACAAAATTAAATGCTTACAAAGCGATAACGGTACTGAATACCGAAATTTGAAGTTCGACTCATTTTTAAAACTAAATGGACAAGAAGGTTAACAGCTCCGTACACGCCCCATCAAAATGGAGTTGCCGAAAGAAAGAATAGAACTATTATGGAAAAAGCAAGATGCATGATGTTGGAATCAAAAGCACCTTTGTATTTACGGGCAGAAGCGGTTTATACTGCAAATTATCTGTCAAATCGAAGCATTAATCACAGCATCGACAGTCAAACTCCATTTGAAAGGTGGGTAGGAAGAAAGCCCTGTGTAAATCACCTTTGTGTATTGGCGCTAAGACATTCTTCCTCATCATCATCATCATCATCATATCAGCCGAAAGACGTCCACTGCTGGACATAGGCCTCCCCCAAGCGTCGCCACATTGACCGGTCCCGTGCGTCTCGCAACCAGCGGATCCCCGCAACCTTCACCAGGTCATCGGTCCACCTAGTGGGAGGCCTTCCAACGCAACGTCTTCCGGTTCGCGGTCGCCACTCCAGAACCTTTCTGCCCCATCGGCCATCCGTTCTGCGAGCAATGTGCCCTGCCCACTGCCACTTGGCTATGTCGGTAACCCTGGTTCTCTTGCGGATCTCTACATTTCTGATTCGATCACGCAAGGAAACTCCGAGCATAGCCCTCTCCATTGCCCTTTGAGTGATTGTAAGCTTTCTGATGAGGCCCATTGTAAGCGACCACGTCTCAGAGCCATATGTCATCACTGGCAACACACACTGTTCATAGACTTTCGTCTTGAGACACTGTGGTAAGTTGGACGAGAAGATACCGCGCAACTTCCCGAACGCTGCCCAGCCGAGTCGGATTCGACGGTTGACCTCTTTCTCGAAGTTGGCCCTACCCAATTGGATCGTTTGTCCAAGGTAGACATAGTCGCCCACAACTTCGAGTGTAGAGTCTCCGACCTTGATAGGAGTGGGTGTAACATGGGCATTCAACATCACCTTGGTTTTGTCCATGTTCATCCTAAGACCCACTCTTTCGGAAGCTCTACTGAGATCATCGAGCATTGTACTGAGGTCCTCCATGGTCTCAGCCATAACCACTATATCGTCGGCAAACCGAAGGTGAGTGATGTACTCGCCATTGACGTTGATGCCTAGCCCTCTCCAGTCCAGAACCTTGAAGACATCCTCCAGTGCAGCAGTAAACAGTTTCGGAGATATGACGTCTCCTTGTCTCACACCTCGCTGCAGAAGGACTGGTTCCGAAGTCTGATCCTGAAGTCGAACTGACATGGTGGCGTTTTTGTATAAACACTTCAACACTTCGATGTACCGGTAGTCAATTTGGCACCGTTGGAGAGACTGCAATACAGCCCAAGTCTCGATCGAATCGAAGGCTTTCTCGTAGTCCACAAACGCTAAGCAGAGAGGCAGGTTGTACTCTTCGGTCTTCTGTATAACCTGGCGCAGCGTATGTATGTGGTCTACGGTGCTGAAGCCCTTACGGAATCCGGCTTGTTCGGGAGGCTGGAAATCGTCAAACCTGCGCGCGAGACGATTCGTGATGACTCTTGAAAACAGCTTGTAGACATGGCTAAGAAGTGTGATGGGCCTATAGTTCTTAAGCCGGGCATTGTCGCCCTTCTTGAAGAAGAGAACCACCACACCCCTGCACCATGCCTGTGGCGTTTTGCCCTCGAATATGACGGAATCAAACAGCTTCTGAAGGGTCTTAAGAACCGGTTTTCCACCTGCCTTCAGGAGTTCAGCCGTGATTCCGTCGTCACCCGGTGCCTTGTTGTTCTTAAGCTGTTTCAGAGCCATCCTAATCTCATACAGGCTGACGTCCGGAATGTCTTCGGTATAGTGTCGGGTCAATCTAGCTCTAGGGTCATTCGCTAGATTCGCGACGGGTTTACTGGTTGACGTGTACAGCTGCCCATAGAATCTCTCGATCTCCCTCAGAAGCTCTGGTTTGGCGGAAACGATCCTGCCATCATCGGTCTTCAGTTTCGTGAGCTGGCTCTGCCCAATAGACAGATCTCTTGCAAACACCTTGGAGCCCTTATTCCGCTCAATCGCCTCTTCAATACGCTCAGTATTAAAGCGGCGGAGGTCGCTTTTCAAGGATTTTGAGATCCGTCTATTTAGCTGCCGGTATTTCAACGCATCGTCTGAAGACTGCAGGATCATCTCACGCACATTCACGCACATTCTTCCTAAAGAAAGGTAAACATGAACAAAAATTATCTTCTAAAGCAATACCCGGGATGTTTGTCGGTTACTCAGAAGTTTCAAAAGCCTTCAGAATATACGAACCATCGAAGAAACAAATACTCATTTCCAAGGATGTTCGTATTTTAAATAAAATGTTCTACGAAGTTAGAGAAAATGGCACCTCTGTTCCGTTCCAAGAGTTGAATGATCACAAACAATTAAGTGATACAGAAACTGAAGACGATGAAATGGAAATGTATTTTGAAGATATCAGAAAGAAAAATGTCAGTAGACCACCAGCAGGACAAGAAAATGTTATTGCAAGCTCTATCGATGCAACCGTACGAAACGAAACGGAAAATAGCAACGAAGAATTTTATAACACCTTCAAAATTGATGAAACCTCAATTAACAAAACTAATGAACCAAATGATAGTGAAGCTAATGAGCCAACTGAAAACAATGAAACAGAAATAAAAGTTGATGCTCCGGTCCATGTTCCAGAAGAACGAAGGACATATAGTCTTCGTGATAGATCCTGAATTGGTACACCAAAAATATTTAAAGATTTTGTAATGGCCGCCATGGATATGGAAAATGAATTAGAAGCTCAAACATTTAAAGATGCTATGAATAGCAAAGATAAATCCAAATGGTTAGATGCCATGCACATCGAAATTACATCTTTGATAGAAATGAAGACCTGGGAAATGGTTGACCCGCCCAAAAATCGTAAACCATTGCCATGCAAATAGCGAATGAAAATGGGGGTACCCTAGGGCTAAATTTTAGGTCCTTTCTTATTTTTAGTCTACATTAACGATTTACCCCATCTACTGGAAAACAAATTAAACATGGTGTTATTTGCTGATGATACTTCTTTGATTTTTAAGATAAATAGACGTAAGTGTAACGTTGCCGACGTAAATAATGCTTTGCGGCAAGTTCAAAATTGGTTCAATGCTAATAATTTAGTTTTAAATGCTAAAAAAACTAAGTGTGTAAAATTTGCCTTGCCAAATGTCAAAAGTTATGATTGTGGCATTATATTAAACAATGAGAAGCTAGAATTCGTCGATAAAGCGGTTTTCCTGGGGATCACGCTAGACCCGAGGTTGCAATGGGGTACTCATTTGATATCCCTTGCGGGGCGGCTAAGTTCGGCAGCTTATGCTGTTAGAAAAATACGTCAGTTTACTGATGTAGATACCGCAAGGCTTGTCTATTTTAGTTACTTTCATAGTATAATGTCTTACGGTATCTTACTATGGGGAAGGGCTGCAGACATTGAGTCAATTTTCATTCTGCAAAAACGAGCCATCAGAGTGATATACAATCTTCGCCGGCGAGATTCCCTAAGGGAACTGTTTAAAGACAATAACATCATGACGGTAGCTTGTCAGTATATTTACGAAAACATCGTGTACGTTAGAAAGAATATACATCTTTTTAGTAAAAACAGCGATAGACATAATTATGTTACTAGAAATAGGGACCAATTAATTCAACCAGGTTTCAGGCTGGCTAAAGTAGCGTCATCTTTTACCTCCCCACATTCTAGAACCGAATGAGTCGAAATTCAAAAATTTTATAAAACGCACACTATGCAGGCAGGCATATTATAAGTTGAGGGATTACATCGCTGATAAAAATGCTTGGTTCAACGCTAGTCCTGCTCCACAGCCACTAGGGCACAAAAACAAGCGATAAGCAGAAAAGTTCTAAAGTATTGTTGGACCTACTGAAGACAGTATGAATATATTTGTGTTGTATAAACTCAATTTATTTTAATATTATATAACTGCACAGCACATATGTGAGTACTATGTACCAACTGTAAATCTACTATTTACTGTACCTGTATGTCGTTTGTTGACTAGTGTGCCCTGGCAGTTAATAGTCTGTCATACTCTCTCTAATGTCTCTCTGATGGTGGCACATGTATTGGATCTTTCGGTTCCCTTCATGATGGTTGATCTGAGCGGTGCCGATCTATGTGTCATGTTTGTGAACGGGCGCCGTCAGTTGGGATTTGTCATAACTTAGCTGCCTCGGCCTGTTTTTAATTGCCTATGTTTTGATATTTCTTAATTGTTTGTTTTACTCTAGACGCTTTTACGTGTACGTCTTTTTACATCGTTCTCACATATATGTATTTTTTTCCAACAAGAAATGATGTAACCAAATACTTATAAAACACTTTTTATTTTAAAAGAGTAAGTGTGGAGTTTCTTGTCCATTCTTCTCCATAACAAGCTACATTTCCGAATGGACGGTAGAATCAATTATTGTTACATTTAAAATATTATTTTTTTTGACGTTCAAAAGTGCCGCTTAACGGCTTAATTGAATAAAGAAATTTTGAATTTGATTTTGATTTTTGCAGATATGTTCACCAAGCCGTTGTTCGGACCCAGACTAATCGAGTTGAGCTCCATAATTGGACTTAAAGATTTGTCCAAATTCTAAAAAGTATCGTGGATATGAAGGCATAGGTCCTCTATGCCTTTAATGAACCCTATGTTCCTGTGGGTTACCAAGCAACGTTGGTTGTTGATTTTGAACGCTGTCAATATATGTATAAAAAACTATACTTCCTAATTACTCGTAATATTAATAAAATATCTGTAATTTGTTCTCGTCTGTTTGCGTTACATCTACGACAAATAACACGGCAAAGTTTTCAGAAGAAAAGTAGCTGTCGGGAAACACAGACTCCGGCAGGGCAACCCACTCGTTGGCTGTACGCATAATAAAAGTGAAGAATGACGTGATATCGAATAACACTTGCTCGAAAACTTTAACTCTATAGTACATGAAGTCGATAAATTGTGAGCGCGACAGTTCGTGCTGCCGATGATGCGAGCTTATAGTTATTCGAGATTTTGATGCATCGAGGTAGTGAACTGTCGCGCTCATAATTTATCGATATCAAATACTATCGAGTTAACGTTTTCGAGCAAGTGTTATTCGATCTCACTTCATTCGATTTCAAGTAGGGAACCCTTTTGATCGTATGGTTGCCAGTTCTTGTTCACATTATTGGTTCTTGAAATATTGCCAATACTAAGTGCAATTTGTATTTATCCAGGTGATCTTGTCCATCAAAGATGGCGTCAACGTGACAGGGTATGCATACTGGACGATCATGGATAACTTCGAATGGGTCGACGGATATCAGTAAGTAGACACTATGCCACCGTTATTATTTTTCTTTTGAATCTCTCTCAGTATTAGATATGATAATCCATACTTAATCTTACTAATATAATAAATGCAAAAGTTTGGATGGATGTATGTATGTTTGTCACTCATCATGCCAGAACGACTTAACGAATCTGAATGAAATTTGGCACAGAGATAGATAATAGTCAGGAATAGCACATAGGATACGTCTAATCCCGGGATTATATTCCCTCGGGAAAATGTTCGACTTTCACGCGGGCGAAGCCGCTGGCAGATGATGATGATGTAAAATATTATAAATGCGAAAGTAACTGTCTGTGAATCGATTTAGATGAAATTTGGTATGGATATAGTTTGAGATCCTAGGAAGGATATATGCTAATTCTTTTTGAAAAATACACGAAGGAGAGATATGGGTTAATTTTTTATGTAACTTGTTATTATGCGGTCCGTTTTGCTTCAATCATTGCAAAAATATAGTTTATAACAACTAAAGTATGCATATTTGCTTTGTTTTTTATTTACCTCTAACAGGGGGTTGGTTAAAATTTTCTTCATGAAGCTGAAATTTGGCAGGTGGGTATAGATAGTAAAAGTTAGCTAAGAAAGGATTAAAAAAAATCACATTTTATGTGGCAAGCTGAAATTTGTACGAAACTTTTTATTGCGGCATCCGATTTGGTTGAAACTTTGCAGGCATGTTTTTGATAAGAAATGATTGAGGTCTGTATACTTATTTTTTCAAACTACTCCTAAAAGGCGATGAAGTGGGTGTAGTATAGTTTATAAGGGCAATTTGGAGTAGCAGTTATGCCGCGAAATATTGATGCACCTTGATTATTTAATGGGACTATGCTTCGTATTACACAATAAGGGCAAAATATATGTAGCATGCTTGCGTATGTCCAGAACCTAGAATTTGATGTATTAAATCCAAATGGGTGGACATAAAACATAGTATATAGCACCGTCTTATATGTTGTACCCATGATTAACGGCTTAATTAAGGAATGACAATTAACTGTAGACTAAATTAAAGATAGGATGGTATCTTCAATTCGCGTCAAAGCACTACTGGAAGTGCTGTCTGTGAGAAGAAGTGGACCACAATCTACCACGCGGACCCAGTTCGGTTTGATGGATGGATATTACGCCTTGAATTTATTATCCAGGCAGAATGGTTGTTGTAAGGCTGACTGCCTGGGGTGCATTGGACGCAGTTACATCCAATCAATAGGACTCATGACCCGTATTCAGGTTTTGCTTTTTACCGACATTCGCTTTAGTGAATAATCATTATCATTTGTTTATTTCCAGATCAAAGTTCGGGCTATACGAAGTGGACTTCTCGGTTCCTATGCGTACGCGCACCGCACGCAAGTCGGCGGTCTACTACTCCAATATTATCAGGAGACGATCGCTGTATGTTCCACTGCCGTGTGAAACTAACCAGTTCGGATAATAAATAAGATTTGAAGATAATTAAAACTTAGTTTTTTATTTCATACAAAAAGATAATTAAAACTTAGTTTTTTTATTTCATACATAAAGATAATGCTATTTACAAAATTCAATAAATAAATTAAATAAAATTCAATAAAAAAAATCCTCAACGAGTATTTAGTGTATAAGAATACACTAAATACTCGTTGAGGATTTTTTTAATTTTTGGAACAGGGTTATCCTGAAACCTAAGGAGGATTCTACAATCTGTCTGGTCTGGGCAACTGCCCAATAGTTGTTTATTTATTTATTCCTTTAAACATTTGTATGTTTAGTCAGTCCGAAAACAGCACAAAGTTGTTTTTTAATCTTTGGCCTTGAATACAAGCACTGAACTCAATTTGTAACAAAAACTTGAATAACTTATTTAGAATCATAATTTAAAACTTAATTTTTTTAACTTTGTAAAGATAGCTTTACTTGAACTGTGTTATTAGTTTAGTTTTCAATCATGTATATGTTTTTGTATAAACATATGAGCCACAAATGTAAACATCTTAAGACTTTTTTCGATATTTGCTTAAGTGGGAATTTCATTATTGGAAACAAGTTATATAAATTATATTTAACATTTCCAGTTAGACGTATTAGAGTACATCCACAGCCGTGGCTACGTCCACGCAGACATCAAGGGTGCCAACATGCTGCTGGGTTTGAATAAGTCCAAGAACCAGGTATATCTGGTGGACTTTGGACTGGCCACGCGTCTGAAGGAAGACCAACCTTTCACTCCAGACCCGAAGAGCGCACATAATGGGACTATTGAATATACTAGCAGGGATGCTCATCTAGGAGG
Source organism: Anorthoa munda (assembly GCA_945859665.1). Classification (NCBI taxonomy): domain Eukaryota; kingdom Metazoa; phylum Arthropoda; class Insecta; order Lepidoptera; family Noctuidae; genus Anorthoa; species Anorthoa munda. Next base: position 4,974,297 of record OX243894.1, on the reverse strand, counting down.
TAAAATATTAATTTTGTTTGTTACTAAGTTGTTGCCAAAGTAATTGTTTATTTTGTGCTGTTGTCGGACTGACTGATGTGTATGTTCAAATCGAGCCGAAAGCTCTGCTTGCGCCATACATTATGATATGGCTTGTTCGTATATGGATATCTTTACAAATTGTATCTTTTCGTTTTTTTTGTTCGCGCTTGACTCTCACCGGATGGTAAACGATGATGTTGATCGACGGTGTAGCACGCTTGCCTAGAAGTAACCTATTCACTCTTGACTTAAAGACCCCAAGGTTTTAGCAATCGGGAAACACAGACTCCGGCGGGGCATTCCACTCCCTAGCTGTACGCATGATGAAAGTATTTCCAAAACGTTTAGAGCGTATAGGTGGGATATCCACCATGTACTGATGGCGCATCGCCGTACGTCTTGTAGTCTGATGATGAAACGGGCTAGGCGGAATTAGATCAAGCAATTCTACCCTATTCGGCCCTATTTAAAAAAATCTTCCATTTTCCGGCACAAAACTGAAGAAGATCAGCAGCTGCGGAACCCTCTGCTGCCGTGACGTATAGCTTTAATCTGTGGGAGTCACAGTCCCCTGTGCCTTTTCCAATTTGTAGGAAAACTATGAGGGTTTTCAAATCTAAAATAGAGGCACATTGAATGAGCCTTCGGCTTTTTTTTAGAACATAAGAAAATCTTATCACGAATTCCTTCTAATTATCAACTGACAGACTAAAGAAGAATTGCCAAACTAGTGCTAACAACAATGGACAGAGGGCACCTTGCTCGCAGAACGGGGGCCGAGTTACCCACGTCCGTCCCTACATGTAGTCCCCGGGTGGTGCAAATCAGGTGACACTAACTGGTAGTAGGCTTCGGTCGAAAGCTTGCGGCCACTCACCGGGCAAAGACGTACCACCAAGCGGCCTAGCCATGTTCCGGTACGATGCTCGGTGTAGCCACTAGAAGAGTTGGGTCGAGATAGCTGTTCCATTGCAGGCTGACTAGCCTGACGCGCGCTGCTATGGACGTATCAGAAGACTGGTCGCGGAGGGTAGCGGGATCCAAGGTACGGTGCGCCATTGGCCGACCGCAGGTAGCTGGGGGCCCAAGTAGTGTGCCAGCCACACATTAAAGGCTGCCCCGCCAACTGTCGAAAAATCCCGGAATGCACCATCGTGCTGGTTGACGACCAGATGGGAAGGGCCCGATAGACCTTCCAGGGGGGCTCGGGTGTCCCTGCAGTCACCGGACTAGTGCCCCAATGATAGTGCCCTTTCAGTGCGTGTCTGTAGGTTAGCAGCGTGGAACCTCATCACACTTCCTTCTCCTCTCCATCATTGGGCTTTTGTCCGGAGACTGCGGGGACGCCCGAGCCCCCCTGGAATGTCCATCGGACCCTCCGATGGAATAGATTAATGTATGTATTTTATGTTATTATATATGTCGGCATTTCTAAAGATTTCGTTCTGAATAGAGCTATGGTTTTGAATGACTCTTGTAATTTCTTCATATTGGTAGTGTGTGTTATGTCGTTCATTATTTTTTATTGCCGTTTTGATGGCGCAGTGGCTGAGCCACTGGATGTCGCGCTGTGTGTCACAGGTGCCGTTCTCATGTCGAGTAGATATTTGCGTGGCCTGCATTTGGCTGTTCTGGATCTGACTGTGAGTGTTGATTTGATATCTGAGGGTAAAGAGAATCGATATTGTGATAGTGCCAGTGAGAGTACTTGTTATAGTGGAAGTTGATGGATTGACATTATGAGTTGTAGAAAGGTGCTTCACCGCTTAAAGCAGTCCCGTCGTAGAGCTGCAGTCCAGTTGCTATCGAGGCAAACGGCGTGCGGCTTCTTATGAGGTGGCATCTGGTGTCTCCGGTGCTTTGGTGACCTGTTGTTTGGAGTATGTGACATAGTATGGTGTGTTAAGCATCTGTTGCGAGCCAGGTGCCGTACGTTAGGTAGTTTGGTGGGTGGTCGAAGGTGCCCAGCAAAGAATAGTTGGTTGGTCGAAAGGGCCCGGTGCGCCCGGTCCATACTGCATGGTATAATGAGATGTTGTTTGGTAAATTTGTAGTGTATGTAGGATATGATTAGTATTATTAAGCATGTGTGTGTAACCATACCTTATAATATATGATATGATGTACGATGATTCGATGTGACACACAATAAATCGAGACGTTATCCAGAGTGGATGTCTTTCATTATACCACGACACTTCATGGCGACCCTGCCATTCAAGGTCACATCACGTGTGACATTTGGACATTATAAATTCGGACATTATTACAAAATTAGTGGTTTTGTGTTGTAAATTATGTGTCAATCTACTCAAACAAAAGAAGAGACAATCATCGCGCAGACGGCTGCTGGTAATGGGCAAAATGGTGCGACAACCGAGCAGAGCTACACCAGCATCAGCACGACGAATATTCTTCTCACTCTGATCACAATCGTCCTGCTGGCAGCGGCATGCTATGCTATCTGTTATTATTACAAGAAGACGCATGTCAAATGGATGGAGAGGCAGATGAACCGCAGGTCCATACATCGCAGACAGACCTCAAAGGTATTTCATGAAACATGTTCCCCGTGATGAAGACGCCGACAAACCCGTGTAAGTGAAAAAAAAAACCGTGACATTTCCAAAAATTAAATTACCGCGTACGCTCTAGTGATTACAACATGTGAGACTGACAATACAAAAACTATCATAAACAACGGAACTATTAAGTGATAACTAACGTCTATACAGGCATATAATTATTTCAACTTTACGTCTTATATAAGAAAATGCGTGTAAAATGCATTATCGAGTTATGCAAGTAAGTAAGTAATATAATGTTTTATTGTAAGTACTATGTAACAGCTCATAAATCGTGCACGGCGACTCACCGAACCCGATACCCCGCGCCATAATAAGGAGTGTATCGCATTACTTTCTTTGTTTGTAAGACAGTTCGAAGAATCGTAGTGAAGACAAGTAGTTGATAGGATGATGTCATTACATTCCTTTTTGTCTTATTTTTAGATTATGGACGATGATTTTAATAGAATATATGAAGATTTGGTGGACATTCGTAAATATTTAATAAAGAAAGGACAAGCTAGATTTACAGGTTCTATTGCGATAAATAGGCTGAAAGAGGCTAAGAACTTATTTGGTGAAGCGCAATTATTATATTCAAAGTTATCGCATGATTTAAAACCCGAGTTAGTGGCGAAATTGTCCGCCACCTATGATAATATTAAGAGCGTATTTTTAAAGATAAGTCAATTGTCTACTTCCCCACCTAGTGAAATAAAAATGGTTAAAATGGAATTTGACATACGAACGGCGTGTAATTTAATTCCCCTTATGGATGGTAGGGAGGACACCACGAAACGAATGATTGATGCAGTAGAAATGTATGCGGATATGTTAGAAGATTCGGGAAAACTTCTTTTAATAAAATTCGTAATTAAAGGCCGCCTATCTGAGAACGCTAAACTACGTTTATCGAATAACTATGACACTGTTTTTAATTTAGTACAGGATTTAAGGAAACATTTATTAACTACAAAATCTTTTACCGCTATTCAATCCCGTCTCCAAAATATGAACCAGGGTTTTAGGTCAATTGACGAGTATGGTTCTGAAATACAACAACTTTTTACCGATTTAACCATCTCACAGGCAGACGGCGATTCGTCAAAGTTCGCGATTCTAAAGCCATTAAATGAGAAAACGGCCATTAAGAAATTTTCAGATGGATTGAAAAATTCAAGGCTAAGCACCATTGTGGCCGCTCGCAACTATAATAATCTCAAGGACGCCATACAAGGTGCTAAGGACGAGGATTTATCAACACTTTCTACGTCCTCTAAGCCAGACGTCTTGCAGTTTTCGAGAAGAGGTCGAGGTAAGTTCACACCTTTTTCAGGACCGAGGGGTCAAGGTCAACGTGGCCGCAACTACGGCTATTTTAATAATTTTAATCGCCGTGGTTACGGAAGATCATTTCAGAATTCTAACCGCGGTAGAAACTTCTCACAGGCGAATTATAACAATGGCCGATATTACCATCGTGGTAACAGGCGAGGGAATAATTACAGCCGTAATAATGTTTTTTCAACGCAGCCCGCGCAAGCATCGGCGCAAGAGGTTGACCCCCAAAATTCTGACGAAAATTTTACTGCCCAAATATAACTAGAAAGCAGTTTTTTCGATATTAATAATTATATTTTGGCCTGTAAGGGACGATGTCAATTTGTGTCATTTTATTGTAATAACATAAAATTTACTTTTTTGGTAGATACGGGTGCGTCAATATCTATTATTAGGCAAAGTGAATTACCCGATTCGATGCGTATATGTTATAATAACACTACTATAAACGGCATAGGAGGCCAGATCAACTCTTTAGGATATGTAACCTTGAAACTTGTTACAGAAAATAATGATACGTTTTTCCATAAATTTTACGTCTTCCAAAATTTACCCTTCAAGGCCACTGGTATTTTAGGCTTAGATTTTCTATCTACTTATGGTTGTAATATCAATTTGAGTACTAATGTGTTACTTGTTAACAATGCAGGTAAACAAATATATTTACCTATATCGCCTAGACTTGATTTAACATTTACTAATAAAAATTGTCTTATACTACCGGCCCGAAGTGAATCGACTCATTTCATAGAATTAGATATTGATGTGAAAGATGATTGTGTTGTTTACTCGAGAGAAATAGAAACAGATATATTTTTAGCAGGAGCTATAGTTAGACCTAAAAATCGTAAGATACCGATCAGAATACTTAATATAAGAGATAAAGAAGTAAAATTAGAAAAATTTAAACCGGAATTTATATTTTTAAGCGAGTACAATATTTTTTCTTTTGATAAGACTAACGCTAATGCTAATAGGGCTGAAACTTTACTTTCGTTGATAAAACTAAATCATCTTAATTCAGAAGAAAAGAGTTCTCTCGAAAAAATTTGTACAAAATATTCAGACGTGTTTTTTCTGCCAGGAGATAAGCTAGCCACCACCAACGTTTACGAACAATCCATAACATTAAAACCAAACGTTAGTCCTACCTATGTTAAACCTTACAGATTGCCTCAATCAATGAAGCCAGAGATTGATAGTCAAATAAAACAAATGTTGAAGGACGATATAATAGAAGAGTCCACAAGCGAGTGGAATAGTCCTGTGTTACTCGTTCCCAAAAAGTCTGAAGGCTGTAAAAAGTGGCGTTTAGTAGTGGACTATAGAAAACTCAACGATGCAATAGTTGATGATAAGTTCCCACTACCAAACATCACCGATATCCTAGACTCACTTTCAGGATCTATATATTTCACTCATTTAGACTTAAATCAAGGTTATTATCAAGTTAGTTTATGTCCTGACAGTCGTAAATATACAGCTTTTTCTACTAGCACGGGTCAGTATCAATTAAAGCGTCTTCCTATGGGACTTAAAACTTCCTGTAGTAATTTTAGTAGAGTAATGTCTATAGCTGTCTGGTCTGACGTATGACAAATGTTTTACTTATCTCGACGATTTAATAATTTTTGGACGAAATCTATATTCTCATAATAGAAATTTAATAGATGTACTCGAAAGGCTAAGAAAAGTAAACTTAAAACTAAATCCGGACAAATGCCAATTTTTAAAAAAGGAAATATTATATCTTGGACATTTAGTTTTTGCTGAGGGAGTGTTACCAGATCCGGAAAAAACAATAGTTTTACAAAATTACCCGGTACCCAAAAATGTAGATAAAGTGAAACGATTTGTAGCATTCTGCAATTACTATCGTAAATTTGTACCATCGTTTGCTGAGATAACATTACCTTTAAACCGATTGTGCAGAAAGAATGTAGTTTTCAATTGGACAGCAGAATGTCAACACTCATTCGAGATCTTAAAACAAAAGTTAATTAGCCCCCCCATACTTCAGTATCCAGATTTCTTAGAATCTCACGAATTTATTATACAGACTGACGCATCAGGTATAGCTATTGGTGCAGTTTTGTGTAACAATGACCTAAGACCCGTAGCATATACTAGTAGACCATTAAATAAGGCAGAATTAAACTACCCCACAATACAAAAAGAACTTACTGCTATAGTCTGGGCAGTTAAGTATTTTAGGCCGTATTTGTTTGGTAGGCATTTCACTATAATGACGGATCATAAACCACTTATTTATTTGTTTAGCATGAAAGATCCCTCTAGCAGGCTGTTGAAGTTTCGTTTAGTTCTTGAGGAGTATGATTTTAAGATAGTGTATGTGCAAGGAAAGGATAATGTAGTCGCGGACGCATTATCCAGAATAAATGTGACTTCCAGTGAATTAAAGAGTATGAATGAGAAAATTTCAGAAATTAATGTCATGACTAGAGCACAGAAAAGGAGAATGGATGAGGAAAGTAAGAATGTATCACCGCCAATTAGTAAACCCACCGACGAACGGTCTGATCAGCCTAGAGTCGTGGAGTTACTGAGGAAGCCGAGTGATGTCGTAGAGATAATTTTGTTAGAGAAAGATAAAGTGGATAAATATAGAAGAGATAATTTGATAAGTGCTGAAGACGAGTGTCTCGCTTATATCTCTAGTAAAATGTTGTTATGTGTAAACCTCAACTTTAGGGCACATTTTTCGCGAGCCGAATTTGTGACTAAGTTAGAGAAGTTTAGCAATAATATACAAGTAAAAGAAGTATGCATAGTTAAAAATAATGACAATGAAGAGTTTATAAAAGGTTTGTGTAGTGAAATACAAACATTAAGAGATTGGACCGGTCCAAGAGTATGCATACTAAGAGGAATAGAAAGAATAGAAAATGATAATGAAAAACAATATATTTTAAATGACTTTCATTTACTGCCCACCAGTGGACATGCTGGTGTGCGCAGAATGACTAACAACATCAAGAGACGATATTTCTGGCCAGGTATCGATAAAGATGTTCTTGATTATGTAAAAAAGTGAACTACATGTCAAAAGACAAAATATAGTAGGTACACAAAACAGCCGATGATGATCACCACGACTGCGTCATCAGGTTTTGAAAAAATATTTTTAGACCTGGTAGGCCCTTTAGATAAAGACGAGAATGAAAATTGTTACCTTGTAACGATTCAATGTGAACTAACTAAGTTTATTGAAGCATATCCAATAAAAAATAAAGAAGCCGTAACTGTAGCAAAATCGATTATACAAAATTTTGTTTTACGTTTTGGTATACCAAAAGTTATAGCTACTGATAGAGGTTCAGAATTTATTTCAAGCACTATGGTTGAAGTATGCAAATTATTAAAAATAGAAAAATTAATATCCACGGCATACCACCATCAATCAATCGGTTCTCTAGAAAATGCTCATAAGCATTTAGGCGCTTTTCTAAGGACTTATTCAGGCAATAACGGCTATAACTGGTCACACTGGATACCGTTCTGGTGTTTTAGTTATAATAATACCGTCCACTCAGAGACGAAGTATACGCCCTTCGAACTAATTTTCGGTAGGCCGTGTAATAGTCCTAATAATATTAAGAATTGTAATAGAATAGATCCATTATATAACCCCAATGACTATTCCTTAGATTTAAGATATAGGCTACAGGTAGCGCTAAAAGAAGCTAAACATAATTTAGAAACTAGTAAGGAAAATAGAAAATTAGCATATGATAAGAAATGTAATCCAGTTACTTATAAGAAAAACGATTTAGTTTTAGTTAAAAGTGAAGGAACAAAGAAATTGGATAATATTTTTGAAGGCCCTTATATTGTACTAGAGGATATGGGCCCTAATGTCAAAATTCTAAAACTAAATAAAATCGATTTAATTCATAAGGACAGAACTAAATTGTATTATGATACAATTTAGTTCTGTTAATAGTAAACATGTGAAAGAAAAAAAAATTAAAAAAAAAAAAACAAAAAAAAAAATTGTAATAATTAAGTAGTAGTTGTAATAACCTATTGAGAAAAAAAAGAAAATATTAAGAGCTCTAATATTTTCTTTTTCTTTTACCCCCGGAGGTGTAGTGTATGTAGGATATGATTAGTATTATTAAGCATGTGTGTGTAACCATATCTTATAATATATGATATGATGTACGATGATTCGATGTGACACACAATAAATCGAGACGTTATCCAGAGTGGATGTCTTTCATTATACCACGACACTTCAAATTAAGTTCCCTTTTATTTGTACCTACATTGTGTGTATCTGTGTGTGCCAAATAAACTAGTTTTCTTTCTTTCTTTCTTTTGGTAGAAAGGGCCTTGATCTAAAGGATCTTGTGCGCCTGGTCTACACTGTATGATGCCGCATGTCAGGAATGGACGAGCGCATCCAAATTGGATGTTACTTTCTTTGGTGTGTGAGATATGACGGGCGAATATAAGGATTGTTAAATGCTTGCGGCCTCGCTATAGTCAGGAGGCCGTGTCGGCATTTCTAAAGATTTCGTTCTGAAGAGAGCTATGATTTTGAATGACTCTGACAGATGTCAACTTGACGTAACACTAGGCACTAGTTATTGGCGCGAACAAGAGAAGATGGACACAGGATATCGAGAAAGAATATGGCGGGTTGGACTGAGTTGTGAATTCGTGATAAAACCTAAGTAGAAATACAGTGAGAGGTACTGATTGTTCGTGTAGATCAAACTACGTGCTTGGTAGAATATCGTTTACGTTATTCGCCAATACATTACGTGATTAGTTATATTGTGATCCTACATAAAAGCAAAGAAGTTGGTTTGTTTAGCCTAGCCCAAAAAGAACCCATGCAATAATGGCTTTTCCTGACAATTACACAGTCTTCCCTACATATATAATGTAATATTATTTAAGACATTTTTATGGTAGCTCGCCAGCCGTCGCTCCGTGCGGACGTCTCGCTGCTCGTCGCCCCACCGCGCTCTCCGGCGCCCCCACTCTCCGTCTCGTCGCGCCCCTCTGCGTGACGTCACTGCGGTCGTCGCGTCTTCGCACGCCGCTTCAAAGGTGTCGCTACTAGTAACTTTGGTTACTAGTAGTGGCAGCTCAAATCCACTTCTTGTGTGGTCCCTGGCGGGAAACCTAGCGGTGCTAACAAGCCAGTGAGGGTGTGCCCCAAGCACCCGCCAAGTCCCATAAGGACACGGCAGTCATTGGAGTCGGGAGCGGGATCAGTTGGCCTTGGTAGATAGCCTAGTCAACCCCCGCTTCGTCCCACAGCTTACACCTGGCACGATCGGGTGTTTTCTATCCCGACGTACCAGACTTTTGGTACACAGTGGTGGGTGGCCCACCTTCGGTGGGTTTACCGGTACCTTAGGGCCCTGCCACCCAATAAGATTGGTGGCAGGTAAACAAGCTTAGGGCTCACTAGATACTCACCTCCCAGTCTAACCCGACTGGGAGTGTAGGATTGCACACATCCCCGGGCCTGTCCACCCGGGGAACATCTCACTCCCTTTTCCTTCACTTGTACTGGCTCTATCAATAGCGACAGGATGCATCCTGTCGAAGCATTGATAGAGCTCGTCAAGGACGCGTTGTCGGACGATCCCAGTCCGGTCAGCGTGAATAAGCAAAGGCTTAATTTTATCCTTCATAAGCTTGCTACATGCCCCCCCCCTCCTCCCATACCCGCCCCGGAGCCCATGTCCATCGGCATCCCGGCGCCCGCCCCCGTTTCGGCGCTTGCGCCCACTAAACCCCCAACTCTCAAATTTCCGATTAATTTCTCGGAAAATCCTGCCTCCCCGAACGTTGACAGTCCACTCGTTGACGAACCCATGTCCGGTGATGATCATAAGGATGATTCCGATGATTATGTCACTACTGATGACGCCTCCGCCGATTCCTCCTCAGAAAGCTGTCAAGCTACCTCTGAGGGGAAGAGGAAGAGGAAGAAGGGCAAGTCCCACCCCAAAGCCACCAAGCCCAAAAAGGTCGCTTCGACCAACCCTCCAACTCTGCCGTCCACCTCCTCCTCCGACGTGCAGCCCACCCCTGTCACCGCTTCCCAGCGGTCTAGGCGCTCAGATCGCTCCCCAGCCCCCAGGAGTCGCTCCCGTAGTCCCCTAACTCAGGCCGACGCTTCCCCAATGTCGAGCCGCGACCCCAGTCCTGCTGCTATTCCCAAGAAGCAGAAATGCCCTCCTATCTTCCTCCACGATAAGGCCAAGTGGACAGAAGTTTCTAAAATTTGCGATGAACGCAAAATCAAATTTCTTAGTGCCACCGCTTGCCAGGTAGGCATTAAAATCCTACTCCCGACCCCTACTGATTTCAGGAACCTTACCAGGCTCCTAAAAACCTTGAGGATAGAGTTCCATACTTATTCTCTCCCATCGGAAGCGCCCACCCGTGTGGTTATCCGGCGTCGGTGCTCCGTAGACCAATTGAAATCTGACCAATTGGTCTATGGGGAATATTACATGTATCCATCGTCCAATTTCCAACTGGTCTATGGAGAATTGAGAAATGTTCCGCTGTCCAGTTTAATGGTATAGTAAAGCCGTGTCCATAAGTATTAAAAAAAAATAAGATAAAAAATTTTTGAAACCGCTTAATAATCATTTATTGAATAATTACGGCATAACAATTAAAAAAAAACAGTGAAAAATACGCAGATAGGACAAACTGTCTTCATAGTCCTTGCCAATTTTCTTGGCCGCCCTCAAGTTGGCTACAATGGCTGCGCAGTCGTTAATCTCATACAAAAACAGCACCGTTTCGTACTTTGCGCATCGGAAATTCAACTTCAGGGCGGCCCAGAAGTTTGGCGAAGACTATAACATTCTGCAACAAAATGGATAATCCTTAACAGCTCAAAAACGGCTTAATGCCGAGAAAAAAAAAAGATCTTAAGATTCTTCAATTCTTCCCACTGGTAGGCTAACGAGAAATCAATTAATCGTCATTACATTGACACCATAATGACACATAAGTTTTCTGTGAAGTGGCCATTTAAAAAAGTTTACATACTTTCCTATCTTTTCTTTTCTTTTCATTGAAGATTCTATTATAATTAGCTATAAATGAAATAAATACAATATAAGGTTATTGTATTTATTCCTTTATAATATTTTTGAATTTAGTTTGATGTGAACCCAAAAATATAACAAAGGCTTCTTTGAACCCAAAGTATAGGAAACTGGTGTGAACTCAGGGTTATAATGTGATAATGGAACATAGTTTTGGTTTACGTCGAGTATGCTCCATAGACCAGTTGGTAATTGGACGATGGAAACATGTCATTTTCCCCATAGACCAATTGGTCGAATTCCAATTGGTCTACGGAGCACCGACGTTATCCGGCGCATTCCGAAGGAAATCCCCGTTGACGAAATTTATGCGGATCTCGCCGCACAAAAAGTCCCTGTCAATGCCGTCCACCGCATGCGTAAAGCTAGAGGTGGACAGGAATACGACATGGTAATGGTCGAGTGCGACCCTGCCGAGTCCTATAACCCTATCTTCAAAATCAAAACCCTATGCTCCCTTTCAGGGTTCTCCATAGAGAAACCTTACCGTCCCTTTGTCGTTGGTCAGTGTCACAACTGCCAACAATATGGCCATAGCCAAAAACACTGTTTTGTCCGCCCCAGGTGCGTTAAGTGCCGAGGGGATCACGGCACAAAAGAGTGCACCCGTCCCAAAAACCCTGCCGAATGCACGGAGCCTCCCAGCTGCGTGCTATGTGACCAAGTCGGTCACACGGCAAACTACAAGGGTTGTCCTAAAGCCCCCAAAGTTGCGCCTAGATTGGCCAAAATCCATGCTGAGCGTCAAGCACGCCAAGCTCCCTCGACTAAACCCCCTCCCCGGCTAGCCCCTCAGAGGGCTTCGCCATGGGGCAAGCTCAACCACCAAAATGTGGCTCCCCAGACCGTCCAACAGCTTCCAGGCTTGATGGATCATCCCGTTCCGGCCCCTCAGGCACCCATAGCCCCCATGCCCGCTCAAAGCCGACAGGAGGCTCCCACCTCTGCCGCTGCTAAGAGCCCGTCTCTATCCACGCCCAAACCCAGACGCTGCGTATCTGATACCATCATCAGTGCGTACAAAATCTGGATGACGGACGAGGCCAGATCGCTGGCTGCCGAGATCAATAGGATCGAGGCAGCCGGGGATATGACCCAAGCCCAATCCAATGACCTCTTCAAACGGTACCCTAACATAACCGAGGAGCTAGACAGCCTCGTTTATAGAAACGGTCAATAGGTGCGCATTTAAGTCGCACCTACACCGTTTCTAACCAAGTTTCGCCAATTGAGGCTCACCTCTGACCCCTCACGATCTCTACTCTGCTCCTTAAGAGCCTAGGGAGTAGAATATACAAACGTAGAAATACAAACCGATTCGTCAGTCCTCGCCGCCGAGGCTCGTCGCGTATCCCTTCAATTAAAATCTTGCCAGCCCGCGTAGCTGAGCATTAGTTAAATTATTAGATATGAAATGGAGTTTCTTGTCCGTTCTTCTCCACGTAGGCTTATTCCGAACGGATGGTAGAATCACTTGTCAAGATCCAGCTTTTGCTTGTCCCCCCAGCGACGGCCCTGAGCCGAGGTCCGACCCCAACTGGGGTAGCCCTCAGCGTTGTCGCTTAGGTTTAGTAATTTTTTGCCTAGCTGGAGGCTATATAGCTTAGTCTCCGTAGGCAAGTCCGGTTAAGCAGCTACCAGTCATTCTGACTGAGCTGTGAGACGCCCCGCAGAAAAAAAAAAAAAAAAAAAGACATTTTTTGTACACTGACAGCCATAGACATAGATCTCCTTTCGTTCAGTCCATCTAAAGATTATTTGTAAGAGATTTCCCGATGCGATAAGACCGCCCATTGTACACTTATCTTTATAAATGTTTGTCCTCTAACTATTTAAGTGGTTTACATTAAATAAGTAACGTCAGATAAAGCATTCAGTCGTGAGAATGAGTTATATCAGTGCGTTTGTGTTCAGGTACGTATTGTATATTTTTGACAGAGTTATCTTAATCTAGGAATATAAAGCGGTTTTGTGGAGATTAACTGACAAACAAATGTGGACAACATATCTTAGCAGGATGTAGAAAGATAGGTTCTCTGAAAGTTAACTTTTGAACTTAACTTTTGCGGGTGGTCGACTCTTCACGTGACCAGAGGGCTGGCCTTTTTTTTTGGCCAAGGAAACAGCATTGCCATCCAACGAGGCAATGCTGCCAGCCTTCTGGGCACTTTTCCTGTTGACAGCGATGTGGACGAATTTTTTGACGCCCCGTAATTGTACATATTAGTTTTTCTTTTTTATGGTTCCGAAGTCAACAAGGAACCGTTATAGTTTCGGTCTGTCCGTCTGTCCGTCCGCAGCTTATTTAGTTCTAATTTTAGTTTGTAAATTACATTATTTATATATGTGAATAAATAAATGTTTGATTGAACTTTTGCGGGATTGTTTAAAAAATCCGTAAGTTATAAGTACGTACTGTAGGAAAACAGGGTCGAATTTTCATCATCATCATCATCATATCAGCCGAAAGACGTCCACTGCTGGACATAGGCCTCCCCAAGCATTGCCACATTGACCGGTCCCGTACGTCTCCTATCCAGCGGACTCCCGCCAGGTCATCTGACCACCTGGTGGGAGACCTTCCAACGCTGCGTCTTCCGGTTCGCGGAATCTCCAAAATTTTTCGGCCCCTTCGACCATCAGTTCTGCAAGCAATGTGCCCAGCCCACTGCCACTTAAGTTTGACAATTCTTCTGGCTATCTCGGTAACACTGGTTCTTCTTGCGGATCTCTACATTTCTGATTTGATCATGCAATGAAATTTTGAGCATAGCCCTCTCCATTGCCCATTGGGTAACTGTAAGCTTTCTGATGAAGCCCAATCCTAACGCTGCCCAGCCGAGTCGGATTCGACGGTTGACCTCTTCCTCGATTTTAGCCCTACCAAACTAGATTGTTTGTCCCAGGTAGACATAGTCGCCCACAACTTCAAGTGTAGAGTCTCCGACCTTGATAGGAGTGCGTGTAAGATGGGCATTCAACACCACCTTGGTTTTGTCCATGTTCACTTTAAGACTCACTATTTTGGAAGCTCTACTGAGGTCATCTAGCAATGTACTGATGTCCTCCATGGTCTCAGCCATGACCACTATACCGTCGGCAAACCGAAGGTGAGTGTTTTACTCGCCACTGACGTTGATGCCTAACCTCCCCCAGTCCAGAGCCTTGAAGACATCCTCTAATAAAGCGGTAAACAGTTTCGGAGATATGACGTCTCCCCTTATAAATTAATTAATTAATTAATGTACCGGTCGTCGATTTGGCACCGTTGGAAAGACTGTAGTACAGCCCATGTCTCGATCAAATCGAAGGCTTTCCCGTAGTCCACAAACGCTAAGCAGAGAGACAGGCTGTACTTTTGGGTCTTTTATAACCTGCCGCAGTGTATGTATGTAGCCTATGGTGCTAAAGCCTTTTCGGAATCCGGCTTGTTCTGGAGGCTAGAAAACAACAATCCTACGCGCGAGACGATTCGTGGTGACTCTTGAAAACAGCTTGTAGACATGGCTAAAAAGTGAGATGGGCCTATAGTTCTTCAGCAGGGCATTGTCACCATTCTTGAAGAAGAGTACCACCACACCCTTGCACTATGCCTGTGGTGTTTTCTTCAAGTATGACGGAATCAAACAGCTTCTAAACGGCCTTAAGTACTAGCTTTACCTTCAGGAGGTCGGCCGTAATTCAATTACCACCCAGCGCCGTGTTGTTCTTAAACTGTTTAAGAGCCATCCTAATCTTGTACAAGCTGATGTGCTTTGGTATGATGTCGGGTCAATCAAGCTAGGGTCGTTTACTAGATTCGGGACGGATTTACTGGTTGATGTGTACAACTGCCCGTAGAATCTCTCGATCTCCCTTAGAAGCTCTGGTTTGGCGGATACGATTATGCCATCATCGGTGTTCAGTTTCGTAAGCTGGCTTTGCTCAATAGTCAGATCTCTTCCAAAGACCCTGGAGCCCTTATTCCGCTCAATCGCGACTTTAATACTTTCGGTATTAAAGCGGCGGACGTCGTTTTTCAAGGACTTTGGGATCAGTCTATTTAGCTGCCGGTATTTCAACGCATCGTTTGAAGACTGCAGGATCATCACATGCCTCTCCTTCATGTGCTTGAGGTAGGATCAGAGAGCATTTTGTTTCTATCTGTACGGCGGGCCTTGAAAAACTTAGATCCGACCGTATGGACAGTTTCCACGAACCATCGCTGTATCGCTGTATTCGTCCACGGAGCTCCCTAGGCACTCGAAACGATTCTGGAGCGAGATCGAAATCTAAAAGCTCTCGGGGTTTTGGACCTGGATATGTGTTGGACAAAGAGTGGACTTCATCAGTCGAAACCTTTCAAGCTTAATAGCGGTGATCGCTCACAGTTTTCACCGAATTGATCAAAGATACATCATTGAACATGTGCTTCATGTTGGACACGATGAAGTCGATCTCGTTTTTGATCTCGATCTCGGTTCTGCCAGGACCACTTCTTGTGCTCACGTGTTCATCAAATAGAGGCCCTCCTTCTCCATAACACTGGCCACTGGTGACACCGGTGGTTCCGACGTCCAACTCCAAATTGCGGCATTTTTTTTACTTTGCCGAATGAACGGTAGAATCAATTATTATTAACGTTAAATCTATCTTTGATGAAGTTTAAAAGTAACGCTTAATGGCCTAGTTGAAATAAATAACTTTTGTCTTTGCCCCACTTGCAGCACATTCTCGTCTCGTTTACCCAGTTTCGTGTTGAAGTCCCCCATGAAAACGGTGAAGTGAATTTTGAAACCATACATGGTCTCTACCTCATCGTCGGGGTGTGCCAAAGTCGGGGCGTAAACCTGTATGGCCTCCAGCGAATATATTGAGGATATTTTAGTATAAGGTACGCTACCCTGGTCGATACACTCTCGATCTTCACCACGTTGTTCACATGGGACTTGTGGACGATTAACCCGACACCACACCGGAACTGCCGGTCAGAGTGACTCGGAAATAGAGCAGGTTACCGGATGTGAGGATTATCGAGTCCTCTCCCTCTCTTCAGACTTCAGACAACCCTATAATACTTCATCGTAACCAGCTCAATTCTTCCCCGAGTTCGGTTATCTTCTCGTCGGTCCGGAGGGATCGCGTTTTATATGTTGCCAGGTCCAGTCGTCGGTGTTTATTGGGGTAGCCGTGTCCACGCCGGCGACTCTTAGCACCCTTGCCATGCCGTAATCTCGACCGCTATCGTAGCCGAGGGTAGACAGGCTGCCGGGCACTAGGGGCCAATTCCTTAGTGTGCGTATCATGGTTTGGGGGGTTTTGCCATAATCGCCACGCTTGGCTGGCGGGTTGGCGATCGCAGTACGGTTGTTACAAGTGCACAGAGAACGCTGCTGCCCATTCTCTGGTAAATAAGTCCCTAAGTCGCCTCATACGAGACCCACGGGAAGATATGGGATGATGCTATTCTTTACATCCGACACAATACTGTACCGTCTGATCCCATACAGTACCGGTCGAAGTTTGAACGAACCTAATTCTTAAATTACCTTATTTTCAAAGAATTTTTAGGCTTTCGTCCCTCAAAAGGAAAAACGGATCCCTTGTAAGGATTACTCGCGTGTCTGTTTGTCCGTCTGTAACAACCATTTTGATCCGAAACTAGTGGACTGATTGAGTTATAATTTGGTACACAATAAACACAAAATCACAATAATATAAATCGGTAACTTCAACTATATATAAGGTGGACGTGTAACGTAAACAAATGAATTTTAATCATGTGAGCCACATTTTCACTCAAAATAGAGAACCTTTTTAAGCGATTATGTGATCGACGGTGAAGCACGCTTGCCCAGAAAAAACCAATTCACTCTTGACTTATAGACCCCTAGATTGTAGCTATCGAAACAGCCTCCGGCAGGGACTTCCACTCCTTAGCTGTACGCATAATAAGTGTCCCCAAAACGTTTTGTGCGTATGGGTGGGATGTCCAGCATGTACTGATGACCTGGAGAAACCGGAGAGACCGTCAAATTTGCAGAACAAATTCTGTTTTAGTTCTGCTCAATTTCAAGCCAACACTCTCCAGTCTGTGCCACCACACCTCCAATCTGCTCCAATTACACCATTTCATAAAATAACATCACGTACGCTTCAAAGGTCTACGCAGATGTGTAGGTACAGTTCACAATGTTACACTCTCATTCCATCGGTTTTGTTCAAGTTTCATGTTCTTCTAATCTATTTTGGCATTATAGGACTAGACTACATTATAGAACTTACCCAATACGTACCACAAGAAAGAGTGAATAAATATATTTTTTTTACATTAATATACAACCGACGTCCAAATAAAAACACTACAAAGTGAAAAATAACTTCAATTTCGGCAGTCGGTGTCAAAAAACGAAGGAACAAAAAACAGGAACACCGGCTTCCGAAATTGAAGTTATTTTTCACTCTGTAGTGTTTTTATTTGGAATTAGTTTGTATTTTTTATATGTATGTGAGAGCGGGAGGACTCGGGGTTCTAAATTGATAATTTTCAGACATCTTGTAAACACTTTTGTTAACTCTCCATCAATAGTCACATAACTTAATTATACAACGAGATGTGCACAGTTCGAATTACAATTCAATTGAGCCCTCTTTCCACTAAAGCGAGCCTATTTAAAAGTTTTAGCAAATAACAAAACGTCACACAGTAACAACTACCGGTGACATTCGTTTAACAATTTATTCTTGATCTAAGCTAGTAAAAAGACAGTAATTGCACTTTTTTAGGGTTTACCCAAAGGGTAAAAACGGGACCCTATTACTGAGACTCCGCGGAAATTTTTACAGATGGTGAATTTCTGTTGCCGCTATAGCAACAAATACTAAAAACAGATTAAAATAAATATTTAAGTTAGGCTCCCATACAACAAACGTGATTTTTGCCGTTTTTTGCGATAATGGTACGGAACCCTTCGTGCGCGAGTCCGACTCGCACTTGGCCCGTTTTTTATTTTAAATTTATTACTCATACACAAATAAACAAATCTTGAAATTAACTTAATTTAACACAATTTTAAAACACAATGCAAAATCACAATTTATTTATTACTGATTTTGGGTACCGATTCGTATCTCCGTTATGTCATCAAATGTTTTAAATGATAAATGATTTCATTTCTGTAAGTTGGTTTGTACAAACACTTTTACATGTCGATCATATTTTTTAAAACTAGATGAGGTCGGCGTTTCCTGTGACATGAGGAAGAATACTACCGACTTCCAAATAACAAAACTACAAAGTGAAAAATAACTTTATTTTTGGAAGTCGGTATCTTTGGTAGGTACCAATTTTTTGCGTTATGGACACCGACTTCCAAAAATGAAGTTATTTTTCACTTTGTAGTTTTGTTATTTGGAAGTAGGTAGTATTTTTTTGTAAAAAAGTTTTTTTAGTTTTTCTCTTTTTAGTTGTACCTACCTAATAGGCAAGTAGTTACGTAAGGTACCTATAATGCCAGAATAGATTACTCGAATATCATGAAACTGAACAAAACCGGTGAAATGAGAGTGTACCAAGGTGAACTGTACACATCTGCGTACCCCTTTAGAGCGTACTGGCTTGATGTTATGTTATGAAATGGTATAAACAATAAACAGTCATGCGATTGCAGCAAGGTTTGCCGTTATTTATTAAAGAGTTCTGTTGTATATCTTCGAAGTTCTTCATCAGATCTTCTACAAATTGAAATGGGACCCATTTCGGAACATACTCATTCAAACAAAAAAAGAATTTTCAAAATCGGTCCACAATTGGCGGAGATATCGGTGCACATAAATAAAAAAAATAAAAAAAACATACATAATGTCGAACATAGAACCTCCTCCTTTTTGGTAAGTCGGTTAAAAAGTCACAGATCGTGGCTTGATCGTTATGTTCAATGGCCAGTCTTTGACTTGTTTTGACTGTTATTTATTTAATCAACCAACTCAATTCATAGCCAGGACCAAAGCCTTTTTACCCGACTGCCGAAGGAGGGTAATGTGTTTATCAGTCTATGTATGTATGTATGTATGTTTGTTCCTATGTGGCGTTCCAGAGACCAAACGCGTTGGCTGATTTTGATGATTCATACGTCAATCGATTCGTCTTAACCCTGCGAGTGTCACTGGCTACATTAAAATTGGAAAATAGAAAAATGGCGGATTTTGGGCGCCATATTGTGGGGGACAAAATTTTTATTTACTTCCTAACCCATCGTGTGGGGTATCAAAATAAAGGGTTTTAAGAGGTGATTTCAAAAATATAAAACACTTATATGTTTATATGTACCGAAATCTAAAAAAAATAACTAAAAAGTTATAAATAAAAAAAGTTAATTTAAAAAATCAAAAGACCCGAATGCTTAAAAGGCGAACTAAAAAGACGTAAACAAGAAGAAAATCATGCTGTGCAGTCGGAGGATACATCTGGTTTTGGTCAGCCAGTTCGCGAATATGTATCCTCCGACTGCACAGCATGATTTTCTTCTTGATTACGTCTTTTTAGTTCGCCTTTTAAGCAGTCGGGTCTTTTGATTTTTTAAATTAACTTTTTTTATTACACATCCATTTTGCTTACTCAAAATCAAACTCAGAGGTCGCAGATCATGGCTTGACCATAAAGATTCAGAGGCTAGTCTTTTGGCTTGGCTTTATCGAGCTTATTTCACCAACCAACTAAAAACAAACTCAGAGTTCGCAGATCGCAGCTTGATCGAAAAGATTCAGAGGCCCGTCCTTGACTTGGCTTGACTAAGATTTAATTTGCATAATCAATCAACGCAAAACAAAACCGTTTCATTAAATGTTATCCATAAACTTATCTATTCATCTGTACTCAATCTTATAAACAATTTCTCATCTTTTTTCTATTTGTATTATTTATTCTTTTCGGTTTATTCCATTCTGTTAAATTAGGATTAGGAACTAATCTCATGTGTTCATGTGTGATACAGTCTTTTTATTTCGCTGAGACCGAAGGTCTTTTACTGCGTACCTATGACTGTCAAGGACTTTTATTTTTTAATAGGAACCCAGATATTTTGGTCCCAGTTTATAACCCGATCATTGAGTATATTTACAAAGAACAAAATCCCCTTCAAGAAAGGGTGTGAATTTGGTACACTTAGAATCGAAACGTATTTTTTCTACCTTTTCGGTCATTCATTGCTCAGCGTTTAAACGAATTGCATCTAACATCATCATCAACATCATCTTTATCATCTATTAATATCTTCGTTAGATAGGGATATCTGTTCGATTGCAGGGGGGAGCATCTTTTACCTAGTAGGAGTTCCAAAGGCGAATATCCTGTAACCTTAGTTTTCGTACAATTTAATCCTAATTGCAATACACCTTTTTTATTAACGCTGTAAGGTAATTTTTAAGAGTCCGAATTTCAGTTGCGCGTGAGGCGGTGTTCTGTATGCACGTGCTTATCGCAAAACATTCCGGCTAGTGTACTGATCACGTTCGGTGCGGGTGTACCCGCTAATAGTGAGAATGGAGGGAGGTAGTACGGATGAAGCAGCGTTGACCGATAAAAGCGATACTGAAATTATAAATGAGTGTGAGCAAGAGATGTTGACGATGACGGGTACGGTGAATGTTGACCAACAAATTGATCCAAAATTACCGGAGAAAAGATCGAGGGAAAAAAGTGAAGATAGTAGTGAAGAAAGTTTTATTACTGTTCGCAGGAGAAGACCAAAAAAACTTTTTCGAAGTGAACTAAACGAAAACTTGGGTACTCACATAGTCGAGTTAAATAAACGTTATGAACGTAATAATGATACGGTTGCGGAGAATGATAACGTTACGAATAATTCGTTTGAAATATGTTTAACTTCATTACATGTTTTGCCGAAACAGATGGCCTTGGCTAAGTGGTTAAGAAGCGGGCATATTCAAAATATCATTAGAATTAAATATAAAAGCCCTTATAAGGTATTCGTACAGTTTGATGATAAAAAACAAGCTGAAAAGTTATTAAATTTTCCTAAAAACAAGGATCTAGATATTAGAGCTCAATTTACTGATGAGGTTGATCTATCCTACGGATTAATCAAAGGGGTTGAGACAGAAATGACAGATAAGGAAATGATAGACACATTCAGTACCTCGTGTGAAATTGTGTCTGTCAGAAGACTAAAACGGATGAATGAAGAAGGTAAATGGATTGATAGCGAGACTGTGAGGTTAGGTTTCAAAACTCAGATAGTACCAGAGTATGTTTATGCATACGGATGTAGATTTAGGGTTGAGAAATATGTTTTTCCTGTAACCCAGTGCTCAGGATGTTGGAAGTTCGGACATCATAAAAAGTTTTGCCCAATTAATAAGAATCTTTGCCCAAAATGTGGAAAAGAACACAATAATTGTGAGACAGAAATATTTACATGCTTAAACTGCAAAAGTCCACATATGGCTATTAATAAAACATGCCCATTTTTTATAAAAGAGAAGAGGATTCGTATTCTAATGAGTTTAGGAAATACTACTTACAAAAATGCGTTGGCGATGTATATTCAAGAAAAAAGGGAAAATACCAAGCAGGTTTCACGTGAAGTAGAGAATAAGACCTCAAACAAGGAACAAAGATCCATAAATGCGGATGTGGGTAGTCCCAAAAATATTAATTCCAATGAAAAGTGGACTGGTGAATGGGCAGACAACTATATAGAACAAGTTATGGATGATGAACCGGATATTTTAGAAGAAAGACAAGAAGAACATCTAACAGCAGCAAGTAAAAAAAGCGAAAAAAGCAGAAAAAAGGTATCATATAATTCTAATAAGAAAAATTACAAAAATTTGCATGATAATAATAATATGTCGGTATCTACAGAAAGTCTAGAAGTTAACCAAAATCAAGAAGACGAAAAAAGAATTGCGAAAGAGAGAAAATTTCAATGGAAGAGAATTTGGCGTAGTATTATGGAAATTGTATTGTCTGAAGAGAAGGATCTAATGGAAAAAATGGTGTCGATGTTGAAAGTTATATGTGAGGAAATTAAATTATTTTTACTTGGTACTTTTATGGACAGAGAAGTTTTACACAGTTATTTATTTAAGTATAATGGATAGTACACAAAAAGTGACCTCGCTAAATATATGTCAGTGGAACTCACAAAGTTTAAGGCCCAAATTAGGTAGTTTTGAAGCATTTTTAAATCAAGAAAAAATTCATATTGCTATTTTGAGTGAAACATGGCTTGATCCAAGTGTTAACTTTAATTTAAGTGGCTACCATATATTTAGACAAGATAGACAGGATTCTTATGGAGGAGTTGCTATTATAATCCATAAGACATTGTATTCGCAAATAAGTCCTATTCATCTATCAAACCCAGGCATAGAAGTTATTCACATCAAAATTTTAAATTGTACAAGTTTAAAAAATATAATATCAATTTACTGCCCTTCTTCTGTAGTCACGCGTACTGCGGACTGGGATAGTCTATTTAATTTAGAGCTTAGCAATACTTTGATTGCAGGGGATTTTAATGGACACCATACTAATTGGTCGTATAAAATAGATGAAAGAGGAACTCAGCTGCTAGAATCTTCATTGGAAAATGGCTGGATTTCATTAAATAATGGCGATGCTACTAGAGTAAAATTGGTAAACGGATTAATTAGGAGGACTTCACCTGATATTACGTTCGCATCGTCTGATATATCTATAAATTGTGATTGGAAAGTATTCAATGAAAACCTGGGGAGTGATCACCTCATAATCAAAATAACACTAAACTATTTAGAATCAAGACAGTATATAAATAATAATAATATATAATAAATTTTATTTAAAAAGGCAAAAGGCATCCCAATTTTTTTAAACTATAAAGTTACATATCATACGTTATAGATATCATAAAAAATCATTAAAATAACACTATATAGAATAATACTTTCATTTTAAAATTACATTCAATAGATAAAAAATCATTAATTTAAAATACAAAGTCAATAAAAAAAAAAAAAAAAAAAAACCATTAAAATTAATCGATAGTTACATACCTACATAAGAATGTCAATTAAAAAGAACAAAGAATAATAACAATAATTCCGAAACAATTATATTTGCATTTATAAAACTTGAAATTAATAAATAACAAGCCAACTCGGAACACTTACATACTACACAATGTTTATGTTGTTTTGTTTACGCTTGTTGTACGCTCACGAAATCGTCTGAATATAATGCCAGTCGGCCAAGAATTTGGACTTAAAAAAGTAGCCAGCTTACTTTTTGATACAACAATCTTAAATGAACGGAAACTAGTTTCTTGTCTCTGAGGTAGTATTTGAACATCCATACATTGTTCACCCAATGACTGTATATGCTCCTTAATGTCCTCAATGGTCGTGGTGTTTTTAAGCCTGGATAGGTACACCGCATCCGGTATATCTGCTACTACTAAGCGACTTGATGCCGACGCCGTTCCACGCATATTCCTGTTGCGAGCATGCTTCTTTTTATTTTCTACATATGTATAACCATCATTATTTTCGAGTGGCTCATTAGTGCGCAGTTTAGCGACACTTTTTACAATATCACGGTAGGATGGCGCGTCGGTGACCGTCTTAATCGATGTTTCACATTCTCGCTCAGCGCAAGTTGAAGGTAGGTGAATATTATCAACGCACTCCATAACAGCTGTTTGTTGTACTACCGGCGGCAATGCCCTTGTCATTGCTCGGTTTTCGACTTTATTTTTAACATGGTAAGGTTCCGATTTCTTCGCAATGTTCTTTCGCATGTCGATTAATTCCGTATTAATATTGTTTTGGAAAGTATTCATGTCTTCTTTGGAGACTGTGCTTTCGCGCAAGCTCTGCAGTTCGGTCTTCAAGATAAGAAGTTCCTTTAGGTGCCGTGACACATCTATGTAGTCAAACGTCACGGGGGGTAGGCGGTTCAGATCTTTCGCCACAAATACTGGTTGTTCCGATGGATCAGACTCTTTGAAGGCTTTAATCACATCTCTAATGTTTTTCTTGCTTTTATCTTCTCCTTTTCTCTGCACACATTTAAGCGACAATGCAGTAAATAACACGGATTTGCCAATATCAATCTCGCTTTCGGTAAAATTACTATTACACACTTGAGTAACAATCAGCTCGTCCATGTAATCTATCTTGTTTTGCACGAATGTTAGAAACTCGTTAATTATAATTCTTGATTCTGCCATTTTAGTTTGCGTATGCGCAGATAGATTTAAGCGCGCGTCGGTCGTCCGCGGTGGCTACGACCGAACTGTGAAGAAACGTAATTATAAAAAAGCAGACTGGAAAGCGTATCGAAAAAGTCTTCGACAGCCATTTGCTAATATTCATAATTTTGAAGATATTCAAGTCTTATATGACTATTTTGAGGATCATATTATTCAATCCGCCAGTAAAAATATTCCTGAGACCAAGATTTGTACCAATCCGACAGCTAATTTTAAACCTAAGGAGTATTGGCACCTATCATTATCCAGCGCAGTAGCTAAACTTAGACTGGCTTTGAGTGCATTCAGACGTAATCCTACACCTAATAATCTCAATATTTTAGAGGATAGAACCGTAGAAGCACACACGTTGATAAATAAAGCTAGATCAAGTAATTGGAAATCATTTTGCAGCAGTATTAATGAGACTGCTTCGGTGTCTGAAATGTGCCGTAAAATGCGTTGGTTAAACAAACAGCCAGCTCTCACATCTCGTAATAGTTTATTGGAATCACCATTTAGTATACAAGAAATGAAACATTGTTTTAAGAAAAAAGATACTGCTCCGGGCAAGGATGGGATAACTTACTCCATGATTTATAATCTACCTTCGGTTGGTAAAGTATATTTGTTAAACATTTACAACAGAATTTTTACATCTGGGTATATTTTCTGGCGAACGAAACTATGTCGACAATAGTTAAATGTGTTTCCTGTAACGTAGTTATAGATGAAATGTTGTCGTATATTCAAAACAAAATATCAGTGGTCGATGAAGACACGTTAGTGCGTATATGTACGTCTACGTTTACAAGTGAAGGTATCGAAAAATCTAAAAAACTGCTGTACGAATCGGTTCCTGTGGAGAAGGCGAAAATAAGGAGGAAAAACAAAGGCAAGGAACAACGAGATCTAGTTGACATAATTAATGTTTTTAAATCAGTGGAGCCGGATCAATTCCCAATTTTCGTAGCAAGGGACTTGGAAAAGCTACCTCCAATACTGTTTGACCACCTTGATTGCACTAAACTTCTAAAGGATTTGCTTCGAATTCAGAATGAAGTCAAAGAAATTAAAGAAGTATATGTGACGCAGACACAACTGAGAGATTTAAAAACGGAGATTTTGAAATTACAAAATGACTCATTAATACCACTGAGTCGCTGTGATGCTGTACCATCTGTGTGTAAAGTGAACATGAAACGAGGCGGATGGCTTATGGAAAGCGGTCCCATTGGATTATCCCACATCAATAATTCATCAGTTATAGATGACTGCAATAATAGTATCGATGAATCCTCGTTACAAATCCTAGAAAATAACGAACAATCATATAGGAAAATAAAGGAGGTAGATGCAAAAACCTCCGACCGCGGTAGTCAGTCAGCTGTCTTGCCGCAGCGAGCGGCCGAGTGCGGCCCCTCTCCCCCTCGCGTCGCACCCACCCCTGCAGGCGCCTGCGCTGGCGCTAGCTCAGCTGCTTCGAGGACGAAGGCCGTGACGTCACTGCAGCGACGGACGATCTTGCATGCGACTGTGGAAGCGACCGCGCCTATTGTACATGAGCCGGTGCAAAACAATAATAATGACGGATGGGAAAGAGTTTCATACCGCAAAAAGCGTAATATGAGCTACCGATACTTGGGCACCGCTGGTACCGCCAGGGAGAATGAAGGAAAATTCAAAGCTGCAATAAAAACAGTGCCAATCTTCATTACTAAAGTGCATAAAGACACGACGGTGAAGGATGTTGTTGACTATGTGCGTCATAAAACGGGCGAGCTGATCACGCTTGAAAGTATATCGTTTAAACATCCTAAAGAATATAACGCATACAAATTCTTTGTTTCGGAAACTAAAATGGAGATGTTTCTTGATAGCAAACTATGGCCTGAGGGAATTATTTTCAGAAAATTCGTAAATTTTAAAATGCGAAATTACACGAACGGTACAAACAGTGGTGCCGTGAACGGCGTAAAATAAATATTAATGTATAACATACTAAGCTACAATTGTAAGAGTATAAAACGCTCGGTGGAGAGTGTTAGGCAACTATGTAGCACTTCAGACATAATTGCCTTGCAAGAAACATGGTTGCTGCCCCACGATATCTCGTTCCTGAGCGAGATCGACGCTGATTTCGGGTACACCGGGACGTCGGCGGTGGACACCACGGCAGGCATGCTGCGAGGACGACCCTACGGTGGAGTTGCACTGCTGTGGCGGAGAAGTGTTTTTAAGAACGTTTCGGTAGTGCAGTGCGATAACCCGCGAGTGTGTGCCATTAAAGTGTGCATGGAAACAAAGTCATTTCTAGTGTTCAGTGTATACATGCCGACGGATAATAGTGCGAACTTAACGGATTTTACGCATTGCCTCAGCCTGGTGAGTGCTATAATCAATAATAACAATATTGAGACTGTTTTTCTGCTCGGGGATTTTAATTCGCATCCCAATGAAAATTTTTATTTTGAATTGGTTTCTTTTTGTCGTGAATCTGAGTTACTATGTGCCGATGTTGAACTGTTAGGAGTAAACTCTGACACTTATACTTTTATAAGCGATGCGAGCGGCTCGAGGCGTTGGCTCGATCACTGTGTTGTTACGAAAGCAGCCATGCGCACTATTATTAATGTAAATGTTAAATATGATGTACTTTGGTCCGACCACTTTCCTCTTCTAATACAATGTAACTTAAATGAAATCAAACCAAAATTGTACATTTCAAATGATAATAAAAATCTGTTATTTAATGAAATAAAATGGGGTGATAGAAAACCTAAGCAAATTGACATTTATGCAAAATTTTGTAATGATAAATTAAAATATATTGACTTTCCAATTGAATTGAGTGCATGTTGTGACTATGTTTGTACTAATTTGGACCACAGAATTATTATTGATAAAATGTATAATGACATTGTTAATATTTTATGCCAAGCCGCTTCTAAGGGCTACGAATTGAACCATGTGCGAGGTAGGAGGCCAGTGATGGGGTGGAATAAGCACGTGGGTGATGCTCACAGGCAGGCCAGGCTAAAGTTTGAGCAGTGGGTGTCATGTGGTAGACCACGCGAGGGCCGTGTTTGGATCGATATGCAAACAAGTCGGAAAATTTTTAAGTCGCGCTTACGGTGGTGCCAGGACAATAGTGACCAAATTAAAATGGACATGTTGGCGTCGCATCATTCTGGGGGTGACTTCCGCAGTTTTTGGAAGTCCACTGATAAACTCAATAGTAGGCCGGGCCTGCCGGTGAGTGTCAGCGGCGCTGCTGATGTCACGGAGATTGCCGAGCTATTTAAGCAGCACTTCGCTGTTACGTCGCCGCTGGGGCCATCACAGTCTACAGGCATTGCTGGTTGTAGTGGTCAGGAGATCGGTGCCCGGTTTACGGCAAAAGAGGTAAGACATGTAATTATGTCTATGTCGAGGGGCAAGTCTCCAGGCCACGATGATTTAAGTATTGAGCACCTTAAACATGCTGGTCGTCATCTGCCCAGAGTCTTAGCGATGTTCTACTCCTTGTGTATAGGACATTCGTATCTGCCTGAGCGGATGATGAAGACTGTGGTGGTGCCAATTATAAAGAATAGGACCGGTGATGTTAGCGATAAGAACAACTATAGGCCTATTTCATTGGCCACTGTTATTTCGAAAGTGCTTGACGGTTTGCTTAACACTAGGCTAGATAAATATTTGACTTTACATGATAACCAATTTGGTTTCAAAGCCGGTCTATCTACAGAAACAGCTATATTGTGTTTAAAGCAGACTGTCAAGTACTACACTAGTAGAAGTACACCTGTGTTTGCTTGCTTCCTCGACTTGTCGAAGGCATTTGACTTGGTTTGCTATGATCTGCTCTGGCAAAAACTACAGCAAGCGTTAGTGCCAGATGAACTGATCCGTATTTTTCAATTCTGGTACAACAATCAGGTCAATGTTGTTCGATGGTCGGGGGCTTACTCGACCCCATACAGGTTGGAGTGCGGCGTGAGGCAGGGGGGGCTAACCTCACCAAAGCTCTTCAACCTGTATGTTAATGCGCTGATAGAGAGGCTCAGCAGCACGCATGTCGGTTGCCATATTGGAGGTGTGTGCCTAAACAATATCAGTTACGCTGACGACATGGTGTTGCTGAGCGCCTCTGTCTGTGGTATGTCAAGGCTGATTGGAATATGTGAACAGTATGCTGAAGAACATGGTTTGTTGTATAACACGAATAAGAGTGAGTGCATGGTCTTTCGAGCCAGGGGCAGGTGTCCTGATTATTTACCGGCAATTAAACTTAACAGATGCCCACTTAAACGAGTTGACACGTTTAAGTATCTTGGACATATATTAACCTCTGGCCTGGAAGACGATGCGGATATTGAAAGGGAGCGTAGGGCGCTGTCTGTTCGTGCGAATATGATAGCTCGCAGATTTGCTCGGTGTTCGAGGGACGTCAAAATAGCCCTATTTAGGGCATTTTGTACGTCCTTTTATACTGGCAGTCTGTGGGTCGATTACACGCAGAAACAGTACAGCGCTCTACGCGTCCAATACAACAACGCGTTCAGGGTGCTCTTGGGGCTGCCTCGCTTCTGTAGCGCATCGGGGATGTTTGCGGAGGCGCGTGTGGATTGTTTCCACACAATCATGCGCAAGCGGTGCACATCCCTGGTGTGTAGGATGCGGGCCAGCCGCAACAGTATCCTGAACGCCTTTGCAGAACGTTTTGACTGTCAGTATGTGAATCATTGCTGCATGGTTCACGTACTGACTAATGTTAAGATATTGTTTTGATTTAGTGTAAGATAATGTATAATTTTAAATTCAAATGTAATTAATTTAATTTGATTCATAATTTTTTAATTTAGTGTAATTGTATGATCCAAAGATGATTGAAATGAATAAATAATAATAATAATATTCCACGTCAATGGAGGGAAATAAGCATTGTTCCCATTCCAAAAGCTGCCAGCAGTGCTGATTTAGAACCAAAGCTTAGGCCGATTTCTCTAATCTCATGCGTGTGCAAGATATTTCACACAATGTTAGTAAAGAGATTGGAGTGGTATACAGAGAGAAATAAGTTCTTATCTGCTGGTACGTCTGGCTTTAGGAGGGGGCAATCTTCATTGGATTGTCTCGCGAGACTTGTCACTGATATTCAAATAGGACTTTCAAATAACGTTCCTACTGTAGCTTGCTTCTTAGATATAGATAATGCATACAACAATGTTTTAGTTGAGAGTGTCGTGGCTACGTTAGATAAATTGAATGTTGGTTCTAGTATTTGTAAATATATTTGGGAGTTTTTAAGTGCGAGATGTTTAATGATGAAAATTTATTCTGGGGAGACAGTTATAAGTAGATGGACAAATAGGGGCTTGGCTCAGGGGGACCCACTTTCTCCGTTACTTTTTAATTTAACCACGTATAAAATTTGTCGTGAGATAGAAGACGTTTCTATATTGCAATATGCCGATGATTTTGTAATGCATTTGAAGCACAGAGACATACATTTTTGTGAAATAACTTTACAGTTGGCACTTAACGACATGATAGTTAAGCTGGATGAAGTAGGTTTAGAACTTTCCCCTAATAAATCTAAAATGTGTATTTTTACCAGAGGTCGGAAAAGAAACAAAATAAATCTTAAAATCAATGAGCATTCAGTTGGTACAGTTGAAAATTTCAAATATTTGGGTATGTGGCTTGATCGATCCTTATTGTGGGGTAAACATGTTAATGAAGTAGCTGAGAAGGTCTTGAAATATTTGAAACTTTTAAAAGTATTAGCGGGTTCTAAATGGGGAATGCATCCAAAGTATTTACGAACATTATACATATCGGTAATCAGAAGTAGGTTGGATTATGGATGTTTTTTGTTCGGGAATAGTGCCACTGTTCATTTATATAAACTGGATAAAATACAGAATCAGGCTGCGAGAATAATCGGAGGATTTATCAAAAGCAGTCCCATTCATGTAATGGAAAGCAAGCTGTGCTTACCTCCTTTGCATATTAGAAGATTATTTATTTCATATAAATATTGCCTGAAAAGTATGTCCTGGACAAACAGTCTAGTTATGCGACGTCTTACAGAACTAAATGATCTGGTGCAGATGGCATATTGGCAAAAAAAAAGAAACCTTTACTTGTATCGGTATTCGATAAATGTGAATCTTTCCGTGTACATTCTTCTAATCCCTTAGAAATGTTTTCATTAGATGTTTGGGTAACCAGTATTAAAATAGATGACATAATTATATGTAATTTGGAAAGTGTAACAGGTCCTAAAAAATCATTAAATTTTGCTTCTCTCAAATTTGAAATTGTTAAAGAAATTCACGATAAATACCTACACTATAATAAATATTTCACTGATGGTTCGAAGTGTAAGGATGGTTTGGGAGCAGCATTTTATGACGTTGATAGAAACTATTCAGCTATGTACAGAGTAAACACTAATGTGACTATTATGACGATGGAACTCATTGCAATTTATGAAGTCATTAACTCTGCTTATAACTCGGGCGATCGTTACTTTGTGATTTTCACAGATAGTAAGAGTGGTTTGCAGCATTTAGCTCGATGTGCCTCTGGCTTCAGAGGTATTTCGATAGCTTACTCAATATTAAGTAAGGTTATAGATCTTACGAACAATGGCATAACGCTAAGATTGCAATGGGTTCCATCTCATGTAGGTTTGAGAGGTAATGAAGAGGCTGATAGACTAGCAAAATTAGCGGTTACTCAAGGTCAAGAATACTTTGTAATACCTAATTACTTAAAACAATTGAGTATTTGCAAAACAATTTGTTATGATATGTTTAAGGAGTATTTTGACGAACGAAGTAGGGAAAAGGGTATCTGGTATAAAACTATACAATATCAGCCTCCTCAAATACCGTGGTTTGCTATCAAGGAAATGAGTAGGTATCATATTGTTCTGCTTCATAGATTACGCTCTGGTCACTACCCATCCCGCAAGTTTGGTTATTTGATGAAGAAAGTGCATTCTCCCAATTGTGAAACATGCGGAACGGTTGAAGATGTTCACCATCTACTTATGGAGTGTACTAAGAATAAGAAGGAAAGAGAGATACTGTTGAGCAGAGTAAAAGTAAACGAATATGATATTGGTCCATATGTAAAAGTTTTAGCGCAACCTTCACCTGAGATAGCAAACCTACTTACTGATTTGTTTAATATTAATAATGTATTGGTAGATGTAGCTAATAAGTTAATTAGTTAGTTGATGTTGCGAATAAGTTTAAGTTATGATGAGGCTGACATGCCATTGTGGATAAAAGCTTCCTTTAAGAATTTAGAATAAAAAAAAAAAAAAAAAAAACAGAGTCCGAATTTGTCTTTCAGCTTGACCGTAGCTCTAGGTGTACCGCGGGCAATAGCATGGTGTTCGATAGATAAATATTTAAAGAAATCCTGAACTTCTGTTACCATAATAGAGGATTCCCTGTCTGAAATAACAACATGGGGTGCTAAAAAGATTAATCATTTCGCGGAAGCTTTTTAGGGTTCTGAAGTTGACAAGGAACCCTTATAGCTATGTCCGTCTGTCCGTCTGCAACTTAGCTCAGAGAATCGTCGTACTAGAGAGCTATAATTTGGCATGGATATACATATTAATAATTCCACAAAGTGGTAAAATAAAATCATGAGTTAAATGTTTTTTTTTTGGCTTACCTCCCATAGACGTAAACTGGGGATGTTTTTTTTTCTCCTCTATCCCATGGTGTGGGGTATCGTTGGATAGGCCATTCAAAAATATTACGGGTATCTCAAAACTTTTTTCGATTCAAAGATCCGTTTGCGTAAAATTAAGCTTTAAATTGCAAATTTTTGTTAGAGTCCCCCCCTGCCAGCGAAATGGTTGCTTTCGGCTATGTGATAAAATTCACGGCAGTAGTATATATAACGAAATTAAAAGGAAAACTATCACAGCTAAGTAGGCTTTACAAGTCTACGAGTAATAGTCGACCAACTTAAAAAATGCACTTGGAACAGTAAAAAAATTTTGTACAAATGCCATTGAAAAATTACTTAAATAACAACGTTCAAGAACGAAATAGTGAATACCTTAAAATTTTTTCAAATTCCGAAAGAGAAAAAAACAAGAACCAACCATTACCCGTGGCTCTAACGCGCACTCGTATCGAAATTAACGTACTTCATATAGATTATTTATTGCACCTTATTTAAGTTGGTTGTTTGTTCCTATCATTGAATAATTTGATTTTACTTTTTGGTAGTTGAGTAGGTTATTTGAAAATACTCATACTAAAATATTTGTTTTCGGTTTGTAAATATTTGGAGATTTTAACGAAGAATATCTCCGTAACGGCAATACTGCAGTATTCAAATTATCAAGTGGTTATAAATCTTTATTACAATCACTTGCCTCTACGCGGTTGTACTCAAATAGATTATATTTTTACTAACTTCACTTGCGATGTTGGATTTTATAACTCCTTCATCAGTTACCATCGTCCTATGTGGGCCCGGTTTTAGACGTTGTGAGCTGCTGAAACCGTTTAATTATCATATAACAACAAAAAAACCTCTTCTTAGTCCGCGTTATTATGCAACTTCGGAACCCTATTACTGCTCGTGGCTCGACACGCACTTGGCTTTTTTATATAATGTTAGTACTTTTATCTTTCAGTGGATAAAGAAGTATAAATTTAGTAAATGCGTCAATAGCTACCAGAACGTATGCCTTTTTATTTATACCGGTAATATTACCCATTAGATCTTCGTGTATCGTATGGAAAGGTACGTTTACGTGGTTATTTTATCAATGGGGTGCAGTTTCCTTTGCTTTTTGCCTGAAGGCTCTTTGCCAATTTTATACTTTGCAAATTGACGTACCCGTTTCGTCATGTGTTTAAAGTGGATTGGACACATGACGAAACGGGTACGTCAATTTTAAACTGTTTTCGAATTTTATCTAAAGTACGTTCCCACCCCGTATGCAAAAGATTTTCATGGTATCTATTTATGAGTGAACAAACAAGTGATTCAGGGACTACTGTACGAGTTAATGATTCACTCTTTTGGTTTTGAATAGTTATCATCAAGAGATTCGAACAAATACAATTTTTTTTTATCATAGTCATCTTTATTCTTAATAGCATCGCGAATACTTTTGAGTTCTTTATCCCTCTCTTGCTCAACTACAATCCTCGCTGAAGTTAAAATGTTGATTTGTGGATTCCTACTTATAAAATCTACGTGGGCCATTTGTTCTCCCTTACGGTAAACAACGTCAGTAAAAATTTTGTAAGTACGGCCATAGCCTATGAACCCGAGGTGTAAATTATTTATCATGCTTTGAGGCCTTAAGGGCATTGCAGTCAGTTACAACAGTAAATTTGCGCCCATACAGAAAATGACTAGTGTTTTAATGCTCTGACAACCGCTACAGTCTCCAATTCGTATGGATGGTATCTCGTTTCAGCATCACTAGTACGCATACTGAAATTTTCAACAACTTTGCGACTATTATTGTCATTCTGAATGAGAATTGCCCCGAGACCTTTGGCGCTAGCATCTGTATGGACTTCTATTAGTAGAGTTGGATAAAAATGCAAAGTATAGGTTCTGAGGTCAAAAGTTTGATTACATATTGTCTTCTTGTTTCGTGATCGGGAGACCAAACAAACGGTACGTCCTTTTTTTGTTAGGCCATAGAGTCGAGCCGTTAATTGGGAAAATTGAGGGATAAAACGCCGAAATTAGCTTGCGAGACCATTGAATTGCCTAAGTAATGCTGTTAATTTAGCAGGATTGGGATTTACTTCACCATTCTCTATAATATTACCGAGATATTCTATGGACGTCTTTGGATATAAAAATTTTGAGTAATTTATAGTAAATCCTGCGTCAGAAAGACTTTTTAATACAAGGTCCAGCATATCCAAACCTTGCTCAGTAGATGCGGGAATGGGTTTCGTGCAGATTTCACAAAGTCTGTTCCTGCAGTCACGAGAAATGTGCCCTGTTTTGGTACAACTGTAACACGTCAAAGTTATTGGAAGGTCAAGCCTTGGTAGTTTAGCACGAGGTTCATCTGATACTGCATCGGCAGGTCGTTTACGATAGTCCGCCAATGTAAAAAATCAGTTCGGCTCGTGACTTGCCGACCCGAGGAGTTCAGCTTGGTAAAATTTTGGTCTTATGCCAGATATTACGGCTTCCACCATAAGTTCAGTTGGAGCATTAGGAGAAATCCTTGAAAATAAACGCCATGACTCAGTGACATATTCAGCAAAAGAATTAGTTTGATTTGAAGTATATTCCTGAAAAGCATTGACGTACACAATATATCTAGTTTCGCTACCGAATTGTGCTATGAGTTCCCTTTGGAATGAATCCCGATCGGCAAGAGCATGAGCATTAGTGTCAGCCCATCGCTTGGGACGTCCTTGCAAGCATGCCAATCCCTTCATTATAGCAACAGACTGTGAACAACCTCGCATGGTGATTAGACTTGTTTACACCATTTCTCGATAGTTATTGTACACTTGTCGGGATTTGGGTTGCCGTCTCTTAAATCTGCCAACCAGTACAAGGAGCGAGAAAACCCCGGATTTTGGAGCTTACAACCCGGACATTTAAACATGTCGTCTTTTCTTCGTTTTTTGACACCGTCTTCCAAAATTTTATGTATTGTTTTGAAACGATTGAAGTTATTTTTCACTTAGTAGTGTTTTAAAGTCGGTTGTATTTTTTGTAAAAATAATTTTATTTTTCAATTTTTTTGTTGTGGCACCTTTTTTTTTTTGATTTCTTTAGAAATCTTACTTCTTAATAATATTATAAACGCGCAAGTTTGGATGTATGTTTGTTACCCAACCCAGTTCCCTTGGGATAATAAAACACTTTTGACGCGGACGAAGCGACTGGCAGAAGCTAGTATACAATAAACAGACATGCAATCCCGGGTGAATGCCGATATTTTTGAAGAGTTCCGTTGAATATATCCGAATTTCTCCATCAGATCTATACCAAATTTAAATGGAACCAATTCGGGCACATACATTTCCATACAAAAAAAACCGGCCAAGTGCGAGTCGGACTCGCACACGAAGGGTTCCGTACCATTATCGCAAAACATTGCATAAAAATCACGTTTGTTGTATGGGAGCCCCCCTTAATTTATTTTATTTTAATTTATTAATTACTATTTTTTGAAGTAAATATACAACTAAACATTCTGTGAATATTTCAAGCGTCTACCTGTTGCCGTTATTAATATCGAGCAAAAAACGGCAAAAATATCACGTTTGTTGTATGGGAGCCCCCCTTTCATATTTACTTTATACTGTTTTTAGTATTTGTTGTTATAGCGGCAACAGAAATACATCATCTGTGAAAATTTCAACTGTCTAGCTAACACGGTTCATGAGATACAGCCTGGAGACAGACGGACAGACAGACAGACAGACGGATCGCGAAGTCTTAGTAATAGGGTCCCGTTTTTACCCTTTGGGTACGGAACCCTAAAAAAACAAAATCGGTCTAAAGTTGACGGGAAAATCGGTGAAAAATTACCGTTGATGATTTGAAGACTTTAAAACCCGGACTATAAATAAAACCTTGCCCGGACGCTCCCCGGACGCCCGACTAGGAAAAATCCCGGGAAACCCGGACGGATGGCAACCCTAGTCGGGATCATAATTAGGCAAATAAATTTCACCTATTTTGTGGGTATCGGCGTTTCGGTACCGGAAAGCCATCTTTTCCAGGAACTTGATCTGGCAACGAAGTAATTTCAGCTCATCCAAATTTCCTGGTCGAGTAGTCGGCAGGACAGGCGAGAGCGTTGATGGGCCAAAAAGACAGTAATTGTACTTATTATTTGATTATTAATTATTAACGCTTTTTACAAATACTTTGAATCGTTTTAGCTACCAATTATTTTATTTAAATGAACTAATAGTCACAGTGACCTACGTTCCTTTTTATTTTTAATTCATTACCTATACACAAATAAACAAATCTTGAAATTAACATAATTTTAAAACACAATGCAAAATCACAATTTATTTATTACTGATTTTAGGTACCGATTCGTATCTCCGTTATGTCATCAGATGTTTCGTCGTTTGTTATAGACTGTGGTACTGTTTTCATATACCAGCGCTATTATTTATGCTCCTGAAAGATAATGTCTGGAAGCCTATTGTATTGAATGACGGAAGTATTGAAACAATTACAAAAACAAATCACTGAAGGAAAGCTATATTGGATTACTTTTCATTTCGCAAATGCATGATTCCTGCGGGATAGGCCACAAAAGCGAAACCGCGGAAAAAGCTTATGATCTAATTATAATTGTTCAACTTTTTTAGTTTATATTACAAACGAAATCAGGTTATAACCAGTTTTTGAAATACAAATGAAATTGTAGAAATGCAAATAATAAAGATGTTTGTGAACCTGAAAAAGATAAAATCTATTGTTTTAAAACGGAATTTTGCAAGAAAGATTGTTAACATACTTTTTTAATGGCGGCTGTATAGTAATAAAACGATTTCTGTTCATGTCATGATAAAACTAATCTCTAACAACATCTCATCATCTTCTAATCTCTAATATCATCTTTTTTTCACTCTGACATTCCAAAAACACAACCTTGAATTGTATTATTTGAATAAAATTTGCACAATTTTTCACGACATTTGCATTTTACACATTCAATATTTTAATATCTTGATATTTTTTTGTTTTTTTTTTATTTTGCTTTGATATTCTAGAATGATTATTTTGAATTGATTTATTTTAATGTCTCTGAATAAACGCAGTATAAATAAGAATTTCGATTCGCTACGCGTATTTTTGCAATGCTTAAAATTCAATCCCGATCTTGTACTATTAACTGAGTGTTGGATTGATAATGCCTTTAATAGTTTTAGTCTGGCAGGCTACAACTGTAGTTATTCTAAAAACTATATCAACAAAAACGACGACATTGTGGTGTATACGAAATCGGACTTTTCTGTTTATGTAACAGAGCCTTTTTGCAACAATGCCAATTGCTTACAAGTAACTTACAGTAACAACTTTTCAACTTCTTTGGAAAACCTCCTTAGTAGTTGTACCAGCCAGCATTGTGTGTAGTATTACATAGTAGTGACATAAATCTTGATATTAAAGAAATATTCACTGATCCACGCGTTGATATCTATCGTTCCGTGTCACACATTTCCAACGCGTGGGTACAAATAACTTAGACCATTGTGTGATTAAATCTAAACTTCTCACCAACAACCTCAACAACAATTGTTTGCCACTCCTATATAACAGATCACAGCACAGTATTATGCATCATGGGATCATCGTTACCTTAGGACAAAAAAACTAAATCATGTACTAAAATTTACTATATAAACCTAAATGAAGGTCTCAAAGATATTGATTGGACCGACCTGTATAACAAAACCGATGTTAACAAAGCTGCGAAATCTTTATTGAAAAATGTAATTTAGTCCTTGATAAGAATAAACGTACACGTAAAACCTCACCAGAGTCACTATTTCTGTCACCTACTGACGAATTTGAAATAGTTAAATTAATAAGTATGCTTAAATCTAGTTCAGCTATTGGACACGATAATATTAGCAACGATATGCTTAAACTGACAAAACATGTTATAGCAAGGCCTATAACATACATTTGCAATTTAAGCATGTCCTCTGGCGTAGTACCTAAAGGAAAGAAAGCGCAAATGACGTACTTGTCAAGGGAACAAGAAAACTTCCACACATATTTAAAAAAGTTAGGTCCATCGCAACACCTAAGCAGATTCGTATGTTGTATACCTTGTGCTAATCATTATTAAGTTCCTGTGTGTCAATCTGGGGAATAGCAAACAAAACAAATTTGCTTAGGCTGGAGAGAGCTCAACGAGCTATTCTAAAGATAGCGTACAAAAATCCCTGGCGATAATCAACTGGTGCTCTATAATCGGAATGTAGCGTCCTCAGAGTGAGGCAATTGTTTATCGCTTCGGCACTAATGCGCACAGGGATGCTAAAGCAAAGAACTAGCTGCAGTTCATCCAGAACGGTAAAATGGGATTGACCTAGAGTTACCTCTTCCTTTACACACAAATTTTTCGCATTTCTTATGCCGTACCTTTATTCAAAATTCTACTCTCACGATAAAACTATTATCACCTTAGCTAACAGTCGTCTAAAAATGTTATATTTGAATGGCTGCATCCTCTAAACTATCTTTGACCTTTTGCACATAGAGTCGTAAAATTAGGACATAAATAGCAAAAAATTTGTATGCAAGCACCCGTCTATATACTTAACACTCACTCCTACATACTCCACACTCCACATAATACTCATACACTCACCAAGAAATTTCTATGTATCTTCATAACAATTTCATTAAGTTTTATCTCTGTGTTGCCATGTAAACACATCTGCCTTACCTACTTGGAAAGATACTAGACCCCTCAACACAGGGAATACAAGTGTGGGATCCAGGGAATTTGTCAATACCTAGCACGTAAGGGTTTCTATGTAATGTATTATTGGTTTAATATTGTAATATGTAAAAATGAACGAAATAAATATTTTTATTTTATTTATTTATTTTTATTATTATTTTATTGAGCATGACATTTATTTTTACTAAATATGTCATTATATTAATTATTTTGATTTGTATTCTTTATTAATATTTGCAAGCCATTTTCCAAGGCAAACATGACGTTCTATTATTTTGTATCTTAACATCACTTCATGCAGAACTTTAAATTGTACTGGGTCTTGTAAGACACATTGCGCAAACACAAAATGACCAAGATTCAGTTCAGACAGTTCTTTTTTTAAGAATTGACACATAGTGGGCTTTAATTTTAAATTTACTTTTCTCAATCTATCAAATATATGACATTACGATTGTCAGATTCTAAATTACGTCCGAAAACGATTAAATCGTCAAGATGTACGAAACATTTGTCAAAAGTTAAAACAGATAAAGTCATTGTCATTACCCTACTAAAACCACGTGGTGTAATTTTTAAAGCCATTGGTAAACGTTTCATTTGAAACTGTCCTGAATTTATACTTAATGCTGAATTTGTACATTTCCTTCTTGAAGGTTCTAAAAGTACTTGATAATACCCTGAATATAAATCAAGATGGCTAAATAAAAGAGCTTAAAATTATCTAAAATTTCAGTGATGTTAGGTAATGGGAACTTGTCGTCTTGAATTGTCTCGTAAGTTTACGATAATCTATTACCAAACGCCACTTCTTCTTATTATTTTTCTTTGGTACTAGTAATATTGGACTAGACCATTCACTTTGCGTTGCCTCAATAGTATCAGTTTTATTATATTTTGTATTTGTTTATTTAGTTCTTTCTTTGAGCTTTGTGGTAATCTTTTAGGTTTTGTGTAAATATAATTCGTGTTGTATTTTAAATGCTATTTGCTCATAAATATAAGTTGTTGTTAATTTATCGTAAGGCAAATGAAATACATCTGAATACTTTTCACATATGTCCTCAATAGACGTTTTGTCCTCAAATTTAAGCTGTTGTAATTTTAATAATGTTTTTAATGTTTCTGCTCTATTTGAATTTGCTTTATTTTTATCACATTTAAAATAGCACTCGTATAAATTAAAATTAAATTAAATAAACTTTATTTTAGAATCACTTCCATATTTGTTAGTAACAATGTAAACTTATAAAATAGTGTTAGTAAACTTTTATTCTAAACTGTGCGAGGCACGCCGATCATGGGGAATGTCTATTTGACTGCGTGCAGTCGTAGTATCCATCGCCCTAAGATCGGAGAGTCCCACCTATCAGCTAACGCTCTAAGAATGGTGTTGGGGCTGGCGCGAACACGGCGTAGTAAAGATGCGCATCTCTTGCGCATGATAGCCGCAAAACTATCAACGTCCGCGTCGGCAAACATGCCGGACGCGCTACAAAAACGCGGCAGCCCCATCAACATCCGGAACGTGTTGTTATATTGTGTGCGCAGGCCACCATATATCCTCTGCGTGAAGTTCATCCACAGGCTGCACGTGTAAAAGGATTGGCAGAGTAGGCTTTGAAAAGCGTCACCTTAACCTGAGCCGTACAACGTGCAAACCTGCAGGCCAACATCCCACATCGAACAGCCAGTGACCTGCGCTCCCGTTCTACATCAATATTATCTTTTATGTCGTCTGAGACCCAATGACCCAGATACTTAAAATTTGCAACTCTTTTTAGAGGTCTACCGCACAGCGTAACAGGTCTAATTGTGCTGTAACACTTACTGGCTGCTTTAAATATCATGAGTACGCTCTTTGCTGCATTATATTTGAGCCCATGAGTCTCAGCGTACGTTTCACACACGTTAATCAGTTTCCTTAATGCCGTGATCGATCGATGGGATGCATGAGCAGAACCATATCGTCCGCATAACTTATATTATTAATGCATACACCATCAATATGACAGCCGATTCCAGTACTGCTAAGCTCATCAATCAGATTATTCATGTACAGATTAAATAACGCGGGCGAGGACAGTCTCCCCTGCCTCACCCCACACTCAAGCCTGTACTCAGCTGAAAAGGAGTTTACCCATCTGACACGGTTCTGTTGATTAGCGTACCAAAATTTAAACAAATTTATTACCTCCCGTGGCACATCTGTCTCGTGCTGCAGTTTGCCCCAAAGCACATTATATGATACAAGGTCAAATGCTTTTGACAAATGTAGGTAACACGCAAATACTGGTGTCTTTCTTGCTGTATAGTACTGCACAGTCTGCTTCAGGCTAAGGATAGATAAACCGGACCGAAACCCAAATTGAGCGTCGTTTATTTTTTAGATGTTTATCAAGCTGGCATACAAGCAGACTGTCCAGCACCTTAGCAATTATACAGACGAATCACCCGTTTTATTTTTGATGATCGGAACAACAGTTGTACGCATTAATTTTCCAGGTAAATAAGAATGACCCAAACATAAATTTAAAAACATACATAAGACTCGTGGCAAG
Organism: Anorthoa munda; assembly: GCA_945859665.1. Classification (NCBI taxonomy): domain Eukaryota; kingdom Metazoa; phylum Arthropoda; class Insecta; order Lepidoptera; family Noctuidae; genus Anorthoa; species Anorthoa munda. The sequence goes on along the minus strand of OX243894.1, from coordinate 4,932,978 downwards.
TGGATCCCAGCGTGCTACAGGTGCTCGATGCTGAGACCGTCATGCCCGGGCAATTTTCCTCTATCCATGTTCTTAATTGTAGCAGCAATCCGTTTTACAGTAAACGTGACGCTTAATAATGATAAGGAATGTAAGATTGGTGTGAATATTGGAATTCGTATATCCCATCACACAGGGAATAGCTGAAATGTTCAAAAATAAATTTAAACTAAAGTTGTCATTAGGAACGTCGCGGCCGATGACCGATGTTTAGCCCATGGTGAAGTTTGGGAGTTAGGGTCTCTGCTAAGGACATTGCTTCTATCACTCAGTCTATTTCAAGAGGCAAGTCTCCCGGCCACGATGGACTCAGCATCGACCATCTTCGTTATTCGGGCCGTGTGACGCATGTTGACGCGTGTGTTAGCTCTGTTGATCAATCTTTGTTTGAGCCATGCGTATCTGCCCCCGGAGGTGTTCACTTTCCGTAGTCACAGGAGGTTGGGTAAGAACGTTGGAGAAATGCTGTTCCAATTCCACCGCTGCTGTCGGAGATGCAGAGAAGTTTAAAACCGAAGTTTATTATCGGTGGCCGCCATGTTGCACGTGGTTGAGCAGAATCAGTGCGCACACCCGGCGCCAAATTATAATCGGGAGCAGGCCGACGATGTTCATCATCATCAGAAAGTTCCCACTGCTGGGACACAGGCCTCCTCTCTGCGAGAGGGAATGGGCCGTGATCCACCTCGCGGGCCCATTGCAGGTTGATGGATGTCACATGTCTTCGATTTTTTGGTTCTAGGGCATGCCGGTTTCCTAACGATGTTTTCTTTCACCGTTTTGAGAACAGTGGTGATGAAATAAATTTACACATACAATTTGTAAGTCGCGACCGATACCAATGGGCCACCACTGCTCCCCAATGATGATGTTCATCAGCGTACCTTTTATGTGCTGCCTGTGCGTTTTCTTAGACGTCGCGGGCATCTAGTAGTAGCGATGAAATTCTTGTGCCTTATAACGTTGGCGAGTTACACAAATTTGACCAGCGGTGGCTGCATCATGGTATTCGGCCAATACTTTGGCACGCTTTTGTTCCCCATTCTCAGGACAATACCTGTATAGGACACCTTCGGCGAGCACGTATCCTATGTCTGCCCATATTCTTCCTCTAGAAAAACCGTCGGGCTCTTGAGCTTCAACAACAACATTTACCTACGGGTCATTGTTGGGGTTCTCGCGCAGGTCGCCTGAGGTTAGGTTAGTCGGCTGGCAATTGGGCGCTTGTCGGTCACCTCCCCCCTGGAGTATAACTGCCCCGAGAGAATACCCACTGCTATCAGTTCTGAGGACGAAGAGTAACGCATCAGTCTGGCTCAGGATCAGTGCCGATACCAGCAGCTCCTTTTCGAGTGCCTCTCTCTCTCTCTCTCAGGTGGGGATAGTCTGCAAGGAGAAGTCAGAGGTACTTATGTCTGACTTACTTTAATTTTATGAACAGCGAAGTCTGTAGGAGGTCTGAGCGACTCTGTGCTGTGGAAACTCGTTGAATGCGGCTCTATGTTCCGGTGATAACGTCGTACCTTCCTCTTGCCGCAATGAAACGTCACAGCTTTCTGTGTGCATCATGGCTGCGCTGTTCAATAAGTAAGATTGCATAAAAGGGAACCGGTCTCCTGGACCATCTGCGAAATGCCATGACTCCTGGCCTATGTCGATTACCGATTATGTAGCCGACTTTACCGTTTTCCTATGACGGGAGCCATCGGCGAGTCTGATGTAACGTTCCATCTCTTGAAATCGCACGTTGTTAGCCACTATACTTCATAAAAGATAGCTTGATCTCTGTGACATATGTCAAACTGACGTATAAGTTATTGTTAGTTTATTGTTAGCCTGTCAATCGCTATTGTTACTGTATTGTTACTGACAGCTGTCGCAGAGATCAAGCTATCTTTTATGAAGTATAACAACGAGTATAACGATGTACTAGCGACACTATGCACTATATATTTTCACTATATATTTTTGACTAAACACTCTTATTTGTGCTTTACACCTACCTATCAAGATAGGTAGGTGTAAAGCACAAATAAGAGTGAGGTTGAGCCGGTTTCTTGTATTTTGCTGTCAAAGTTATGACACCGTCGTTTTGACTTTTAGCAATATTATTCGATAACGCAAGCATGTATACTTTTGAAAATTTTTATGGTTAACACAAGCGTCAAGATTGACTGAATACAGTTTTCAGCGAGCTTATAAGTTTTCTTATTTAGGCGCTGCGATTTTTTTTCCGGTTTTCAAAAAAGTGTGATTACTTGAAAACTATAAATATTTTGTTTAATCTAATTCAAATCAAGAGCTACACTCGTGTATGTTCATTCTACAGGCGCACATACAATAGTTTTAGAGATACCGATTCCGCAAAACGTTATTCCAGCAGGAAATGCAATATCTCTAAAACCTGGTGACGCACAAATTATATTTTCGGTGCACATTCTTGCACAACTATAAGCTCTCTGCCCATGCACAATATTTAAAACTCCGATTATTTATTTAGAATTATCCTGCTGGAACAGCGTTACTCCAGCAGGAATCGTTTTTAAGCTATTGCATAGCTTCTATCGCGGGCCTTGAGCGCGCCAGAAATTCCGTAACGAAAAAAAACCTCACGCTCCCCACTCCGACGGGCAAGGAGGTGTGGCTTGAAGGCCGTGCATCGTCTAACGTCGTTTCAGTTCGGCAGTCTTCGACACGGCGTTGTGTGCGATTAGACGTATTGTACGAACTCTCTCTATTATTATTATTATTATTATCTCCTTTATTCAATACATTTCTTATTATTTACATTTTTAAATATTTTTATAATATAAATTACAAAAAAGACAAAACATTTAAAACTATAAAAAATAGAGGCCCACCGGTATCGGGAACAGGGTCCAAACTACCGGCGGTCAGGGCTCCAGAGAGAGGAACCTCCTAACAATACGAGCCGTGTCCAGCAGTACTGCTTTCTGGATCAGGCCCTTGACCCAGCCGCCTAACGAGAGCCTCCTAAGGTGTTGGTCGAGGCTCGTGGCTATTAAGCCATTGGCCGGCACGACTATCGGTACAATGATCGCTGTGTCCACATCCTACATGTCGACAACCTCGCGAGCCAAGTCAAGATACTTGATTTGCTTATCTTTCTCGGCTTTCACGAGGTTCCCGTCATGCGGGACGGTAATGTCAACAATCATTGTACGCCTCTCGATTCGGTCCACCACCACAATATCAGGCTTATTGGCTACAATAGTCCTGTCAGTGATGATGGACCGATCCCAGTACAATGTGATATTGCCATTTTCGAGAACTGGGTCGGGCACATTCCTGTAGTACGGTACCTCCGATGCCACAAGAGTGTATTTCAGAGCAAGTTGCTGATGGATAATCCTGGCTACAAGGTTGTGCCTATGCAAGTACTCTTCGTTAGCTAGCCGAGAACAACCAGAGATAATGTGGCGGATCGATTCACCCGGGCGGTGACATGCCCGACAGATGATAACCGTGCCATCCTTCACAATAAATCTCCAGTAGTTATTCGTCATGATAACTTCGTCCATAATTGCACAGACAAAACCTTCGGTTTCCCCAAAGAGGTCACCGAAACGCAGCCAGGCTACGGACGCTGACTGATCTACATCGGACCCATGTAGGGCCCGGAAAAAGCGTCCGTGGAGCTCCTTACTCTGCCATACCTCCCTGCGGTCGTTAGTATCAAGCACTACAGACTTGCGCCAGTTCTCATTTGCCAAGGAGAGCGGGGTGAGTCCCTTGTCCACTGCCACTACATCTCGATGCATACCCACGTCGGCGTGTAGAAAATATTCTCTGAGATTGCATATCTCGCGGTTGTGGAGGTTTTTGGCATTTAAAAAGCCTCGGCCTCCACACTTCCGCGGGATATACAATCTCATGACCGACGATCGTGGGTGATGCATTCGATATGCAGTCAGCAATGTTCGGACCCGCCTATCCAGGGCGTCGAGTTCGGTTTGAGTCCATTTGAGTATGCCGAAAGAGTACATCAATACCGGCATGACCCAACCGTTGAAGGCGCGCACCTTGTTTCCGCCCGAAAGAAGGCTATTGAATACTTTCTTCAGGCGGCCAAAGAAGCGTTCCCTCAACGATTGCTTCATGTCAGTAGTACTGATACCTAATGCTTCCGACATACCCAAATACTTATAGGTTTCGTTTGGAGAGAGGGATCTCAGGTTTATGGAATCCGCGAGTTGAATTCCCACGGATTCCACAATCTCCCCTCGCTTTACATGCATGACCGCACATTTGTCCACACCAAACTCCATCCTGATGGCGCTACTAAAAGTTTCAGTTACCTTCAGTAGCTCCATCAGCTGAAGATTGCTGGGGGCAAAGAGCTTCAGGTCATCCATATAAAGGAGGTGAGATATAACCTGACCACCTCTCCTCAACCGATAGCCAAGCCCTGAATTCTCCAGCATCATGCTTAGAGGATTCAAGGCTAGACAAAACCAAAGTGGACTCAAACTATCGCCCTGGAATATACCTCGCTCGATCCTTACAGGTTCGCTATTCCTCTGGATATTTCGACATCCTGGATAGCGAAGGACTGTGCTCCATTGCCCCATACACGATTTCAGGAAGGTGCGTAGAGTTGTATCTATTTTATACAATTCTAGCACCCTCATGAGCCTTGTATGAGGCACCGAGTCATAGGCCTTCTTATAATCTATCCAACATGTCGACAGATCCTTTCGGGAACGCCGAACCTGTTGGCTAATGGCCATATCAATAAGGAGTAGCTCCTTAGTACCGCGGGACCCGTTCCTACATCCATTCTGAGAGGCCGACATGATGGAGTTATCGTCGACGTGTTTATTAATTTTAACTCTCAAAATGGATGTAAGAACCTTATAGACCGTCGGTAAACTTAACTAACTATAATTTTTGGGTTCCGCAGTGCTACCAGCCTTGTGGAGCAGGTGGGTAATTCCTGTTGTAAGGAACTTGGGTAGCGAACCAGACTCTAAGGCTGCCTGGTACTGAGATGGCAAACGAGCGTGCGACCTCTGTAGCCATTTTATCCAGAAGTTGTGCAGCCCGACGAAAAGACGTGTGGCACTCGGGGACTGCCGCGGTAAAGCTATTGCATAGCATTTTGTATCAACTTATGCAATTATAATTTTTTATTTTATTTATTTATTTTATTCATGCAGTATTGCTTTTTCTTTGATATTAATTCAAGTTACACTTTTTGAGCGTGGTGACCGATAAGAAAACAAATTTTTCTATTATTAAATAAATAAAAAAAGTTAATATTGTTTATTAAACGAAAATATCTAGGTATAAATAATAGGTATAAATAATTAGGTATAAATAGTGTAATGACACACCAAAACAATATTCATTTATAAAAAATAACAATATTAAGAAGTGATTATCGAATTTCGCGCGATGTACATTTATATAGATATAATATCATATATACTTTCTCTGCGCGGCATTCATGTGCATTATCTATACACCAAAAACAAGTTTCGTAGAGTCGTACAATACGTCTAATCGCACACAACGCCGTGTCGAAGACTGCCGAACTGAAACGACGTTAGACGATGTACGGCCTTCAAGCCACACCTCCTTGCCCGTCGGAGTGGGGAGCGTGAGGTTTTTTCGTTACGGAATTTCTGGATTCGGTCCCCGCGCTCAAGGCCCGCGATAGAAGCTATGCTATTGCATAGCTTCTATCGCGGGCCTTGAGCGCGCCAGAAATTCCGTAACGAAAAAAAACCTCACGCTCCCCACTCCGACGGGCAAGGAGGTGTGGCTTGAAGGCCGTGCATCGTCTAACGTCGTTTCAGTTCGGCAGTCTTCGACACGGCGTTGTGTGCGATTAGACGTATTGTACGAACTCTCTCTATTATTATTATTATTATTATCTCCTTTATTCAATACATTTCTTATTATTTACATTTTTAAATATTTTTATAATATAAATTACAAAAAAGACAAAACATTTAAAACTATAAAAAATAGAGGCCCACCGGTATCGGGAACAGGGTCCAAACTACCGGCGGTCAGGGCTCCAGAGAGAGGAACCTCCTAACAATACGAGCCGTGTCCAGCAGTACTGCTTTCTGGATCAGGCCCTTGACCCAGCCGCCTAACGAGAGCCTCCTAAGGTGTTGGTCGAGGCTCGTGGCTATTAAGCCATTGGCCGGCACGACTATCGGTACAATGATCGCTGTGTCCACATCCTACATGTCGACAACCTCGCGAGCCAAGTCAAGATACTTGATTTGCTTATCTTTCTCGGCTTTCACGAGGTTCCCGTCATGCGGGACGGTAATGTCAACAATCATTGTACGCCTCTCGATTCGGTCCACCACCACAATATCAGGCTTATTGGCTACAATAGTCCTGTCAGTGATGATGGACCGATCCCAGTACAATGTGATATTGCCATTTTCGAGAACTGGGTCGGGCACATTCCTGTAGTACGGTACCTCCGATGCCACAAGAGTGTATTTCAGAGCAAGTTGCTGATGGATAATCCTGGCTACAAGGTTGTGCCTATGCAAGTACTCTTCGTTAGCTAGCCGAGAACAACCAGAGATAATGTGGCGGATCGATTCACCCGGGCGGTGACATGCCCGACAGATGATAACCGTGCCATCCTTCACAATAAATCTCCAGTAGTTATTCGTCATGATAACTTCGTCCATAATTGCACAGACAAAACCTTCGGTTTCCCCAAAGAGGTCACCGAAACGCAGCCAGGCTACGGACGCTGACTGATCTACATCGGACCCATGTAGGGCCCGGAAAAAGCGTCCGTGGAGCTCCTTACTCTGCCATACCTCCCTGCGGTCGTTAGTATCAAGCACTACAGACTTGCGCCAGTTCTCATTTGCCAAGGAGAGCGGGGTGAGTCCCTTGTCCACTGCCACTACATCTCGATGCATACCCACGTCGGCGTGTAGAAAATATTCTCTGAGATTGCATATCTCGCGGTTGTGGAGGTTTTTGGCATTTAAAAAGCCTCGGCCTCCACACTTCCGCGGGATATACAATCTCATGACCGACGATCGTGGGTGATGCATTCGATATGCAGTCAGCAATGTTCGGACCCGCCTATCCAGGGCGTCGAGTTCGGTTTGAGTCCATTTGAGTATGCCGAAAGAGTACATCAATACCGGCATGACCCAACCGTTGAAGGCGCGCACCTTGTTTCCGCCCGAAAGAAGGCTATTGAATACTTTCTTCAGGCGGCCAAAGAAGCGTTCCCTCAACGATTGCTTCATGTCAGTAGTACTGATACCTAATGCTTCCGACATACCCAAATACTTATAGGTTTCGTTTGGAGAGAGGGATCTCAGGTTTATGGAATCCGCGAGTTGAATTCCCACGGATTCCACAATCTCCCCTCGCTTTACATGCATGACCGCACATTTGTCCACACCAAACTCCATCCTGATGGCGCTACTAAAAGTTTCAGTTACCTTCAGTAGCTCCATCAGCTGAAGATTGCTGGGGGCAAAGAGCTTCAGGTCATCCATATAAAGGAGGTGAGATATAACCTGACCACCTCTCCTCAACCGATAGCCAAGCCCTGAATTCTCCAGCATCATGCTTAGAGGATTCAAGGCTAGACAAAACCAAAGTGGACTCAAACTATCGCCCTGGAATATACCTCGCTCGATCCTTACAGGTTCGCTATTCCTCTGGATATTTCGACATCCTGGATAGCGAAGGACTGTGCTCCATTGCCCCATACACGATTTCAGGAAGGTGCGTAGAGTTGTATCTATTTTATACAATTCTAGCACCCTCATGAGCCTTGTATGAGGCACCGAGTCATAGGCCTTCTTATAATCTATCCAACATGTCGACAGATCCTTTCGGGAACGCCGAACCTGTTGGCTAATGGCCATATCAATAAGGAGTAGCTCCTTAGTACCGCGGGACCCGTTCCTACATCCATTCTGAGAGGCCGACATGATGGAGTTATCGTCGACGTGTTTATTAATTTTAACTCTCAAAATGGATGTAAGAACCTTATAGACCGTCGGTAAACTTAACTAACTATAATTTTTGGGTTCCGCAGTGCTACCAGCCTTGTGGAGCAGGTGGGTAATTCCTGTTGTAAGGAACTTGGGTAGCGAACCAGACTCTAAGGCTGCCTGGTACTGAGATGGCAAACGAGCGTGCGACCTCTGTAGCCATTTTATCCAGAAGTTGTGCAGCCCGTCCGGCCCTGGAGATTTCCAGTTCGGCAACGGACGGACTGCACGGGCTACATCTTGGGGGCTGATCGTGATAGCCCCCATTTCTTCTATTGGATCGCACGCTCGTTCGACCTCCCGAGTCCATTCACCTTCGGTGTGACTGACAGGCACCGACCAGATGCTGCGCCAGAATGAACACATAGCGTCATCATCCGGCAGAAGCGTATCAGTCACACCTTGGTCGGGTCGCTCCCAAGCCCGATAAACCCACCTTTCATTACTTTGGAATGTGCGATTCTGGGTGTATCGCTCCACTCTCCGCCTAAAAAGTGTTTGCATGGGCAAACCGTATTCGTAGGTCCACGAATACGGTTTGCCCATGCAAACACTTTTTGTTTCAGGAAGTCGATGCGCTCTGTGACATGGGATATATAGTCTCGGGGGCTGACATCAGTCCCCGAAAACGCCCGTCTCACAAAGCGCATCACTCTTGGGCGATTATTGCCCTCCCTGAAACAAATTAGTTTGCCGATGAGTGCTCTGGCCCCACCAATACGACGTTCGATCCTGCACTGCCAAGCCGGTACGGCTGGTTTCGGTCGTGTAGCTCTGTCATCTGAAAATTTGACGTGGGCTACACGACATGCCGCTACAGCCGCGCAGTACATGATCGAATGTGCATCAGTGAGGTCTTCGCAGTCATCAAAATAGTTTGACAACTGCGAATCCAGAGCAGCCACCAGCGCCCTATTTTTGTTATGCATGGGCAAGCGAGGTAATCGTGGCCTAAGTTCGGGTTGCATGTAGCGATATTCCCGAATAGCACACTCCAAAGCACTCCTCAATTCATCATTGTACTGGGTACTTACGTTTGTAACCCTGTCACTACTCTCCACGTCAGCGTGGTTGGACTGTGGTGGCACCACAGCCTGCGACGAGGGTGCAGTGACACGGTTACTCATTTCAGTTCGGAGGCGATCAAGTACAGTATCATCCAACATACGATTACGCTGGATGACCCGCACCTGATCCGAAAGTCGCTGGGCCGAAACGTTGACGGCTGGCTCAAGCACCTGAAACAAAGAGAGCATACGGACACGGTACGCGGTCAGGTTGTTTCCTCCCATTGATGGATAGTGTCCATCTCATGCGCTGCACACTACCGCCGGGTGCTGGGACCCTATCAGAGACCGGTAAGCCTCGAGGTCCTAAGCGGTCCGGCGGCCGGCGTACTCCCCGTCGACGCGCAGGTGGTGGTGTCGTCGGCGGAGAGAAGTACTCGTCGCTCGAGCTCGACGCAACTGCCACGGCCGGTGACACAGCACTCACGGTGGGGCTGGTTTCCGGCGGCGGCGAGGCGGAGCTGGGCGACGAGGCCGGAGGTGGTAGGCGTGCTTGTCTTGCGGTTATTATTATTATTCCATTTATTCATTTTATATACATATTTTTACATTTTTAAATATTATTCTATAAAAAATAAAATAAAAAAACATTTAAAAATACAAAAATAGTAGCCCACCGGTATCGGAAACAGGGTCCAAGCTACCGGTGGTCAGGGCTCCTGAGAGAGGAACCTCCTGACTATACGCGCCGTGTCCAGTAGTACCGCTTTCTGGATCAAGCCCTTGATCCAGCTGCCTAACGAGAGCCTCCCCAGATGTTCGTCGAGGCTCTTGGCTATTATGCCATTGGCCGTCACGACTATCGGCACAATGATTGCTGTATTCACATCCCACATGTCGACAACCTCGCGCGCTAGATCAAGATACTTGCTTTTCTTATCTCTCTCAGCCTTCACGAGGTTCTCGTCATGGGGGACCGCTATATCAACAATCATTGCGCGACGCTTTAGTCGGTCTATCACCACTATGTCAGGCTTATTGGCAACAATAGTCCTGTCAGTGATGATAGACCGATCCCAATACAACGTGACATTGCCATTTTCGAGAACTGGGTCGGGCACTTACTTATAGTAAGGCACTTCCGATTCCACAAGATTGTATTTAAGAGCAAGTTGCTGATGGATAATCCTGGCTACAAGGTTGTGTCTATGCAAATAGTCTCCGTTAGCCAGACTAGAGCAACCGGAGATAATGTGACGGATAGATTCACCCGGCCGGTGACATGCCCGACAGATGTCAACTGTGCCATCCTTCACAATGTATTTCCGGTAGTTGTTCGTCATCATAACTTCGTCCATAATCGCAAAGACAAAACCTTCGGTTTCCCCGAAAAGGTCACCAAATCGCAGCCAGGCCACGGACGCTAAAAGATCTACATCGGGCCCATGTAGGACCCGGTAGAAACGTCCGTGAAGCTCCTTGCTCTGCCATACCTCTCTGCGGTCATTAGTATATAATACTATAGGTTTGCGCCAGTTCTCGTTAGCCAAGGAGAGCGGGGTAAGGCTCTTGTCCACCGCTACCACATCTTGATGCATACCCATGTCGGCGGCCTGGAAGTATTCCCTAAGACTGCATACCTCGCGGTTGTGCAGGGTCTTATTATAATTATTATTATTTAATTAATTAACAATAATTATTATTATTATTATTTACTAATAGAAAAATTTGTTTTCTTATCGGTCACCACGCTCAAAAAGTGTAACTTGAATTAATATCAAAGAAAAATCAATACAGCATGAATAAAAAAAATAAAAAATATATAATTGCATAAGTTGATACAAAATGCTATGCAATAGCTTTACCGCGGCAGTCCCCGAGTGCCACACGTCTTTTTTTCCGTTTTTTTCCAAAACGACAACACGCACATTTTTTTTATATCGCGCACATTAACAGCAGATTACGCACTAATTATACGTTCTACTCATATCACTATAGGAGCCACTTTCCTGTTGGGGTAACTTTTACCACGGGACATCGGTTAATGTGATGACACTTGGAGGAGGCCTATGTCCAGCAATGGACGTCTTTCAGCTGGAATGATGATGATGACGCTACGGCGTAGCAAAGATGGGAGTCCGTCGTAGATAGCTACGCTAGTGCACGACAAGTTGCTACGAACTACTGGTGGACCGTACTTTACAAGGGCAGAACACTATCTTAATCTCATGCGATTGAGGTTACAATAATAATAATACAATAATCGTTTAGTCAGAAAAAACACATCTACAGGATCAGAAAGTAAGGGCAGTAATTATGGATGTTCTTGTATCTAGATATAGAATATTTTAATAGCAAGAAGACTTTGGAGCAACTTCGCTTCTTATTCGATGTCTTCATAACTAACACTAAAGAGTTGCATCAACTCACTGTTCACTAATGAGTTGCAGCCAACCATTCTGTCTTCGGCTCTTCTCAGAACAGTGGTTACCGTAAGTCCGTCATCGCCCTGATCGGACCTGACCAGCAAGTATCTAAAGGTCCGCGTGGTCTTTTTCTGTCCACTTTGCCCACTATAAGGAGTTTTGTCAGGTTGTGTCCGGACGATCGTTGTGACCAAAATAACTTAGGATTCGTTGGTAGCAAATTGTAGAGAGTCTGGTTTTGATGAACCAACTGGAGCAACATACATTTGCTGTTATTATGATAACTTGTACTAGTATAGAGTTAGAAATATTTGTAGGATACTTCCTAAGATTATTTTCTGCTAAAAATAAATCGGTATTTTCAGTATTCTGGTCTGCGAGTCATGGAGCGCGAAACAGCTGAAATTTCCTCCTTCGGTCATGTTCGGGGCAGCGACAGCTGCGTATCAAGTGGAAGGTGGATGGAATGCCAGTGGTAAGTATCAAATAATTTACATTACAAAATTAGTGGATCTAAAACTATAAATTGAACTATATGTTGATATTTGAATGTCAGTGCTGTTTACTGGTCTAATTGACAAATTATTTGATTTTGACATAAAAAAAGAGCTTCGTGACAAAATTATAGCATGTATTCCTATAAATGTAGAGGTCGAGTCTAAAGTCCCATTCACTTCTGAGAAATTCAGTATGAAAATATCTGAAAATACTTTTGCCGGCCTGCGGTGATTGAACCCTAAGCCTAAGCTAAGCGGTTGCGCTTGCCCACATTAGAAACCATAGATTATACACAGTTTTTGGAACGAAAATCATGGCAAATTTTCAAGCACGCGTAAATGCTGTAATTGTATAAATAAATTATAATTAATAACAGCCAATCGTATAACTTTTCACCGATATTGGATTTGTTAAAGTTCTGTATAATGCCCTTGTATTTGCCATATGGAGAGAAATACTCATGTTGAAAAAAAAACGAAATATTTTTTTCTGGATTTCTCTATTACAAACAGTATGTACGGAATTTGTCCCCTGATGTACCCGAGTCTGTTCGTCCTGGGCATGGTCGGGTACACCAGGCGAGCAGTAAGAAGGGACGTCGCGCTGGTCAAATATGTGGCGAGCATTCTACTAGGGTTGCTACACCACCCGTAGGCTTATTACGTATCTTTAGCAAGAGCAAAACGATAGCGATCAAACGGTTTATGTCATAAAAGTCGGCATTACCTGCAGTGTAGGTATGGTAGGTCCTACACAATCGTATGCTAATCGCTCGCTGTTAGTCAAATGCACTTATTTAAAAAAAATACCGCCTACAACTCTAAAACTTTTGTACTGAAGAGCAATTATTGCGCAAAAATCGCTATCGTTTTGCTCTTGCAAAAGATACGTAATAAGCCTGCCGGAGGTGCTTGAAGCACTGCGCGCTCGGCCGCTCTCTTAGACGTGCTAGCGGCCAGGACCAACCTCCTCAAGTTTACTCCTATCTCACGAGCCACACGTATTATTAACGTTATTACAGTGTCTATTATCGTTATTTTAGTTATTTTCATAGTATAATGTCTTACGGTATCTTACTATGGGAAAGGGCTGCAGACATTGAGTCAATTTTTATTCTGCAAAAACGAGCCATCAGAGCGATATACAATCTTCGCCGGCGCGATTCTCTAAGGGAACTGTTTAAGAACATTAACATCATGACGGTACCTTGTCAATATATTTATGAAAACATCATGTATGTTAGAAAGAATTTACATCTTTTTAGTAAAAACGGCGACAGACATAATTATGTTACTAGAAATAGGGACCAACTAATTCAACCAGGTTTCAGGCTGGCTAAAGTAGCATCATCTTTTATGGGGTACTGTATAAAATGTTACAATAAAATTCCTCCCCACATTCTACAACTAAATGAGACGAAATTTAAGACTTGTATAAAACGCACACTATGTAGGCAAGCATATTATAAGTTGGGGGATTACATCGCTGATAAAAATGCTTGGCTCAATGCTGGTCCTGCTCCGCAGCCACTAGGGCGCAAGAACAATTAGTGATGGGCAGAAAAGTATCGAAGTATTGTTGGACCTGCTGAAGACTGTATGAAAATTTTTGTATTGTATAAACTCAATTTCTTTTAGTATTATTTTAGCACAGCACATGTGTGAGTACTATGTTCCGACTGTAGATAAATCTTCCATTCACTGTACCTATGTGTCGTTCGTTGACTTCTGTGTGCCCTGGCAGTTGAGTGTGTCATGCTCTCTCTAATTTCTCTCTGATGGTGGCACATGTGTTGGATCATTCGGTTCCCTTCATGATGGTTGAGCTGAGTGGTGCCGATCCATGCGTCATGTTCGTGAACGGGCGCCATCAGTTGGGATTGGTCATAACTTAGCTGTCTCGGCCTGTTAAAGTGCTTTTTTTTTAATTATTTGTTACTCTAGACGCTCTTACGTACACGTCTTTTTACATCGTTCTCACATATATGTATTTTTTCAACAAGAATGATGTAACCAAAAACTTGTAATTAAAACTGATTGAAAAGAGTGTCCGGGGAGTTTCTTGCAAATTCTTCTCCATTGAGACCTACAGACGCTTGCGAATTTGCAACTAGAGTCATCTTTTTATTAATTTTTTGTTTGACAATTCAAAAGTACTTCTAAAGTTTACTTGAAATAACAATTCAAAAGTACTTCTAAAGTTTACTTCCGACAAAATCAAAAAAAAACAAAATCAAGGTGATTTTGATTTTTTTTTATTTTGTCGGAAGATATATTTAGGCAGAGCCTGCGGTGATTTCTACAAAGGGCTCAAATAATTATTGAAAGAGGCCTGGAGCTATAGACTTTGGCATGGCTAATTTAATTTATTGATGTATGTATGAATACTTATTATTATTTTATTGTGTGTAATTATGTTGCTTATTTTAGCTTTATGTAATGTTGTGTGTTTGTGACTTGTAGCATCATATTGGAGAAATCTTTAAAGATGTTATTATTGGTGATTATAAATAAATAAAACTTGATTTCTGTGTGAATTCAACTAACACGTCGATAATTTCGTTGAAGCTAGTGAAAGGATACTATTTTATAATGTTTCAGATAAAGGTCTAAGCATGTGGGATAAATGCCTACATGATCGTCCAGAGCTGGTGGCAGACAGGAGCAACGGAGACATGGCGTGTGACTCCTACCACAATTGGAGGAGAGACATCCAAATGTGTGAGGAGTTGGGGCTGAATATGTACAGGTAACAATTTATTTATTTAGACTTCATGTATAAATGTCTAAGGCTTTCTCTACTAGTCAACCAGGGATTGTGAAAAAATAACAAGGCAGGTTCATTTGATTGCCTACAACTCAATCAAACAACACTCACACACCACGCAACACTTACGTTCATTGATAAACCCCCTTTGTGTTTCGCCAGTATTGCCAGCCTGCAAACTTCCTATTTTTAACCGACTGCCTAAAAAGGAGGAGGTCCTCAATTCGGATGTTTCTATTTTTTATAATTTTTGTTTTTTTTTTCGGCATAACTCCGTCATATATAGACAGACTAGCTTCTTCCCCTGGCTTCGCCCGCGTGAAAGTCCAAAATTATCCCGAGGAAACATACTTCTGTTGTGCCAAATTTCATCCAGATCCGTTCAGCTGTTCGGGCGTGATTGAGTAACAAACATACATCCATCCAAACTTTCGCATTTATAATATTAGTAAGATTTGCAAAATTCTTTTTTGTTTGAAAGGGTAAACTCTCGACGTGCTTCCATTGTCACCAAATCAAAATCTGATGATGGGATCCCATGAAAATCGTGAGAACTCCTCAAATATTATAGGCAGATATATAGCGATTTTGGTATTTTAAATAACACGGCATTTGCACTCAGAAAGTTTGAAAGATTTGGTGAGGGGGTTTTTTCTATTGATCCTGTAGACCAATCTGACATTATCAAAACTTTATCTAAATTAAAATCGAATGCTGAGGGTTTTGACCGCATTACGCTTGACATTTTTCTCTTGACTCTCCCTCAAACATTAGATATGCTGACTTATATTATTAACCATTCCATTTTTCGACCTTTCCTGACCCATGGAAAATTGCTGTGGTGAGCCCTATTCCTAAAGTCGCGAACCCTAGCACTATCAAAGACCTTAGGCTCATAAGTATTCTACCCTTCTTGTCGAAAGTGCTGGAAAAAGTAGTAAATACCCAGCTAACTGCATACTTAGAGAGAAATAACATCCTACCGGAGGCACAATCCGGTTTTAGGAGGGGCCGTATCCCAGCAACGGCACTGTTAGATGTTACGGACAACATTTTAGCGGCTCAAGATGAGGGATGTTGTACCCTTTTGGTTCTACTGGACTTCTCCCGCGCATTTGATGCTATTAATTTGTCTCTTTTGCTCTCTAAAATGACGTATTACGGTTTTGACGCACCTACTGTTGCATGGTTCAGCAGTTATTTGGGTAATCGTAGACAATTGGTTGAAATTAGAGATGCCAATGGATCTAGTATTCTGTCTACTATGACTCCAGTGGTAAAGGGTGTTCCACAGGGATCTATATTGGGTCCTCCTTTGTTTATTTTGTATAGTGCAGATATTATTAATGTTATAAAAAATTCAAAATTTCATATTTATGCTGATGATATTCAATTATACATTTCTTTTAAACCGGAAGACTACGTGACCGCAGTAAAATTATTGAACGAAGATCTGCACAGGATTGTGGACTGGTCGAAACAAAACTCCCTGTTACTCAACCCGGTTACAACTAAATTTACGTTTTTTATGCAATACGTGTACTATAAACAGTGGTCTTGCTAACGTGATCGTAATGGGCCAAAGTATTGATCGTGTTTTTGAGGCGAGAAATCTGGGTTTAATCATGGACCAGGAACTGCGTTTTGAGGCTCATACTGCAGACTGTGTAAAAAACTGCTTCTACCGTCTAAAAGTATTATATAAGATGCGCCCGTATTTAAGTGATAGGTATACAGCTAGTTGAAAGTCTGGTTCTGTCTAAGTTAAATTACGCTGATACCGTTGTGGGACCTCGACTTTTAGCACGTACCGAAAGATTGATTCAAAGGGTTTAAAATGCTTACGCGCGATTTTGTTTTAACGTACCACCAAGAAGCCACATTACACCTTTTCTTAATAGGCATAATATTCTGAAAATGAAATCGCGTCGGTAATTGCATTTGGCCTGTCTACTTTTCGGTGTCATCAAGTATAAATGTCCATCAAATCTGTAGTCGAAGCTTGCGTGGATAAACAGTCACCGGCAGCGCTAGGCTAGGCGTTGTACTCATCAACTGGCTACCCCGCACCACCGTACTGCAGCCTTCCGAAGAAGTTTTAGGTACGCAGCCTCCTAATGTTGGAATAACATTCCGCCGCCGATTAGGGACATAACAAATATTATAACTTTTAAGACTAAACAAAAGACATTCGTTCTGACTTCACAAATAAAATTTAATGGCATTAATATTGACAAATCGTTTATCTAATTCTTATCTTATCTTATTTTAATTTAATTCAATCCAATATTTTATTATTATTTAATCATAAATCATCATTAATATGAATCAATCGTATCGAAAAGTCGGGAAGAGATTGGCTGGATGTGATTAGCCGTTTGCGTCTATGCCACACTGTCATTTGGGGTTTTTTTGTGACAATTTTAACCATCATATTGTAGCACTTTATATATTTTATATTATAATACATTATTTATATTTTTTCTATTACTTTATATTATTATCTATTTTAAGTATATATATTTTTTTGAATTTATAAGTTAAGCACCTACATATTCACATTATGAAATTATTTTAAGTATCTATTTTATTTATCCACGTCCGTGTGTCACTGGCGGGATGCCAACTGAAAATCAGCGCTGGGTGTCTGACGCCCAGCAAATGCTGAGTTGGTAACCCTTTCGGTATGGGCACGCCCAGCGCAATAATTTTTAAAACTTGTTTGTACTTTTTTTACTATTCTTCTCTGTTACTTTGTGATGTTTGTTGTTGTATTGTGTTAATGTCGAATAAATGTTTTCTATTCTACTCTAAAGTATCATTTGATGAAGTGGAACTGATGAAAAAGGCCACAGCTGGCCACTGGAACTCCTTAATAAGTATGTCATGGTTATTAGATATCTCGAATAGTTAAGCGACTATGACAAAGCAAATACATATAAATAAATGGTACTGATGCAAGTGGTACCATCGAACTGACTAGAACTCCGTAATAAAACAATGTATCCTGATCTGGAATTGAAATGAGATGTACTCTGGCTAAATGATTTTCATGGTAATATGAGGTACTCGTACCAACACTAAAAAGAGTAAAATAAAAACATAAAAACAAGAAACCTACTTCTAAAGCAAAACAGTGCATATCGAAAAATAACTTTGTTTTCCGAAGTCGGTGTCGAAAAACGAAAGACAATAGGTAGCTTTGGTCCTCCTGCAGATATTCTCATTTTTGATGCGAATGTCCACTGCTAAACATGGCTTCCTGCTAAAGTTTGAAATGTCTTGCTGATCCCATTAGTGTGTGATGGCAAATTTCATCGTGGTCGCAGTTTCAATTTTTGCGCCAGGTCATATTAATATTCCTTTACTAATCGGCAGGAACTTTAAAAGAATTGGTCTGAAGTCTGAAGTGGTGAAAATAGCTGCCAGTCAGCAAGATGGTAGTTGGACCAGACCTGTCAGGGTTTGCCAAGCGCCAAGGCTATTTGAAAGCATCATAATTTGCTTTTATTTCTTGTATGTTTTCGTGTTCCATTTTTTTTCTGTGTTAGCGCTTTGTTTTTATATACCTAGTTTAAATTGAAAATTTAATTGTGATTTTGTGTGTTGTGCGGCCAGCAAAAGAGGCATTGATGGACGAACGTGTAAATGTGGGCCGAGGCGAAGCCGAGGCACACATACGTAAGTCCATCAATGCCTAGTTGTGGCCAAGGCTTGTATAGTACTTTTCTCAAATAATGCGCGTAAATTAAAACTTATTAGTACCTAGAACTAATTTTGTCAAAATCAATGACGAACAACAATAATTATTGTCCCCGCGTTAAAGTGTTCTTTTGTTTTTTTTTTCAATAAACAGCGTTCTATTTGCAAGCCAGTTCGAAATTTAAATAAAACCTTTGATAAGTTACAGTAAAAGATCGTTCCATTATTAAATTACACGACAGATATGAGTTTACTATGTAATTTATTTGGCCGCTAGACACGACAGATATGGATTTTCATACAACTTTTGCCGGCCGCTGCTCGCATGTATTTGGCCAGTACAGCAATTTCGATTTATCTTGAAGAAGGTTGTCAAAATAATGCTCAAATTTCCGAGCATGTTTGAGAAAAATGTTTTATCTATCTATCTATCCAATCACCTCTTTTATCCTGATAAGTTTCAGAAAGAATCCGCTTATTTATTTAGGAATCGTCTTCTTTTCTTTCAGGTTCTCAATATCTTGGACTCGCCTACTCCCGGCTACCCCAACCACATAAGTGAAGATGGCAAGAACTACTATAACTTACTGATCGATGGTCTACTGGAGAAGGGCATCCAGCCTCTTGTCACTTTATACCATTGCGATCTACCAATGTCTTTGCAAGATTTGGGTTAGTATTAAATCGAGACTGCGGCAAAGGCTGGCAAAGCCTTACGCTTTAAAAAACCGACCAAGTGCGAGTTTGACTCGCGCACGAAGGAATCCGTACCATTAACGCAAAAAACGGCAAAAAACACGTTTGTTGTATGGGAGCCCCACTTAAGTATTTATTTTATTCTGTTTTTAGTATTTGTTGTTATAGCGACAACAGAAATACATCATCTGTCAAAATTTCAACTGTCTAGATATCACGGTTCATGAGAAACAACCTGGTGATAGACCAGTGGTGTCTCATCCCATACAAAGAAACCGTGCCGACGTTGTTCTATACTGATTATTCTGATTATTTTTTGTACATTGATCGCGTTCGGTTCCGTGCCGTTCCGTTCCACGGATATAGATCTGTATATCGCCGTGGAACGGAACCGACCGCGCGCGATTTACAAAAAATAATCGGTATAATCAGATGAAAATCGCTAGTTACGTCTGCACGGTTTCTTTGTATGGGATGAGGCATCTGAATGCTAGTATTATATTATCTGTGTGACAGACAGACACTGGAGTCTTAGTAATAGGGTCCCGTTATTACCCTTTGGGTACGGAACCCTAAAAATAAGATAACTGACTGCAATCCAGATAATCTAGTTGTTTAGTAACAATCTAGTTATTAAGTATCTATTTTATTGTTTGTAAGATAAGAAGCTCACCAAATACATTCCTTGTACGTACTTGAAGGTAACAGAAATGACGAGAAAACTACAAGCTTATCAAAATCACCTTTTTATCATTCCATCTTTAGACCTTTACCACGACATAAGAGTTTGGTTCTAAGAATTTAACAGATTTAGTGTTGGATGAGGTGATACTTGTTGTGGTTTTGGATATCTGGTTTTGGGAAATCAAACATTGCATGTATGCACGACGTGATTTTTATTACGAGCAAGGGAAGAGGCCATGACAGTTATTTTTCTTACATAGATCAATGTTACACACTAGCGTCACAGACGCGGACAAAGCAGGACTGAACCATATTTGTTGCGTTCCGATAATAGACAAAATAATACGTTAATTTCAACACCCCCCCACAACAAATATTTTCCTGTTACCAATACATATTACTTAATTCTTAATTTACTTTTGTTTTATTACCTTTATGTACCTACTTTACTTTTATCTCAATTAACTGAAACTGTGACAGTTATACTTAACTTCCCCTTTACAAAAAAATTAAACTCTCTTTTAAATCTTAGAACTACAAATCTAATATTAACAACTTCTTGCTTAGTTATGCACCATATATCTTGAAATACCCATGTTCTTAATTACTTTCATTTACTATAAGGTATAACAAAACTTTATTAATGCATGACCAACCGTTACAAAAATTACTAAGATTCTAAAATATTAACATCAAACTTTTCAAATAAAGATTTGCCTAATTAGACCAGGGTAGAAACCTTTAAAAATAATTAAAAGTGAAAAAAAATAATAGTAGGATGAAACCCATTAGAAAAGGAGGGGAATATTATAAAAATGAAAGGAAAAATAATTTACGGGCGATCTGAGGTCGGGAAGGGGATGGGGGTGAGTTTTTAAGGGTAAAAAACGGTTTTTCTCGATTTCCGGCAAAACTAAAAGTCCTATCGAAAAAAGTCAAATGGCAAAGTTGTAGGTAATAAAAAGATCTAAAACTTTTGTATTTACACTTTTTTCACATAACCTCAAAATGTATGTGAAAAATTCAAAAAACCAAGTTTTTGGTTTTTAATTTTTATCTTTTACAATTTTTTTATTTTTTTTACGAAATTTGGTGAAAACTTACCTTTTTATGTCCCAAATACGCTGTAATTTATTTGATTAAAAATATTTATTTTTTCACCTTATTTTGAATTAATATCGAAAAAACACCCTAATTTTCAATCGAAAATTCACCCGTCAAAATATCAGCTTTTTTTAAAAAGTTGGTATGTTTTCTATTCGTTGAAATCTCTACTTTCCGATGGTGAAAAAAAAAGTATGTTACCATAGTAAATCTTCTCAGAAAATGGAAAAAACCGAAAAAACTCGAATTCAATTTTTTTTTTTAATTATTATAAATAATTTTGAGCTATTTATTAAAATTAACACTTTCATTACTCGAAAAACGTTAGATTACATGTTACATTGATAAAAAAAAATTGCAAATAAAAATATGCTACTATAATTAACAAACAAATAAGTTAATAAAATTAATATTTAATAAGACATCTACAATATTTGGAGAAAGTTGTCGAATCTTCTTTAAATTATATGCGTAGATGCCTATTTATAACTATTTTAAGATAAATTATATACCTGAGTGACCTTCGAAAAATTGTAGCCCATCAAAAGGTATTTCATGGAGAAGTGCGGAAGGGTCTAGGCGGGTCTGGGTCTTACTACATACATACCTACTATTTCGTAGCAACTGTTACAACCGTTAGCCTAACCAGTATTCGAAATACAGTACAGTATACAACATCGTTTATAAAAATACACGTGCACGCTGAGTTTCTTGAAGATAATTGTGACAAGTTTACTTTAAAAAAAAAAACTTTTTTCAATCTGCATAGGAAGGTAAATACTATCTCTATGTTTATGTGTATCAATCAACTCAAACATAAAAATCATAATATTTTCTTTAAAAAATAGTATGCTTAACGTAACATAACCTAAAATAGAGATAGTATTTACCTTCCTATGCAGATTCGAAAAGTTTTTTTTTTTAAGTAAACTTGTCACAATTATCTTCAAGAAACTCAGGGTGCACGTGTATTTTTATAAACGATGTTGTATACTGTACTGTATTTCGAATACTGGTTAGGCTAACGGTTGTAACAGCTGCTACGAAATAGTAGGTATGTATGTAGTAAGACCCAGACCCGCCTAGCCCCTTCCCCACTTCTCCATGAAATACCTTTTGATGGGCTACAATTTTTCGTAGGTCACTCAGGTATATAATTTATCTTAAAATAGTTATAAATAGGCATCTACGCATATGATTTAAAGAAGATTCGACAACTTTCTCCAAAGTCAAAGTCAAATATATTTATTTCAATTAGGCCAATAAGCGGCACTTTTGAACGTCAAAAATTAAATGTTAATAAAAAATGTACAAGTAATAAAAATTGACTCTACCGTGCATTCGGAAAGTAGCTTGTTATGGAGAAGAACGCACAAGAAACTCCATACTTACTCTTTTTAAAAAAAATATGTTTTACAAAGTTTACTTATGTACATACATTAATAAATTCATATATGTGAGATGCACCCAAAAATAGCACTACCCACTATACAACGTACAGGTATAAAGTAATAAAAGCACTAACAGGTAAATTCATTCCTCCAAATATTGTAGATGTCTTATTAAATATTAATTTTATTAACTTATTTGTTTGTTAATTATAGTAGTATATTTTTATTTGCAATTTTTTTTTACCAATGTAACATGTAATCTAACGTTTTTCGAGTAATTAAAGTGTTAATTTTAATAAATAGCTCAAAATTATTTATAATAATTAAAAAAAAATCGAATTCGAGTTTTTTCGGTTTTTTGCATTTTCTGAGAAGATTTACTATAGTAACATATTTTTTTTTTTCACCATCGGAAAGTAGAGATTTCAACGAACAGAAAACATACCAACTTTTTAAAAAAAGCTGATATTTTGACGGGTGAATTTTCGATTGAAAATTAGGGTGTTTTTTCGATATTAATTCAAAATAAGGTGAAAAAATAAATATTTTTAATCAAATAAATTACAGCGTATTTGGGACATAAAAAGGTAAGTTTTCACCAAATTTCGTAAAAAAAATAAAAAAATTGTAAAAGATAAAAATAAAAAACCAAAAACTTGGTTTTTTGAATTTTTCACATACATTTTGAGGTTATGTGAAAAAAGTGTAAATACAAAAGTTTTAGATCTTTTTATTACCTACAACTTTGCCATTTGACTTTTTTCGATAGGACTTTTAGTTTTGCCGGAAATCGAGAAAAACCGTTTTTTACCCTTAAAAACTCACCCCCATCCCCTTCCCGACCTCAGATCGCCCGTAAATTATTTTTCCTTTCATTTTTATAATATTCCCCTCCTTTCCTAATGGGTTTCATCCTACTATTATTTTTTTTGGTTTTAAAAAGTATCGACCCTGGTCTAAATGGCTTAGTCAATAAATCAGCTAAATTATTTTCAGTTTTGATGTACTCTACTGAAATACATTTTTCTTTTATTTTGTCCATAATGAAGTGATATCTGATATCCAAGTGCTTTAATCTTATATTATTTCCATTCACATCACATCACACATCACATCATCAGCCTATCAATGTTCCCACTAGTGGGACACAGGCCTCCTCTCTGTGAGGGAATGGGCCGTAATCCACCACGCGGGCCCAGTGCGGGTTGATGGATGTCTCATGTCTTCGAATTTTAGGTTCTAGGACATACCGGTTTCCTCACAATGTTATCCTTCACCGTTTTGAGAGCAGTGGTGATGAAATAATTTACACAAAGTAAAGCGCCTGCCTGGGCTCGAACCCACGACCTACAACTTGTAAGTCGCGGCCAATACCACTGGGCCTCCACTGCTCTCATTATTTCCTATATTGTAAGCTAATTTTTTTACTGACTGATTATCTTCATAAATCATTCATCAATCTTCAAGCATCGTCTGTCGTGAACAGTGTCGAGTAACTAGTGAGAAAAGTTCTGGTAGTAGCGGCATCGTGCGTGAAAAACGAGTGAGGAAGAGGGTAGACAGATATAAATATTAAAAAAAAATAAAAAAATATCACCCATCCGCAAAGACCTTATTTCTCTTGATCATGGCGCTTGTAACGGTGCCGAAATATCGAGCTCTCAACAAAATACAAAATATACATGGTAAATATCCCGAAACAAATATTAATTCTAATCTTCATAAAGTGTCACTTCATTATTGACTACATCAGCAACTTGTTTGCAATTTGACATATCATAACATTCCAACACTATATATAACCGTTATACCTTTATTTTGCTCAATATCAATACCCAGATAATTTTTTGCTAAACCTAAGTCTTTCATTTTAAAATTTTTGCATATCTCTCTTTTAAAATCTTCTTAAACATTATTTTCAGAGCAAAATAAAAGTATATCATCAACAAAAAGTAAGACATACAGTTTATATCCATTTACCTTCCTAAAATACAAACAATGATCATTTTTGGATATACATTTTTTATTTTTTTTATTGTTCGTTCACAAATCGGCCAATACAATGTTACATAAGTTCTAGGTAAACATAAAATAAATAAAAACATGAAACTGCATGCCCTAAAATAGTGAACACAGCATGCACAATATATGAGCTAGTTAAAAAACATAAATAAGCTTAAGGGCTTACATACGCTTTAGTGCCGTAAAGCGGTAACTTTCTAAAGCATACTCCTTAGTAACGGCTAGGTTAAAAGGTTTGAAAAAAATATATGTTTATTATTGATTCATGTACATAATTTTGAACACAGGCTTTTTCGTGTAACTAATAGTTTTGCTTTAAAAAAATAATGATCAACACGATATTTTTTCCGTATTAAATTAAAGCTATTTTATTATTATAGACAGACATGCATACAATTAATGAGTAATTTATGTTGAATTTATACGAAATATATAATCACTCACTTTTCTTGTAACTTCACTTAAATTTGAATAAGTCTTTTTACTAAACTTTGATAAAAAAGCAACATGGCGCGTAACCGAAAAACGTGACGATAGAGTCCGTCCAACGAAAGAAGTCCCGTAGACGCGGCGCTAGTTTCTATGCGACTGTACGCTGTCCTCTAACAAATCTTGTTAGTTCCATGTATTTCCGCGGGACTTTTTTCGTTGGACGGACTCTACGTACAAAATTTCTCCCATACGTCGATAAAGAAGTTCCACTTCAAAAATATTTTTACACAGAAAAATTAATGGCTGGAATTTCTTCATAACTAACATAGCATATGTAAATCAAATAATATTTTGCAAACGAAACTGTTCAAAAGGAGGTTCAATATTGATATTTTGGCATCGAGCGGGCGCACGGCCAGTACTGCGTTAACATTGGGGCGTATATAGCGCCTTAAAAATAATATGCAGCCATTAGACCAATTATTACTTATTCGTCGAATGGCTGCACAGGCTCGTCTTAATTTTAATTTTGGCTGATGCTTAGGTCCCAGAGAAAATATCAAAATGCTGTCTCACACCATTGCAGCTGGAAAACATTACATAAAATGGAGCATGTTGTTTTATATTTTTTCTGCAATGAGGCATCACAAAAGTAAGCCTATTGCATAAACGACTGCTCTGGCGTGGAACAGCAAGATGAATTCTCTCCAGTAAAACCTCACAATCTACGTGGGCATTGATCAGCTAGAACAAGTAAACAATATCCGCAGCTTTTCTTCCATTGCATAAAGTAGTCATGTCGAAGTATTCCAACCTTGTTCCATAGGATTTGAGGTTTCTACATTTGTTATTAATATAGGACAGTTGGTACAGAAAACGTTTTTGAACTCGCTCTAATTTGTTAGAGTAGACCTCATAAGTAGGATTCCATACTAGACTTCCATACTCTAACACACTGCGAACGATGCAGTTAAAAACTGATATTGTGACTTTTGGATCCCGAAATTCCTTAAGTTGTCGCGTTACAAAACCCGACAGACGCCAGGCTTTCTGAGCTACATTATCTATATGCTGTCTAAACTTAAGTTGCCAATCAAAAATTACGCCCAAGTTGCGAATCCAAGATACCTCTTCCAGTGGGACACTGTTAATTGTGTAAATTGCGATAGTGGATTGTCTTTTCTTTGTAAATTAAATATGCTTACATTTAAAATCATGCGATTTTCGATACACCATCTAGAAACTTTATCGATTTCAGATTGCAATTTTACTGTTTCTACAGCACAGTTTACTGTTTGGAACAATTTTAGATCATCTGCATACATATTAAACTTACATTCTATTTTACTTGCTAAATCATTTATAAAAACTAAGAACAACAAAGGACCCATGTGCGAGCCCTGTGGTACACGTGATGGTATAACGTTAGTCTGAGATTTAAAACCTTGAACAACTACCATTTACGTCTGATTTTCAAATAGGACTCACACCATCGCTGTAATGACCCGTGAATATTTGCTATCTTATTTAGGAGAATATTGTGATCAATAAGATCAAACCCTTTACTGAAAACCGTGTATACAGCGCGTACCTCCTTCCCCTCGTCGAGTGCGTCTGCTATGTCACTAGTAAAACATAAAATTTGATGTAGTGGACCTCTTCGGAAGGAAACCGTGTTGTGAAGGATGCAGCTGCTGCTTAACATGCCAGTAATTTTTTTTCACAACGAGCGATTCAAAAACTTTACCTAAGGATGAAAGAATGGAGATGCAACACCATGAAAACACCACCACCTTCCTTCTTACTAGAATGTCTAGTAGAGCTGCTATCTCGCCGAAATACGTCATATCTGTCATCCAATAACTCGTGATCAAACACAGTATCATTGACTCAGTTATCACAATTATATCGAATTCTTCATTCAAGACATTTGTATAAAAAGCCACAGTTTTGGTCCTGAGACATTTTGGTAATAGATAGTAAGATTGAATTTGAAAAACAATAGAGAGGTATTTTAACAATGCTGTGTAGTATAAACTAATATAAATCTACAAAGACTTCAAAATGTCGTCATTTACAACAATAGGTCTAGAGTTAATGTCCTTACGCACCAAAACTGGGGGTCTGGGTCCGTGGAGGTCGCCACGGACCCAGACGAACTCGTAGTTTCTCTCCTTAGCAACAGCCCTAGCTGCAGAATGCAGTTTCTTGTTGGCCAAAGAAAGATGCTCTGCAACATATACCGGTCTTTTTTCACCGCCTTTACCCAAGAGACTAGTATTTAATTTATCATCAGAGTGGTCCTTGTTATAGTTTCTTACAGAGGCTAGAATATTATCTCGAACTCTAGTACTGATGAATTTTACTACAATGGAGCAAGGACGTTTAGATTCCTGATTCTGTTTTGAGACTCTGTGATAGTTAACAATATCCGACTCTTTCAAATCATATGATACCACTTCTGCCAGTTGAGTCACAATGGTACATATGTTCTCGTTTTTATGATCCGGTACACACTGAATTTCAACATTGCTGCTACGAACTTGCTGATCCATCTGATCAAGCCTTGAATTTATAACAGCAATCTCTGAGCGTAACTGTTCATTTTCACTTTTAAGGGCAACAATAACATTCTTCTTTTCCTCTGTTTCTTTGAGAAGATCATACTGGGCAGATAATAATTGTATCGTTTCCTTCATTTCTTCTAAGGCACTACTTAAGGTTTCAGTTTCTTTATTCATGCTTGATTTTAGATCTGTGAGAATTTTCGTTGTTGCTTCGTATATTTTTAGGTTTATATGCCCTTTCAGATCATCGAAAACGGTGCCACCCGAAGCTGTTGGCGCAGCAAGGGATCTAATCAAGTCCTGGCATTTGGCAGGGGCTACCAAAACATCTCCTCTCTTATTTACAGTCTTGCAATTCATGCCTTTCCATGCAGACTTGACCTGCTTGGACTCCTTTCCAAAAATTCCCGCTCGCCATCCCGAGACATTGGTAGTGATAGTTGTCAGAGCATTGGCTGCAACACTTCAACTCATTGCTTTTAACAGTTTTATCGCACTTCTTGCACCTCATTATTTCAATATGCACCTTTCCACCAAGTAATAGCAATAAGTTAGAACACGTTGAGCATGCCAATTGCAAAAAAAATATAGCAATGTATTACTTGTTGAGGAGCGATTCACCTTATACCTTTCCAAAAAATTATAGCAATAAGCCGCAGCTTGAATATTATCTTGTAGCGCCTGACAGATTTCAAAAGCAGTACAAGCTGCCACAACTCGCCCACACAACTCTTTCAGTGTTCATGTAATTGTTCGATTAATTGAAGGTAATCGTAAGAATATAAAATGTAATCTGTTCACGAAATGAATTGCTTTTACGTATTATACAACGAATCGAAGCACAGACGTTGCAATCAATATTGCTACAGTTCACTAAACACTCAATCTATCCAGACACACACAGTGTTCGCACTTCTAGCCAGATTTTACACCAAAAAGTTATTATTTACTGGGAGCACTTTAAACATGATCTGACTCACACGACGCAGATTGACAGACCAAGTTCTTTAGTCATGAACTCGTCAAACTTTTGATTCCAATATTTTGGAGACTATTTTTTCTTTAATCCTTATAATGGCTTATTTAATTTGCAGGTTTCACCGCTTAGTAATTTTAGGTACACAGTTTTCTCTAAAATGTACCTACAACGTCCATCTGGTGAACTGGAAGTTGTAATTTATTTGCAATTAACATAAAAACTCTAAATGTTGGCAATTTAGCCACTGGAGAATATACTTCTAAATCACAATCGGACTTATCAAAACCTCTTGCTACTAATCTAGCTTTATGTACTTTTTCACTACCTACTTCTTTAACCTTGAAAATTCACTTACTGGAAATTACTTTATTTCCTTCTGGAACATTATTTACTTCTGTACATGTGTTATTTTCTATCAAAGTATTCAATTCAGCTTTCATTGCATTCTTTCACTCTACATTTTCTTCTGAATTCAATGCTTCTTCTAGAGTAACTGGTTCCATTTCAGTGGATAAAAGGTTTGTATCATAATCAGCTAGCCACAATGGTTTCCTTGTTTCTCTGCCTCTTCGTGACTGTTTTAATTCTTGAGGTCTTTCTTCAGCTTTTTTCACTACCTCCACACTGTATTCTCCGTCTAACTCTTCTTCAGATGATTTTCTTTCTTCTTCTGGACTTAGTATTCCTTCCATTTGGGATTCCAAATTTTCTACAACTCTTGGTGACTGTACTAATTCTTTATCATCTTCTTAATAGAAACTGTGATATTCTTCTTGTTTTTGCTCTCCATTATCTATTTCTTCTTCTTCAGAGTCTATGACCATAAATGGCAATGTATGACTGAGATCTTGACAAGTATTACCTATTTTCTGATTACCAGAATTACCATTGAAGAATGTTAAATCTCTTTTTATCAAAACATCATTTCTTTGGGGAAAATAAATTCTAAAACCTTTTGTTGTTTCACTAAAGCCTACAAAATATTCTATTTCAGCTTTACCATCCCATTTTTTACGACTTTGATCTGGAACATGTGCACCTACTTTTGATCCGAATACCTTTAATTTGTTTATATAAAGAAAGAAAGAAAACATTTTTATTTGTGACCCGCACAGGAGACACGAGATAAGAAAAACACAAACAATAATAAAAAAATAAAAATAAATAAACCCGTGCGAGACCAAAAAGGCTCCTATCTCAGCATGTGCAACGATATTAAAAAGAAAATAACGCTGCGCTGATATTCTTATATCTTATATTCCCTTTTTATACCAGAGCTCATATGGAGTAAAGTTTTTAATTCTACTTTTACCGGTTCTGTTAATAACGAACACCGCTGTATTGACAGCTTCAGCCCACAAAGACTTTTTCAAACCACTTGACAATAATATTGTTCTAGCCGCTTCAGTTACTGTACGCATTTCACGTTCTATGCAACCTTTTTGTTGGGGTGTGTAGGGAACACTAGTTTGATGAATAATACCTAAGTGATCTAATAGTGACTTTATCTCTTTGTTCACAAATTCAGAACCGCAGTCTGATCTTATAATTTCCACTTTATATTCTAAGTTCTTAATAACAAAATTCAAAAATATTTTTAATTTACTAAGTGTTTCACCCTTATTTTTTAGAAAATAAACTGTTCTATACTTTGTATAATCATCTTTTATTAATAAACTAGCTGACCCGGCAAACTTTGTTTTGCCATAAAAACACCAAACATTCATCTACCCTACCTACCTTAACTACCTACCCTAACCTACCCTACGTACCCTACCTACCCTACCCTACCTACCCTACCCTAACTACCTACCCTACCCTACCCTACCTACCCTACCCTATATCTCAAATTGGACCAGACTGCTCACGGTGTGCCAATTTAATTTAAAATCGGTTATGTAGTTTAGGAATCCATCGCGGACAAACATCGTGACAGGAGATTTATATATATTAGATAGTACCTTTTTTTTTTTTTTTTTTTTTGGATGGTCTGCTGACATCTCTTTGAGGCGCGCATGGAACACAACGCGCCGTCGACTCGGGCCTGGTCCTTATCGGACGGCGAGCTACCCATTACTTGCCGTCCGCAGGCCCGCGCCTACGGTGGCCGGGAATCGGCTTGCGACTCCCGACGCCCAGGGCGTCTCCTGCGGTGGCTAGGGGCGTGAGGGCGTCTCCGTTGCATCTCCCTCACGCGTTCCGCCTCCTCCTTTGCGAGCATTACTGCTTTGCAGAAGGAGGAGACAGCTTCCCATGCCCTCTCGCTCCGTAACATGGCCTGAACCAGGGCCGGACGCGAGAGGTTGCCACCGCCGATCGCCTCCACGTGGACACGGCGGTGCCCAGCCCAAGCGGGGCAGATCGCCACCGTATGCTCCACCGTGTCCTCCGGGCGATCCACACAATGGTGACACCCGGGCGTTTCCTCTCGCCCAATCCTGAACAGGAACCTCCCGAAACAGCCGTGTCCGGTGAGGACCTGCGTCAGGCGGAAGGTGAGGGCGCCATGGCACCTCTCAAGCCACTCCTCAAAGAGGGGCCTTATCGCCGCAATTGTGGCGTGCCCAGCGCTGGGTTGCGACAGTCGCTCTCTCCATGTCGCCATGAGATCTTGCCGGAGCTCTGTCCGCAGAGCCGCGATTTGTCGCAGCCACGGAGTTTCGCCCCGGCGTTTCACCTCCTCGCGCCATTCCCAAATGTGCCTTTGACTTTTGCCTCCAGATCCCATGGCGGTAATCCGGCAAGGAGGCTCGCCGCTAATAAATAGTACCTGGCACCGCCTAATGATGTTATTTCCATAGTTCCACATAAATCTATATGTAAATACTGACCGGGTCTTTCTGCCCTATTTACACTTAATAGAAATGGTTTTTTATGAAACTTACCAAGAAGACATGGCGCACATGTTGACTCCCCTTGTTTACTGAAATCTATGTTACATTTAAGTAAAATACTTTTTACCTGTTCTATATCCTGATGGCAGATTTTTTCATGCCATTTAGACAAACTATCACTTGATTTACCAACACAAGCATTAACAACTTTATTATACATAAATTTCATTATAAACAAGTTATTTTTACGATATGCAAGTGCACAAACATTTTTATCACCATTTTTAGTTTATTATTATCATACTATAACCCTTGTCTGCTGCTGAACTAGCTAAAATAAATAAATCTTAATATCAGGAACATTTAAAACACTGTTTAGTGTTGTACTAATCCATTCTTTACCATTATATGCTTCCAAGTAAATAACACCTGTACCTATAGCTTGTATGACTTTACCATCACAAATAATAATAGGCCTAGGAGATTCTAACTTCTTGTAAGTTTTAAATATGCTAACATCATGACACATGTGCTGTCATACTCCACTATCCATTATCCAATAATGTTTAAGTTCTAATTGACTATATAACACTGATGACAGCACTGACACAGAAAATGCATTGCTTTGACTTTTGTTTACAATAGCTTTCTTATGAGAATCATTCTTATGATTATTATCTTTACTATTTTTATACCAACAATCTACACTTTTGTGATTATGTTTCTTACAATGGTTACAGTATATACCTTTTTGTTTTAATTTGCAGTCCCTTTTCACATGTCCTATTTTACCACACTGAAAACATTTTCTTGCTGACCTGGATGCAAATGCTGTTGCCTCTTCCTCTTCATGCTTAGAAGTAGCACGCTGTTCTTCAATCAGTAACCTTGCTGTTAGTTCATCCATAGTTCGCTTTTCTGCTGGCACCGATTCCCAGGCTGACACAAAGTGTTGAAATTTTGATGGGAGTGATGAAGTTATCTTTGTAATAGCCATGGTTTTGCTCATTTCAGCTTTGAAATTTTTAACTTGCACAGGAGACTTTCAAACCGTCCTAAGAACTGAGATATTGTTTCTTTGTCTTCAAATTTCATTGAGAAGAATTTCTGTTGGAGTATGTGCACTGACAACTCGCCACGTTGTTCATAGATTGTATGCAATTTATCCCATATTTCTTTAGCTGTCTTGCAGCTTATTATTTTAGGTAATACCTTCTCCGATATGCGTGTAACCAACATACCTTGCGCTTTCGCATCTTTCACCATCCATTTTTCGCGCTCTTTCTGTTCTTCTACCACAGGGAGCGGGGATGTTCCTTCTACGACAATCAGAAGATCTGCCGGTAGGATGACCTTGATTTTGTATGACCATGTGGTCCAATTTTCAATACCTTCTAATTGCTTCTGGCCATTTACCATATTTCCGACGAAATCCATCGTGTAATTGCTTAACTGCAATGCTTATACCTTTACCGGTATTCCACGCCGTATTCGACCTTTACCGGCCGCCGACGAAGTCTCACGCGTCGGGTTGCTAGTGTTGCTACTTGACCTTAGCGTTTCCCAAAAAACAGAATATCCACCACAATATGCATGACTGGGCCCATAAACTGTTGGATGAGGTGATACTCCGTGATACTTGTTGTGGTTTTGGATATCTGGTTTTGGGAAATCAAACACTGCATGTATGCACGACGTGATTTTTATTACGAGCAAGGGAAGAGGCCATGACAGTTTTTTTTTCTTATATTGCTAACACACGTTCGAATTTGGTCCGGCCGGATCACGGATTTGTGGGCGTGGTTAGTCCGGCCCGGACCATATCCGAGCGTGTGTAGAGTGGTCCGCGGACATTATTATTATTAATTGATTCCGTCTCGGTCGACACAAGCGTGTGTAAGCGATAAGGGATTTGTGGGCGGAGTTAGTCCGGCTGGACCAAATTCGAACGTGTGTTAGCACTATTATTTTTTCTGTGAATGTTACACACTAGCGCCACAGACGCGGACAAAGCAGGAACCATATTTGTTGCGTTCCGATAATAGAAAAAATAATACGTTCATTTCAACATTTAGGCATATAAATATCGCAGCCATCTGGATAAAATAGCCAGCTAATTAGAGGCCTAGTTCATTAAACGCTACCATCCAATTAAATGGCTGAGGAGCTCGTGGCTAAATAATAACAGCCGCACGGGTCGATCTTCAAGGTTAAGCAACGCTTGACGAGGTCGGTCCGTGGATGGGTGACCATTTCAACATACCGAGTTTCCTCCGTGCCTCGGAAAGCACGTTAAGCCGTTGGTCCCGGCTGTCATTTGAAGATCTTTGACAGTCGTTACGGGTAGTCAGAAGCCTGAGATCTGACACCAGTCTTGCCAAGGGGTACCGTGTTACCCAGTCACTGGGTTGTGGAGGTCAGATAGGCAGTCGCTCCATGTAAACCACTGGTACTCAGCTGAATCCGGTAAGACTGGATGCCGACCCCAACAATAATTGGGAAAAAGGCTAGGCAGATTGATTGATCCAATTAAATGGCTGAAGGACAACTAGCCAAGTCATTGAGCGCAACATTTGAGCGATGCGCAAAAAACTGAACTAAATTTAAATCACTTGGCTGAGTCTTGGTCAGTCATCTTCAAATGGCTGACTTTAAATACGCCAAATTGTTAAAAATTGAAAATAATATATTTCAATTAACTATCGGCCGAGATATCCAACAGGATTAATGAGGCCCATCATGGGCATGGGCGCTCAGTTAGCATGCTTATTTAACCAGATGGCTGAGACATATATATTATTTAATTCGTGTGATAGCTATTAGTAGATCCCCTGCTGCTGCTCAGATTTTTGGAATGAAGTTCCCTAACGCGTGGCAGGAGTTTCCTGGCGGAATTCATCACGTACCTAATGAAAAAGCGGTATTTCGTTGCGTTCCGTCCGGCGTTGTTCAGATAGTATCTACGAGTACTTGTTTACAACATGCGTTTGTTAAAAGTGACGCGAAGAAGTTTATTTTTTTTGAGAAGATTTTGAGTCAGAGAAAGGAACTTCATTCCAACACAAATTTTTCAAAACCTTTCAAGCTCCGTAGTCGCGCTTTCGACTCCTACACAAAATCAGCCAGGCTTTGTCATTTCAAGGGCTTCAACTTCTTTAATATTTTCCAGGTGGCTGGGCAAACCCCCTCATAGCTGATTGGTTTGCTGACTACGCGGAAGTGGTCTTCTCCCTCTACGCTGATCGCGTGAAGTACTGGCTCACTATCAACGAGCCCTATATACAGTGTGACGGGGGCTATGGGATGCTAGTTGCTCCCTTTTTTGAGGACCCCATGCTGGGCCGGTATCTGTGCAATAAGAATGTGCTGATAGCTCATGCTAAGGCTTACAGGATCTATGATGAGTTCTATAGGGAGAAGTATCATGGTAAGTGGTTTTATTTATTTTCTTGCAACTTGTAACTTTTTTTATTTTTGTTAACTGGGTGAAACCTTGGCTGGGAGGGCGAGGTGTTCATTTCGTCCGATAGGACAACACACAGTGGTGCTGAAAACGATCTTTGCGATGCTGCATAGCACTGTGTGCTCCCATTTACTGCACTAGTGCACTGGTAGCGGACGTGCCCCGAGTCGAGGCAACGGAAGACGCGCCCTCAAGATCTGAACCCTGACTCATGTCCAACCCAATACCAACTTCTTTATTGACACCAGTGGGCCCCGGACTCAGATGTGACCCAGAGAAGTATGTGGACGACGGATTTCACCCACTTTTACGTCGCCAGTAGAACAGCCTCCCGCCTCGGCAATAGCAACTGCTACGTCCTCAGGCATTACGGCATCGTCAAGGTCCTTTTATTTTCCGATTATCCTCGCCTCAGCTCGCTAAAATGTTCACATCAAACTCAAGCTCGTCGAGGACCTCCCGCATATCCCCTGTGAGCTTTGGCTCAGGAATCGGTGCCAGCGATGGCACCATGCCGCCATCGGTAGCCCTCTTTTGGCCGACGGTATCAATACCGACATCAGCCAAACGAATTCGTCGCCTTACTGCGGTCATTATATCACCGAGTTTGGCAGATGATCCCTCCTTGACCGATACCGTAATGGCTGCCGTGTTGGGAATTCTAGGCAGTTTTATTTGCTGCCTTTTCCCCTTCGCAGCGACTGGCGACACGAACATGGCAGGTGGAATACCGGACTTTGCAATTGGTTGGCGTGTCCTGTATCTCTTCGCCTTCCTCCCTACCACAGTAGACATGCCTCTGTCTTAGTCGTAGCCAACTCCAGTAGAGCTTGTGAAGCCTGCGTAGACGTCGCAGACACAATGGGCAATTCCACAGCTGGAGCCACCACTTTGCCTTTTCCCTTTTTTCCCTGTAGGATTGGGTACTAGGCTGGGATCCGCAATTGGCTGCTCCTTCGTGGCCAGTAAAGAGGCATTTCTCGTGTCTGCAGCAAGTGACGGACGCAAACGCTTCTCGGGAGGCATCAACATTCTCTCCAGAGCGGCCAGTTTGGCGTCTACCCTAGTTCCGAGA
Source organism: Anorthoa munda (assembly GCA_945859665.1). Classification (NCBI taxonomy): domain Eukaryota; kingdom Metazoa; phylum Arthropoda; class Insecta; order Lepidoptera; family Noctuidae; genus Anorthoa; species Anorthoa munda. Next base: position 4,897,269 of record OX243894.1, on the reverse strand, counting down.
TCTAGGGCTGTAGAACGCCGATACTGGGCCTCTTCCTTGTCCGACCGAAAAGACTCGGCCACCGCAGCGACCCGTCTAGGTGCCATCGATGAAGCTGCCAAAATGGGGCCTTTTCAAGCTAAGCCGAGCCTTCAAGTCAGCGTGTTCTTTCTCCAACCTCTTTCTTACAACTTGACGTTTCAGAGGCATATGGCACTTGTGAAAAGGAAGAATCGCAGGCGTCACTAGCTCATCGCCAACCAGGGAGGCGGGCGCACACATTTAGTACGCGTTCCTTTTGGCACCTACTGTGTCTTCTTCAGTGCTGAGAATGGAAACCAGCGACTCGCATCAAATCCATGGGTTTTGATTACATTAATTCACCGTTAGAGCTCTCTACCCACCGCGGAGCCCTCAGTCGGGGCAGTCACTAGTTCTACAAGCAACGCCAGAGCTACTCCTTTGGTATAGGGCCAGTTAAGCACTCTACAACCTCTCCAGACCAAAGTGGTGTGTTCAACTTCACCACCAAGATTCCTTCATCCCCCTTACGGGTCCCCACGCACGGCACAAACACGCAGGAGATCATTGCTATCGACCATCTGTTCTTGATCACTGGTGGACACCCAGGGATATGACCTCGTTAACCCTGGGTTAATTCGCCCGGTGCCATCCTATAGATTCTAAACTATCGTGTCTCTGTGAAGTGTTCCTGAAAGAGTAAAATCACTCAATAAATCTATATTTTGTTAGCTAAGGTCTTACTTGTGAATAAAATAATAAATCAATCATTTTCCAGGTAAACTGTCGATACCAAATTTGTTCTTCTGGTTCAAGCCATTCACACCAGAAGATCAAGAAGTCACTGATCTAACTATCGATCATTGGGTAAGAGCATTCATCCCTCATTAATGCTAACTAAATAACCTACTTGATATTAATGTTGACCTTCTTTTTCGTTTCTTCTTTTACTAATATATTCTGTCCCATTCTTGTGAAAAGTTCTCCCTCGATTAGTCCCACCTCTCGAAAGACCGTGTTTTCAGTTTTGCCGTTTTGCCAAAATCTGTCTAGTTCGTTCCGCTATCTACTTGGAACAAGATATTTTTGTTTGCCATTGTAAAGAAATCGACTTAACCCACCTTTCTTTTTTTAAGGAAGGTCGCTACGCTCACGCTATCTTCTCCAAGGAAGGTGGATGGCCACGTAAACTGGAGAAACTGTTGAATGACATCGCGAAAAAGGAAGGCTACACGCATCCCAGACTGCCTCCTTTCACTCCTGAAGAAATGGAACTGGTTAAAGGTAAATCTTTGTTTTATCAACAGCGAGTGTTTTCTGTTTGGTTACTGGCAAACAAGGTCATAAAACCGTCATAATTCTTGCGTCATCCATCAGACGGGATCATGTGCGCCCGTTTTAACTCAAGAGCACGGAAGATCTCCATTATACAGTGCTACGCCCCAACCAATGCATCACCTGAGGATACCAAAGACGACTTCTATAACGCCCTCAACCTCAACCTAAGGAGCATAAAGAAGCAAGACATCGTCATCGTCATGGGGGACCTGAATGCAAAGGTTGGGAGTGTTAACACTAACCGCGAACGACATATGGGTCTTGTTGACCGGTCTTGGAGTATGCAATGACAATGGGGATCGAGTTTTGTCAGAACCACGACCTAACCATCGGAGGAACATTGTTTATTCATGGTGACCACCACAAATACACCTGGAACTCACCCTACGGAGTCACTAAGAACCATATCGACCATATTGTCATTAGCTCCAAATGGCGTTCCTCATTGCTTGATGTCCGCAACCGTAGGGGCGCCGATTTAGATAGTGACCATCATTTGGTAGTTGCTGAAGTTCGGCTCAAGGTTGCGGTAACTCGTGCAACAGGAGAATCCGGCAAAGTGGGGTGAAGGTACGATGTGAGTAAACTTTTTAACTTAGACACCCGTAAGGCGTTTCGTCTTGAGCTACGCAATCGGTTCTCTGGACTGGAGAATGCTGCGGACTCAGTGGACGAGGAGTGGAGCTGCATTAGAAAGGCCTATACAAAGACCAGCTCCGAGGTCCTTGGCGCGCGAGGATTTGATGTCACTTCACACGTGGAGCCTCATTGAGGATAGAAGGAAGTTACACCTTATACTGCTTGAGACGCGTGATGATGCCGAACGAGCCGACTTCAATGTTCAATACCGGCAGAAGCGCAAGGCGATTTATCGCAGCACGCGTGCAGATAGAAGGCGTTGGGCTAATGATATTGCTGATCGTGCTCAACACGCTGCGAACACCGGCAACTTGAAAGAGCTGTATAAAGCCACGAAGACCTTGGTAGGAAACAGAAAGCTCAAGAAGAAGAAGCCGCTTAAATCCAAAGAGGGACAGCTTATTGTGAAGTGTCGGAAGGGCGGCTGCAGCGCTGGTGCCAGCAGTTTGAAGAGGTCTTCCGATTGTCCGCAACTCTGACACCTGACGCGCGACAGGTACGTTCTACACGAACTCGACCTCTCGACATCGATACGGAACCACCGTCAGTCTCTGAAGTGACTGAACCGATCCTCTCTTTGAAGGCAGGCAAAGCACCTGGACTCGACCTGATAACTGCGGAAATGTTACAAGCCAACTTAGCCTCCGCCGTCGACGTGCTGACGCCTTTAATTGAAAGGATATGGACCGCAGAAGAACTCCCGGATGACTGGAACAAGGGACTTTTAATTACCGTGCCCAAGAAAGGTGATCTCAGTAGTTGCGACAACTGGAGAGGCATTACGTTGCTGTCGACTCCCTCTAAGGTCTTCTGTAAGTTAATACTTGATAGGCTGTCGAAGGCCTTTAAACCTCTTCTGCGAGAGGAGCAAAAGTAGTTATTAAGTATAATGTTAGTAGGTATAGATAGATATTCAATATTTTTTCAGGAACCTATGACTTCTACGCGCTAAACCACTACACAACTTATCTGGTACGGAGAGCGAAGCCAGGTGAACATCCAGGGAAGTGGTTCTTCGAAGGCTCAGAGGAACTGAACACAATTATGTTTAAGGATCCTTCGTGGCTGTCCACGGCAGCCAACTGGTTTGTGGTAAGAATTATGAAAGTTTCTAGCTACCACCATCGGCTTCACCCGCGTTTCAAAAATAAATTATACCAAGGAAGAAAAAGTATGTATCCAATTTCAGATCAACGTCTACCAGTGCGCCAAATTTCATCTAAATCCATTCAGCTGTTGAGGTATGATTGATTATAATAAGTACCTGGGCGACCGAGCTCTTCTCGGGTGAAAATAGGGAAAAAGACGTTTTCTAAAAATGAAACTTAGTTAGATCGATTTTTCGCCCCCGAAACCTCCTGCATACTAAATTTCATGAAAATCGTTGGAGCCGTTTCCGAGATTCAGGTTATATACATACATATATACTAGAATTTCTCGTTTAAATGTATTAGATTCAGATTATATCACCACGGCTGATCCCCGCGGCTTCGCTCCCTTGGCTCACCCCACCTTAAAATTTATTGAATTCAGATTTTCTTGCTGACACAACATTATACAAAAAGTTTTGGCTACTGATTAAAACACAACACCTCACGACAGTTTACAAACAAAACAAATCTCACAACACCATCAGTAACCCCACCGCAGTATCTCTTACCGGGCGTTGACGTCGTGGTGGGGCTTACGTGCTCTAATGAACCCTAGGGCGGTGCCGCTAGATTTTACTTTGTCGCAACATGCTTAGGATGAGAGGCCAGACAAACCTGATCTCCAAGGAGAAGTCTTGTCCCAGCTTGCCTTTATTGGCCGGTCGGTGTGAATATTGACGGGTAACAAAGTTCCCACCTCTATCTCTTGCATTAAATGGCTGGTTTAAGTAGAGATTCGCAAGAGCAAACGAGCTCGGAGGAAGGAAGTTAACCCAGTAAGATGCTGGTAAGGTTCTTGACTGTACTTTCGGGATTGTCCTGATAGCCGTGGCATACTACTACGTTATTAAAGTGCCAGCGACTGTTTATGGGTGGCCCATTATTTGAGTGTGCAAGTCATCCCCTGCCATTTTATAACCGTGTAGATCAACTGTGGTCAGGCAGGGGGCAATAGTTATTCTATAGTTTAAAAAAGTAAATAAAATGTTGTGTCAATAAAGGAGCATTAGAGCCATGTGTAATCTGAAAACAGATGACAGCTGTGCACCGTACTTTAAAATCATTAAAAATACTTTCGCTACCGGCGAAATACATATTCTAATCTTCGTCAAACGTCCACCCCGGGCAACGTCACCACAGTATTGCCTATGGCTGAATGATTCCACTTAAGCGGTGGTATACTCCGCATGGGGCTGCCTGCTGGCACCGGAGTCCAGCGCCAAGCACCTAGCTGTGTTCCGTCGGTGTGTGGGAGCGCCAGTGACTTTGGGAGAGAGGAAGGTTGTCAGTTGCGCTGTTCAGAACCGATCTTGGTCTCTGGGCTAACTTGCATTTTGGAGGGTAGCGGGATCCAAAGCACAGTGCCAGCCGTTGGCCGAACGCAGTCAGTAGGGCGCCCAAGTAGCACGCCAGCCACATGCCAAAGGCTGCCCCGCCAACGGCGAATGGATGGGACGACCCGGTAGCATATCTGGGGGGGTCGGGCGTCCCCGCCAAAGGAGTTCCCCACAGGTTGGATTATCTCTAGTGTTCCACTTGGTTTACTGAGCAGCGCCTCGACAGTTCGATTTTTTCCCCAGAAACTCTGAACATATCAAACTAACCAAAGCAAAGAAAAACACAGTTAAACAACGGCTGCACTTTCTCCCAATAAAAGTGCACCTTACAAACAGCAGGGCGTTTCATTCCAATTTTGATCCGGTCCATCACCACCTTGAGACCAAGAAGCCTGCACCTGTTTTTCCTAACGGAGACGAAGAACCCCGTCGGACGTGGCGTACCTCAATTACCCGGGTTACTCTCTTGAATACAAGTTCAAGAAGCTGGAGTCTTTGTATATGTTCGCGATGACATTTGTTGTCGTCGTATCCTTTGCTTTGAGAAATCGGGGTTTTCTGCCATTAGGCTACTTGTGGACACTGGCGTGGAGGAATCTCTCCACATCGGAGTCTAGCGGTGAACAGGAGACAACAGCGCTCTTTAATTGCCCCGTGGAGTCGACTGACGTAGCCCAGCAACGGTACCCAACAGAGAAGCTTATTTTTACCCGACTGCCGAAGGAGGGTAATGTGTTTATCAGTCTATGTATGTATGTATGTATGTATGTATGTATGTTTGTTCCTATGTGGCGTTCTAGAGACCAAACGCGTTGGCCGATTTTGATGGTTCTTACGTCAATCGATTCGTCTTAACCCTGCGACATCTGGTTTTGGTCAGCCAGCTCGGGAACATGTATCCTCCGACTGCACAGCATGATTTTCTTCTTGTTTACATCTTTTTAGTTCGCTTTTTAAGGAGTCGGGTTTTTTGAATTTTTTATTTTTTTTTATTTTTTCTGGGTGACTTTAACGCCTATCAAAAGGAGTGGTTGTTCCCGTACCCGAAAACTAACCATCCCGGGTTGTAGGCGCGCAAGTTTGCTTTAAAGCTAAATCTAAGCCAGCTGGTGAATGTGGCAACGCGGGTACTGGATGTTGGAGGCCATACACCCACATACATATACATAGGCCTGGATCTTCTGCTGACAACTGATCCGGATAGTCATACAGTATTCGTCAGCCCCGCTGGGAAAGTCTGACCACTGTCTGGGGAAATCCGTATAGACCCACTGCTCTCCACCAGATGAGAGTCCTAGAGGCACGAGGCGAGTATGGCGATACGAGTCACCGGACTGAGATGAGATGCAGCACTTTTTTACGTCTTATCGTGTGTACTTCTCCTCGGGTGACCTCTCATGCTGTGCTGACGGGGTTGCGGACGTGATTCGGCAGGGGATGGAGTATTTTATCCCATTCTCCGACATCCCACACACGACTCACAAAGCCCGACCGTGGTATACAACCGCCGGGCCGGGCATTATAATGCAGAATGCGCTTACGCTGAGGCCTGAAAAGATTCTGCCTACCAAGCCTGGGCCAAGGCCCGCGACCGCAAAGTTAGGGCGCGTAGGATTCGCGCGAGCCTTTAATTCTGCCGCCAAGTTGGACCAAGGGAGACAACCAGTGGGGTGATGACAATCTAGTCTCTTTTAACGCCACCAAAATACAGGCGTGTCTTTTCACCGCTAAAAGGAGGAACTTATACTTTTCGGGGTACATCTGTTCCTATAACTGATCGACTCGAGCTCCTAGGCATGGAGTTGACATCTAGTCTCAACTTCGGCGCCTCTAAGTCTCTACCTGCGTCTGTGTATCCGAACGAATTCAACCCGGAACTCTTCAAAGTAAGAATGCAGGCTTCTTCTGTGTAAGCTCATTCCAACGTCGACTTTGTATCTGTCACCTCTGACCTAGACACTCTGATCTAGTCAAGAGCAAACCCATCTAAAATGAAATAAAAATATCTATGGTACGAAATGTTCCAATTCCTGTTCAGTACAAAAATTATTTGAATAAATATAAATGTGAAACTGCATTAATAAAAAAGTGTCCTGGGTATGGCTCAACGCATTTATAATCAAATTCCAGACGCTATAAAAGAATTAAAGTTTACACAATTTAAGAAAAATAAAATTGTTCTTATTTGATAAATGTTATTATACTATATAACATATTTTTTTAATTTTTTTTGCTTGGATAAATTCTCATGCTTACTGCACTACCACGGGGAGATAGTGCAGTTATGTAGGACTTTAACCCACTAAAACACCACGGTGTTCTCCTGTGCCGCTTACGGCGGGCAGGCGTTAGCGCCACTCACCGCGAACCCGCCGCGGCTGTCCGTCATCGGACCCTCCTCGGGGGAGTATCCCCCATCACCGGCGCACCAGAACACACTCTACGCCGTGACCACCCCAGGGAGCAATCAGCACATGGGTGCCAGAAGACCCCGTGTATGGCACCCTTGGTTCCCCTGTGACGGGTCAAGGTCAAAGGCCCCGCCACCTACCAATTATACTATATACCTTTTTTTTTAGGGTTCCGTACCCAAAGGGTAAAAACGGAACCCTATTACTAAGACTTCGCGATCCGTCTGTCTGTCTGTCTGTCTGTCTGTCTGTCTGTCTGTCTGTCTGTCCGTCTGTCTCCAGGCTGTATCTCATGAACCGTGATAGCTAGACAGTTGAAATTTTCACAGATGATGTATTTCTGTTGCCGCTATAACAACAAATACTAAAAACAGTATAAAGTAAATATTAAAGGGGGGCTCCCATACAACAAACGTGATATTTTTGCCGTTTTTTGCTCGATATTAATAACGGCAATAGGTAGACGCCTGAAATATTCACAGAATGTTTAGTTGTATATTTACTTTAAAAAATAATAATTAATAAATTAAAATAAAATAAATTAAGGGGGGCTCCCATAGAACAAACGTGATTTTTATGCAGTGTTTTGCGATAATGGTACGGAACCCTTCGTGTGCGAGTCCGACTCGCACTTGGCCGGTTTTTTTTTTTTTTTTTTTGTTTACGGGGGGAAACCTTCAAAAGGCGCCTGGAATTTTGGGGAAAAAACCAGGGAGTGTGGGATTTTTACCTCACTAAAACCACCCCGGTGATCACCATCAGCACGTAGAAGGGACCCCGTGACCTCTCAAAAGACCACCCCGGAACCCCCTCTGTGCAACGCCTGTTAGGGCACGTCCCTGGGGAGATTAATAATGCACCTCCCCTGAGCCTCGCTGTGCACGGCAGCACGTGACCACTGTGCCACCGTCCTTCCCGGAGTCACTTGGCGGGCGAGCAGAGTCCCCAATCTGATCGCCCATGACCCCGAAGTCCCACCTGCCTATGCAGCAGGCGGGTTTCGGCGCTTTAGGCATCGAGGCGGTTGCCTCAACGACGCCTTCTTCTCCGAGTGGGATCGGCCCTCTCACGATCCCGCTCGGCAGCCTCCTTCTGTACCATCACGGTCTCACAGAAGGAGGCCATTTCCCTCCAGTTTTCTGTCTCTGCCAGCATGGCCCTCACAACTGCTGGCAGAGACAGGTCTCGCCCGATCCTGGCGACCAAGACCTGCCGCTCAGAGGCCCACGCAGGGCACTCCTCGAGCGTGTGCTGTGCAGAGTCTAGGTCGCCTCCACAGTGATGGCAATTTGCCGTGGTCTCTCGCCCAATCCTATTCAAATACTCACCGAAGCAACCGTGCCCGGTGAGTACCTGAGTGAGCCTGTAGGAGATGCGCTCCTCTCTCTTCAGCCAGGCTTCGAAGTGCGGCAGGACGGCTTCGACAACGCGCTTGCGCGAAAATTGCGGCTGCTGTAGCCGCTCGCGCCACCGCTCGAGCGCGTGTCGCCGTTCCTGCCGCCTCAGCCTTACTAAAGCTATTCCTGGCACGCTATCTCCATTCTGGCGGATGGCGCGTATTCGGCTATAAACCCTCGCATCCATTTCCGCCAGAATATCCAGCGGAGGATAGCGTGCCAGGAGAGTTGCCGCCTCAAAGGATACCGTTCGGTAACCTCGTGCGATACGAATGGCCATTTTCCGCTGCAGGCTATTAATTTTAGTCCTGCAGCGTCGGACACCTGATAATCGGCTTGACCAAACAGGCGCCCCGTAAAGGACCATCGATCGCACGACACCCGCGTAGAGGCGGCGAACTTCCTCCCGTGGTCCCCCGAGGTTAGGCAGCAGTCTATGCAAAGCACCCACTGCCTTTTCAACGCGGGGCACCAGGCGCTCGAAGTGCTCTTCGAAGCCCCACCGACCGTCCAGAGTTAGGCCAAGATACTTAATGTATCGACCCACCTGGACTTGCGCATCTCCAACTGACACTGACGAGCTGGGTGGCTCCCTGCTCCTCGGCAGTTTATGGAACCATATCGCCTCAGTTTTATGAGGCGCTATCTCCAAACCCAGCTCGCGGATTGACGCCACGACTCTTGCCACCCCAAGCTCGGAGAGCTGGATGGTCTCGTCGAAAGTGTCCCCGCCGGCTAACACCAAGGTGTCGTCTGCATAACAAACGATATTAACGCCGACGGGGAGGTCTACACGCAGGACCGCATCATACGCGAGATCCCACAGGGGAGGACCTAGCACCGACCCCTGCGGAACCCCACATGTAATTTCCCTCCGATGCACGCTGCCATCCCGGCCCACATAGCGAATGTGCCGGTCGCGTAGGTAAGCCCCGACGATGCACTGCAGGTAAGGTGGTACTCCATGATGTACCAGTGCCGCCCTAATCGCACCCCAGGGCAGGGAGTTAAAGGCATTGACGATATCCAAACTTACTGCCAACGCCACCCCACCCCGGGACACAACCTGTTCCGACAGCGAGTGGACGCGTAAAATTGCGTCCACTGTTGAACGCTGCTTCCGGAAGCCATACTGGCAATCAGCAAGGTCGGGACCCACTCGCGACAGGTGCCCGACGAGTCTTTCGGCAATTATTCTTTCGAATAGCTTGGAAACCTCGTCGAGCAGGCAAATGGGACGGTATGCGGAGGGAGACTCCGGGTCCCTGCCTGCTTTCCTCAGTAAGACCAATCCAGCCTCCTTCCAGTCGGAGGGGAACACGCCCGCACGAAGGCAGCTGTTAAACAGCAGTCTTAAACGGTCCCCCAGAGCAGTCATAGCCAGAACCCACGCTCGGCCAGGTATACCATCCGGGCCCGGCGCGGTGTTTCGAGCCCCCATACGTCTAACGGCTCGGTCTAATTCACCTTCAGTCACCTCCAACTCACCCGTCCAGTCCAAAGGGGTCAAGAGCGACGAAGGACCTTCACTGGCTACTGGAAACAGCGTGTCCACTACTCTCTCCAGCAGCCCCGCATCCATGGTTTCTGTGATGGGGGGGACCCATGGTCGTAGCTTGGCCATGACCACCTTATAAGGGCGCCCCCATGGATCCCTATCCAGTCCCTCAAGAAGCTCCCTCCAGGACCTTGACCTGGCATCCGAAATGGCGTGCTGGAGTGACATGGTCGCCTCCCGATACGCTCTGTAGGTTCTGGCTATTTCCTCCTCCTCTGCTCTTGGCTGCCTTCTACGTCGAGTGCGTTGATACTGGCGGCGAGACCTAAGACATAAGACGCGTAACTGCGCGATATCTTCTGACCACCAGTAAGCCGCACCCAGACGCTGGGCACACCTGACCCGGGGCATGGAAACGTCACAAATCGACGTCATCCTGTCCCGGAACCAAGCTGCCTCTTCTTCTGGATCGGGCGTGACCCCCTGGGAATGAGCATCTTCCGGCCACGCCACGACGTTGGCAGCTGCAATGAGCATATCTCGATTGAGCCGCTTGAGGGCCCAACGTCGCGCCGGTGGGTTAAGATCTGGACGGCTCGGGCTGTTGGAAGGGCGCAGTGTCACATCAAACACGATGTGGCGATGATCGGATAGTGTGACCATCTCTTCTGCTACCCTCCAACCCGACACCATGCGGGCGACAGAAGGAGTCGCCCATGTAAGATCTACAATCGACTCCCCCTGCCACCGTACACAAGTGGACACAGACCCCCGATTCAAGAGTCGAAGGTCAAGCGACGCCGTCCAGTCTTGTACCACGCGTCCCCTCGGCGTGTCCCGGGAGTTTCCCCAAGCTCTAGAGTGGGCGTTGAAGTCTCCCAGGACGAGCACTGGACGGGGTGAGCATTTGTATCGAATGCAGTTCGCAACCCCGTCCAGATATCCCTCGAATTCAGTGAGGGAAATGTTGGGAGACACATAGCACCCCACTACGGCCAGAGATCCCCATTCCACAGCTATAAAACCATGCCCCCTATCTAGTAGGCAGCAGTGAGGCCCACCGCTTAAACCAGCCCAATAAATGGCAACAGAGTCCATAGTATCCCGGAACCAGCGAGGATGATCCCTAAGACCGTATGGCTCTGCTACCACCGCCAAGGCAACCGACCACTCCGCAACAGTCTGCAAAAAAAAGATTCTGCGCGTTGCGGCAGTGGTTCAAGTTGCACTGGAGAACTTTTAAGGCTGGGAAGGCGATGCGTCCATTTTCTCCGAAGCACCCAATGGTGCTGGCGTCGATATTTGCAAAGTGGCAGGAGCAAGCGAAGCTCGCTTCTTGCGAGGAGTGCATCTTTTGCCCCCCAGCCGGTGATCCGCTGGGAGACCCTGGTCCGCACACAGCGGACACCGCATGGTCGGCGATGTGCACTCTCTCGCTTTATGAGCTCCCCCACAAGCATAGCACTGGGTGCTCCGATCCACTGCACTTGTGCACTGGGAGCGGGCGTGCCCGGGCTCGAGGCAACGGAAGCACATCATGCGACGCGCCCCCAAAACTTGAACCCTGACAAACGTCCAACCCAAGCGCATACGTTTGTCTGACGCCAGTTTTTTAATAGCCACCAGTGGGCCGCGGACCCAGACGTGCCCCAGAGAAGCATGTGGACGACGGATTTCACCCACTTTTACGTCTCCGGGGGAACAGCCTCCTACCTCGGCAATCGCAGCTGCCACATCCTCAGGCGTTACAGCATCGTCAAGGTCCATGACCCTTGCCTCAGCTCGCTTTGTTGGACGCGAGATTTTGACGCCAAACTCGGCGAGGACCTCTCGCATACGGCTAGCGAGACTGTCCGCTTTGATAGACGAATCGGTGCCAGCGACGGTTAACACGATTCCGCCATCGATAGCCCTCTTTTGGCCGACGGTGTCAATTCCAAAATCAATCAAACGTATCCGCTGCCTCGCTGCGGTCATTACATCGCCGAGTTTGGCAGATGAACCCTCTGCTATTGAGACCGTGATGGCTTCCGTGGTTGGCACCCTAGGCAATTTCACTGGCTGCTTTTTCGTGGCAGATGGGGCAGCAGGCTTTACGCTAGATTGTGAAGTTTTAGCCATCCCTGCCTTCCTCCCCACCACAGTAGACCAGGCCTCCTTTTCAGCAACTTCTTTATCTCGCAAGGTCTGCGAGGCTGAACTGGATACCGCAGATACAGTAGGCGGTTCCACCACCGGACCTACTGTTCTGTCAGTATTCTGATCTCCCTTGCCTTTTCCCTTGCTTTTTCCCTTGCCTTTCCCCTTCTTCTTGGCGGGATGAGAGGCTTCGCACGGATAAGCGTTTGTCTCCTCTTGGGCAGTCGATGAGGGAGCTTTCCTCATGTCAGCAGCGAGTGGCGGACGCAAGGGCTTCTCTGGAGGTAACCTCCTCGCCAGGGCGGCTAGTTTGGCGTCTACCATAGTCCCAATTTCTAGGACTATGGAACGCCGAAATTGGGCCTCTAGCTCGTCCGACCGAAAAGGTATGGTCACCGCAGCGTCCTCACTAAGTTCCATCGCTGACGCTGCCGCAGTGGGGCTGGCTGTAGGTTCTTCCTGGTGACTTAGGAGGCTAACCTGCGCTGTCAGCTTATCAACCTGCACGGATAGATTGGTCAGCTGAGCCTTTAAGTCGGCATTCTCAGACTCCAGCCTCACAACGTTGACCTCAACTGCTGATCGCGAGGCCAACTCAGTTGCAGCAGCCTGCAATGTGACTGCCGCAACTTTGAGGCTGTGAACAAAAGTCCCTTTAAGGTTGCGTGCTTCGTTCGCAACCTCCTCTATAGCCTTAAGACTATCCTTAATGCAAGCACTAAGATCCGCTGTTGGCTGCATCTGCATCGTCTTGGCCATCATCTCCGAATCTGGCAGATTCTGGTCTGTCGTCCGAGTTTTAGCCTGCTTAGCAGGTGGGCTTGCTGGCTCTGAGTCTCCACCGTGATCTCGACCGTCCGCGTCGGTAAGGGGCTTGCTAAGTGTTAGCGACTTAGCTGATTTCTTCCTAGCCGTGAACGGCTGAGCACGCTTGCGCGTACGGGATCGAGTCGACCGTGTTGACGACTCAGAGGCGTGTGATATCTGCGAGCAAGAAGACTCGCAGGAATCACTAACCACCCCGTCGGCAACCAGGGTAGGCGGGCGCACAAATTGTGCCCGCTTTTTAATTTTTGGTGCCGCAGAAGTGCTGGAATTAAATCCCAGTGACTCAGCATTACCGGTATGTGTGCCACCCTGGCTCACTCCTTCCTCCTCTACCAATTCTATTGGTCTATTGTTTTGTTTTGGTACAATACTATCCATAACTTCGGATTATATAAATTCACCGTTGGAGCTCTCCACCCTCCACGGAGCCCTCAGTCGGGGACGTCACTCGTTCCACGAGCAACGCCAGAGCTACTCCTTCGGTATAGGGCCAGTCTAGTAAGAAGTTGACGAGCCCGCACGCGACGGAAGATCACGGGACAACCAATCCCGAGACCCCACGCCACGCCGGCTGCCCCCCCTCACTAAACCGACCCTCGCATGACAGCCCGCTTATGGGATGCCTCAGCCGATTGATCGTGGGTAGCTACCCCACAACCTCCCGTGTGAGAGGAAATCCGGACCAAAGTGGTGTGTTGTGTGCAACCTGCTCCACTCAACCACCAGGACTACTATATACTACTACTATAATACCTACTACTATAATTATTATAAAACAAAAGAAATATTTATGCTAAATATGCCAAACATTTCAATAACCTTATACTATTGACGAATACGTATGCCGAATTAATTTAGAATTACAATGATTAATATTGACATAGATTGTTTCACATTTTAATAATGCCTCAGTTAGGTCTGGAATTAAATAATATGACATTGCAATTTATTTTCTAATTTAATGCCATTTTTTTATTTTTTATTTTTTATCATCAGCTAGATTTGCTCACCATATTCATACGCCTCATAGCATAACATAGCGCTCTGTTAAAAAAAACATAATATCTGTATTTCTTTACCTATGTTAACAAATAAATAAACTTGTGTTACCGTACCACTTCTTTGATTCATTTACAACTGAAAATGATTTTCTAATAAGTAAATTTCTGTTCTGAGAAATTAAGGCTCCAGAGCCTTGAACATCGGCGCCAAGTAGCCAGTCTGTCGGTTTTTTATCGGTTACATTTCGAGGAGTGTACGTTGGAATTGCATGAACTAATTCCTCCTATCCATCATCGGACTACAAGACGTACGGCGATGCGTCATCGGTACATGGTGGACATCCCACCCATACGCACCAAACGTTTCGGGAATACTTTCATTATGCGTACAGCTAAGGAGTGGCATTCCCTGCCAGAGTCTGTATTTCCTGATTGCTACAACCTTGGAATCTTTAAGTCAAGAATGAATAGGTTTCTTCTAGGTAAGCGTGCTACATCGTTGACCACATCATCGCTTACCATCAGGTGAGATAGTGTTCAAGCGCGAGCCTATTAATAATAAAAAATAAAAAAGAAAAAAAAAAAAGTTCCAGCTTCTTACCACTAAGACTGTCAAAGTTTTACAATTTCAGCCGAGACCAACGGCAACGGCTTTAGGTGTTTAGCGAGGTACGGGTAAGTAATGCATGGTTACCCATCCAGGGACCGACTTTGGCAAAATGTGCTTAACATAAAAATCGACCCGTGCGGTATTTAGCCACGAGCACCGCGGAAAAAAAATACCATTACGATGTACCTACCTAAAGAGTTTTCTATCTATTAATTCTACATGATGTTTGACTTAATTATATATTTCCAGATATATCCACCGGGTCTTCGAGAGCAGCTGCACTGGCTGAACTCCACGTACGACCTCAAAGAGATCATCATCACGGAGAACGGCGTACCCTCGTATGACCCCGGCCTGGTGGACACGCAGCGGTTGAAGTACTATAGGGATAACTTAGAACAGGTGGGTAATTCTGAAGAGAAAATATTGAAGTTGATATAGGTATTTTGGAGTGGTACGAATTATAACTTGAACGTAGTAAGTTGGTAAGACAAATGGTGATTGCAGAAGCGCAGCGAGGCGGTGAAAAGTGTATTTGAGGCCACTTCACCGTAATTCGAACCTTTACCGTTGACTTATCGTCAGCGACATTTGGGCGAAAATACGTTTTTTAGGCTTCCGTAGTCAATAAGGAGGAATAGCGTGATAAGTTACCAGCCAGTAAGCGATCGGATAAGCAGCATTAAGCTGAAAGCGTCGCCGGTGAATCTGAACCTTATACAG
This sequence comes from Anorthoa munda, assembly GCA_945859665.1. Classification (NCBI taxonomy): domain Eukaryota; kingdom Metazoa; phylum Arthropoda; class Insecta; order Lepidoptera; family Noctuidae; genus Anorthoa; species Anorthoa munda. Next base: position 4,882,197 of record OX243894.1, on the reverse strand, counting down.
GTATACGCCCCTACGAGCACTGCAAGTGACGAGGTTATAGAGGGATTCGACTCTGAACTAGGAGCCACCATAGCCAAAATGCCCAACAGAGAGCTTCTTGTCATCCTGAGCAAATGCTGAGCAGCTTGGCAGGTGCGTTGGAAAGTTTGGACTGGGTATTAGGAACGACAGGTGTGACAGGCTTATACAATTTGCGTCCGAAAATGACCTAGTCATTACAAACAGCTTCTACCAACACCACCCTCGAAGGCTATACACTTGGACATCACCCGATGGAAAATACCTCAACCAGATTGACTATATTCTGCTTCAATCGCGGTGGAGGTCATCTATAACGAATGCCCTTAGACTACTTGGCGCTGACTGCGAATCAGATCACCAACTTCTGATCGCAAAGTTCAAACTTAAATTAACGACTGCCAGAGCCCTCGAAAATCAGAGAGAAAGGCAAGATGTGACAGATGTTCCAAAATTCAAGTCTATAGTGGAACACAACTGGGCTAAATGGTCAAATACAGATTTTGATAGCGAACCACCGGCAAAACTTTGGAACACGGCAAAGTCTCTTATAGAGCTGGCGGTCTCAGAATCCAAAACACCAATTGCAAGAAAACCCAAGCAACAGCACTGGATGTCGAACGGCAACTTTGCGGTTGTTGAGTAACTTCGAAAACTGAAAGCAGCCGATGCAAGCGTTAAAGCCCTGAATGAAAAGTCTGCACAGATCCAGAGGAAATCCAGATAGGACCATAATGCCTACCTGCGCCATATATATGAGGAGATTGAAGCTCATGTAGATATGAGTCAAGAGACCTGCATCACGATAATTTAACAAGCAAACCTACATATGCTCTGTTGATTTCTCAAAAGCGTTTGACTCTATGAAATGGCCAACCTTGTGGAGACGTTTCTGGAAATGGGTACACCAAAACATCTTGTGCACCTTCTTGGAGAACTCTACGAAAGAGGAACTGCATCAGTGTCGATAGATAACCACGTCTCAGACTGCTTCCATCCCAGTGCGGGTATCCGCCAGGATTATATCGTATCGCAATTGTTATTTAACATCTACACAGAGCTCATTATGCGGATCACCTTCGAAGACTAGCTGGACTGATGGTGACTACAAAATTGCGAACGTTCGTTACGCAGATGAGACAACATTGTTTGCGACTAGTGCTGACCAAATGGAGGAACTACTCCTTAAGATGGAGCGCGTGAGTCTTGCATTTGGGTTGAAGATCAATCGGAGCAAGACCAAAATAATGATTGTGGACCAACAACAACTCGCCGGGTGTGGTACAGATTGCCAACTGTGACATAGTGCAGTACTACATATGTCTTGGCGCTATGAATGTAGGCAATGTCAGTTGCATGGATGAGGTGTAGCGCCGAATGACGATGGCCAGAGGGGCAATGGACAAGTTAAGGAAGGTATGGAAGAATCGCAAAATAACCAAAGCTACTAATATCAGGCTCGTCCGTTCGGTTGTATTCCGCATATTTCTCTACGCAGTTGAGACATGGACACTACGACAACTGTGATGCTGCAGAAAAATGCTTGGTATTTCTTGGACAGAATTCCGCACAAACGTCTCCATACTCCAAGAATTCGGCATCATAGAGCGTCTATTAGCAGTAGTACAGTCTCGAATACTGAAATTGGTGCGCCTAGTGGTGCAGGGCAGAGTGGACGGTAACAGGCCACGCGGAAGATCACCGATGAGGTGGACTGATCAAATTAAGTCCACCGTTGGTGGTCCTGTAAATGAGTGCGCCAAAGTTTCATGTAACCTTGCCAAATGGAGAGAGATCGTGCGGCGAGTTACAACACCAGCGATTGGACAAAATTCATCGTGACCACGACCGCTCTGTCAAGAGCGAAACGAAGAAGAAGAAGTCAACAAGGAAACCTTTTAGGGTGGGCATACGCTGAGACGCAGGCGGCGCAGTGCAGCATCTTTCCGCAGGGCAGACGAGGCAGAAATAGGTTACTAAGGTGCTGCGAGGCGATGATCGACATGTAAAAGTGTTTGTACAAACCAACTTACAGTAATAAAATTATTTATCATTTAAAATAAAATCGAATTGTTGGCTCTAGGGAACTGTGATAATACAATGGTAATAATTTTGTCTCTCAGGTTCTGCTGGCCATAAACGACGGCATCAACGTGACAGGGTACACCGCCTGGACGCTGATGGATAACTTCGAGTGGCTGAGTGGATATTTGTAAGTTATGCACTAGATCATCATCATCTAAGCCAGGGGTCAATTAGTTTCACTTGGGTCTGTTTTTTTTTAATAATATGACCGTGGCGGTCCGTAGCCACCTACCAGAAGACATTTACATCGTCACGTGTATTTACGTCATTAAAATTGTAAATCTCTCTGTTTTTCTTTTTCACATGACCATACCAAGACAAAACAAAAGTTGAAAGGGAATACGGGGAAACGAGATAGTCATTTCGTGCACTACCCATTCAATAAAATGAATATTATGTTTGTTTTCAGAGTTAAATTCGGTCTGTATCAAGTAGACTTCTCGGATCCAAACCGAACCCGGACGCCGCGTGAATCAGCGCGATTCTACTCCACTGTTATAAGGAATAGAATTTTAAACCCAACTCAAGATGAAACCGAATTAAATTATGTTTAGATTGTTAAATTTTATAATGTCGTTTGAATGTGGTTTTCTTTTTTTTATTTTGGTCATGGCTTACCTACATTCAGAGGAGCTAACTAAACAAAAAGTTTTTTGAAATCTCATATTTATTGATTTTTCCCAAAAAATTCAAGCGATTACAGTAAGGAGCAAGTTGAAATGTTTAATCAAGATTTAAAAGAGATGGAAACAGGATATCAAGGCCATTGGCATGTTAATATGATGGCGTACTACTGCTGGGTGATTTAAATACAAATTCATAAACGAAAACCAACAAAACGCATTTTTTTCAAACAAAACAGTTGTTGATGATAGTTTTCTTTCTTTTGTATTATATTTTACACTTTTGTATTTTTTGCAAAATTCCTAGTTTCAATAAAATTCTTAATCGTTTTATTTAATTTTAGTCTTGTCGTTATTTCTCTCCAAGCACGTTACCAGGGCCCGATCTAAGTATTTTGCAGATCCGGGCATACCAATATTTGCCGCTCCGGGCATACCAATATTTACCGCTCTTAACAATAACACCTTATTTAAATTAAATTAAATTTATTGAAAAAAAATTGTGATTTGTTATCTGTCGGATCGGATGAACAACTTCGGGGGAAAGTGGAAACGAAGTGACCTATGAATTTTCTCCACATGATGAAATTAAAAAAGAAAAGTTCTGGAGTAGCGACCGCAAACCGGAACCGAACGTGAAGGGGATCTGCGGGATGCGAGACGCACGGGACCGGTCAATGTGGCGACACTGTCACACAATCTTTCAGCTAAAATGATGATGATGATGATGAACGTTAAGTTATTTAACGGTGGTTTACAACAGTAACCAATAACATTTGAAAATTTGAGCAAGAGAACACAGATAAGTTAGGTTTTCTGATGAAATGAAAAGGGCCATCAGTTCTGTTTTGCCGCTCTGGGCATTTGCCCGGCTCGCCCCCCTCCTAGATCGGGCCCTGCACTTTACCATCTAATTCTGGTAAGTATGACGTGATATATATCATATCATACGATTGCCTTATTATATTACTTTTGAGACAACCACAACGAATAATAAGAAAAAAACTTTAAAAAATAATCGCAAGCCTGTGAAAATATTATATTTAAATGTTGACTTTCAAAAGTGCTGCATAATGGCCTAATTGAATAAAGAATTTGACTTTGACTTTGAATTCTACCAATATCTATATATATAAAATGCTTTGTCCTGAATGACTGACTGACGGATCAACGCACAGCCCAAACCGCTGAACGTAGAGACCTGAAACTTGAAAGGTGTATTCTTTGTATGATGTAGGCATCCTATAAGAAAGGATTTTCCGAAATTCTACCCCTAAAGGGGTTAAAAAGGGGGGCAAAGTTTGTATGAAAAATCTAATTCCTTCGGCTAATATTTTTGAAACTTAGCGCAAATAGTAATCTAAGTACATGATAAAGATTGAAATTATTAGTTTTTTGAAACTACCCCCTCAAGTCGATTTAGGGGGTGTTGAAATTTGTATGGCAGAATCTTATTTCATGGGTAACTAAACTTGAAACATTACACAAATACAAAAATAAATAAATAATAAAGGTTGTTATTATTAGTTTTTAGAAACTACCCCCAAAAGACGATTTAGGGGGTGATAAAGTTTTTTTGAAAAATCTTATTATTAGGTAAATAAACTTGAAACTTGGCATAAATACCCAACTAAGTAAGCAACAAAAGGTTGCAATTATTAATTTTTCAAAAATACCCCCAAAAGTCGATTATTTTTTTTTAAGAATCTTACTTCTTAGGTTAATAAACTTGAAACTTGACACAAATATCAACCTAAGTAAACAATAAAGGTTGTCATTATAATTTTTTCGAATCCGCACCCAAAATTTGATTTAGGGGGTGTCAAAGTTTTTTTGAAGAATCTTATTTATATCTATATAAAAGCGAAAGGTCACTCATTCACCTATCACGAAATATCGAAAACTGCTCGACGTATAAAGATGAAATTTGGCAGGGAGGTAGTTTATAGTTAGTAGACGTCCGCTAAGAACGGATTTTACGACAGGGCCGGATTTAGGGGTTCTAAGGGCTATCGCAAGTTAGTATGAAAGTCCTTCATTTTTTGAACTACTTATTTAAAATATAGGCAGGGATGTAGTTTATAGATAGTAGACGTCCACTAAGAACGGATTTTGCGACAGGGACGGATTTAGGGGGTCTAAGGGCTCTCGAAGTTTGTATGAATGCCCTTCATTTTTTAAACTACTAATTTAAAATTTGGCAGGGAGGTAGTTTATAGTTAGTAGATTTCCGCTATGAATGGATTTTGGGACAGGGCCGGATTTAGGGGGTCTAAGGGCTCTCGCAAGTTAGTATGAAAGTCCTTCATTTTTTGAGCTACTAACTTAAAATATGGGCAGGGATGAAGTTAATAGATATTAGACGTCCACTAAGAACGGATTTTGCGACAGAGCCGGATTTAGGGGGTCTAAGGGTTCTCGCAAGTTTATATGAAAAGCCTTAATTTTTTGAACTACAAACTTAAAAGGCAGGGAGGTAGTTTATAGTTAGTAGACGACGCTCAGAACAGATTTTGCAACAGGGCCGGATTTATGGGGTCTCTCGCAAGTTTATATGAAAAGCCTTTGATTTTTTGAACTACAAACTTAAAAGGCAGGGAGGTAGTTTATAGTTAGTGTAGATTTTAGCGCCTGCTTGGTTTAGCACTAAATTCTGAGTTGGTTGATTTGGTTGACTTTATCTTAGAATGATAATGGTTTGGTTACTGGTTTACGACCACTGGTTTAATGATACGCAATAAGATGGTTTTATGGTTATATTAAATACTGGTTAAAATAATGGTAAATGGTTAATCTAAGCTAAAGTAACACTAAGATGGTTTGATTGGAGTTACGCGATTGGTATCCGAACACGCACTAACTGACGCTAGTTGCGATACATGCATTTATGGAAATGCACGCAGGCAATAGTGCTGAGCTGTTCGGTTGCAAATATTGTACCGAACATATTCCCGAGCACAAGATGAGATAAGAAGAGGGTAAAGTACTCCTCAAATCATCTTAGTTTTATAATTATACAAGAAATAAACAATAAATGGTAGAAACTAAACAAGAAATGGTAAACAAAAGTAAATTAGGTAATTATAAAATGGTAAACAATTTACTTGTTCTAAAATGGTAAACAAAGGTAAAGTATAAATTATGATTATTCTTAAAAACATGAATTCTTTAAACTAACGAGTCTTCCACTGTAAGCACACGTTCTTTTCGCACTGTAGGCAACGTAGCCCTTTCCTTTTTACCCGCACTACGCATAGCACTGGGCCATCGTCTGGCGAAATATGCACTTAAACCTATATGTTCACTCTCACTTTGCTGACGGTCAGCGGTACTATGCTTTCGCGGTTGCACTTCACTATGCACTCTGGTTGACTCCGACGTGGTCGCCACAGACCGCTGTCTGTGGTGAGGCTGCGCCCGGCTGGCCGTAGACTGCAAGCAGCAACTCGCTCTTTTCCAGATCCAGACTGCTGCCGCGCATAGTACAACTCCCAGCAGTATGTAGACGATAGTGTACTGGTGGATGTCATGAACTGATACGCCATCGACTTCTGCTTTGGTGGTTTTCAGCGTTTTAATCTGTTCTCCAAGAATGGATAGAGATCTATTCAGACTAATGTCCTCTGGTAATGCTGTTTCCGTTGGTATTGTAATGTTCACAATATGGTTTATCTGGTCTAGCTCTGGTACGAGCATATTTGGTGAAAAGTTTAATTGGTTGGATTGCTGTTGTAAAGAATATAGTGCGAAATCTTTGCTTTTAATAAAGCATTTCTGAGTCATGGTAATGACCCCTGCTCGGGTCAGCTGGCGTACGGTAACTTGATCGTCGCATATGATTTTAATCGAATATGTGTCACAACAAAAGTATAAGTATTGTGACGTTGAGTGTAATTCTACCCATCTGTTTTTGCACGCTGTTCTTTCTGTTTTGCACCTTTGGTTTATTGAGCTAGTTTCGCAAAAGTTTTCGTCATTTTCCAAATTTTGGATTGGTTTGAAAAGCTCACATATGAATGATTCTCCGTGGTACAAACATGTGTCAAGTTCATGTATAGTTGGTACGAAATAAGCATCCTTTTTCAGGTTTACTGCGACATATTCCGATATTGGTGTTATGGTAATCATACTGTTATTGGTTTGTTGTGGAACTGGTATTATTCTATATAATTGAAAACTTTCCCTTGCTATGAGCGGGAATGTAATTTCGAAAATAATATACTTTTCGGTGACCCGAGCTTTTGTTCTCAGTAGCTTGTAGATGCGCTGAAGGTCTGTCTCTATGTTTTCTATTGGTAGTGCTAAATCTTGAGGCATTTGCCCATAAATAATTTGCAGCTCTCGTTTGAGCTGCGCTGGTGTTAGAAGGTGGAGACTGATTTGACCATGGTATATTTCCGATATTGTATTTATTAAAGTTTCCTGTATCTGTTTCAAGTTTTGCATCATATTCATGGTAGCTATAGAGACTAATGTGAAGTCCTGTTGTGTATTCATCACATCGATTTCCTGTTGCAGCTTACTGTTAACGTTGTCTAAAGCATTTAAATGTTTATTTATGGTTTTGTGTTGCTTTGCAATTATGTATTCAGTTCTTTGTAGTACATTGTGCTCTGCTTCGACGATAGATGTCAAGTTTTTCCATAACTGACCTTGGTGTTTTAGATTACGGTGCACAAGTTCAATGTCCTGTCTGTATTTTTCTGCGAAACTTTCGTCTAATACTCCGAACAATGAGTTTGCAATTGAGCCGACAGCGTTGATAAGGCCGCGTCGTGTTCGTAAGCGCTCGCCGTAATGCTGGCTAAGCAACAGCTGGTTGTAGTATTGCAGTTCGTTGTAATCGTGACGTATTTGTAGGAGTATCATATGACAGTGACTTGAGTCCATAATTGGTTCGCATGTTCTATCAAGGTAGCTTGTAAAGTCCTTGATGGCCTTGTCTCCTTGCCAGTATGGAGACATGTCAAAATAAGTGACTAGTTTCCACTTGTCCCGAATTAATTGTACTTTACCCACAGTGTCAAAGTACAACGTTTTGTTGGTATCGAATTGTGTGATATTATATGTAGCTGTGGTTGGTAATATTATACCTAAGAACAGTAAACGTGATACTGCAATGTTTACTATCTTGGGATAGGTACTGTACGTTCTGGTGTTTGGTTGCGGGCGATTACGTGTTTCCTTTTCGGATCTAGTACTTTGATGTAGTGGTTGTTCTTCTGGTATATTTGGTTCCGTTTGGTTTAAAGGTAGAACTGATAGTTTAACTACAGGGCGCTTCATGTAGCCGTTTTTGGTTTTTAGAGTGACTACTCTGACAAGTTCATCTTTTCCTGGATGGACTTCCATCACACGACCCATTGGCCATTTTCCTGCGGGAATGTTGTCGTCATGTATCGTTACTAAATCACCCACGTTGACATTCTTCTGGTGTTTCGTCCATTTGTTTCTGGTTGATAGTTGAGTCAAGTACTCTGTTTTCCATCTCTTCCATAAATCTTCGAATAGTTTTGACACTAGATGCCACCTGGTTCTGGCGTCGTCTGCTGTGTCAATTATGGTTAAACCTGGTCGTGCTGATAGGAAATGGGCTGGTGTGAGGCAGTTTAGATCCTCCGGGTCTTCCGATAGTGCACAAAGTGGTCGTGAGTTCAGGCAAGCTTCCAGTTTTGATAGCAGTGTGGTGTATTCTTCAAACGTAAGTTTTTGTTGCCCAATCACGCGCTTGAGGTGGTGTTTGAGGCTTCGCACGGCTCTTTCCCAAAGTCCTCCCGCATGAGGCCAAGAAGGTGCGTTGAAATGCCATTCAATTTGTAGCTCTGTTATCTCTCTAAAGAATGAGTCATTGAAAACATTTTGTAGTTGGTCGTATTCTTCTTGCAGCATTCTGTTGGCTCCAACAAAATTGGTTCCATTATCACTGTAGACGTGACGTGGAGCTCCGCGTCGTGCTGCCATTCTGTTTATTGCGGCTAAGAATGCTGAGCTGGTTAAATCTGAGACGAGTTCTAGATGCACAGCCTTCGTCACCATACATACAAAAATCGCTATGTAGCCTTTGTTCGTTTTTATCCCGCGTCCTTTGTTTGCTTTCACTTCCACAAAGCCTGTGTAGTCGACGCCACTGTGATAGAAAGCGCTTTCAGGGTTCACTCTTGATGATGGTAGATCACCCATGAGCTGATATTGTTGGATAGGCTCTTGCTTCTTGCATGTAACGCACTGACGTATGACTTTCTTTGTAGCCGAATATCCGCTGATGATCCAATAATTTTGTCGTATGTTTGACAAAGTGAGGCGCGCTCCACCGTGGTAAGTTAGCTCATGAGCGTATTGTATTATCAGCGTGGTAAGTCGATGGTTGTGTGGTAATATGATTGGGTGTTTCATCTCTGAACTTATTTGTGCGTTTCTTAATCTGCCTCCTACTCGCAGAATGTCATCTTGATCTATGATGGGGTGTAGTGGTAGAAGTTTACTTTTCGAATGCACGTTCCCATTCTTAAGTAAGTGACTGATGTCACTGGAAAACTCCATATGTTGCACACTTTTAACAATCATCAGTTTTGCGCGACGGAGTTCCTGTAATGTGAGATAAGGTTGACGGCCTGCCTTGGCAGTAGGTAGGCGTAGTATCCATGCAAAAACACGTACGATTTTTGCGAAGGAATTCAATTTGTTTAATAAATGGTGGATAATGTTTGGTATGGTCATGGTTGTTTTCTGGTATTTTGCCGCAACTACTGCATTAGACCGTTTTATCTCTAAGCTGGTTTCATAGGTGGTTTGAGGTATGTCATGATTTTGGAATGGTTGGATCCATGATGGCCCTTGCCACCACAGATTGTGGTTTTTTAATTGTTTGGTTCTCAACCCACGGCTGGCACAGTCTGCTGGATTTTCAATGGTTTTGACATAACCCCATTTTTCTTTTGGTACTATTTTGGTGATAGCTTTCACACGATTTGAGACGAATGGTTTCCATCTCATTGGATCTCCTTGAATCCATCCCAACACTGCTGTTGAATCACTCCAGCAATATATCTCCTGGTTATAAGACTCCAAGGAAGTCTGTACTTTTTGCATGAGCTGTGATAATAGTTGGGCACCCATTAATTCCAACCTTGGTATTGATATATCTTTACTAACAGGCACTAATCTTGCTATTGCTGCAACTAGAGTTACCTCGTTAACATTGCTTTGGTTACTGACTTTGCAATATACAACAGCGGCGTACGCCTTGTTTGACGCATCACAGAATCCGTGTAGTTGCAAGCTATGGTTGGTTTTTATTCCTAACCATCGTTTTACTTCTATGGTATTGATTGCTTTTAATTCTTCTCTTAAGTTTAGCCAGTTGATCTTGATATCTTCTGGTAGTGCGTCATCCCAGTTAAGACTTGATGACCAGACGCTCTGGAATAGTATTTTCATGGTGATAGTTAACGGTGTGAGCCAGCCTAATGGGTCGAATATTTTTGATATGTCGGAGAGAAGCGACCTTTTTGTTGGTTTTGGTAATGATAATGGCTCCAATTTCGAGTCAAAGATGAATTTGTCCTGTTGCGGATTCCATCCTAGCCCCAATGTCTTCGTTGAGTCGGACTGTTTAAACTCGTAGATTTGCTGGTTCCACAAATCTTTTTCTAAATCAGCGAGCAATTTTGGTTCATTTGTGGCCCATTTTCGTAAATTAAACCCGCCCTTGCTGAGTAGTTTTATTAGATCGGATTTAAGCTGTTTGGCTTGTTCCATAGTATTTGCTCCGCCACAGTAGTCATCCATATAGAAGCACTCTTCTAATGCTTTTGCTGCCTCGGGGAAATTTTGTTTTTCCTCGGTAGCTAGTTGTTTTAAGCACATCATAGCCAAAAATGGTGCAGGCTTTGTGCCGTAAGTTATGGTTGTAAGTTGGTATGTTTGAATAGGCTGGTATGGTGAGTCTCTCCATAATATCTTCTGATACGACTGATCTTCAGGATGTACCATTATTTGTCGATACATTTTTTCGATATCCGCAGTGTAAACGAACTGATACTGTCTCCATTTTAAGATCAGCTCCTGCAGATCTTGTTGTAGGTTGGGACCTCGGTACATGACGTCATTCAAGCTCTGTCCTGATGATGATCTAGCAGACGCGTTGAACACAACTCGCAATTTTGTAGTGGTTGACTCAGCACGAGTGACGCAGTGGTGTGGTAGGTAGCACTCGGGTTTCGTACTTGTTGCTGACGGCATCATATGGTTTAAGTTATGATACTCATTCATAAACTTTGTGTATTCTGTTTTCAATTCTGGATGTTTTTGCAACTTTCTCTCTAAGTTGCGAAATTGTGCTAATGCTAATGGTTTAGTAGACCCTAGCTGATCCCTGGTTTCTGGTTTGAACGGCAGTCGTACTTGGTATCTCCCATTTTCTAGCCTCTCTGTTGTTGACAGGAAATATTGCAGACATTCGTGATCTTCGGTGGACATTTCAGTCTCCTGGTTGATGTCTTCAATTTCCCAAAACCTACGTAAATCGTCCGTCTTGTTAAGAACGACGTTACACCTGTAGCGTGGTGTCATTGTCCCACAAAGCAACCATCCTAATTGCGTTTGTTGGGCTATTGGCTGACCCTCGCTATCGCCCCTCAAAAGGCCACCTAAAGCTATCTTGCAGTATACATCTGCTCCAAGCAGTAGGTCCACTGGTCGGCTGGTATTAAATTCTGGATCTGCCAAATTAATGTTCTGTATGTGAGGCCAAGTTGGTTTTATGAATGATTTGTTTGGTAAACTTTTGATAAGATTATTCATTATAAGGACCTCACCATCTAAGGCAAACTCATTATGAATTGATTTAATTCGGATGTTCATTACTCCCTTGCAGCTGTTTTCTTTTTCTCCTATGCCGAATACGGTTCCTTTGCAAGAGTGTCTTCGTAATTTCAAAACTTGTGCCGCCTTCTCACTTATTAAAGAAATCTGAGAACCCTGGTCAATCAAAGCTCTCATGTTATGGTATATGCCATTGTGTCCTGGAACTTCCACTAAAGCCGTAGCTAAGAGTGTCTCGGATACGTCTTCCCAAGATACATGGGATGATGCTGCTGCTTGTTCATCATTGGTCACGCATGATGTCGCAAGTGTGTGCGCAGCCTTATGGTTTGGTTTTGCTGATGCGTTTAGCCTAGTTTTGGTTGAAATTGCGTCATGCAACAATGAATTATGTTTAGCGTTGCATTTGCGACATGTTTTATTAGATAAACAAGGTTTATTTAAATGGTTGTATAGGCAATTTACGCAACAGTTTAGATGGTTGACAGTTTTTAGTTTTTGCTCATCCGACATTTGCAGAAATTGGGTACACATCCATAACCCGTGGTCAGCATTACACAATGCGCAGGTGATTGACCGCGACACATGTAACGATTTCGTATGATTTTTCATGTTGTTTGGATAATTTTTGTTTGATGACTGCTGGTTATTATATGAACTATAATATTTCTTCTGGTTTGCTTGATAATTTTGGTTTTGTTGTTGGGTGATGGTCTTTTGGTTATTTGATTCTTGTTTACGCCTTGATGCTTCTAAGGCGGTAAACTTGTTTTCCAAGAAATCTAAAAATTCTTGAAGGACTGGTAATTCCCTGGGATTCTTCACCGACTCAATGTATTCAGTGAATGACTCACTGTCAAGTTTCTGTGCTAACAAAAGCACCAACAGCGGATCCCAGGTGGTGATATCTACTCCTAGGTTCTGTATTGCGTGGAGACATTCTTTGGTCACATCATGCAGTTTTTTAATCGCCCCGATGGATTGTTGCTGCATGCTAGGAATGTTAAGTAATATGTTGACGTGAGACGTAAAAATTAGTCTACTGTTGCTACTTCTCCTGTTACTTTACTCTTTAAAAACTGCATTTTTTGCGCGTTTGATAAAGATGGATTTTTGTGTATGGTTTCTGTGAACAAGTCTTTAAACGACGTCCATTGGTGGTAGTTGCCTTGGAATGTTGGAATATCCATTTGTGGAGTAGATTTGTCGCGATGCGATACAGACCACATTTTAGAGTTGATGGTTTTCTTCAAATCGTTATACATTTTCTCATATCTGCTGAACTCTTCTTGGTACCAGACATCCTCATCTCCGTTTTCACCTTCTATATCCCAGTGCAGGTTGTCTATAATAGCCCAACGACTTTGAAGAGATTTTAATGCATCGTCGAACTCCCACTTGTTCTGCAGTTGGTCGATTTCTATGGAAGCTACTGTTCTCATGAAAGCCCTAAAATGGATAGTCTGCTTTTTCATCATTTCTTCTAGCTTACTGTCTTCACGCGTCACCCTACGTTGCTGTTGCGGTGCCTGTGATTGAGACGAATCCCCTGCTTGGTTTGATGTCCCCGCTTCTACCGGCGGCGACGGCTGGTGAGGTTCTTGCTGTTTTGACAGCAAGTGCTCCATGATTTTGGTGATTAGCTGCTTGATCGACAGATATACTTCCTCCGCCTTATCAAAACAACTTTTAGTGAAATATATATGGTTAAATTCAGCAAGTTCACAGCACTTTCTATGGTTACGTTGATACTCTCTCCAATAGTTTTCTAATATCTCCAACTTCCGCTTGCAGTAATCTATGGTTTTACGTTCAGCCCCGTCTTTCTTGATATTAGTTAGTAGTTTAACCAAGGAGTCGTAAATCTCCGTTTGGCTGACTGCTAACTGCTCCATTCTTCTCACGGTCAATTAAATAGGTAAATAAAAATAAAATGTATAAAATGGTTTGGTCTGACCTTATATTCTCCTTACGCGACAGCTGCTCAATTCCTCCAATTTGATGTCACTGCCTACCTACTCTCCCTATCTACTGGTAAAACACAAACACTGGTTGCAAGGTCCCGGCACACAAACACTTCACTGTACTTCGCGAACCGAGTCCCCTTATGCTCGAAGGACCATGTAGATTTTAGCGCCTGCTTGGTTTAGCACTAAAAAGCGCGTGATTGGGCAACAAAAACTTACGTTTGAAGAATACACCACACTGCTATCAAAACTGGAAGCTTGCCTGAACTCACGACCACTTTGTGCACTATCGGAAGACCCGGAGGATCTAAACTGCCTCACACCAGCCCATTTCCTATCAGCACGACCAGGTTTAACCATAATTGACACAGCAGACGACGCCAGAACCAGGTGGCATCTAGTGTCAAAACTATTCGAAGATTTATGGAAGAGATGGAAAACAGAGTACTTGACTCAACTACCAACTCAGAATTTAGTGCTAAACCAAGCAGGCGCTAAAATCTACAGTTAGTAGACGACGCTCAGAACAGATTTTGCAACAGGGCCGGATTTATGGGGTCTCTCGCAAGTTTATATGAAAGCCCTTCATTTTTTGAGTTACTAACTTAAAATTTGGCAGGGAGGTAGATTATAGTTAGTAGACGTCTGCTAAGAACGGATTTTTCGACAGGGCCGGATTTAGGGATCTAAGGGCTCTCGCAAGTTTGCATGAAAGTCCTTCATTTTTTGTGCTACAAACTTGAAATTTGTCATGAAAGTAGTTTATAGTTAGTAGATGTCAGCTAAGAACAGATTTTGCGACAGGGCCGGATAAAGGAGGTCAAAGGGCTCACGCAAGTTTATATGAAAGTGCTTCATTTTATTAACTACAATCTTGAAATTTGGCATGGAGGTAGTTCATAGTTAGTAAACGACCGCTAAGAACGGATTTTGCGACAGGGCTGGATTTAGGGGTCTAAGGGCTCTCGCAAGTTTGTATGAAAGTCCTTCATTTTTTGTGCTACAAACTTGAAATTCGTCATGAAAGTAGTTTATAGTTAATTAGTTAGTAGATGTCAGCTAAGAACGGATTTTGCAACAAGGCCGGATAAAGGAGGTCTAAGGGCTCTCGCAAGTTTATATGAAAGTACTTCATTTTTTTTAACTACTATCTTGAAATTTGGCATGGAGGTAGTTCATAGTTAGTAAACGTCCGCTTCTTAGCCCGAAAAAAAAAAAAAAAAAGTCCGAATGTCTTTTTGTACTACTGTCCTGAAATTTAACAAGTCTAGAGTTTATGAGTAGGAGACATAAGCTAAGAAATAATTTTGTGTTACTCTATATTTTTTTCCTAATTCGTGCTTTAAAAAATGATGCTTAGTGTGATAGGCATTTTCTGTTAACTGAAATATAAAAATAGTTTGCGTTAAACATCATTAAACTTTATATCTTCTTAACCACGCGGACGAAGTCGCGGGCAACAGCTAGTCAATATATAAAAATCAAACCGATTTCCATAACAAAACACTACAAAGCGAAAAATAACTTCCTTTCCAAAGTCGGTGTCGAATAACGGGGAACAATGGGTACAAAAGACACTGACTTTCATATTCCGATACATTGTTTTATTTCGTAGTTCCAGTGGCCATTGTGGTCTTCTTCATCAGTTCCACTTCACCAAATTATACTTTCTGAGAGCAAATGATTGCATTATTGATGAAAATACCAAAATTTCTAGTATGCCTATAATATTTGAGGAGTTACCTCAATTTCTCTAGGAACTCATCATCAGATGGATGGATATACGGCCGAATTGAGAAACCTCCTTTTTACCCGACTGCCGAAGGAGGGTAATGTGTTTATCAGTCTATGTATGTATGTATGTATGTATGTATATATGTATGTATGTATGTATGTATGTATGTATGTATGTATGTATGTATGTTTGTTCCTATGTGGCGTTCCAGAGACCAAACGCGTTGACTGATTTTGATGATTCTTACGTCAATCGATTCGTCTTAATCCTGCGAGTGTCACTGGCTACATTAAAATTGGAAAAAACATAAATGGCGGATTTTGGGCGCCATTTTGTGGGGAAAAAAAATTTTTTTTTCCTCCAAACCCATCGTGTGGGGTATCAAAATAAAGGGTTTTAAAAGGCAATTTCAAAAATATATAACACTTATATGTTTAAATGTACCTAATTCTAACAAAAAAATAACTAAAAAGTTGTAAATAAAAAAAGTTAATTAAAAAAATCAAAAAACCCGACTGCTTAAAAGCAAACTAAAAAGACGTAAACAAGAAGAAAATCATGCTGTGCTTTTTCATCATTTCTTCTAGCTTACTGTCTTCACGCGTCACCCTACGTTGCTGTTGCGGTGCCTGTGATTGAGACGAATCCCCTGCTTGGTTTGATGTCCCCGCTTCTACCGGCGGCGACGGCTGGTGAGGTTCTTGCTGTTTTGACAGCAAGTGCTCCATGATTTTGGTGATTAGCTGCTTGATCGACAGATATACTTCCTCCGCCTTATCAAAACAACTTTTAGTGAAATATATATGGTTAAATTCAGCAAGTTCACAGCACTTTCTATGGTTACGTTGATACTCTCTCCAATAGTTTTCTAATATCTCCAACTTCCGCTTGCAGTAATCTATGGTTTTACGTTCAGCCCCGTCTTTCTTGATATTAGTTAGTAGTTTAACCAAGGAGTCGTAAATCTCCGTTTGGCTGACTGCTAACTGCTCCATTCTTCTCACGGTCAATTAAATAGGTAAATAAAAATAAAATGTATAAAATGGTTTGGTCTGACCTTATATTCTCCTTACGCGACAGCTGCTCAATTCCTCCAATTTGATGTCACTGCCTACCTACTCTCCCTATCTACTGGTAAAACACAAACACTGGTTGCAAGGTCCCGGCACACAAACACTTCACTGTACTTCGCGAACCGAGTCCCCTTATGCTCGAAGGACCATGTAGATTTTAGCGCCTGCTTGGTTT
The DNA here is from genome assembly GCA_945859665.1 of Anorthoa munda. NCBI lineage: Eukaryota > Metazoa > Arthropoda > Insecta > Lepidoptera > Noctuidae > Anorthoa > Anorthoa munda. The sequence continues at coordinate 4,865,698 of OX243894.1, read as the reverse complement.
AGCACTAAAAAGCGCGTGATTGGGCAACAAAAACTTACGTTTGAAGAATACACCACACTGCTATCAAAACTGGAAGCTTGCCTGAACTCACGACCACTTTGTGCACTATCGGAAGACCCGGAGGATCTAAACTGCCTCACACCAGCCCATTTCCTATCAGCACGACCAGGTTTAACCATAATTGACACAGCAGACGACGCCAGAACCAGGTGGCATCTAGTGTCAAAACTATTCGAAGATTTATGGAAGAGATGGAAAACAGAGTACTTGACTCAACTACCAACTCAGAATTTAGTGCTAAACCAAGCAGGCGCTAAAATCTACAGTTAGTAGACGACGCTCAGAACAGATTTTGCAACAGGGCCGGATTTATGGGGTCTCTCGCAAGTTTATATGAAAGCCCTTCATTTTTTGAGTTACTAACTTAAAATTTGGCAGGGAGGTAGATTATAGTTAGTAGACGTCTGCTAAGAACGGATTTTTCGACAGGGCCGGATTTAGGGATCTAAGGGCTCTCGCAAGTTTGCATGAAAGTCCTTCATTTTTTGTGCTACAAACTTGAAATTTGTCATGAAAGTAGTTTATAGTTAGTAGATGTCAGCTAAGAACAGATTTTGCGACAGGGCCGGATAAAGGAGGTCAAAGGGCTCACGCAAGTTTATATGAAAGTGCTTCATTTTATTAACTACAATCTTGAAATTTGGCATGGAGGTAGTTCATAGTTAGTAAACGACCGCTAAGAACGGATTTTGCGACAGGGCTGGATTTAGGGGTCTAAGGGCTCTCGCAAGTTTGTATGAAAGTCCTTCATTTTTTGTGCTACAAACTTGAAATTCGTCATGAAAGTAGTTTATAGTTAATTAGTTAGTAGATGTCAGCTAAGAACGGATTTTGCAACAAGGCCGGATAAAGGAGGTCTAAGGGCTCTCGCAAGTTTATATGAAAGTACTTCATTTTTTTTAACTACTATCTTGAAATTTGGCATGGAGGTAGTTCATAGTTAGTAAACGTCCGCTTCTTAGCCCGAAAAAAAAAAAAAAAAAGTCCGAATGTCTTTTTGTACTACTGTCCTGAAATTTAACAAGTCTAGAGTTTATGAGTAGGAGACATAAGCTAAGAAATAATTTTGTGTTACTCTATATTTTTTTCCTAATTCGTGCTTTAAAAAATGATGCTTAGTGTGATAGGCATTTTCTGTTAACTGAAATATAAAAATAGTTTGCGTTAAACATCATTAAACTTTATATCTTCTTAACCACGCGGACGAAGTCGCGGGCAACAGCTAGTCAATATATAAAAATCAAACCGATTTCCATAACAAAACACTACAAAGCGAAAAATAACTTCCTTTCCAAAGTCGGTGTCGAATAACGGGGAACAATGGGTACAAAAGACACTGACTTTCATATTCCGATACATTGTTTTATTTCGTAGTTCCAGTGGCCATTGTGGTCTTCTTCATCAGTTCCACTTCACCAAATTATACTTTCTGAGAGCAAATGATTGCATTATTGATGAAAATACCAAAATTTCTAGTATGCCTATAATATTTGAGGAGTTACCTCAATTTCTCTAGGAACTCATCATCAGATGGATGGATATACGGCCGAATTGAGAAACCTCCTTTTTACCCGACTGCCGAAGGAGGGTAATGTGTTTATCAGTCTATGTATGTATGTATGTATGTATGTATATATGTATGTATGTATGTATGTATGTATGTATGTATGTATGTATGTTTGTTCCTATGTGGCGTTCCAGAGACCAAACGCGTTGACTGATTTTGATGATTCTTACGTCAATCGATTCGTCTTAATCCTGCGAGTGTCACTGGCTACATTAAAATTGGAAAAAACATAAATGGCGGATTTTGGGCGCCATTTTGTGGGGAAAAAAAATTTTTTTTTCCTCCAAACCCATCGTGTGGGGTATCAAAATAAAGGGTTTTAAAAGGCAATTTCAAAAATATATAACACTTATATGTTTAAATGTACCTAATTCTAACAAAAAAATAACTAAAAAGTTGTAAATAAAAAAAGTTAATTAAAAAAATCAAAAAACCCGACTGCTTAAAAGCAAACTAAAAAGACGTAAACAAGAAGAAAATCATGCTGTGCAGTCGGAGGATACATCTGGTTTTGGTTCGCCAGCTCGCGAATAAGTATCCTCCGACTGCACAGCATGATTTTCTTCTTGTTTACGTCTTTTTAGTTTGCTTTTAAGCAGTCGGGTTTTTTGATTTTTTTAATTAACTTTTTTTTTAAGTTGGTTTAAAAGACCCAAAAAGGTTCACAGAGAAATCGGCTGAAATAAACCAGTACAGCAACAAAACGTCTGAAAATCTCAATGCAAACACAAAACGTTGATGCATTCCAGCACCCATGGTTGTAGATATTTCAATATTTTTTTTAACATGTACACAAAACTTGAAATATTTCTGTTTACGGTGAATCTCAGTGAATCTACAGATGAACAAAATTATCTTTTTAACATCACTTAATATGTTCACCTGCTGACCAAACACATTATAAAAGCTCTATTTGTTACAAAAAAAATATAAAATATTCTTTGCATGCTAAAGATATATATTATTTTCACAAGATGTTTTAGGTTATATAATGAGTATATAATATATGTCAATGTCAAATCAAACGTCATTGAAAAAGACATTGACAATATTGACATTCGCGGTGATTCGCGTTGGAACTTCTCTTGTCATCGGAATATTATCAAATAAAATTTGTAATTCCATCGAATTACCGCTTAATAAGTCCATATGTTTACAGTTATACTCCTAAACATCCGAAAACAATTAAATAAACTGCTACCTACTTAAAATAACCTTCGAAAGTGTTGATAGTTTTCAGTTCTTAGGTGAAAATTTTCGATAAAAATGTCGAAAATAAAGAAGTTGACGGGTTCATTCCGCTACACACAATGGGATCCTTGCTTGATCGTCTCACAGATAGTGGCTATGCAGTCTGTGCTGTACTGCTCTTTATGTCTGATCATTGCTCTCATGCAAGACTTGACGGGGTCCACTAGAACTTTGGACCATATCTTCGAATATCACGTAAGTTTGAAAATTATGTTGTATGTAGACTCTTAAGCTGTCCAACTTCATTTTAATTAATTTGTTATGACTTAATTGAATTAAAACCCCTTAGTATAAAATTTTCCTCAGCTGAGTCACATTATATAATTATACAAACATTCTTGTGTATGTTTTATCTTTAACAAGATAATAGTAAATAAACTACCTAATAAATCATCTGCAGACATCCTAGCAGAACTTCAATTACCTACAGAACTTGGCACATCTAGTTTTTTAACCCAACGGAAAAAGAGAGGTGTTATAAGTTTAATGTGTGTTGCTGTGTCTCTGTCTGTGGCATCATAGCGCCTAAACGGATGAACCGATTTTGATTTAGTTTTTTGTTGTTTGAAAGGTGACTGTTGAGAATGTTCTTAGCTATGTTTGAATGAAATCGGTTTAGCCGTTCAAAAGTTATTTGCATTTTACTCTTTGAATCTGGATTTTTTCGCAAGATATCGTGTCATTATTACGTGTTTCGATAGATTGTCGATTGAAGCGTGTCTGCTACTAGGTATATTACATGTAGTTTAAAAAGCATGAAATATAAATTAAACTAGGGGGTTTTTTAAATTTTAAATTTTATCTTGTGTTATGAAGTGTTATACCTGTAAAAAATCAGTTCCATGAAGCTCATCTTATGTGCTTAGCATATTATCATTAAACCTCAGAAATTGTAGTTATTCAACAATATAACAATATTATTAGATGGAAATTCTTTAATTTATCTTGTAACAATACAGTCAAAATTGTTTAAAATTACATTGAAGGAACCATTTGAATGCTGTCGTTATAGCCGATAACCCGATAGCTGTTATAAACTTAAATAATGTCACATGGGTCTGTGTAACACTACCATCACATTCAGTGAAGTCGCTTTATACGGTTTTGATTGTATCTTTGTTTGATGGATCAATCTAAGATTATTAGAAGATTTAGGACCGTCAAGGACTTTAGTCCTTGAAGTGGACCATTGTACTAACATGTTATAATAAAATAAAATAAATTTATAAATTGCAGGAGATACATGTACGAGACAGCGAGGGCCGCTCGGTCATATTTGCATTTGTACTGAATGCAATTATTGGAGCCTTCATACTGTGGATGATTGTCGGCAGAACTAAACTGTGCTTGGATTTTAGGTAATAAGAATAAGTTATTAATTGACTCATCCTTACATCTTAAATTTGCTGTTAAACATACCTCTTGTGTGAGTGCCTCTTTCCCTTTGACTGCGAGTCGGCCTCGCACAAATAGGGTTCCATACCATTATCTCAAAAAATGCCAATAAAATCACGTTTGTTGTATGGGAGCGCCCCACTTAAATATTTATTTAATTCTATTTTTAGTATTTGTTGTTATAGCGGCAACAGAAATACATCATCTGTGAAAATTTCTACTGTCTAGCTAGCACGGTTCATGAGATACAGCCTGGTGACAGAGGTAATAGGGTCCCGTTTTTACCCTTCGGGTACAGAACCCTAAAAACTAGCTTTCTTCTGCAGCTCCTAGCTTCCTATGGACTGTCTTACAGGGACTATGCATTTTTCTAGATTGAAAATAACTAAACAATAGGGTAGCTTTTTCTCAGTATTGCCTGGTAGCGGGGGACTTGGTTCTTGTTAAGAACCATTTCCTTTCTCATTAATGCTTTCCTGTTTCTATCTAATTTCTTCTATAATTGTTCAACCCTTCTTTGAAATTTTGTATCATGTAATATTATGTATAGTATTTTATATAGCGATATAATTGTTATGTATTTATTTTTTAATGTAGCAGTACACCATAGGCTACCCCTATTTTATTTTAAGTTCTTTAAGTCTATCCAAAGGTTGTCTGGTAGATATCGCTGTCAGCTAAAAGACTGCCTTTGTACCCTTAGTATTATTTTGATGTAAAAGATATGTGAAGTTTCTTTTTTTGGTTTACAATTCAAGTATCCACTTTGCAACATTTGACAGGCGACATGATGCACAAAATGTTGCTCAAGTTGAATGGCAACAAGGAACTTTTGTTCAGTAATGTTGTATCGTCGTGAAATGTTGCGCGCCAGCTGGCAACATTGCCGAAAATGTTGAGCGTCACATGTTGCACATCAAATGTTGCCTAGTGGATACTGGGCTTTATACCTCTGTAGCCCATCTTGCTGATGTCTAAAGTGAGTAACAATCCCAAATCAAAAGGTGTAGACAGAAGACTATTATGCTTGTTAATTAAGTAAACAACTGTGAAGCCAAAGACTGACCTAGTTAAGCTTCCTGTACATATTATAAAAAGTGTGTTAGCTCTTATCAGTTCAAGACATGACAATGAAATTTTATGGAACTGTTATCTGATATTGTAACTTTTCTTCATAAATAGTCCCTTTATTTATTAAAAATTTCATGCACAAAGGTACAATGGCGGAGTTAATGCCTTAAAAGACATTCGCTACTAGTCAACCAAGGGTGATGAAGAGACGTGTGTCAAGAGAGGACTGGGTTATGTGGCAGCACGATTCAGGGAGATTGCCGTGGTGGGGCTAATTATACTTCCCCCCGAACCGAATTCTCGCCGAGTTCCACAGCTCCCTTGCGTTTTGACTTTGAGTTGAAAATAGTCGTCGGGTACCGCTCCTTCCCTGTGCTCGTCCTCGGGGATTTCAATGCCAAGAATGTGGCTTGGGGTTCCTGGTATACGAACACACGGGGCAGGATGCTGGAGGACTGGGCTCTGGAGGCAGGCTGGATGCAGGGCGAATAGGTGGTGGACATTTCGTTCGCCAGCGCAGCTCTGTCACCACGTGTCGTCAACTGGCGCGCCATGGAAGATGTGGAGACCTATTCCGACCACCGATATATCCGGTTCGACGTCTCCGCCCAGACCTGGAGCGCGCCGGTCCGACAGGCCCCGAGTGGTCCGGCCTCCGCGGACCACTGAAGCAGCTGGACCGGGAGCTCCTCCTGGCAGCCTCGATGGTGCAGGCCTGTGTATCATCACCGGACAGGCCTGCTTACATCAACGAAGAGGCGGCGTGGTTCCAGGAGGCCATGTCCGAGATGTCCGTGGCAATGCCCCGGGTCCAGCCAGGAAGCGCCCGGCGCCAGGTGTACTGGTGGTCGCCAAAGCTTACGGCTCTGCTCCAGGCGTGCGTTGCTGCGCGACGCCGGTACACCAGCCACCGCAGGCTCCATAACCGTCCTCCGGATACGGAAGCCATTGAGGCGGAGCTTTACGAGGAGTACAGAGTGGCGAGGACCGCCCTCCGAGCGGAGATCAAGCGGGCCAAGGCCTTGGCCCGTGAAGTGTCTAAACGGTGATCCGTGGGTACGCTCCTACAAAATGGTGATGGAAAATCTCCGCCCATTGGCTCCCCCGCTGACGCAGAGCGACGCGACGCGTCGGCCGCAGCTCGTGGAGGGCGTGGTGAACACTCTGTTCCCTTCGCGACGGGAACAGACTCTCCCGCCCATGGCACACCGCTGACGTCGATGCTCTCGACGTGACCGAGGTAGAGCTGGGAGTGGCGGTACGTAGGCTGAATGCCAAAAATATCGCCCCAGGACCCGACAGCTTACCTAGGAAAGACTGGGTCCTGGCCTTGAAGGCTCTCGGTCCTCGTCTAAGGTGGCTACTTAGCGCATGCTTGCAGAGGGGCCAGTTCCCACTTCGCTAAAGGACGAGGAAACTGGTCCTCATTAAAAAGTTGAAGAAGCAGAAGAAAGAGGGAATGAGCCTTAATCCACCACGCGGACCCAGTGCGGGTTGGTGGATGTCACATGTCTTCGAATTTTTGGTTCTAGGACATGCCGATTTCCTTAAGTTTTCCTTCACCGTTTTTAGAGCAGTGGTGATAAAATAATTTACACAAAGTAAAGCGCCTGCCTGGGTTCGAACCCACGACCTACGACACGTAAGTCGGGGCCGCCGTCACTTGGCCACCAGTGGGAAACTCCACACTAATTCTCAAAAATCGCTAATATTAAATGTCTGTTTCTTTCCATTCCAGTTGCACATACCACGGGATCCATCTCATCGCATGTTGGCTATACAACGGCTCATTCCCAATAACCTTCTCCTGGTGGGCATTGAGCGTGTCTTGTGCTGCCATCACATGCGTTGCTGGAGAGTTCCTCTGCCTCCGAACAGAACTGCAAGCCATCCCGCTGAGTAACATAGGGGCTAAGGTGGACTTATGAGACATGGTTAATGAAATACCCTTGGAATTGGTGATATTGAACAGCCTATGCCAGTAAAAGGGTGAAAAGGACACGATAAGTCACTTTTCTATGTCATATGCAAAATTTATGCTACATTTTAAGCTAATGGGGACGTAATTGACCTCTGTTTTGAGTAAACATTAACTGATAAAGTAAAGATAGGTATTTTTATATATTTAGTCCATCAGTGAGATTATCAAATAATATTGAACCCGTATTTTTTGTTTTATCAATCAGATAAAAATTGACAAAGATAAAGCGCATCAAAGTTCAGGAGTGGGGGCTTATGACGTCACTTTGTCAGTATAAAGTGTAGCACACCGTGACGTCACACGATATTTTAAAGCACTGTATCGTCGTTGTTTTTTTTTACGTGGCAAAAGAAAAAATACTTGTCCAATATTTTTTGGTTATATAACTGACGGACTAAATATTTTTTTTTGTAAACTACCCTATTTGGCCCGACTATAAGAGGTAGGCGAACTCGCCGCGCGGTCGGCAGTCTTCGGAAGCGGTCGTGTGCGGATGGGCCTATATATTTACTATTAAATCTATGTTCTTAAATTTTTTTTTGGACATTTTTAATGGCTTAACTAGGTTTTTAGAAATAAAATCCTTAGTTTTAGCTTATAGACTTCATGTTGACTTATGCAGTGACAAGCATTACGTGCCCTATACACTTGATACAAGCTCTTGTAAGTTTCTTCAAATGAACCTTATAGCCCGACATTAGTTTTATAGAAATTGAATAAAATTATAATCGAACCGAATTAGTAACGACTCTCGACTCTTATTTAGATAGATATTCGCAAATATTCTAGTGTCCGACCGAAACCGAAACCGAATTTCGGCAACAGTGTCAGTTTCGGCGGAAACCCTCCTTACAAAGATCATGTTTTGAGGGTTATAGTAAGTACCTAATGTTTGTTTAGGTATAACATTCGCGAGAGAGTTAAGGTGGAAACACATTATTAACACCCGACCCGACCCCACGCCACCCGACGTGTCGACACCCGACGCGTACCGTGCACATATGCAACACCCCACGTGATGCTACAACACGCTTCTCTAGTATTGCCAGGTCTCGTTTTTGTTTTATCCCAAGTCTGATCTCAATTAACCCTAGATTTTAAAATTTAATGAAAAAATTTCTCTTTTTTTTAAATATGCTTTCCCTCGCCGTACCATCTATATTTGATACATTTCATGCAAGAACATACATAAGACGAAACATTACAATCTATAATGTAACTAGGTTTTGCCCGCGGCTTCGCAAGCGTATACTACATACTTCTCCTTATCACATTTTAACAGTATGTAGAGAAAAAGTAAAAAATAATGTAATGCGAAAGTGTTTCTTAGGACAGACTTATACTTACCTACTTTATCATCAATACGCTCTATCCTTGTCCCGTCCCTATGCCTTCACTATTTCTGTGTTTATCCATGACTAATAATAAGTAATCATAAGCATAAGTAAGTAATTAAATTAAAGTATTTCCTTATAATAACATTTTAAACCATTTTGGATGTCGATGCCACTATCACCAGACTATTTGATGAGCTAACACGTGAACACGCTACATAGAACTGTCCATGGCAAAAGCAATTCTCCCTCAAATCTACACCAGCATACTTCAGAGTTTGTCCTTGAGTCTTATTAATTGTCATGGCGAAGCAGATTTTCCCGTCCCTATTTAATTCCTATATTTATGCGTTGAGCCATTTTATAGTTACCAACAGACTTTAAATTTAAAGTCTTGAGAATATTTTTAATTATTTTTCCTTTGTAAAAGAAGGACTTTTGTACACAACATTTCATCCCCCACAATTCGCCCCCCCAAGGATGGAATTCCTAAAAATCCTTAAATTGCGTTAGATTTTAATCTTCAGCCCAAACCCAAAATTCGAAGATCCTAACTTCAAAACTGACCGACTTTCATACAAACTTTCATCCCCTACTTCACCCCCTTAGGGGTGGAATTCACAAAAATTATTTCTTATTGGATGCCTGCACAGTATAAAGTATCTATTTGCAAAATTTCAGGTCTCTAGACGATTTCACCTTCATGCGGGTGAAACCTTCAAATCGCTGAGATACGTGTAAATTATTTTTTAATTTTCAGCCTAAACCCAAAATATGAAGATCCTGACTTTAAAACTGACGGATTTTCGTACAAACTTTCATCCCCTATTTCACCCCCTTAGGGGTGGAATTCACAAAAATTATTTCTTATTGGATGCCTGCACAGTATAAAGTATCTATTTGCAAAATTACGATTTCACCTTCATGCGGGTAAAACCTTCAAATCGCTGAGATACGTGTAAATTATTTTTTAATTTTCAGCCTAAACCCAAAATATGAAGATCCTGACTTTAAAACTGACGGATTTTCATACAAACTTTCATCCCCTATTTCACGCCCTTAGGGGTGGAATTTCCAAAAATCCATTCTTAGTGCTCACCTACACTACCAAAGGAACCTACGTGCCAAGTTTCATGATTGAAGCTTCAGCCGTTTGGCCTGTGCGTTGATGGTCAGTGAGTGAGTCAGTCAGTCAGTCAGTCACTTTCTTTTTTTATATGTTTAGATTACAGACCAGTTTTACTATAAGAATATTTGAAAACATTAAAAACAATCTGGTTATTTAGGAATTTGTACCATACCAAATACTTGACTAATAAACCCCGAAAATTGCGGGTTCAAAGGAAATATTTAAACTTAAGTCCATCATTACAAATTTGACTCAATCATTTCTATTGAAGCATAAACATAAAAATTACCCCACCGAGGTTGTACCCTAAAAATTACCGTGCTGATGAAACTTAACTCTAAATTAGGGTAAATTACCTTAAGTTGGCATCACTGATCATGACTGACGCGTGTTGTCGGGTGTTAATAGAGACACACTGTGTGCGAAGCGTCGGGTCGCGTGTTTTCCCCCTCTCCCGGCAACACGCTGATCCAAACTGACTGGGTGTTGTCGCGTGTGATTGCGTGTCGTCACATGGCGTGTTGACTATGTGTCTCTGACCATACTAAATGTATGGGATGGATTAGTACTTCAACGCGTCAGCAGGCGTGGGGTCGGGTCGGGTGTTAATAATGTGTTTCCACCTTTAAATATTCCAAAAGATATATTTAGATAGGTTAAAATTGATTCTACTATAATCTATATAATGTATTAGTTTGTTATAATGAACAATTTTTTGATGTTTAATACGTACTCTTATGCTATATCACGTAATAAAACTTACTGAATTCAAAATATATCACACGAAAACTCACAAAAACAAAACGAACTGCAAACAAAAGCCAGTCACGACATGATTAGGCACGTAGACACGGCAAAATGTCTTCGTCGCTTGGATGGAACTTAACGCGCCGAACATGACCGATCACAGTGCGAGAACTCCCGAATGCAGTTTCGGTTTCGGTCGTAGTTTCGGCAGGTTTGCCGCCGAAACCGAAACCGAAATTCGGTCGGACACTAAAATATTCTTAATAGATTAGAGTAAAATATTAAAATGAGCTTCTTACCTTGTATGTATGACTTTCTTAATCATAATTCTGTTTGTTGTATCAAAACTATCATTACTTTTTTATATTAAAATGTGATAGACTGTATGTTTCAATGTTTGTTATCCAATCAATCACGCCTCATGGGCTTAACGGATTTGGGCGTAATATGGCACACGCGTAGACCCTGTATTAGAACAATGGATTATTTTTATCCCGGTACGACTTTAAATCGGGCGAAGCCGTAAGCAAAAGGTAGTCTTACTATCTTACTGATACAATATTATAATATACTAGCTTCTGCCAGCGGTTACGCCCGCGTAAAAAGTGTTTTATCATCCCAAGGGAATACAAACTACCAGATGTCTTTCTCAGGGTCTCAAACTATCTCCATGACAAATTTCATCTAAATAGGTACAGTAGATCCAGATATTATCCCCTGCAACCTCACAAACTTTACCTCTTTATAATATTAGTATAGATATATCTTACTAATATTATGAATGCGAAAGTTTGGACGTGTATGTGTATGATTGTTACTCAATCACGCCAGAACGGCTGAACGGATCTGGATGAAATTTGGCACAGTGATAGATTATAGTCTGGAATAGTATATAGTATACTTTTCATCCTAATATAATGTTCCCTTGGGATAAGAAAACACAATATTCATTAGTGTAGAATATAAAAGACATATTCATTAAATTATATTATATTAAAGTATCTAACTACTGTATTATATTGAAAGTATGTCTCATAACTATCTTCATCATCCAAACACAATATCTAAGCATGTAACGATTTAAAACATAGTTTTATACCTAAATTATTTGTACAGCTGATATTTTATCACTAAGGCCCATTTGCAACAAAAACTAAAGTCATAGTTGCTAACACAAGGTTAAATTACAAATATGTCATACTTAATTGGCAGGGTTAGCTACTAACTCGGAGTTAGTAATATAATCCAGGATGGCGCTAGCAGGCCTTAGCCTATGGGCACCATAGGGCGATCAAGGTCTTCATAATATTTAAGTATCCATACTAATAAAATATAAAATAATATTATAAATGCGAAAGTAACTATGTCTGTCTGTCTGTTACCTTTTCATGCTTAAACCGCTGAACCGATTTAGATGAAATTTGGTATGGAGATAGTTTGAGACCCTGGGAAGGGCATAGGATAGTTTTTATCCCAGAAATCATCCTTAAGGGGGTGGAAGTTTGTATGGTGAACAACAAATTTCTCGGCTCACACACCTACAATATTGTTGCGCGATATAAAAAATAAGAATTACTATACTTCATAAAATATAGCTTGATCTCTGCGACAGCTGTCAGTATCAATACAGTAACAATAGCACTTGGCAGGCCAACAATAACGTATACGTCAGTTTGACATATGTCGCAGAGATCAAGCTATCTTTTATGAAGTATAATGCTACGCAGATGAAGTCGCGGACAACAGTTAGTTCTTAATAACTCGGTGTCGAATTATCAATGTATAATTAAATATATGTAGTGATTAAATTAATGAGGCTAATGTTGTAAATTGTAATATATGATTTCCATGCTAAAAATCTTTCAATCGTTTAGTCCAGGGGCTCTACTCCGAAGTGTCAAAACTGTCATGGTTCCACTTAGAAAGAGAGACGGAGCTATACAGGACGAAGGGCACCTCAGACTATTAGTCTGAGAAGGGCACTTTCTCTTTTTACAGTGGAATCAAGATGGCGTTGACAAGTGACAGTACGCCTTTTTTAAAGTTTAGTAGCTTTTTGTAATAATCTATTCATGTATAGAAGATGTAAAATAAAGTTTAAATGTACAATGACTTAATTTCTATGAAAATATAGAAAAAATTAAGCTGTAGCCCTTTGAGGAGTTGGAAACTAATTACTATGCCAATGAGAGCTCTAAATGCTAGGAAAGAAATATCATTTTAGAGTGAGAGAAATTACAGATCGATTGAGCTCATAATAAAAAATATTAATGCGTATTTTATAACAATGCTTATCGCGACCGCGTGTCATTTAATGACTTATTCACATGCACGTAAGGTTTAAATTGCAATGATAGTCGCGAGCTCGTAAAATGCATTAAGCACCTATGTATTTCTATTCTAGAACGATTTAATCGATGTCGACTTAAAATTGTTGTAAATAAATAAAAGTTTAAAACTGTAAATAACTGTGATGGTCGATCGTATGCGATATTTATTTGTTGTAATAAGTGTAATTAAATGATTTCTAATATTTATTTCTGTGGAATTTACTTACCAGCCTTATTCATGCCATAGGCATATTTATAGAAAAATCTAGCCTTATCATCTGCCTGCCCTTATCCCATGTTACTTGGGGTCGGCGCAACACGTTTTATTCTTCCATACCGGCCCCTGTCACGCTATTACTGACTCCCTTTTCTTTCATATCTCTCCACACACAGTTCATCCATCTTATCTTTGGCCTTCCTCTCCCTCTTCCCTCTCCTTCCATCCACATTTATATTCATAACTCTTTTAGTAACATGCGTTTCGTTCATCCCTCCTCATCACATGACCATACCAGGACAAACGGTTTCCATTCAACTTTTCCGTCACTGGCGCCACTTTCAAACTTCCTCTAATTTACACATTTCTAACTTTATCCATTCTCGTCACTCCGCACATCCATCTCAACATTCTCATCTCTGCTACATACAATCTCTTTTTATCCATCGTGGCGTACCCAGCTTCTGGCCTAGGGGGGGGCAAGTCAGATTTTTTGATAAACACACTACACAAACATACCTACATGACATTAGGTATATGTAGTGTAGTGTGTAGGGCAAACAGCCGCAAATGATCCTGCTTTATAGGTAGTTAAATAAATAAAAGTAAATTTCCGAATGTCCATATCTATCTTTATTAATGCTCAGCAGAATGTATGTGCGTGTCACAATCACAACACAATATCAATCAGACAGATTTCTATAGTTAAATATAGACACTGAATGAATATTGTTTAATCACGTTTGATTGAGTTTTAGCTCTTTCAAAACAATAACATTTCAAATGAAATAATTTATTTCAAATAAATGCTAGTCGCTCGCAACTTCAGCTCGCAACACAATAAAAAAAAATATTACCGAATACAGCCGCAGGCATATTACGTATCTTTTGCAAGAGCAAAACGATAGCGATCAACTGCTTTATGTCATAAAAGTCGGCATTACCTGCAGTGTAGATATTGTAAGTCCTACACAATCGTTTGCTAATCGCTCGTTGTCTGTCAAATGCACTTATTTAAAAAAAAACCACCAGCAGCTCTAAAACTTCTGTATTGAAGAGCAATTATTGCGCAAAAATCGTTATCGTTTTGCTCTTGCAAAAGATACGTAATAAGCCTGCCGAGCGTTTAGCGCTCGGCTAGATTCGGTAATCTTCGTTCGCCATCGTCGCGCGTGGTTTTTTGGCAATTGCACTGTGCATTTTGCCAGTTAGTAATTAAGCAAGTTCATACATGTTCTGCTGCCCCTCCCTGCCCCCCCCTGGGTACGACCATGTGCATACAGTATTAAAGGTCTAATCACGGGCTTGTAGATTTTCGCCGGCATCCATGAGTAACAAGTTGTTCCAGAGACCTGTCGCCATTTCATTCAACCTGATTTGATCCGGTGCTATCATATCCTACTAATATTATTAAAGTGAAACTTTGGATGGATGGATGTTTGTTACTCAATCTCGCCATAACGGCTGAACAGAGCTAAATGAAATTTGGCACAGAGATGGATTATAGTCTTGAATAGCACATAGGACTCTTATCCCGGGAGTAAGTTCCGTTGAGATGATTTCCAACTTTCACGCGAACGTAGCCGCTGGCAGAAGCTAGTAGTTATTAGGTACCTACTTTATATAGAATCAGTGCAGTTAGCAATAGTGGCATAAATGAAAGGGCCTCAACTTACGAGTTGTATAATACTCACAGCAGATCTTTGTGTCTCTGAAATTGGCTGCAAGACCCTGCGCAGTTCAATTTTGAAGATGAAGATAGCTATGTATAACTGCCTCTCGCTCGCTTACGTTTGTCGCATCGTCCTATCTCGCTTACTCTATGCAGTATCCTCGATTAAAAACTGTTTCTTGCGTAATGGTTTGCAGAGCCAACTTCAAAGACAAAGATCCGCTGTGACTACTATATCTCGTAGGTTCGAACTAAGGCAGACTTGACTGGTTGCTGTCAGCCTTCAGCATTCCACTACTGGGCAAAAGAGCCTCCATGACTGCCAGCTATTACGGTCCAGATCTTATTTCAAATTTAAAATACTATTGTCTTGCTCATCCTGCCATCTTCGTTGTCTGCCGCGACGCCTTCGAGCTGAGTCAGGTCATCATGATTTTTTGGCATAGATACCTACTTTAGTTTTTGTAAATTAACCACTATTCACCAAACGGTGAAATAAAACATCGTGAAAAATCAACCAGTATGTACCAGCTGGATGCACTTGAGTCGATCAAAAAACGGGCCAAGAGGCTCATCGGCAATGAGCCTTGGCTCCAGAGCCTAGAATATCGGCGCCGAGTTGCCAGCCTGTCGGTTTTTATAGGTTACATTCCGGGGAGTGTGCGCTGGAATTGCATGAACTAATGCCTCCTAGGCCGTTCCATCCCGTACAAGACGTACGGCGATGCGTCATCGGTACATGGTGGATATCCCACCCATACGCACCAAACGTTTTGGGAATACTTTTATTATCCGTACAGCAAATGAGTGGAATTCCCTGCTGAAGTCCGTACAACCAGATAGCTACAACCTGGGAGTATTTAAGTCAATAGTGCAGTTTCTTCTAGGCAAGCATGCTTCATCGTCGACCACATCATCACTTACCATCACGTGAGAGGTCAAGCGCAAGCCTAAAAAATAAACTAGCTAACCTGCGAAACATGAGAAATACCCAGTTAGAAATTCCAGATGTATAAACCTATATGCCCTGCCGACCCTTGAATAGAACATCAGGCTTTGCAGTAGCATTGGAGACTATACTATTCCCGACTACATTGGGCTGCCAGTCTAAAGGTGGTTTTAGACCGGCGAGGCGTGGATGGGATGGGCGAGAATTGAAATTTGCATGGAAAAATTTCTATCCACGCCCAGCCCATCTTTGGTGTAAAAGGTCTAGATGTGCGAGGCGAGAATTGAAATATTGGTTAGTACAATATTAAACTTTACTGCTTTAAGAATAGAGTATTTATTTATTTTACGTTGTAAAACGGGTATACAAATCTCGCACTGGCCATTGAGGATCCGAGGTATAGCAATGGACACAGACATAAATCTAACTAGATAACACAAGCCCCTCCATCTGTATGAAAACCAAGCGAGCCACTTTTTCACAAACATACTTACCAATGAAAGAAAACATTTCCAATGCCTCGGCTAACTTTTTCTATACATTCTTTAAAGTTCAATATGACATAAAAAGCATTCTTCTAGATTTCAGTGGTTTTCCGGTGCCTATAATGCTAAATGAAAAGCTCAGATTACGATCACTGATCGTAACTTTACTGCGTTTTTTTGGCACGCGAAGTACATACAATCGCTTTATCTATTTAGATTTATATCTGTGAATTGACATCTTTCGGGGTCAAAGGGCAAGCGTGATTACAATTCTCGCCCATCCACGCCTGGCCTCGCCGGTATAAAACCACCATAACCCGATTCATCTGATGAACTATTTTCTTTTTCTATTTTTCTAATATAGGTAAAAAAACAAAAAACCCGACTGCTTAAAAAGCGAACTAAAAAGATGTAAAAAAGAAGATTATCATGCTGTGCAGTCGGAGGATACATGTTCGCGAGCTGGCTGACCGAAACCAGATGTTGAAACCTGAAAAAAATTTTGGGCCCCTACAATATGGCGACCAAAATCCGCCATTTTTCTATTTACCAATTTAATGTAGCCAGTGACACTCGCAGGGTTAAGACCAATCGATCGACTTAAGAACCATCAAAATCAGTCAACGCGTTTGGTCTCTAGAACGCCACATAGGAACAAATATACATACATACATAGACTGATTACATTACCCTCCTTCGGCAGTCGGGTAAAAAGGATAATTTTAAGAAAACAACTTTATAATTCACACTAACTTTAATAATAATAGACAAATCAAAAAACAATAACAATAGTTAGCAACGTAACTCATAAATATATCACAATATTCGTACGCTAGCGAAGATTCACTGAAATCACTTGCAATGGCGTGCTAAGCCTTAACTAGAATTATTTGGCGGACATTATAATGTTGGTCAAGGAGAAGATTTTTGTAACATTGAAAAAACACTTTTGGTTAACAATGTGCTAAGGCTGAACACGAAGTCATCTGCGTGTTATATCAATATTAAAGGAAGGCATTAATGACACGAGGGATCTTACATCTGTATCATGGTTTTACCAGTAGGTAAAGTCATCGGCATGTAACTTGGCAAGAGTCATTAGATGCGCAGTAGTCGTTTTTTAGGTCTCCTTGGTAGTGAAGCGGGGCGCGGGGTACAAGGTCGCGCCGATACGAGCGCGCGATTGGTGGCTCAGTCGACCTTTGCCTCCCGCACCGCGTCCTCTTTCCGTTCGCTCCCGATTACACTTGCGTGCACGAAAGTTGTACCCTTTGTTTTTGTTATTTTTTTGTTAGGAGTGTTTTAAATTTAGTTTTTGTTAAGTGTTACTATTTTAATTTGATTTATTAAATGATAGTGAGGACGAGGACACATAATTTTTAATATTATAATATATTTTTCGAATATTTTTTTTAACTGTATATATATTATTTTTAACACCTAATAAACTTCACGAATTCCTATCCTTTATTTAACTTTCTTCTAAACATACATGATTAAAATAAATGTCGGCCATAACCATTGAAAAAGACAAGAAATAAAAGTGACCACTTTTTTGTGGCAATACGTGTACGATGCGCGAACTTACCCCCCACTACGCCAAAACCTTGCCAACTTACGTGCCGATGACTATACAGTACAACTATTTTCTTAATGTCCCTCGGCAATCATCGCATTTCCGAATACAAACGAATGCTAATTTCCATGTCCATCTATTATTAGGTTTATAATGTATTATAAATAATTTGAATTCAGAACGAAGTACTTTATTGCTGTTTTGTTTTGATTTCCGTGTGAACTATATAGAGCTGTAAAAATAGCAGCTATAGCAACTTTCCTCCCATTTTTTAAATTCATTACATTAAGGGTACACTAGTCGACGGCACGAACTATTTTGTGCGCGGGGTTAAGATGCATGCTATATCAACCGACAACACGTGCGGAACAGATAGATGCTGTTATGAGCAGTAAGAAGCTAGTTCGCGTACGAATACACACTTTTGCAAATTTGTAGCGAAATGGATGATGATTTAGAACGAAAACGAGCGCGCGAAATTTTATAAACAGACCTTTGGGAGTCTGGATATCATGAAAAAACGACTGAATGTATCTGTTCAAAATAAAATTATTTGCATTGTTGAACTACTAATCTATCCCTGTATGGAGGCCGTTTTTAAATTTTCCTTCTTCTTATGGTACTTATTTGCGCCCAAAAATGTGTTAAAATTAGTGTTGAAATATGGAACTTAACTTACAAGTAAATATTTTTTTTTAATTTTTGGCTTCCATACAGGGCTAGCTAGACAATGATGAGACAAATTGATATCATTTTTTATTTTGAACGTACATCGTCAAACAGTGGAGTAAAAGCCAGACTACGTTTGTATGGAAGAATTTTCGACTAGTGTACCCTTAAGTTAAAAGAGTATTAACAACTCTATATAATTGCAAGTTGATTAAGAGCGTCCGGTCTGCACCAAGTGCAAATCGTATATATGTCGCAGGGATATGATGAAAACAGGGAATTGATCAAATCTCTAAGCGATTTTAAGCGATTTGATCAAATCACGGAGGATGTTAAAATAATAACACGTTTTTATCATTTCCCTAAACAAATCTGGTGATTTGACAAATCCCAATAAAGAAATCTAGTGATTTGAACAAATCTCAAAATTGGTTCAGTGAAATGACAAAAATAACTTTTCTGTAGTAATTTAAAGGTTTATTTTGGTCAATGGATAAGTCCAAGAGCGAGCGTAGCGAGCTCGGGAGCTTAGGGCACCCCGACACGGACAGGTTAGGTTCGAAGGGGATGACGGGAGCTGAAGTGAGCGAGCAAAGCGAGCGAACTCAGCTCCCGTCATCTCCTTCGTGTTAGGTTACTTTAGACCCTGCATACAGAAATAGGCTCCGTCGGCTCTGCCACACAAATACTAATTCAACTTGCACCTATTCAATACACGAACTCGTTTTATTATCTTTTCACTGAATCAATTTAGGGGTTTGTTCAAATCACTAGATTTGTTTAGGGAAATGATAAAATCGTGTTGTTATTTTAACATCCTCCGTGATTTGATCAAATCCCTTAGGGAATTGACCAAATCCCTGTTGTTATCATATCCCTGCGACATATATAAGTTTATAAATCGTATATCCGACAAAACATGAAGTTTGCCGAGGGACATCAAGAAAACAATTGTATAGTTTTTTTTGTGTTTTGGCTTCGTATGGTTTGTACATTTAGCCAGTGTCACGTTTAGAATAGAAGTTCTGTTTCTTTAGATTTTAGTCCAATCTCCTAGTTAGGCCCCAATAAAATGGCGTTAACTTTATTAGAAGCTTCTACGGAGTTTTGTCGACAAAATGTACAAACTCATGTTCTACCGCTGTGTTTTACTTGCCCACACTCGTGCACGTTCACTAATATTATTAGAATAAAAACCACAATTTTTACGCTATTAATATTCAATTTAACACAATTTTAGGCAAATAAAACAGAGAAGCAACATAGACGCCATCACGTTACCGCGAAAACGCCAGTTGTATAATTGTCGAACCGTAACTTGGCATGACTCGTTAGATGTTGTGAAAACGATTTTATTTTGTTTGTTACCTGGCGGTGACTTTAGTATCCACAACAACATTATTTTTCAGTTGGAAAAGTTGCTTCAATGGAGAGTGGGTCTATTGCCACCAACTGGACAAAGATTCATACTCCGAACTGTTATTCCTGATGGAAAACCTTACAACGTCCACCAAAATCATTCGTCTCTAATAATCCAGTGCTCTAGCACTAATAAAATGGAGTGCGTTGTTTTACGGCTAATATTCTAGTAAATATTCATCACAACACTTATTATTTAATAATTATTATAGTATTATTATTATTATGTACCTATTCATAATCTCCAAGTCGTTACGATTTTAAAATATGTAAATTTTTCTTCGTTACATATGAATAATATCGGCTATTTGTTTTCATTGAAAAATAATAATGTTTTATTTTAGTTTTGTAACAATTTCAAAGGTTTTTAATAGAGAAATATTGTAAAGACTTATTAAACAAAATGGCTGACCAAACAATGATACATTAAAAAAAAAATCTTGACTCCAATTTTCTGATATAGTCTTACCCCCGGTTTCACGCGTCACAAATAAAGCGCAAGTCAAGTGATGCGATTGGAAATTCATTCAACCAATCTCACTGCATCATAATTTGCGACATTAATTTTGCTTTAATATTCATTTCAGGAAATGGGGGGTGACCATAAGCTCTTAGAGTAAGGTTATTTTGAGTGTGCGTAAGGACAGATGTATACAAGTCATAAACATTTGTCCCTTACACACGCTCAAAATAACCTTATTCTAAAAGCTTATGGTCATCCCCCCGGCTCAAGATCAGTAAAACTGCTGTCACATAACCAAGAGTCATCAGATTCAGGATTATTTTGAAAATGAACTAATATAGCATCTTTTTATAATAAAATTCATTTAAACCAACAGTTGGTCTCATTGACATCAAAATACTATTTTTAAGCCGGTTGGCAGCTACTCGCAAGTAAGTTTGCCTGCTAAACTCAAGCCAAAAACTCGAAGACTTGTGACATCCACCAACCCACACTGAGCCCACGTGGTGGATTACGGCCCACTCCCTTTCACAGATAATGAGACTGTGTCCCAGCAGTGGGAAGAGTTTAGGATGTTTTTTCCGTTTTTCTACAATCGGCATTATTAAAGGCTAATTCGCAATAAACAACATACATTTATAATCTCAACGTAATACAAAACACTGGCCAGCTATCAAGCGACAACAAAAAGCAATCTTATTGCTTATAAATAAGGCGTGATTTCTAACAGCATTTTAAACTAAACTTAATGTCTTTGTGAATTGAGCTAACTAAATTGTTACATTTGACTTTTGTTTAAAACATAATTAAATATACAACATTCGAATATACAGACACGTAACTAGTAAACGCAACGAATTATACAAATTATAATTATAAAAATCGTTTTACAAAATTATATCAATAAAAGTTATAGAATGAATTTATTGATAGGCCAGTAAGGGCAGGTAAGTAAAGGACAACGTTCTAAGGAGATTTTCTTAGTTTTCGAACTCTTTGATCAATTGCTAATTGCATTTACAGATTTAGAAAAAAAATGAGCAATTTGCTTTTAAAAAAATGATGCCAACCGATCCTGTACTTAAAATTAAGAACCTCCTCCTTTATTAGAAGTAGGTTATAATGGATCAAAAAGTTTTTCTATATCAGCCAAGGCTAGATTAGTAGACCCTTACTGTCCTTCAAAAATCCACCATAAGTGAACCTATTTGTATAATATTATAATGGACTTCAAAAATGTCAACGGTGCCACTAAACTTAACCACTCAGTGTATTTTACGTGCTGTCACTAAAAAGTACCGAAATGGTACTTTTTTGTGGACTACTCTAAAATTGCTGATCAAACAAGAGCGTTACTCTGACGTGTCAAAACTATCATTGTTCCACTGTGAGAGAGACGGAGCTATACAGGACTAAGAGCACCGTCCCTTTTTCACAGCAGAATTATAATGGAGTTAACAGGTTATAGTACAGCTCCTGTTCTTTGGAAGGCACTGACATAAGTAAGTGTTTCAAAATACTAGAACAAAATTCGCTACTTATATTAATTATACGAACATTTTACTGTTTAAATACTGTATGTATGTAAAATATAGCGATTTGTCTTAAATTGAATGTAGATGTCGCCACTGTTGGTATGTTTTTTAAACCCAGATCGATATGTACCTATCTGATTTTTAATATCTTCAAAAACTAGTTCTTTTTTGTCAACTAGAAAATTATTTCAAACTTTTATAATTCCTTACAGTGGAGACATTTTTCAGAAAAAAATAGGTACTAAAACTATATAATTTCCTTTTTAGCTTACAATAATTTCGAATTCATAATTTTGTTGAGTATTTAACCTGATACTCAAAACATACTAAAACTAACTTTGATTATATTAATATTATACCATAAGACTATTTCTTTTGTAGTGTTTTACCCGACTAAGCGCGAGCGAAGACGGAGTTATGTTTTTAAAAATGATGTTCATAATTTTATTTGTAGATATTTTTGTGGGTGTTTTGTGATTTGTGTGATATAGTGAACGATTATATAAAGAGCACAGCAGAGTAGGCAGTAATAGCAGTGTATTTCTGATATTATTGTATTTTCAAAGCTGGTTTGCTATACATTTGTAACATTAGAAATAGATGAAATTAAGATGATGCGATTTAAAAAAAAACCTTAGTGCTATTCTGTAAAATCTTACCGTGAAAACTTAGGTTAATTGAATTGGAATTCAATCCCTAAAATTAGGTAGTTAGAGCTCACTTTTCGGTGTATTTTTTCACATTATGTCATTTACTGGTAATATTTTTATGACAAATTTTTACCACATTCGTTAACCTCAAAGGGGTTAAAAATCGCATCTTATACAAGGAGTGATTGATTTTCATAACAATACTAATATTTCGTTTCGATATTGAGAATTATGTACCAAGGTACTGTAGTGTATTTAAAGGATGTGATATTTTTCTGTTATTATTATTATGCGGCTGTACTAAGCTATCTAGCTGGTTATTAACTCTTATCATTAAATCGATTATTATTATTATTCTGCCTTAAACCTATTAGCGCAGAATTTGCGCAAAATTCTAGATTGAAGGCATTAAATCAAAAATTCGCTTACTTATATCGCTAAATCGTAATGTCTATGTTTTCAAAAAAATACTATGCACGTTTTAATAAATTATACAATATTTTTGTTTTATTATAAAAATTTTGTGTATGATGTATGGATTTGAGACAAAATATTTGTACTTTAATTGTGATATGTGTGCTTTTGGCAAAAAAGGACGATTATTTTGTTTTTTTTTTAAGATAAAAGTGACACGGGATAGAAAATATTTAAGGATTAAGAGTATTTGTTACTAGAACTCCTTTATTTTCGGCAATATACCCTAGCTGGTACTTATATAGGAAAAGAGTCTAGTCATCGCCTATTAAACGTATTTGGAAAGGCTACAAGACTTAGGTCCCTTGCACAACAACTTACGAAATGCATTGACCGCTAAAAGTATTTAAAACCTCATTCTGTCTTTGTTTTCTCATCTTCAAACGATTAACAGAAGCAGAACGATGCGGTTATAGTTCATTCAAGTTAAGAAAATAGTGATTCATCCCTGTAAGCCGGCCTGACGACCAATCGGGTCGCAACAAAGTAGAAAGCTTGCGACCCGATTTGTCGAGGGGCCGGCTGACAGCGATTACTCACTATTTTCTTAACGTGAATGAACTATAGAATGGATGCCGACCCAAACAAATTTGGGAAAAGGCAAGGCAGTCTAAATGCACTCAATGAGTTGATGTGTAATTGGGGATATGTCTCTAATTTAACTCTCAATAGAGCAAACCTGAAGAGAACACCTTACATGCAAAAGAATTAACTATCTCTTTTATACTAAAAAATGAATTTACTATCCATTATACACTAAAAAATGAATTTACTATCCATTATATACTAAAAAATTAATTTACTATCCATTCTATCCATAAATCGAATGGAAGATTTGCCAAAAACGTTGACTGAAAATGATTTTGATTTAAAAGCTAATACCCTCCTTTTTGTATTTAAAATAATGTCACTTTTATCTTTAGTTTACTTTCAAGCTATGTTAAACTCTACTCGCTAAAACACTTATAGCAATATAACGGACAGTGGGCATTAAGCCCAGCAGTGGGCCTACCCACATAATATGAATGACATGAAATATTCACAACAGAGTAAGTTTACATTAATGTATTTTGACGGAAGACTAGGCCTATTTAGAGTTGAAACATACTAAAATCTGATAATAATGTTTTGCTATTGGTGATTTTTTCTGTATTGAGCGTATGTCTTACTTCTTTATACTAGTTTATACAATCCAATCTTGAGAATACACAAGGATAGGTTTAGTATGTCCCCACTCTTAGGGTGGTTACGCACTACATCCGATTCCGAAGTAGCCGTAGTACTTCTTGTAGGGAAGCTTACACACTAATACATAATTCAGAAAATTTAGAACTCAGAACTCAAATCATGGACACGGCCGTGTAGTGCGTAACCGCCCTTACTATAAAAGCCTAAAAGCATTTTAATACTAGATATCCGAAATTGTTTACAGACCATTATAGTGCTAGAAAAAATGGTTGTTGCCTTATAGTTTAGAGTACTTTAGAGCATAATAATATTAACAAGGAGATTTGGTGTTAATTCTATGTAGGTTTATTATGTTTGTTTTGGGTTTTTAATTAGGCACGTGATGCTACGCGCAGATGCAGCATCGAGATATTTCCGGGCCTCTAAGGCTCTTGACAAGTGAGACTATCAAGGAAAGCGTAGCGATTACAAAAGTCAATAACTTATAGGATTGCGCTTTTGAAATGTCACGTGTTCAATACATTTTGGGATTTCGACTGTCGCAACCGCTGATGTAATGACACTTTGTTTAGAGCTTGGACATTCGTACGACCCGTTGTAGAAACAGTTTTTTTTTTTCTTTTTTATTTATCGATAGGCTCGCGTTTGACCACTATCTCGCCTGATGGTAAGCGATGATGTGGTCGACGGTTAAGCACGCTTGCCTAGAAGTAACCTATTCACTCTTGACTTAAAGACCCGAAGGTTGTACCTATCAGGAAACTAAAGACTCCGGCAGGGAATTCCACTCCTTAGCTGTGCGTACAATGAAAGTATTCGCAAAACGCTTTGTACGTATGGGTGGGATGTCCACCGTGTACCGGTGGACACTTGGCGTCGATGTTCAAGGTACTGGTTCTTCCTTCAAATTATACCTCAAGATCGTTCGCCACCAGCAAACTTGATTTCCAATATTTCTAGCACTATAGTGGTCCGATATAGACAGAAATACTATGCATGAGGTAGATGTTTATTCCGATCTGATTTGATCTTTGATATAATTGAACGTAAAAATAGACGGAATTTATTATAGATGGCGCTACTGCAGCCACTTGGCCATAACTTTCCATGATAAAAAGAAATATAGTGTTTCAAAAAATGTTCTGAAATAAAAAAAACCTAATTAATTTTTGAAGACTAGCTACAGTGGCGCCATCTTTTTTGTGGCTACATGATTCGTAATAATAATTATGCAATTCAAAATTCTTTTATAAACAATCGATTAATTATATTTCTAAAATAGAAGACGACAATTTCCAGTATATTTATCATAAGATATTTTTTATACTTTCTTTATCATAAGATATTCCTTCTTTCTACCTTTCCTATGCTTCTCTCAAAATCAAGCTCGATTGTTTTCAATTAAAATATTTACTAATGCAATTTAAAGGCCCGGATGGATTTGCTGAAAAGATATTTACCGATTAAATCATTAATGTGATCTACATTTTAATCAATCCAGGCAACATATTAAATATTTCGATTTTATAATTTCAACCATTCACTACATACATAACAATCTTGCGTAGGGTTTGATAATCTCACTATGATAAAACCATTAGGTGAGATATTGGTGAAAGCAAGCCTATTCAAAATATAAGAAAATAACATAATTTGCTGCAAAATAAATTTTCTAACCTCGTCTACATTTGACATCACCCGGTCGCCTCTTTATCGTTGTAATTTTCAAATATAATGTTTGAAATATTTTGACATATTTCAAATATTCATTCCTACTGAACTTTTATAATGCAAATCAACATTTTTCTATTCTTTTTAACGTAAATATTGTTTTTGTAACAAATAAATCACTGTCCAAACGGTACTTTTATTACTTATAGAATTTTCAAGCGGTACTTTTTGGTACCACCTAAAAAAAAACATTTTTCTTTACCTAAACACAACACAAATCTACACTGGTACCTAAAAAAATCCTGTTCACAATCAAACAAAACATACACTAAAGTCACTGGTACCTAAAAAGTCTTTCTAAAGAAAACATCCTGTTTTTACAGTGTGGTACTTTCTGAAAAAGTGTCAGAATTATACCTTCTGTGGTGCTACTTCTGGAAGTGTCGGTACCATATGAAGCAGCCGTACAGGGAGGGTAGTTCTTAGGGAGAACCCTCGTCATCCACCTCGCGAATGACGGTATCTGACTCCCAGCGGGAACGCTCTGCGATTAAGGCTTGCAGTTCCTGTGAAGAGGTTTAGAATTTCAAGTTTCTGATTTTGTGCAAAACTTTTTGCTGAATACTATTTGAGTTTTCGGCAATAAGTTTTGCAACTCAATTTGAAGTTACTGTTAAGTTTCATGCCGCCTCTGTGATCAAACGAATAGGGCAATAGTTGGGCTTTTTTGCAGTAGATAGGTTCTATAAAGTAAGAATTCTTTTTTTTGTATTTCCTTGTCTATTATGTCAATAAAATAACCCTAACCCTACCCTTATGCCTAAGAAATTCGTTTCGAAATATGAACATTTTAAGACACAAGATTATAAAATGAAAATTTCAAAAACAAAATTACATATTAAAACTTACGAAATGACTTTTTTATAGATCATTATGTAACTAGCAGAATGAATCACTAGCAAAATCAGGTACATCGCTTGTGTTAAAATCTCGACTTTTTATGCTCGACACGAAATGTACTATTTTGTTTCTGATAATAGCCCCAACTATCGCCGTTTCGATTGATCGTAATTTTTTTGCCCATCCTGTATAAAGACAGAAAGATAGTGGCATTCCATGCTATCGAAAGAAATTTGATGTAATTTTTAATGAATCAGAAAGATATCACCAATGCATTATATTCCCTCGTAATGTTCTATATCCAGAACTGATGAACTTCAGAAGTTGATGTAAAGTAACCAGCCATACCAGTTAGTTTTTAAGAATGCCTAAGTTTTCGTGCAAATGTCAGCTACCCTGCAGACCAGCGTTTGACGATGTAGATGTCACCGGATTATTGCAAACACCGTAAGTTTATAATAAATCTCGTGAGATTGTAAACTCTTTCTTCTTGATAAGACACGGGTATTTTTTAAATTATCCAATTTGTTTGTTTGATCTGTTCACAATGTACCGAGAATTTATAATTTCGATAGATTTATTACAAAAATACGGTGTTTACAAAAACCCGCAACCTTATCTTGGAGATTAAGTTTATGAGTATGAAAAATCGACCAATCACATAGACGGAAATCCACATCGCGTCTTTCATCTCGCATGTGATTGGTTCGATTTTTCATACTCTTTTTTATTTTTTATTTATGATGAGTTTGCTCTTTTGCTCTAGTCTAGTCTGGGTCAGAAGTGACAGAGACAAAGTCGATGATGGAGTGAGCTTACCCAGAAGAAGCCTGTTTACTCTAAGTGTACGGCCAGAGTGCACGGCGTCGAGCGGGGCGGGGCGTGCAGCGTTCATGTTAAACACGTGCTACGCGTAGTGGCCGTCCTGAGTGTCGCATGCCGGCCGAGCGGTAGCACGTGTTTAACATGCACGCTGCACGCCCCGCCCCGCCCGACTTGAGAATAGAGCGTGCACTCTGGTCGTACACTTACTCTTTGTCCTTTGACTTGCCGAATGCATTACGTAATAAGGCTGCCGGTGACATTTATAATAGACCATATTTAGTTGTATGGAGAAGAGTAGATTTTTTTGAATGATATTAATATTGTGAATTTTAATAATATCCCAGCAACCATTCTCAAAAATACTTACAAAACTCGTTCAAATTGTTAACAAGCTTAGACGCTATGTCGATACCAGCGTTTACTTTAGTTTTTGTGTCCATTTACTATTAGTCCGAGACGAGCAAAATCCTAATTAAATAAAAAAAAGGTTTTAGAATTTTTTTGAATGTTTTCTGAAGTTTTAATTCTTAGTTTTGCTAGAAGTAGGTGTTCAATGATTTAGGCCGAGTTTCTCACCTCTAAATTATCGCAGAATGAATGTGACAAATTGTCAAGCACGCGTTATCTGCTGTGATTGGCTATTGAAAATGCATTCAACCAATCACAGCAAATAACGTGTGTTTGACAATTTGTCACATTAATTCTGCGATAATTTTGAGGTGAAAAACTCGGCCTTAGTACCTAACTCGACAAAAAATCATCGACTACTTTGTGTACCTAACTGAATAATATATTTTTTTTAACGTTAACAAAATAGGGAACCATAGACAATCAGTTTACTGGTTATCCACTGAAAAACTGATTGCGAATGTCGAAGACTAGGAACACATGTTTTCATCACGTTCGCAATTTTAACGCTATAACAATCCATAAAAATGTAAAAACTCGTCATTGGACTACATTGAATAATGGATATGACTAGCACTAAACTACGGTTGCCCATGGTATAATAATATATTCCGCCTGGTATTCTCTTCCAACAATGGCCTAAGACTACGTCACGATAAGTGTTAACATTGATAAAAACAAGTACAAAAGGGAGAGGGAAAAAAAGGGTTCATTGTGCATCAAAAAATTCATCCACATCGATGTCAATGGGAAACGTGCCCAGAACCCTGGCAGCATTGCCACATTGGATGCCAATGATATCCATCCCATGGACCTAATAATTTTTCAACCCCAAACGGCTCCAACATATAACTAATAATATACCATTGATTGCATCTTTCAGTAAATTTAAACACTTCCTAATTTAGTTAATGAAAATAAAATAAATTACTTACTAACTTGATTACTTAGTGACTCGTTCACTCGTGTGATTCAATTATTTCGTTTTAAAATTAATTTATATTTTGAATTATTAGCGCATCGCAACTGATAACGTATTCTTTGGCCAATCACGGGGCCCAGCTGTCACGGGAAGAGAATACCAGGCAGAGTATATACCACCATGCGGTTATCTATCAACACCCTTAAAAATAAAATTTTGGGAACAGTATAGCCACTGATCAGTTTGATTCAACTTCTCTATGGAAATTTTTGAATTAAGAATCTGATAAACAGCAGCAAAAAGTTTATAAATAATAAGGTCACAAGTTCACAACACAAGTCTATCATAAAAAAAAACTGTAATAACGGTAAAACGGGGTGAATAGGAATTCAGGGGTGAATGGGAACAAAACTTTGATTAGGATTTTAACTTTGATACCACTTTGTGGTTTCAAATAATGCATCGTGTTTTTGAAGTGAAACTTCTTTATCGACGTATGGGAGAAAATTTTGTACGTAGAGTCCGTCCAACGAAAAAAGTCCCGCGGAAATACATGGAACTAACAAGATTTGTTAGAGGACAGCGTACAGTCGCATAGAAACTAGCGCCGCGTCTACGGGACTTCTTTCGTTGGACGGACTCTATCGTCACGTTTTTCGGTTACGCGCCATGTTGCTTTTTTATCAAAGTTTAGTAAAAAGACTTATTCAAATTTAAGTGAATTTACAAGGGAAGTGAGTGATTTTATATTTCGTTTTATAAATTCAACACGTATGAGCATGATTTTAATATTTATAAATTAATTAATTTATAAATATAAATTACTCATTAATTGTATGCATATCTATAATAATAAAATAGCTTTAATTTAATACGGAAAAAATTGTTTTTCTTAAGGCCTTATCTACCCCACTTTCGTGAAGTTGCAAATAGTAGAAAAATGATATGTCGTAAAGAAGTTTCACTTCTTACCTGTGTACTCTGGTACACACACACATTTTTTTAAATAATTATCTATACCAATATTATAAAGAGGAAAAATTTTTTTGTTTGTTTGTACCGAATAGGCTCCAAAACTACTGGACCGATTTGAAAAATTCTTTCACCAATAGAAAGCTACATTATTCCTGAGTGACACAGGCTATTTTTTTATCCCGAAAACGGGTCATGTGGGGTGGTCCACGGGAGCGAAGCCGCGGGCAACAGCTAGTTTAATATATTGAAGTACCTACTAAAATGCTGCAAATAATTTTTAAATAACGTGAAAATTATCTTCAAAGTTTTGTTCCCATTCACCAAGAGAACTCAGATAAGAACTAATAAATAACTGAAAGAGTACAAACCTCAGGTTTATTGAGTACAATGATCCTATTTTCAAGTTTAGGCGCCAGCTCACACGACTGTTGTTCGAGATCGTCCAGCGATGCTCGACGGGTTAACCTGCAATAATAGATTTCTAAAGTCCCCGTCACGAGACACTATAAATTTTGTAAATAAAGAATTCTACTAATTGACGCAGTTGACAAAAAAATATCTATTTAGACCGTCAGTTTTTTTTTTAAGTGTATGATTTATTTGTAAAACAAAGGTTAGAAAAATTCAATCATCCGTCAGTTAGATAACCTAAAAATATTAGACACGTATTTTATTATTTTGACACGTAAACAAAAAATTACGACGATACAGTTCGTTGAAATATCGTGTGACGTCACGATGTGCTATACTTTATACTGACAATGTGACGTCACAAGCCCCCACTTCTGAAGTTTGATGCGATTTATCTTTGTATTTTTTTATTTATTTGATTTAGCAAAAAATACGGGTCCAATATTATTTGATAATCTCACTGACGTACTAAATAAAATTATCATTTTTCTACCCAGGAAATATCCCTATTCAATCAACAAAAAATAATCCCAAATTCAATCAACACGAAATTACATACGTGTAATACGAAAGTAACGAGCAATTTCACTTGGTCGGGTTATATTTTAGCGATCTATAGCGCTGTCGTGGGATTATTATTAAAATTTATTGTTGATTGAATTGTCGCTACGTAACTTAGTAGAATTACTTATTTATAAAATTTATAGCTTCTCGTGGCGGGGACTTTAGTGTAAAGATATCGTGTTCACGCCGCGGACCAGGGAGGGGCCTGAGAGGGCGCGCGGGGGGAGCGCACACGCGACGCGCGGCTTGCGCCCGCGCCCGCGACACACCGCTACAGTATAGCTCCATGACACCACGTCGTCCTTTATTATTATTAACTATATAATATAGTAGTACCTAAGAATTTAATATCTATGCAGAAAACAATAAATAAGTAGTATACATAAAGGAAGCATTTAAATGAAGAAAACCCTACCATCTCATCAAGAGCTGTGCTTGAATAACCGCTCCGACAACTGGCGACCGTGACAGGACCTCGCAAGAATTTTGGATTAAAAAGTGCACGGCGCCGCCATTTTTTGTTGAAGCTTGGGTGAGCTATCCGCTGGTGCCGCGCTGCATGCATGGCTTACAAAACACGCTATAAGAAGGACGTTACCCAGGGGAGTGTGGCTTATTATTCCTTTCTATCCACCTATTTCCTTTCCTAGGTATCAATATTGTGTAAGGAGTGTGTGATTTTCGTCGTGCGCCGGCTAGTGCCCAGGGCCCATGTTTTTTTTTACATGTGCATTTTTTTCCTTTGTTCCACGAGGTCAGTGGTTTTTTTCTCAACGTTAAAAGTGTTTCTCATTCTTATGTATTTTGCGTAAATTGCGTTGCAAGCTAATTGCTTTTCTTCATGAAATAAATACCATCATAAAGTAAATGGTAAATTCATTAGACTATCGCAAATTAAAGCTTTAAAATCATTAACCTAACCGCAATCCGCAAAAATACCTACTTGTAATAGTTTCTTACATATTCTTAATAAACATTTTCAGTGATCAGTTACCGCGTAGGCGCACGTGCTCGGGCCTGAGCTGTGCCGTGTGCTGGCGAGCTCAGCGTGGTTGGCGTGCCCGCGGTGACTATTCAGACTTGGTGTAGCGTGTGTCATCTTTAAATCTGCGTGTTGGACGGACCATCGAGCCTCTTTATACCGGTTTGATTGCACAAGATACTTTGCCTAACTTCTTTATTTGTCCCAACGTCTTACTTTCTTCAAAATGCCTGATTCTAAGGCCGAGCAGAGCTCTGAGAGGAAAGAGGAGAGACGCGTAGATATGAAAGAGTTAATAAAGCAGCGAGGTACATATAAAATGCGTTTAACAAAATTTAGAGATTATGTTGCCATTTTGAATCAAATTGGTTCAAGTGAGATTACAAAACAACAAATTAAAGAATTAGGTTTACGTTTGTGTAGAATTCAATCTCTTTTATCAGAGTTTGATGCAATTCAAACGCAAATTGAAATGCTGTCAACAGGGATAGATGAACAAATTGATGAAAGAGATAACGTAGAATCTCAATTTTATTCTCTCATCTCAGCAGCTCAAGAAATTATTGATTCTCATTCTAGTACTGAAGAATTTAGAAGCGTAGGTGCAAAAACAATTTGTTCAAGTCATGATAGTTGTAATAATTTAAATAACATTAAATTACCAACAATAAAACTTCCATCATTTGACGGCAACTACCTCAAATGGTTGGAGTTTAGAGACACCTTCGAGTCTATTATCCATTCGAATGAGTCTATAGCTGATATCAACAAGTTTCATTATTTACGGTCCTCCTTAGAGGGGGCTGCTGTTGTCGTAATAAGGTCTATAGAGTTTACCTCTCAGAATTACAAGGTTGCTTGGGACCTACTATGTGAACGTTACGATAACAAAAAGATCTTGGTTAATAACCATTTGAAGGCATTATTTTCTATAGAAAGTTTAACGCGGGAATCTCCTCGAGCCCTTCGCTTTATTATTGATCACATTAATAAAAACTTAAGAGCCCTTAATTCATTAGGCTTGCCAACTGAACATTGGGATATTTTAATCACTTATTGGGTTACCAGTAAATTAGATTCTACTACTTTCAGAAAGTGGGAAGAACTTAAAAAGATAACAGATTTCCCGCCTTTATCAGATTTTATTCAATTTTTACGTGACCGCGCAGTCATACTTGAAACGATGCAAGTTACTAAAAATGATAAATATGATTCTAATAATAAGCCCAATAATCCTAAAACAACAAAGGCCTGTGCTACTTCAGCTGGCCGCAAACCTTTCAAAGAATCTGCTTGTCCGGTATGTCATGAAGTTCATCGGATAACAGAGTGCATTAAATTCCAAGAAATGAGTCTAGATAGTAGATTGAGTGAAGTCTTAAAGTTACACCTTTGCTCAAATTGTTTACGTAGGGGTCATAATGCTGAGAAATGTCGCCTCGGCACCTGTCAAATCTGTAAACAAAAACATAATACACTATTACATAAAAACTCTGAAATAACTAATGCGTTAGTTACACAGTCTGAGAATAACAATACCTCTAGTGTGTCGGCAATCGCTAGTGCTGTATCCTCTTGCTCTGTCTTTATGAGTAAACAAGTCCTTCTCTGTACTGCTTTAGTAAAACTAACCAATAGAAAAAATAATAAGACTTACCTTGCCCGGGCTCTCCTGGATGCCGGTAGTCAATCCTGCTTCATATCTGAAAACATTAAAAATAAATTAGGGTTAACTCCTATTAATTCACAACCAATGTGTATTAGTGGGGTTAATAACATGCAATTTAATATAACAGATTGTTGTGAACTTACCTTCAATTCCTTAATAAGTTCTTACAGCACGAATATTAAGTGTTTAGTTATACCTGAAATTATAGGTAACTTACCTAATAGTGACATAAATCCATTAGAATTAAACATACCGGGTTATATTCAGCTGGCTGATCCCGAATTTCATTGTTCTTCTCAAGTTGATCTGCTGCTTGGTGCTGATATTTTCTTTGATATCATTACTGCAAAGAAAATAAGACTAGGTACTAATAAACCTATACTCCAGAGTTCTAAATTAGGATGGTTAGTAGCTGGGCCATTATGTAGCTTAGATTATAATGAACAAAAGAACTTACATTGTAATTTTACTAAGGAAATAAATAAAAACCTTACCAAGTTCTGGGAACTTGAAGAATTTCCTTCTTCAAGTACTTCTTACTCTGAAAATGATCATGTTTGTGAAAAACATTTTATAGAAAATACTTCACGTTTAGAAAACGGGAGATTTAATGTAAAAATGCCATTTTGTGAATCACCAGAAACAGCACTGGGCGATTCTTATAACATGGCCTTAAAACGCTTTCAGAGTCTGGAAAGAAAATTTATTAAAAATCCTACACTCAAAAAACAATATTGTGAGTTTATTGATGAATACGAAAAATTAGGACATCTAAGTAAGGTTGATAAACCATTATTTGGATATTTTATGCCACATCACGCTATATTTCGCGAAAATAGCGAAACGACCAAAGTCAGAGTGGTATTTGATTGTAGTGCAAAATCTAGGTCAGGAAAATCGCTGAACGACATCCAGTTTATAGGTCCGGTAATTCAGGATGAATTAATAAATATTTTAATTAGATTCCGTCAACATAAATTTGTTTTGTCTGGGGACATAACAAAAATGTACCGACAAATTATAATCGATCCCTCGCAGCGCCACCTACAATTAATAGTTTGGCGTGATGATGTAAACAAGCCACTAAAAATATTACAATTAAATACCGTTACGTATGGGACAGCATCGGCCCCATTCTTGAGTACGCGATGCTTACTACAGTTAGCAAAAGAATGTGACGATAAAATCATATCTAAAATAATACAACACGATTTTTATTACGATGATTTTTTGAGCGGTGCTGATACGGAAAAGGAACTTTCCCATATCTATAATTCAGTTAAAAAGGTACTAGCATCTGCTTGTTTTCCTATTCATAAATTTAGAACAAACTGTTCACAAATATTTGATGCTGACTGTACCTTGTCACAGTCATTGGACTTGAATAAACAATCAAGTGTATTAGGATTGTGGTGGTTTCCTGAGAATGACCATTTACAGTTTTCGGTTAATTTGGACCAAACAGTCAAGAACATCACAAAACGTTCTATTTTGTCTAACACATGTAAAATTTTTGATCCCTTAGGCATGCTAAGTGCGTGTACTATACAACTTAAAATCTTATTACAAAAGCTGTGGGTTTTAAAATTAAGTTGGGATGAGTTAGTTCCACAGAATATTAAGAACGTTTGGGAAAGGTTTGTTTCCAATGCCCATATACTAGCTAACATTAAGGTACCTAGACATGCTTTATGTACTTTTCCATTGTTAATAGAACTTCATTGTTTTGTAGACGCATCCCAAGAAGCTTACGGGGCTTGTGTTTATTTACGTTCGGTAGACCGTCATAATAACGTACAAGTTATCTTGTTATGTGCAAAGACACGCGTCGCGCCGCTGAAACCAACTACGATCCCGCGTCTTGAGTTGTGCGGAGCGTTGCTGGGCGCGCGACTAGCCACTAAGGTGTGTCATTCACTTCGTTGTACTATTGACCGTAAGATCTTTTGGGCCGACTCAACCGTCGTTTTGGGTTGGATTCGAACACAACCTAAACTACTTAAGGCATTTGTTTGCAACAGAGTCAACGAGATTCATGAATTGACAACAAGGGAATCTTGGAGACATGTACCTACCACTTTAAATCCCGCTGATCTCGCTTCTCGAGGAGTCGATCCAGGTCAACTTCAGGGCTCATCTGTATGGTGGAATGGTCCAGATTTTCTGTTGCAAAATGAAACAAACTGGCCACATAATATAAATTCTATAGATTCTTACAATTTACCTGAAACTAAAACGCCTACTAGTGATTGTATAACTATGACTAATGTTGAACATTCACCATTAATTAAGTTTAATAATTATTCTAAATTAAATAGATTAAAAGGAATTATTGCTTATGTTTTACGTTTTGTAAACAATGGTAGAAAACCTAAAAATAAAATAATAGGTA
This sequence comes from Anorthoa munda, assembly GCA_945859665.1. Taxonomy (NCBI): domain Eukaryota; kingdom Metazoa; phylum Arthropoda; class Insecta; order Lepidoptera; family Noctuidae; genus Anorthoa; species Anorthoa munda. Next base: position 4,829,817 of record OX243894.1, on the reverse strand, counting down.
ATTTAAAACTAGAAGAATTAGAAAATTCATTTACTTACCTGATAAAACTTGCTCAAGGTCAAACTTACCTTTCAGAAATATCCTTACTTAAACAAAATAAAAATCTTAAACCTAAATCTTACCTGTTACAGTTGTCACCTTTCCTCGACGTCAATGGAGTGCTCAGAGTAGGTGGTCGTCTGCAGAATGCTGCTTGTAAATTTGATAAAAAGCACCCGATCCTCCTGGACGGTAAGCACTATTTCACACGGCTCCTGATGGAAGACGAACACCTACGTCTGCTGCATGCCGGTCCTCAGCTGCTCCTTAGTTCTTTTCGCGAACAATTCTGGCCTGTAGGAGGCAGAACTTTGGCTCGAAGCATTGTGAGAAAGTGTGTTATTTGCACACGACTGCGAGGAAAAACTATGGAGCCGCTGATGGGCAATTTACCAGTAGATAGGGTCACACCTTGCTATCCATTTCAAGTGTGTGGCGTTGATTTCGCTGGACCTTTCCTTATTTCTAGTAAAAAAGGAAAAGGTAACAGAATAACTAAATGTTACCTTAACGTCATAGTTTGTTTTTCAACTAAAAGTATTCACTTAGAAATCGTTAGCGACCTTAGCACTAACGCATTTATCCTTAGCTTACGTCGTTTTATTGCTAGGAGAGGTAGACCTCATACAATTTATTGCGACAATGGCACAAATTTCGTTGGGGCAAATAATGAGTTAGGTAGATTGCTATTGGCTAGTGTAAATTCTATTTATAACTACACCAATTCTGAAGGTATAAAATTCGTTTTCAATCCTCCATATTCCCCGACTTTTGGTGGAATTTGGGAGGCGGGCGTTAAGTCTGCCAAGTTCCACCTCAAGCGGATTATGGGCAACGCTAGCCTCACGTACGAGGAATTGAGCACATTATTCACACAAATTGAAGCCATCCTCAATTCCCGTCCCCTTTCCCCTCTATCATCCGATCCTACTGACTGTTCTCCATTGACTCCTGGCCACTTCCTTGTGGGGCGGCCCCTAACATCGCTGCCGTCTCCACCTGTCACATTAAAGGCTCCAGACCGCTACAAGATGATAGAACAGCTGAGGCAACATTTTTGGCAACGCTGGCACCGAGAGTACCTAGCTGAACTGCAGCAGCGGACAAAATGGCGCTTGAAGGATAGAGCTTTGAAGTTGGGCGATCTGGTCATCCTAAAGGAGGAGAACGTGCCACCCTTGAAGTGGAGACTCGGGCGAGTTCTGCAACTTTTTCCTGGGACGGATGGAGTCTGCAGAGTCGCCGACTTCTACACGGTGAGAGGCACTGTCCGACGTGCGATAAACAGAGCCTGTCTTCTTCCACTTACTGAAGAGCTTGAAAGCAGCAGCTTTCAAAGGGGGGAGGATGTTCACGCCGCGGACCAGGGAGGGGCCTGAGAGGGCGCGCGGGGGGAGCGCACACGCGACGCGCGGCTTGCGCCCGCGCCCGCGACACACCGCTACAGTATAGCTCCATGACACCACGTCGTCCTTTATTATTATTAACTATATAATATAGTAGTACCTAAGAATTTAATATCTATGCAGAAAACAATAAATAAGTAGTATACATAAAGGAAGCATTTAAATGAAGAAAACCCTACCATCTCATCAAGAGCTGTGCTTGAATAACCGCTCCGACATATCGGTCAATTTATGTACCGGTTAAGAAAATCTAGTCAACAAAGGAACTAAAGAGCTAAATTAGAACAATCTGGAAGGTCAATAGGGATAGAAGAGTTTTTCCAGACCGAAGGATGATTTTACCAACTTTGCATTAAATGACATTCTATTCGAGTCGTGCAAATGAAATAGTAATTAAATCGTTAAGAAGACCATTGAATACTCTTTCAACACAATTTAAAAAAATAAATTTCAACCTTATAAAGAGTTATTTTTACGGACAAAATAGTCTACATCTACAAAGACATTCATTTACCATACCAAGATTAGAAAACACAATTGACCTAAAACGTACTACAACTAAAGATTACTAGAGAAAAATATATTATTTATTTTTCAAAATCCCCGCGATATTTTCCAAAAAAAATATAAAGAATATATCAACATGCCTACAAAAATATCTACACAAACACATTGACAAACATAACGAACGCTATTAGTAATAAACGGGTGTTGCCTGCCTGCTCGAGTCTTACTTAGCATACCTATGATGGCCGGTGTGTGACGCCGGCTCCACGGCGGCGGACGACGCGCGGCGTAGGGGCGGCGGACCGTCCAGCTCGCTGCCGTCTAGCATCTTGACTAGACTGTGCCTGTACATAGATTTCATAAGGTTACACTGTTAATAAATCTGTAGAAAAGTCGTTTTGTACATCAAAAATCTATATATATAAAATTAATCCCTATTTCCCTTGGTCACGGCATCACGCGTGAACGGTTGGACCGATTTCGCTTATTCTTTTTTTGTTGTGTTCGTTATTGTTAAGAGAAGGTTATTATGTAGGGTAGGGTAGGTAGTGTAGGCTAGGGTAGGGTATGTAGGGTAGGGTGTGTAGGGTAGGTTGGGTAGGGTAGGTAGTTTAGGTTTTTTTTAGTAATGATTGGTGTTTTTATGGCAAAACAAAGTTTGCCGGGTCAGCTAGAATTTTTATAAAAAATAGTTAGGGTGTTAAAGGATAACCAACAGAACCCATTCCCAGCATGTTTGGAATTTTTATCTGTTTATTTGTGCACGCACCACGTAAAATGTACAAAACCAATGTAGATAACTTTTACACATAAAATTGTGCGTAACTTGAAGTATTACTTAGTTTTTGTTTCATCGCAATCAAAAGTCATGAATTTAAAGTGTTCAAGAAATAAAATTATCACCACAAACGCAATTCAGATACTCGGACAATTGAACATATTCGATAGATGGCGTTGTGCATTTGAAGTAATTTTCTGATATTAAGTTTATCCGCGAAAGAACGAACCTAGAAAAAAATTGGCAGGTAGGTAGGGTAGACAGGAAGGTACATAGGGTAGGTAGGAAGGTAAATACGGTAGATAAGAAGGTAAGTAGGTTGTAGGGTAGGTAGGAAGGTAAGTAGGTTGTAGGGTAGGTAGGAAGGTAAGTAGGGTAGGGTAAACAGTTGACGGGAGCGAAGCCGCGGTCACAGCTAGTATAATCTAAAATCACGCCTGTATTCCACGAAGATGGGATGGATGGAGGGATTGGTAGAGATGTGCTTATACTTAGTACGCCCACTTGTCGCCAGTCATGTAATAGGCGTCCCTATTACAATCAACCGGAAACAAATCTAGTCTCTAGGCCGCTACTGAGAAATTCTAGATAGAAAAGCCAAATACCACTTTGCTAGACTCGGGAATCGACCCAGCCGGGCGAGCACGGCCTACTGTGACAGTCTTGATTCACACATTTTTATCACAGTTTGGGAGCAAAAGATCTCTCTCTCCATGGGGCAATCTTTAGTGTAGACAAAATCAAATTTGTTAAGTTAGTTTTCCTATTCATAGTTATTATACTTATTTTTTTTTTAAGAAATTTTCTCACACACTGTTCCGTTGTTGTTGAATTGGGTATTTTACCTATGTTTGCAACATTTGTAAGTATGTGAGAACCATGTTCCTATTTATCAAACTAATGCATTTACCTGTTAATGCTTTTAATACTTTATACCTATACGTAGTATAGTATATAATGCTATTCTGGGTGTATCGTCCTCACATATATGAATTTATTAATGTATGTTCTTATGTAAATATTGTAAACCACTTATTTTATTAAAAGAGTAAGTATGGAGTTTCTTGTCCGTTCTTCTCCATAACAAGCTACTTTTCCGAATGGACGGTAGAATCAATTGTTATTGCTTGTAAATTTTAACTGTGACGTTCAAGTGCCGCTTAGTGGCCTAATTGAAGTAAATATATTTGACTTTGACATCCAAACACTATCGATCATAATCTGTCATAAAGTGTCGGTTGAAAATGGTTTGAGTTCTAGAGCATTGTCTGTTGACAATGAAAACATGAAGGTATTTTACGCTAAATAATCATTACAGGTATAAATTGTAGTGGGCCGACAGCTTTGTTTGTCTAAAATTCACAGTGGTCTTCTGTATTTGTGGTTCTCGGTTTGATTTAAGTCAGGCATTTTAAAGGGTTTTCTGATAGATTTTTTTTGGTAGTAGCCCGGAGTCTATATCATACTATAAAAGGCGAAAGTTTGTGAGTGTGTGTTTGTATGTTTGTTACTTCTTCACGCTCAAACGGCTGGACGGATCTGGATGAAATTTGGCACAGAGATAGTTTATAGTCAGGAATAGCATAGGATATTTTTTATAGGGAACATAATTTTCGAGTTTCACGCGGACGAAGCCGCTGGCAGAAGCTAGTTTGTATATAATTACCTCCTGCTAAGAGTGACGAGTGACTGCCGATGCTTGCTAGGACGTGACTTGCCGGTGCGCACGTTGATGGCCGCGAAGTGGTTCTGTATAGCCATGCCGATTTCCGGGCACATGTCTTCTGGGATCTGAGAAGAGAAGGTAATTTAAATAAGTATTAAAAGATTTTGTAAATAAATTCAACAATGTGGAACCAAAAATTCTGTCGTCTTCCTAAGCGATCATCGCGCGAATATGCGATGGGCGCGTACATTTGCGTGGCAAAATCGACAGCGCCCTCCATCCACCAATTTTGCGATAAAAAAATGAGGGGCGGCCAGACTGCAATAACAGCCCTTTTCATTTCATCAGAAAACCTAACTTATTCGTGGTTTGGTGCTCAAATTATCAAGCTCGCTTGGCTGTCGAATGTTATTGGTTCTTGTTGTAAAACTACCGTTAAATAATTATTAGATGAAATTTATGAGCTCACTTCGTTTTCGCTTTGCCCTAAGTTAAAAAACGGCGATTCGACGGTTACAAACCCCTTTTTTTCAATAGATACGATCCTGATACATTTACCTCCCTTATAAAGCGTTATTTTAAAGGACGCCAAGGGCGGCAATTATTGTCTATGCCCGGCGACTACTTTTCCGAATGCACTGTAGAATCAATTGTTATTACTTGTATATTTTAATTTTTAATTGTTTGACATTCAAAAGTGCAGCTTATTGGCCTAGTTGAAATAAATACATATAACTTTGACTTTGATCGATTTATCGCCTCCGAAACCCTCTGCATACAAAATTTCATGAAAATCTTTGGAGTCGTTACCCAGATTCAGATTATATATATAGATAATATATATACAAGAATTGCTCGTTAAAAGGATGTAACATTATTGCACAAATTTAATTAGAATTTTGAATTTGACCCTGTACTATATCCCCTGTACCTTCGGCGTCATCTACTATTACTTACAATAATTTTGCAGTGTGGCAACATCGTGAAGCCGTCGTTGCCTTTCTGTAGGTACTGCTTGATAGCCAGGCGGTACGTTTGTTCTTTGTGGAGGTACTCGTCGCCTATCTTCACCACTTGTTCGGCGACTCTTTGCCCGGCCGGCTTCGAGGGGTCGAAGGCGAATGAGACTCCGGCGACCTGTGGAAACAGAGTGAGAGACATTTCACTATAGACAATAATAGAGGCAGGGTTGAATCATCATCATCATATCAGCCGAAAGACGTCCACTGCTGGACTTAGGCCTCACCGAAGCGTCGCCACATTGACCGGTCCCGTGCGTCTCGTAACCAGCGGATCCCCGCAACCTTCACCAGGTCATCGGTCCACTTGGTGGGAGGCCTTCCAACGCAACGTCTTCCAGTTCGCGGTCGTCACTCCAGAACCTTTCTGCCCCATCGGCCATCCGTTCTGAGAGCAATGTGCCCTGCCCACTGCCACTTAAGTTTGGCAATTCTTCGGTCTATGTCGGTAACCCTGGTTCTCTTGCGGATCTCTACATTTCTGATTCGATCACACAAGGACACTCCATGGACCATGGACATCATGGACCTCTCCATTGTCCTTTGGGTGACTGAATATTGTCGTTATAAATCCCTTCGAGCGTCCTATGGACCAACATTGGCCCATGACGCGTCTTTTGCACGCCGTTAGTGTGAAAACTATTGTTTTTCTATTGTGTCGGCTAATTAGACGTGCGATTGGTACAATAATATTAGACACGTATTTTTCTTTTGCCACGACAAAATTACGACGAGACAGTGCGTTGAGTATCGTGTGACGTCACGGTGTGCTACACTTTATACTGACAAAGTGACGTCACAACCCAAGTAACACAGGAAGCATTTTAACAAACGAATAGTAAACTTATGTAGAACTTAAGGTCCGTATAAACTCTTATATAAGCTCACCGAGCATCTCGATGCTTTATACTGGCATTTTTAAACCATTATGATGCTTTACACTGTATAACGTTTGGATAATGGCATATGAAAATGCTTTTGTAAAGCCTTTAGTTTTAGTGCAGCAAACCACAACGCAGCTGTACAGCTTTCAGCTGCTTTTAGTGCATTTGGATTTACAATAGCATTTTTAAGTAATAAATAAATGTTTAATGCTGTTTAACAGCATATACATGAACCATTATAATGCCACGTAAATCCGCTATACAGCTTTGAGCTATTTTTGGTGCCCTTTGTTGTATAATAGCACTTTTAAGTGGTTAGTAAAATCCTAGACCTGCTGAACAGCATAAACGTGAATCAATTTAAAGCTTGCATTTTTAAAGATTAACTGAGTTCTGTTGTATAGCTAACAGCTCTTTAATCAAATACAAGTGAGTTATTGTAATGCGTAAAGCTGTATATAGGTTCATTTTACTATATCCGTAAAACCATTTGAGGCCATTTTGAGGAAAAGCACAATATTCGCTATAAACATGTTTTTTTTTTGTTGACGGCAGCATAATTATTTTAATAAGCCACGCGCAGGCATATGAAGATCATGCGTTCAGAAAGCTATTTTGTCAACAGACTCTTGGCAAACGGATACAAGTTGTACAAAAATTCTGAAATTGTTTTTTTTGTTTTGCTCAAGGATCCCCAAAATTGCATTCAAGTAATAGCACTATTTAAGTCTACATCAATTCTACTGGTATACTGGTGAACCCATATAGAACTACTTTATAGACAATAGCACTACAGTGGTTCATCAAAACTCTTCTATCTGCCCTCTGGCTTAATAATTGTTAACGTGTGAGTATTTATACTGCTGGCGGCATTAATTAGCCTTTTTAAAGGCTCACAGGGCTGCTACAGACCGACACCATTTTGTAAATATTTTATAACCAAAAAGAATTATCATTCGGACCTATTTATAAAAGCATTAGGCCTATATAGTAATAATATAACTTAATTTAATACTGTCCAACCAATACTATTATGTTAATTATGCAAAATTCGTTCTAAACTAAAAATACACAATTTTTTTGGTTAGTTTACGCATATATTTATATAACATTTTTTATCAAAACCACTTAATATCGAGGGCCCGTGAAAATTTTCAATGAAACTTATATAGACATTTACAGTAAACTACATTGCGCAGTAATATTTGAAGGCATGAAATAACAAAAGAGTCAAAAACTTAAACAGTATTATATATTTTGTTTTGATGCAAACAAATATGGAGTCACTCCCTCAGTTTTGACCCTCTTCGTCCATACTATATTGCGAGACAAAGTAATTAAATTACAACAATAATTGTATTATAACATTTGTACCGTGGTATTATGTTTTTGCAATGATGTAAGGTTTAATTAAGTTCTAACTGTGAAAACTTAAATAGCTCCAATAATTCTTTTACTACATTCTAATGCTAGTGTAATGCTTTTGTAATGCAATTAACATCTTCATTATCAATAATATTGCTAGTATAATGCTTCTGTAATGCGATTGGCAACATCATTGACTATAACATAGCTTCTTTAATGCGATAGGCAACTTCATTGACTATAATATAGCTTCTTTAATGCGATAGGCAACTTCATTGACCACAATAATGCTAATATAATGCGCCTGTAATGCAATTAAACAACTCTTGTGAATCTATTTAGGATCTAAAGCCGTATAATTTGTGCCCAAATAAGCGTTACAGTAGCCGTATAATCGTTTGTAATGCTACTAAAGAACTAACTCAAAATGCGAAAACGATACAGAAATGCTGTAAGTCGGCCGTTATACTGCTTTGATGTGTTACTTGTGAAGCCCCCACTCCTGAAATTTGATGCGCTTTATCTTTGTCAATTTTTATTTGTTTGATAAAGCAAAAAAATACGTATCCAATATTACTTGATAATCTCACTGACGGACTATATAGAATTATCATTTTTCTAACCAGGAAACGTCGCTATTATAGCTATAGAATCTTTAAACAAACCGACAGACAGAAAAGTCGCGCCTTTGATTAGTTCCTTCATTATCTGACAGTAAGTTTCTCATAGTATAAACCAACTTCCAAAATAAAACATTTTTTCGAAAGCCGATGTCTTTAGTACCTATTTTTTTGTCGTTTTTGACACCGACTTCCGAAAAGAAAGTAATTTTTCGCTTTTTAGTGTTTTTATTTGGAAGTCTGTTTTATTTTTTTGTTAAAAAGATTTTTATTTCTTTTTACTTTTGGTACCTTATATTACCATGAAAATACGCATTATTAAGGATAACCTAAAAAATACTCGTCGGATCTTAATCAAATTTAAATGGGACCACATGAGACGGTATCAGGCAGCGTCTGACGGCTATAGTCCAAGCTCGAGTACTGCAGTTCTTTGGACACGTGTCCCGACGAGGCAACGACTCTATCGAGCGGCTTGTAGTTCAGGGTACAGTGGGAGGAACGCTCGCGCGCGGCAGGTCGCCCATGCGATGGAGCGACCAGATTAAGGGCGCCTTTAAGTTAGCCGCAAAGAGCGGCGCGGTGGCAGCGCGGCTTCAGCGCTGGCGCCGCGCTGCAACTGCTAGGTTAGAGCATCATAGTGTTGTATATTTAGTTACTATTAAAACGAAAAAAGTTTTTGGAAAAAGAAAAAAAAAAGAAACATATGAAAACGTTAACTAACTGAATTTCATAAAGTAAAAAAAGTTAATTAAAAAATCAAAAAAAAAAACGACTGCTTAAAAAGCAACACACAGCATGATTTTCTTCTTGTTTAGGTCTTTTTAGTTTGCTTTATAAGCAGTCGGGTTTTTTGATTTTTTTATTAACTTTTTTTATTTACAGCTTTTTAGTTATTTTTTTTTAGAATTAGGTACATTTAAACATATAAGTGTTATATATTTTTGAAATCGCCTCTTGAAATCCTTTATTTTGATACCCCACACGATGGGTTTGGAAGAAAAAATAAGTTTTTTCCCCACAAAATGGCGCCCAAAATCCGCCATTTTTTTTTCCAATTTTAATGTAGCCAGTGACACTCGCAGGATTAAGACGAATCGATTGACGTAAGAATCATCAAAATCGGCCAACGCATTTGGTCTCTAGAACGCCACATAGGATCAAACATACTGTTGGGGCGTAACTCCCAACAGTGAAAATGTTATGTTGATGTTGTATGTAGAAATGTTATGTAGAAATGTTATGTTGAACTGTTATGATGAATGAGTAAACAACCGATTGGTATAAAGGTTTTATTGCTACTAAAAATAACATGTTATAATGTAATAATGTACAATTAATGTTGAGTTAAACAAACTGCAACGTTTCACTGTAAGTAGGACGTATTAGTTAGGGTCAATGTACAGCGTAGCTCGTACATATTGCCCACTCACAAAGTTAACTTAAATGTACATCGAAATTGTTCAAAATCAAGATAGATTATAAAATGTAAAAATGTAAATACAAACAATTTCATAGTTTATTACGGTAACTCACAACGCGCAATAGGCGACGTTGCTTTATTGAGTGTACGTGCACTCGATAAGTGCGCTGCGTTGATGTTTTCTGTGACGTCAAATAAGGCGTTGTCCACGATGCTCGCTGTCGACCTTCTTCGGGGCATCGGATTGGGAATAGATGGAGCTTCTGGTTTCTTTTGACTTGCCCAATGTTTGCGTAGGCGGTTGTAAGCGTATATTACACCCGCAAATGTTGCGGCGGCAGCCAATAGGTAGATGACAACGTATTGGTGGACATCATGGTGTGTTGCATGATCTGACATGATGTCTTCTGATGTTGCGGCTTTCATTTGTTCTACTTGTTTGCCAAGCTCTTGCAGTAATACTCTCTGCTCTGTTGCCGTCTCATTCTCGTGAAGATGATTCAGAACCGCTACAGGTAAGTTTATGATATTGTTGATTGAAGGAATTTCTGCTGGACCTGCGTCGACTTGGGCTTGAATTTTGTTCATTTGTTGCCTTTGGGGATAAACAGCAAAAGTTTCACTACTAATTATGCAATCGTCATTGAGTGTTATGACTCCGGCCTTGTGTAGCAGCTGCGTTGAAACTTGATGCCCACAAATAATACGTATTTTGCATTGTTGACAGCAAAAATAGAGGTAATTATTTGCATTGTTTAATTCCAACCACTTGTCTCGGCAGGTTTCATGTTTTGTTTCGCAGTGAAGAGATTCCTTGTCCTTCATGCAAAGGCTCTCGTCCGACTTCATGCGGTATACAGGTTTCTGTAGTGGACACAATTGGGTTGTCGCGTCATGTTGTATGCATTGATGTATTTCGGATTCCGTCATTGGTATGTAGGAGTCCTTTTGAATGTTTATTGCTAACATTTCAGCAATAGGTATTAGGGTGACCATGTCCACGTCATTGTTTTTCGGTACTGGTATTGTTCGGTAGATCTCGAAGTTATCTCTGCTGATTAGGGGTACCTTTACCTCGATTATAAGGTATCGTTCGGTCATTTTCGCCTTTACTTGTAAGAGATGATACAGGTGAAATAACTCTGTTTGAATGTTGGTGATGGGTAGGACCAAATCCTTGGATAATTGACCCGAGATTATATGACGCATGTTGTTGTTGTTTTATGTTGACGCATGGAACGATTTCGTAATTTTCTTGTTGCTAGTTGCTTGATTACTGCTGTATTGTTTTTTAGAGTACAAAGTATTTTGATGTTGACTCGATGAGGTATTTGGTTTTTGATTGTTTTCTTGTTTGCGGCGCGATGCTTCCAATGATGTAAACTTCCCTTCTAGGAAATCTAGCAGATCTTTCAGTATTGGCAGCTTTCGGCAGTTCTTCAGCGAGTCGTTGTACTCTGAGTGTGTGTCAGCGTCTAATTTTTGCGATAATATATGTACCATTATCGGATCCCAGGTGTCGATATTCACTCCTAAATTCTTTATCGCATGTAGGCATTCTATGCTGACGTCATGGATTTTCTTTATTTGGGCCACTGTTTGGTATGTTTGGGCATGTTTGGTAAATTGAACAGCATGTTGATGTGCGATGTGAATATAAGTTTTTCATTATTATATCGGTGATTGAGGATATCCCAACACACCAGGTAGTTATCCGAACTTATCTGTAGATGTTGAATCAAGCGTTCCGCTTCTCCTTGCACCTTACTCTTCAGAAACTGCATCTTCTGAGCAGATGAGAGGGAATTGTTGTTGTGTATTGCTTCCGTAAAAAGGTCTTTAAATGGGATCCACTGGTTGTAGTTACCATTGAAGACTGGTATCTCTAATTTCGGTGTTGTTTTCTCCCGATGAGTGCCGGACCACATTTTGGTATTCAAAGCCTTTTTTAGTTCCTGGAACTGGTTTTCATACCTGGTGTAGCGTTCTTCATACACTGCATTCTTCTCTCCGTTGGTTTCATACTCTATCTCCCAGTGAAGGTTGTCAATAGCTGACCAGCGTGTTTGCAGTGTTTGCAGAGCGTCTTGAAACTCCCATTTTTCAGACAGGAACTCCACGTGTATGTTCGCGACTGCTCTCATGAAGGCTTTGAAGTTAGCGGTCTGTTTGCGCATCATATCGTCCAGCTTGCTATTGGATCCCGTGTCCTTTTTCGCGGTGTTTTGTTGATCTTGCCGAGGAGGAGGAGGAGATGGTTCTCTGTTTTGGTTGTCTTGATTGCCAGCTTGTTCTGCCTCACTCTCCTGGGCTTCTTGTTCCTGTTTTGTTTGTTCCGAAGTACCTTCCCCTGTTTGTTGGTTGGCACTTCCCAATGTTTTTGGTTGTACCGACTGCTCCCTCGGAGAACGAGTGAGAGTCGTAAGTTGTTGGTGTTGTTGCAGAATAAGCTCCTTTACTTCATTGTAGCACTGCAGAGTTATGTTATAGCAGTCATTACTAAAGTACGGATGACTTACACTTTGTTCCGTGGGCAGGCGGTCGTGATTGAACTGAAATTCTGACCACAAGTTTTCCAGCATTGCCTTACGGCGTTTGAAGTAGTCAGCGTTCTTTCTGTCCCAACCATCCTTCTTGATATTTATACCGATCTTCTTTATGCCGTCGTAGAGTTCGTTCTGTTTCTGGTAGAAATCAGCTGCCGACATGATGTTCTGTTGTTTTTCTTGTTGACTTCAAATGAACTCTTCTGTTTCGAGCGTTGACTGTTGCTCCACACTCTTGGTTCTTCGTATTGTGCAACCTTTTCCTCTACGGTATGCGCCTTCTCAATTGGTTACTGGGGCGACTCGCTTCTGAGAGACCAGTCCAACCGATTCGCGACCGTAAAAGATGTAAATTACACAACACTAAATTGCTCGAAGGACCATATGTTGGGGCGTAACTCCCAACAGTGAAAATGTTATGTTGATGTTGTATGTAGAAATGTTATGTAGAAATGTTATGTTGAACTGTTATGATGAATGAGTAAACAACCGATTGGTATAAAGGTTTTATTGCTACTAAAAATAACATGTTATAATGTAATAATGTACAATTAATGTTGAGTTAAACAAACTGCAACGTTTCACTGTAAGTAGGACGTATTAGTTAGGGTCAATGTACAGCGTAGCTCGTACACATACATTTTAAAAATTTATATTTACATTGTAAATACAAACTTGAAAAAAATACGATTTTTTAGAAATCGTTCTTTTAGACCTCGATTTTTTTATGAATCGATTCATTAAGTTACGATTCGAATCGATTTATAAATCGATCCATTTTGGAAAGAATCGCCTTCCCTAGAACAGATGCGCGGCCGCAGCGCGGGTGTAGCGCTGCAGTCGCGCGTTTTTACTTATATGGTTTAACAAAGAAGCGCGGCGGCAGCGCTGCCACCGCGCGGCACTTTGCGGCTAATTTGAAGGCGTCCTAAGTCTGCAGTGGGTGGCCCATTGCATGAGTGCACACGAATAACAGCCGATAGAGACAGATGGTGTCGCATTGTTAAGCAAATTATGGCAACCCGAAGTCTCACTGCAACATGATGACCACGACCGCTCTGTCAAGAGTGTACTGACGAAGAAGAAGAAGACATGAGAAACACCAGCTTTCAATTAAAAAAAAAAACATCAAAATCGGTTCGCGTAACAAATATACAGTCGAATTGTGAACCTCCTGCTTTTTGAAGTCGGTTGAAAATAAGAATAATTCCTTAATTCCATACTGTTGAACGAAATTTGATATCTTCCGGGACGCATGAGTCAAAGATTACGCAATTTAACAGCATAAAGAGATAAATATTTATGGCGACTAACTATGCTGGCGAATGGTGGGTTGGGTATTTTAGTAAAATGGTTTGTGATAATGCCAGAGAAAATGGAAGTAATGTGTTTCAGCCTATGTATGTATGTTTGTTCCTATGTTCCGTGTGATCAAACGCATTGGCCAATTTTGATGATTATTACGTCAATCGATTCGTTTTAACCTTGCAAGTGTCACTGCCTACATTAAAATTGGAAAATAGAAAAATGGCGGATTATGGGCGCCATATTTTGGGGGCCCAGTATATTTATTTTCTTCCAAACCCATCGTTTGGGGTATCAAAATAAAGAATTTTAAGAGGTGGTTTTTTCGAAACATATAACACTTATATGTTTAATTGTAAATATTCGCGAGCTGGCTGACCAAAACCAGATGTATCCTCTGACTGCTCAGCATGATTTTCTCGTCTTTTTAGTTCGCTTCTTAAGCAGTCGGGTTTTTTGATATTTTGAATTTTTTTTTCAATCTTGGCATATCGGAGATGATGTTTCTCGACCAATTTGTGTATTATTCACAACATACCTGAGGAAACCGTCCTTCCAGACTGGGATACTTGCAGACCGCATTCTCTAATACTTGTAAGATGACCTCCCCGGTAGCTTCTACCACCACCAGTGGGTCACGCATCGGGATGATGGTGGACAGGTCGCGGAGAGTGAAGTCGCCGGCTGCGTGGACCTAGAAAACAATAATATTGTTAGTAATTAATTGTTGTGACGCTCTTAAATGTCTCTCTGATGTTGGCGCGTGTTTTGGATCATTCGGTCCCCTTCATGATGGTTGAGCTGGGTGGTGCCAATTCAAGCGTCATGTTCGTGAACGGGGGCCATCAGTTGGGATTGGTCATAACTTAATTGCCTCGGATGTTAATGCTTTTCTAGTATTATATAACTGCACAGTAAGTGTGTGAGTACTTTTAATACTTTATGCCTGTACGTAGTGTAGTATGTAGTGCTATTCTGGGTGCATCGTCCTCACATATCTGAATTTATTAATGTATGTACTTATGTAATTATTGTAAATCAAAAGACTAAGTATGGAGTTTCTTGTCCGTTCTTCTCCATAACAAGTTCCGAATGGACGATAGAATAAATTTTTATTACTTGTAAATTTTAATTGTTACGTTCAAAAGTGCCGCTTTAAGGCTTAGTTGAAATAAATATATTTGACTTTGTTAATTTTTCTTTATATGTTGCAGAGAAGCCTACAGATACTGATTACTCGATACTACGGAGCGTAACTAGATGAATAAACAATGGTGTAAGCTTATATGCAAAAACCGCGCTGTGGGGTTTTCAACCTTCTGCCATTAGTCGAGCGCTAATAATCCAACAGCAAGTTTTTTAAGTATTCATTGATTTATCGCCTATATGTTTAATGTAGATTTCATAAAAACTTTTTTATAAAATCTATCTATCTATCAAAAATAACTTCAATTTCGGATGTTGGTGTTCCTGTTTTCGTTTCTCCGTTTTGTTACACCAACTTCCGAAATTGAAGTTATTTTTCACCTTGTAGTGTTTTTATTTGGAAATAAAAATGTTTTGTTTTTCAGTTTTTAGTTGTGGTACATAAGGGACCAGTTTTAAGGCTAAGTAGTACTAAGTACCTATAATGCCCAAAGTGATGCCAGAATAGATTACCCCAATAACATGAAACTTTAACAAAACCGGTGGAATGAGAGAATACCAGGGTGAACTGTTCACACCTACGTACCCGTTTAGAGCGTACCAGTGTGATGTTATGTAATGATATGGTGTAAACAATAAACATACTTGCGATTGCAGCAATCCCGAGAGATTTGCCGTCATTTAATGAAGAGTTCTGATGTATCAGAAGTTCTTTATCAGATCTTAATTAAATTTTATGGGACTACATGACAAGCACCAGCTAAAAAGAATCATCAAAAACGATTCCCTAGTAAAAAGTTCTGAGGTAACAAATATAAAAAAAAACAAAACAGTCGAATTGACTACATCCTCCTTTTTGGGAAATCGGTTAAAAGCCGGGTACTCTAATGGGTCGGTGGTATAGTATAATTAATGCGAGGCCATGGATTCTCAACATGCAGAAATCCTAACATCAGTAAGGTCACTCCGTGAAGCCTCCAGGAAGCTTCTGTGGTTTCGGGCGGAGCTAGGCTGGCAATTTTAGCCAGAACCCCCAAGCGCAACAGACCGAATCTAATATCTTTAGGCTGAGTTTCTCATCTTTAAATTATCGCAGAATTAATGTAACAAATTGTCAAGCACGCGTTATCTGCTGTGATTAGCTGTTGCAAATTCATTCAACCAATCACAGCAAATAACGCGTGCTTGACAATTTGTCACATTAATTTAGAGCTGAGAAACTCGAGGTTAAACGACTCTCTGAATATAATCTTAATCTCGGCAACGGCTCTAGCGATTTTCATGAAATTTAGTATGCAGGGCCTTTCGGGGGCGATAAATCGATCAAGCTAAGTTTCACTTTTAGAAAAAATCGTTTTCTCTATTTACACCCGAGCAGAGCTCGGTCGCCCGGGTAAGTATTAGGAGTCTATGCGGATAATGGAGTTCACATTGTGCTAATTGCTACTGATTGGGGTTTTGGTTCACGCCATAGCGTATTTTACAACCCTAAGATTTATTTAGTCACCCAATTGTGGTACTTAGACATTCTGGATTGTTTATCTCACAAGCTATGTATCCCACTCGAAGTATTACCCTCACCTGATCGCTCCTGAAGGTGCCAGAGTTAAGCAGCACGAGGTCGGCGCCGGTGGCCGCCAGCAGCACGTCGCACACCCAGTTAACCTCACAAGCTATGTATCCCACTCGAAGTATTACCCTCACCTGATCGCTCCTGAAGGTGCCAGAGTTAAGCAGCACGAGGTCGGCGCCGGTGGCCGCCAGCAGCACGTCGCACACCCAGTTAACCTCACAAGCTATGTATCCCACTCGAAGTATTACCCTCACCTGATCGCTCCTGAAGGTGCCAGAGTTAAGCAGCACGAGGTCGGCGCCGGTGGCCGCCAGCAGCACGTCGCACACCCAGTTAACCTCACAAGCTATGTATCCCACTCGAAGTATTACCCTCACCTGATCGCTCCTGAAGGTGCCAGAGTTAAGCAGCACGAGGTCGGCGCCGGTGGCCGCCAGCAGCACGTCGCACACCCAGTTAACCTCACAAGCTATGTATCCCACTCGAAGTATTACCCTCACCTGATCGCTCCTGAAGGTGCCAGAGTTAAGCAGCACGAGGTCGGCGCCGGTGGCCGCCAGCAGCACGTCGCACACCCAGTTAACCTCACAAGCTATGTATCCCACTCGAAGTATTACCCTCACCTGATCGCTCCTGAAGGTGCCAGAGTTAAGCAGCACGAGGTCGGCGCCGGTGGCCGCCAGCAGCACGTCGCACACCCAGTTCCCCAGGTTGCACTCCTGGCGCCGGATGCACGAGAACCGACCTTCTAGAGGCACGCAGAACTTGCCTAGGATCTCGTCCATTTTACCTTCGATCATTGCTGAAAAATAAACAAACAGTTATCAATACCAGTCATTAAAAGGACTCTTGGAAAAGAAGAAGTCACCATTGATCACTTGCTTCTTCAAGGTGAAATTGTCGCAGAATATTGTCTAGAGGTGGACTCGAAAAAGCCGACTATCTGGAGAGGACAAGACCACAGTTGGTCTATCTCTAGTATTTTGTTATTGTCGCAATAAATGAAAAATAATTTTAAAAGTTGCTTTAATGCGCTAGAAAAACGTGTGTTTGCGCACAAACCTTTGCGCTGTACTATCGCCCGCGTGGATAGCTAGTCATCGCTGAGCTTGTTCGCCATGACTGAAATTAGCCCCCTCTCTGTGAGAGGAAATGGGCCGTAATCCACCACGCGGGCCCAATGCGGGTTGGTAGATGTCACATGTATTCGATTTTTTGTTTTTAGGACATGGCGGTATCCTCACAATGTTTTCCTTCAACGTTTTGAGAGCAATGGTGATGAAATTTAAACAAAGTAAAGCGCCTGTGTGGGTTTGAACCCACGACCTACAACTTATAAGTCGCGGCCGATACCGCTAAGCCACCACTGCTCACACAGAAAGGAGGTCTGTTTCCCAGCTGTGGGAACATTAAAAAGGCTGATGATGATGACTGAAATTGAACCCGACCCATGACTATTATTATTACTGAAGACCCAATTCTTATAAATTTTATATCTGGAACATTCGGTTGGAAAATATGTCACTGTGATTCTTATATAAAAACGGATGCCCTCTATCTGGCCGAATCTTGATAATCCGAAATTTATTTGGCATAATCTTCTTAAACGAATTTTTTAAGGCATAAAAATTATTTATTGTAGTTATCATTTGGCCGAATGTTTATATGTCCGAATTTACTCTGACATACTTTTAAGATGGCCGAATTTTATTTTAGATAACTTGGCCAGGTTAAAATGCCGCAAAATTTAAAATAAACACGGACAAAACCAAGGTCATGGTGAATGCCCATGTAAAATCCACTCGTATCAAGATCGGAGACTCTCTACTCGAAGTTGTTTATGGTTATGTCTACCTGGGACAAACGGTTCAGTTGGGTAGGTCTAACTACGAGAAAGACGTCAACCGTCGAATCCGACTCGGTTGGGCGGCGTTCGGGCAGTTGCGACACAAGTCTATGACCAGTGTGTGTTGCCAGTGATCACCTATGGGACCGAGACGTGGGCGCTCACAATGGGTCTTATCAGAAAGCTTAAAGTCACCTAATGGAGAGGGCTATGCTCGGAGTTCCCTTGCATGGTCGCATCAGAAATGAGGATATTCGCAGGAGAATCAAAGTTACCGACATAGCCCAGAAGAGTAGCGAAACTTAAGTGGCAGTAGGCAGGGCACATTGCTCGCAGAACGGATGGCCGATGGGGCAGAATAGTTCTGGAATGGCGACCGCGAACCGAAAGACGATATGTTGGAAGGCCTCCCACCGGTGGACCGATGACCTGGTTAATGTTGCGGGAAGGCGCTGGATTCGAGACGCTCGGGATCGGTCAATGTGGCGACGCCTGGGGGAGGCCTATGCCAGCAGTGGACGTCTTTAGGCTGAAATGATGATGATGACGGATCCCTGAATCGAAAAATTGGTTTGCACAAAACCGTAATATTTTCGAATGTCCTATCCAACGATACCCCACACAATGGATTAAACGAGAAAAAAAAACATTCCCACTTTACGTGTACAGGAGAATAAAAAATAAAAAAACATTATTTTATTTTACCACTTTGCCAGCGTGATTATATGTCCCTGCCAAAATTTTAGCTTTCTATACTTCATAAAAGATAGCTTGATCTCTGCGACATATGTCAAACTGACGTATAAGTAATTGTTAGCTTGTCAAACGCTATTGTTACTGTATTGATACTGACAGCTGTCGCAGAGATCAAGCTATCTTTTGTAAGTATAGTGCTAAGAGTCTCTGAGCTAAGCTGCATGGCGAAACTATAAGGGTTCCTTGTTGATTAAGGCACCCTAAAAAAGATATGATGTGTGATGTGGTTACAGGACATGTATACTTACAGGAATATTTATCAGTTTTCTCCTTCAGCACGAGATCCTCAGCGAAGGCACTGGTGACGCCGACCTCGTCGATGTCCACCGTGATGCCTTCCTGAGTGAAGTTGATACTGATCTTACTGAACTGCCGGAAGTCGGTGCCGGACTTTACCACGTATTTGTTGTTTATCTGAAATTAAACAAACCATATTATAATTATTCGTAAGCTTTTTGTTGTGAATTATTTTATCTATTGACTTAATATGTTGACGACATAGAGCATTGGCTGATTGTTTCTAGTAATGCCCATTCAAGAGCTTTATCTTCTATCGTAAGTAAATTTACAACAAGCTCGAGGCAGAAGGAATATATTTGTAATAGTGGTTCGACGCAGAATGTGCACTTGACGCAAAATAGCACTTCTCAAAATGAACACTTCTCTTCTTGTGTGAATTTTATCACAATCAATCTGCTTAGCCTTTTCCCAACTATATTGGGGTCGGCTTCCAGTCTTACCGGATTCTGCTGAGTACCAGTGTTTTACATGGAGCGATTGCCTATCTGACCTCCACAACCCAGTAACTGGGTAACACGGTACCCCTTGGCAAGACTGGTGTCAGATCTCAAACTTCTGACTACCCGTAACGACTGTCAAAGATCTTCAAACGACAGCCGGGACCAACGGCTTAACGTGCTTTCCGAGGCACGGAGGAAACTCGGTATGTTGAAATGGTCACCCATCCACGGACCAACCTCGTCAAGCGTTGCTTAACCTTGATGATCGACCAGTGAGGCTGTTATTATTAAGCCACGAGCAATTTTATCACAATCGGTCAAAATAAAAACCGTTTGCTTACAATATTTTTTATATTTTTTGCACGATTTTTAGCACGATAACAGTAGTTTCTTTGTAAAAAGTAATCACGTTCAGGAAATGTTTGATTATGTATTTTCAGTACACGTCAGCTATACACATAACATATTTACTCCAACCATTCATTGTAACATGCTGTGCACTGCATCTATCTTTATTTTTTATAAACATATTATTTTAAGCTTATTTTAACTAATCACATTGATCACGCTTATAAAGTGACCCATTGTGATAAAATTCACATTCATTTTGCGAAGTGTACATTTTGCGTTAAGTGCACATTTTGCGAAGTGCACATTTTGCGTCAAGTGCACATTTTGCGAAGTGCACATTTTGCGTCCAGTGCACATTTTGCGAAGTGCACATTTTGAGTCCAGTGCACATTTTGCGAAGTGCACATTTTGCGTCCAGTGCACATTTTGCGAAGTGCACATTTTGCGTCCAATGCACATTTTGCGAAGTGCACATTCTGCGTCAAAACCGTTTGTAATTCTGTGAGTCGTAAAGCGCGGGTACATAATTTTCAGACAATTATTTAGCTTGCAGTAACGTCCAACCATCGCTTTTAACGACACATTATTATCAAAATAAGTGTTAGTCGAAATAATTTTGAATCTTGATGAATCCTACTTTCTACTAATTGGGATTAGTATTATAAAGGCGAAAGTTTGTGAGAGTGTGTGTGTTTGTATGTTTGTTACTTCTATACGCTCAAACGGCTGGACGGATCTGTATGAAATTTGGCACAAAGATAGATTATAGTCTGGAATAGCACATAGCTTTTTATCCCGGTAATATGATCCCTTGGGATAATTTTCGAAATTCACGCGGACGAAGCCGCTGGCATAAGCTAATAGTCTTTTTTTTCTTAAAAATACCACACTAGGAATTTATTCCTGTATCGTGGGTGCGTTTACAAACATTTAAACTCACATAGTATTCACAAGACACTCAGATCCGGCACAACTATCAGTAGGCCATACAAATATTTGTTCCATGCGGGCATCGAACCCGTGACACAAAGCGCAGCAGCCGATACTCAACCACTGCGCCAATCGTGTCATCAAACTTAAATTTACCTTAAAATTTAGTAAAACAGATATTAAGGGTACTTACATGTAATACTTCATAAACATGGTCGTGTCCTCCCAATATGAGATCAATATCGTTGCAACCTTCAGCAAGTTTCACGTCGTTTGGTGTTCGCATATGCGTTAAAGCTATCACGTATTCACAACCCTGGAAAACATGACATAGTAGTAAGAAAATATAAAGAACACGTAAATTTTCAAATTTAAATAATCCACGACACATTTTTATTGCATCATCATCTGCCTAGCCTTTTCCCAGTTATATTGGGGTCGGCTTCCAGTCTAACCGGAGTCAGCTGAGCACCAGTGTTTTACATGGAGCGACTGCCTATCTGACCTCCAAAACCCAGTAACTGGGTAACATGATACCTCTCTTGCGTAAAATTAAGATTTAAATTGCAATTTTTTTCTGCTAGCGAAATGTTTGCTTTTGACTATGTGAAAAAAATCACATCAGTAGTATATATATCGCAGGGATATGATGAAAACAGGGAATTGATCAAATCTCTCTAAGAGCGAGCGTAGCGAGCTCGGGAGCTTAGGGCACCCCGACACGGACAGGTTAGGTTCGAAGGGGATGACGGGAGCTGAAGTGAGCGAGCAAAGCGAGCGAACTCAGCTCCCGTCATCTCCTTCGTGTTAGGTTACTTTAGACCCTGCATACAGAAATAGGAGCCCCGCGCAGCGGGGCTCCGTCGGCTCTGCCACACAAATACTAATTCAACGTACAAAATAAACCTTTAAATTACTACAGAAAAGTTATTTTTGTCATTTCACTGAACCAATTTTGCTTAGAGATTTGATCAATTCCCTGTTTTCATCATATCCCTGCGACATATATAACGAAATTAAAAAGAAAACTGTCACAGCTATTAGGCTTTACATGTTTACGACTAACAGTCGACCAACTTATAAAATGTACTTGGAACAGGAAAAATTTTGTACCCCCGTTTTTAGGCGTTGTGAGCGGTTACGGTTTAACGGTTAGATATTGAGGAATCGATGGTGGTGAGCTCTTTTTTCCAGTTTAATAGGGAATCTATATAGACTACTAAAAATTTAACTTCGTTTACTAGTCCAATATTATCCCTTTCAAGCATGTCATCTATGCTATCGTTGTTACGTGTCGTTGTTTTAAACAACATAAAATGGGTTTTATTTGTGTTTATAATTAAGTATTATAACCAAACAGAAAGATTTTCTAAACACATATTTACTTTTTCTGTCAACTCATATAATTTTGACGACCTGATTATGGCGTTCGTATCATCTGCAAAACATTACAAGCCCTGCGTCGGGTTGGGTATTATTCATAAAATTAAGTAAATCATTAGTAAAAATTACATATAATATTGGTCCCAAGATTGAGCCTTGAGGCACACCGCGGCTTATTTTGGTCATTTTTTACTTATATATTACTTCACTCACACATTTTATGTCACAATTGTTTGCATTAATAGTGACATAAAAGTTTATTTCTACGTACATTCTACGGTTTTTTAATTAAGATGTCAAAAGTTTTAACGTTTTACCTCTAATGCCATAATGCTCTAGTTTAGCCAGAAGTAGCTCGTGATCTACTGTGTCAAACGCAGAACTTAAATCAATAAACAAGCCAGCCACTTTCATTTTGTCATTCAATCTACCAATAATGTCATTAACAAGATTATTTATCGCATCTGAAGTGCCTTACTCTGCCTTTATCTGCTCCCTTTTGGTATCCAAATTGTCTAAAGTTAATTATTTTATTTTTTAAGTGCGCAATTAACCTAGTATTCATTTTTCAAAATTTTTTGATAAAATTGGTAATAAGGATATTGGCCGGTAGTTTTTGGGATCCGTTCTTGTACCCTTTTTGTGTAGCGGAACCACCTTTGTCAATTTAAGTTGTTCTGGAAAAACCGACTCTGCAATACATTTATTTATGAATTCAGATAGGAGATACGCTAATATTTCTTATCCTTGATCACCGATATCGGCACTTCATCGTGTGCACAAGACTTTTTGTTTGCCATCTCACGTACAATTTTTGCTATTTCCTGTGGTGTCGTCACATTGAATGTCATCTCACTTTCTGCTCTCGGTGTTGAGTTTCTTAGAAAGGATATCGCTCTTTTATTATTCTGTTTTTAAAAGTGATAATTTTTATACACAAACATATCAACAAAAGTATCTGCTATTTCTTGTGGATCTGTAACCACCTTGTTGTCAATGTTTAGAACAAGTTTTCTTTTAACCTTGTTTTGCTTTCTCTTTGGATGTACATTTACAATCTTCCATGTCTCATTTGATATGTTTTTGGCTTTGTTGAGATGACATGATATGGCTAACTTTCGTGCGTGCTTTAAAACTTATGGTACTTACTTCTTGTTTCAACTGCGAGGCCAGTTTCGTGCCGGCTTGTACGAAGTCTATAAACGTCACCTCTTCTGGATTTATTGTTGCTAAGGTCTCCAGCCATTCCTGATAAAAAATAAACTATATTTAAGAACAGATTTTGTAAACTGGTTCCAATAAAGTAGTCGTGATAAAACTGGAACACATAATTCATTTGATGATAAGAAAAAATAAAGAATTTAAATTTAGAATGAGAAAATGATGATGAAAATTTTCGTCGCTTAAATTTTTATTACCCGACTGCAAGGAAAGGGTTATGTTTTTCGCGCGTACCTTTTATGTATGTAATATTCTTTATTACCTCATATATTTCAAACCACTGGACGGATTTATATATTTAAGACATCGTTAGATAGATCTTGACCGCCCAAGTGTTCTTTGATAAGTGTCGATTTTATGTCCATTGCACAGAGAGCGTGCGTGATCTTGTCACTACACTTTAGACCTAGCTGCCTATAAAATAGAGACTATATTCACCTGTTCCACCAGCCCAATGAAGCCGATTTTGTGTCCATTGCACATGAGAGCGTGCGTGATCTTGTCACTACACTTTAGACCTAGCTGCCTATAAAATAGAGACTATATTCACCTGTTCCACCAGCCCAATGAAGCTGATTTTGTGTCCATTGCACATGAGAGCGTGCGTGATCTTGTCACTACACTTTAGACCTAGCTGCCTATAAAATAGAGACTATATTCACCTGTTCCACCAGCCCAATGAAGCCGATTTTGTGTCCATTGCACATGAGAGCGTGCGTGATCTTGTCACTACAGTTTATACCTAGCTGTCTATCGAATAGAGACTATATTCACCTGTTCCACCAGCCCAATGAAGCCGATTTTGTGTCCATTGCACATGAGAGCGTGCGTGATCTTGTCACTACACTTTAGACCTAGCTGCCTATAAAATAGAGACTATATTCACCTGTTCCACCAGCCCAATGAAGCCGATTTTGTGTCCATTGCACATGAGGGCGTGCGTGATCTTGTCACTACACTTTAGACCTAGCTGCCTATAAAATAGAGACTATATTCACCTGTTCCACCAGCCCAATGAAGCCGATTTTGTGTCCATTGCACATGAGAGCGTGCGTGATCTTGTCACTACAGTTTATACCTAGCTGTCTATCGAATAGAGACTATATTCACCTGTTCCACCAGCCCAATGAAGCCGATTTTGTGTCCATTGCACATGAGAGCGTGCGTGATCTTGTCACTACACTTTATACCTAGCTGCCTATAAAATAGAGACTATATTCACCTGTTCCACCAGCCCAATGAAGCTGATTTTGTGTCCATTGCACATGAGAGCGTGCGTGATCTTGTCACTACACTTTAGACCTAGCTGCCTATAAAATAGAGACTATATTCACCTGTTCCACCAGCCCAATGAAGCCGATTTTGTGTCCATTGCACATGAGAGCGTGCGTGATCTTGTCACTACAGTTTATACCTAGCTGTCTATCGAATAGAGACTATATTCACCTGTTCCACCAGCCCAATGAAGCCGATTTTGTGTCCATTGCACATGAGAGCGTGCGTGATCTTGTCACTACACTTTAGACCTAGCTGCCTATAAAATAGAGACTATATTCACCTGTTCCACCAGCCCAATGAAGCCGATTTTGTGTCCATTGCACATGAGAGCGTGCGTGATCTTGTCACTACACTTTAGACCTAGCTGCCTATAAAATAGAGACTATATTCACCTGTTCCACCAGCCCAATGAAGCCGATCTTGTGTCCATTGCACATGAGAGCGTGCGTGATCTTGTTACTACACTTTAGACCTAGCTGTCTATCGAATAGAGACTATATTCACCTGTTCCACCAGCCCAATGAAGCCGATTTTGTGTCCATTGCACATGAGAGCGTGCGTGATCTTGTCACTACACTTTAGACCTAGCTGTCTATCGAATAGAGACTATATTCACCTGTTCCACCAGCCCAATGAAGCCGATCTTGTGTCCATTGCACATGAGACATTTTTGACTAGCAGTGTTTGTGATTCCGAACTTTTTCCCCCGGGATATACAGTATTGCGTCAGGACCGGGCCGGCGATGCAGGTTGGGGTGGAGTACTACTCGCGGTCCGGGACCAGTATAAAGTACAGCAGGTTTTGGATATTGAAGGCTACTCTAGAGATATCGAGGTGGTTATTGGTATCGTAACCCTAAAAAATACAAAAATTATCTGTTGTGTTGTTTACATACCCCCAAGTTCGAGTGATAGTAAATATGTTAATACCTTCATTGTGTTAGAGAATGTTGTCGCAAAATTTGATAAATTAGATATTTTAGTTTTAGGAGATTTTAATTTAAATTCGTGTAGTGAAAATGTACTTACGCACTATAAGTACTTGTTATCATTTTGTAAACTAAAACAGCACAATACTGTTACAAATAGGTTTGGCAAAATGTTAGACCTGGTGCTGAGCAATTTGGACGTTGAGTCGATTGACGTGAGTGGTGAGGTGGAACCAGTTGTCCCGGTAGATGCCTATCACCCGCCCTTATCAGTGAGTGTGCGGGGTGAGTGTGCGGTGCGGTCGCGGGGTCGCAAGGCGCGCGCGTCTCGTTATTCGGTTTGTGACGACGATAATATGCAAACGGAATGGAATTTCCGAAAAGTTGATTTTCAATCTTTATAAGCATCTTTATATTCACAAAAATGGGACGATATACTTTTAGTTACTGACGTTGACGAAGCTGTGACTATGTTTTATAATAGGTTGCACGAAATTTTTGATAATCTTGTGCCAAAAAAATCTAAAATTATTCGAAATCCGAAATACCAATACCCGACGTGGTTTACACCGGTCATTATTAAAACTTTAAAAGATAAATACTTTCATTTGAAAAAATTTAAGCAGTTCCACTTAGAGTTTAATAAAGAATTATTTAAGTACTATAGGCAGCGAGCTAAAGAGCTTATTGATCAGACATATACAGAGTACATCCGACGGACGGAGACGGGTATAAGGAGGGATCCTAGAACCTTTTGGAAATTTGTTAAGGGTCAGCAGGCTTCCAGGCAAACATGCACTGAGTTTGAATTTGGGGGACAAATTGTGACAGGGGTAGATGCAGCAAATGCATTTGCGCAATATTTTAGTTCCGTGTTTCTGCCGCATGATCCCGTTATATCTGCAGCGAATGCTGAGCAGGAGGCAGCAGAGCCGCTGTGCTCCGCGCGGATCGCCATCGATGGGATTGACTCAGCTGACCTATCACTAGCCATTCGCCGTCTAAAAGCCCATTCATCTGCGGGACCTGATGGAATTCCGCCGTTTATTATTAAGGACTGCTCTGAAATATTTAGAGAACCGCTGCTATTTGTTTTTAATTTAGCCCTAAAAACTGCTACTTATCCTGCCAAATGGAAAATTTCAAGGGTTACTCCTGTGCCCAAGGGTGGCGTCAAGTCAAAAGTAGATAATTACCGGCCTATTGCCGTCCTATCGGCCTTCGGCAAGGTCTTTGAATCTATATTGAACCAGCATATCACCAGGCAGGTCAAAACCCAACTGGCCGAGTGTCAGCATGGTTTTAGAACCGGCAAATCCACCATAACAAACCATATTAACTTTGTAGATTATGCTGTCACTGAAATGGAAAAAAATAAGCAGGTTGATGTGGCCTATTTTGATTTCAAAAAGGCATTTGACCGGGTCCAAAATGACGTCTTGTTGAGGAAGCTATCCGTGATAGGATTTACCCCCAAGCTGCTTCAACTCTTCTCGAGCTATTTTACTAACCATCTTCAATATGTCCAACTCTTGGGGCATAAATCTGGCACATATGAAACTAGTTCTGGTGTGAGTCAAGGCAGTACCCTCGGACCACCACAATTTATTATCATGGCCAATGACCTGCCGAAGGTCATTAGGACGGCACAGTGCCTTATGTTTGCTGATGATTTGAAGTTATTCTTGAGTATCAATAGCGTACAAGACTGTGAGGCGATGCAGAGGGATATCGATATGGTGGTAAAATGGAGCGAAGACAATCACTTAGAATTTAACATCTCTAAGTGCAAGACCATTACCTTTTCTCGATCGCGTGCGCCCATTCAGAATGACTACCACATATCGGGTGTCCCTCTGGAACGTGTCACAGAAATAAAAGACCTAGGACTGACTTTAGATGCTACTTTGACTTTTAATCGGCATATTAGCAATATCTGTGCCAAGGCATTCCAATCGCTTGGTTTTGTCATGAGGCAGGCCAGTGGGTTTGAGGACAGGAGTGCCATTATGGTACTGTACTATTCCTTTGTACGTAGTAAGCTTGAGTATAATTCGCTGGTATGGGATCCGCACGAGCAAAAATATAAGCTCATGATAGAACGGGTTCAACGCAAGTTTGCTCGTTACCTGTACAAAAAAATGTATGGGTACTATCCCTATTTGTATCCGTCTCTGTTTGTCGCGGGAATGGTGGGCATCAACACGCTGGAACTGCGACGTAAGTGTGCGTTGTTGATGCACTACTACCTACTGTTGAACTCTAAGATCGACGACTCGTCCACGCTAGCGCGATGTTCACTATTCGCTCCGGACCGACTGCGGGTGTCGCGTGCTTGTGCCCCGCGGTGCCTGTTCGCGGCTCCACCCTCGCGTACCCTGACTGCTCGTCATGCTCCTACAGCCCAGGCGCTCAATTTGCTGAACGGCCTAATTGCTCAGGAACCTAGCGTCGACATATTTATGCTCAATGAAAAAACTATGTTAAATGTTTGTATGAAGTTTTTTAGTTTATAAGTATTATTATATGCGTAGTGTTGGCTTGCTGTACGCTTTGGTGCAAACTGTAAGTACAGCAAGTAATTGTTATAAAAATAAATAAATAAATAAATGAGAGCGTGCGTGATCTTGTCACTACACTTTAGACCTAGCTGTCTATCGAATAGAGACTATATTCACCTGTTCCACCAGCCCAATGAAGCCGATTTTGTGTCCATTGCACATGAGAGCGTGCGTGATCTTGTCACTACACTTTAGACCTAGCTGTCTATCGAATAGAGACTATATTCACCTGTTCCACCAGCCCAATGAAGCCGATCTTGTGTCCATTGCACATGAGAGCGTGCGTGATCTTGTCACTACACTTTAGACCTAGCTGTCTATCGAATAGAGACTATATTCACCTGTTCCACCAGCCCAATGAAGCCGATTTTGTGTCCATTGCACATGAGAGCGTGCGTGATCTTGTCACTACACTTTAGACCTAGCTGTCTATCGAATAGAGACTATATTCACCTGTTCCACCAGCCCAATGAAGCCGATCTTGTGTCCATTGCACATGAGAGCGTGCGTGATCTTGTCACTACACTTTAGACCTAGCTGTCTATCGAATAGAGACTATATTCACCTGTTCCACCAGCCCAATGAAGCCGATCTTGTGTCCATTGCACATGAGAGCGTGCGTGATCTTGTCACTACACTTTAGACCTAGCTGTCTATCGAATAGAGACTATATTCACCTGTTCCACCAGCCCAATGAAGCCGATCTTGTGTCCATTGCACATGAGAGCGTGCGTGATCTTGCCATCGCCCAGAGGTCTTCCGGTCTCATTGTCTATCACGTTGGACATCAGCCAGGGGAAGTTGCACTGCGCTACTAGGCCTGACAGGATTTCTAGGCCGAAATCTGAAAAAATAATTTTCATATTATAAATATCTTTTGGTGACAAAAACGCTGGGCTTGTAAGGTTCCAGTGGGGGTTGCAATACACCCGTATTTAAAACCAGTATTTGTCTCGTGTCAGCTACGTGCTTCGCTTTCTGATTTTTGGAAAGTTTATAATTTTGTGTGTTTCCATTTTTTATCGATTTTGAATTGTATTTTTTTTCTTTATTTGTTTTTTTTATTGTTATTTAGAGCAGTGGTGGCCCAGTGGTATCATCCGCGACTTACAAGTTGTAAGTCGTGGCTTCGAGCCCAGGCACGCGCTTTACTTTGTGTAAATTATTTAATCACCACTGCTCTCAAAACGGTGAAGGAATACATCTTAAGGAAACCGGTATGTCCTAGAACCAAAAATTCGAAGACATGTGACATCCAGCAACCTGCACTGGGCCCGCGTGGTGGATTACGGCCCATTCTCTCTCACAGAGAGGAGGCCTGTGTCCCAGCAGTGGGAACATTAATAGGCTGATGATGATTTGTTTTTTTTATTTTTTCTGAATTTATATTTTTGATTTGAATTTAATTTCTAATGTAACTTTACTTGAAACATTTATTACTTTTATGGGACTTGCGGTTAGTAGCTAGCACCTTCAAGAAATTGTAACACCAACCGACCTAAAGATGTAGAAAAACTTAATTTTAACATTTACAACAATTTGTTGGTAGACCAATAATAATTACGATGTAAATAAAGGACATACATAGGCCTGATGTGGGGTGATGTTATTCAGAAAGGCCAGTTGCGTAGTATTCATTACCGGCGTGCGTGTCATACACTAAATGTATGTAAGTAAAGCAAAAAACCGGCCAAGTGCGAATCGGACTCGCGTACGAAGGGTTCTGTACCACTATCGCAAAAAACGGCAAAAAAATCACGTTTGTTGTATGGGAACCTCACTAAAATAATTTTTTTCTGTTTTTAATATTTGTTGTTATAGCGGCAACAGAAATAAATCATCTGTTCAAATTTCAACTTTCTAGCTATCACGGTTCATGAGATACAGCCTGGTGACAGACGGACAGACAGACAGACGAATCGCGGAGTCTTAGTAATAGGGTCCCGTTTTTAACCTTTGGGCATGAACCCCTTAAAACACGTTTGTTGTATGGGAGCACCACTTAAATATTTATTTTATTCTGTTTTTAGAGCGGCAACACAAATACATCATATGTGAAAATTTCAATTGTCTAGCCATCACGGTTCATGAGATACAGCCTGATGACAGACAGACAGACGAACAGTGGAGTCTTAGTAATATTGTCCCGTTTTTATCCTTTGGGACCCTAAAAAAGTATGTAAGGATCGTTGCAGGTGGCGTTCTGTAGTTTCTGCCTACCCCCATGGGATAAAGGTGTGAGTTGGGATAAAGATTTGATTTTGATTTGATTTGATTTGATTATAAATAGATGTGCAGAAAAGCATACTTGGCGATGTAGATTCCAATATGTTAGACGATCATATATGCAACCTAATTCAAGGAAATAATTATCAGATCTAATAAAAATTTCCTGTTTATTATCAAGCGATCATCAAGCGAGCATAATGTTTATTTATGTTGATTTTATTTCCCCTTGTCTGTTTATTATTGTACCAGCTGTTATTATGTACCATGATTATAATAATAGACATATGTGCAAGTCACCCCCTGCCATTTCATAGCCGTCTAGTTCAAGAGTGCTCAGGCAGGGGCCAAATAGTCCTCTTATAGTTTTAAGCAATCGGTCCACTAAACCTACCAAACCCATAGCCCAATATTCTTTTACGTGTGAGGGAGACGCAACGGAGACGCCCTTAGGCCCCTATTCACCGCAGGAGACGCCCTGGGCGCCGGGAGTCGCGGGCTTGCGGACGGCGAGTAATGGGTAGCTCGCCGTCCGATAAGGACCAGGCCCGAGTCGAAGGCGCGTAGTGTTCCACGCACGCCTCAAAGAGATGTCAGCAAAAACTGACGGGGCCCGCTAGTGCGATGCCTGTTTGGGTCGCGGATAAATTTGAAAGAGAGCTACCGCGGCCCTGGCACAACGACTGAAGGAACACGGGTGGGTTTTAGTCAGTAAAAGTCTGACACACCCTCCCGCTTCACCCAGAGCGGGAGAAGTCATTGAATGATTTCCCAACCCAAAAGTAAAAACCGGCCAAGTGCGATTCGGACTCGCCCACGAAGGGTTCCGTACCATTATTGCAAAGCACTGCAAAAAAAATACGTTTGATGTAAATATTCAACTAAACATTCTATGAATATTTCAAGCTTCTACCTGTTGCCATTATTAATATCGAGCAATAAACGGTATAATATCACGTTTGTTGTATGGGAGCCCCCCTTAGATATTTATTTTATACTGTTTTTAGTATTTGTTGTTATAGCGGCAACAGAAATACATCATCTGTGAAAATTTCAACTGTCTAGCTATCACGGTTTATGAGATACAGCCTGGTGACAGACGGACGGACAGACAGACAGACAGACGGATCGCGAAGTCTTAGTAATAGGGTCCCGTTTTTACCCTTTGGGTACGAACCCCTAAAAAAGGCCTCTTATAGTTTTAGGCAATCGATCCACTAAACCTACCAAACCCATAGTCCAATACATTTTTTCTCCATATTTTGCAATAGTCCTACAACAAACGGGGGATTGCCCTTGGGTGCACTTGCGCAGTGCATACAGGGATAATCGTCGGTTGGTGTCACATTTCCTGATACATGCCTAACAAGGCCTTTGCAAGTTGGCTTCGGCCCCTCGCACGCCTTTCAAAGGACCGCGACCCTGGGGTCCCGAGATTGTCAAAATAGACATATCACTACTGCATTAATATATATATTTTAATATATATAGAAGCTCGTGGCTATATAATAACAGCCGCACTAGTCGATCATCAAGGTTAAGCAACGCTTGACGAGGTCGGTCCGTGGATGGGTGACCATTTCAACATACCGAGTTTCCTCCGTGCCTCGGAAAGCACGTTAAGCCGTTGGTCCCAGATGTCATTTGAAGATCTTTGACAGTCGTTACGGGTAGTCAGAAGCCTGGAGCTTCTTTAGGTTTCTTGTGCGTTCTGCCCTTGGAGTTTCTTGTGCGTTCTTCTCCATAACAAGCTACTTACCGAATGCACGGTAGAGTCAATTTTTATTACTTGTGCATTTTTAATTTAGATTTAATAATGTTTGACGTTCAAAAGTGCCGCTTATTTGCATAGTTGAAATAAATATATTTGATTTGATTTGCCTGAGATCTGACACCAGTCTTGCCAAGGGGTATCGTGTTACCCAGTTACTGGGTTGTGGAGGTCAGATAGGCAGTCGCTCCATGTAAAACACTGGTACTCAGCTGAATCCGGTTAGACTGGAAGCCGACCCCAATATAGTTGGGAAAAGGCTAGGCAGATTAATATTTAGATTTTGTTCTATCTTGCTAATTGCTAGTACAAGCACACACAGAAATACATTCTTTAGATCTTATCTGAAGACTTTCACTCACCAAAGTCGTGGTTTCCAAACACGGCACAATGCGTTCCGATTTCATTGAGCACCGGCACCATTTGCTCGCCTTTTGTGAACGTACTCACTGGAATAAGTATGTATTCATTAGTAAATAGTGTTATTAGTCATACCTGATCTTTATTCTTTAGTTTGCAGTAAGGCCGAGTTTCCATTTAAAAGGTGGGGGCCGATGAAATTACGAACGATAATGTACCTAAGGTTTGCAACGCATCTACTACCATTCTACCATTTCAAACATTGAAAAGTCCATACTAGCCAGACTTAAAGTCCGAACATTTTAGATACAAAAAATAAAAGTTTTAAAAAATATAACCCGACTACAATAACATTGCGATCTAAAAAGTATAAAACAAGAAAATATTCTTCGATAGTCGTGGTCTGATAAATTTTGCCATCCAAGCGAAGAATCGGCAGGCTTATTACGTATCTTTTGCAAGACCAAAACGATAGCGATCAAACGCTTTGTGTCACAAAAGTCAGAATTACCTGCAGTGTAGGTATGGTAGGTCCTACACAATCGTTTGCTAATCGCTCGCTGTTTGTCAAATGCACTTATTTAAAAAAAACCGTCAACAACTCTAAAACTTCTGTATGGAAGAGCAACAATTGCGCAAAAATCGTTATCGTTTTGCTCTTGCAAAAGATACGTAATAAGCCTGCCGGAATTCTGGACAAATAAGACCGGGCAAAATGTCCGGACTTTTCCGGCCAAATCCGGACGAAAGGTAACCCTAAACGCATCAGCAAATCCATAAGCAGCGGTAATCACTTGCCATCATTTTGGTCTATATTTATAGACATGTGTCTATTGTGTGCGAGTTTTGGTCGACGCTCGACCACATACACAGGATGGGCCAAAAATCGTGGCTCAAACGAAACAGGGCAATATTTGGGGCTAATTGCAGAAAATCATTTTTTTTCTCTTTTTTTTTTACTCCGAATAGCCCCAACTATCGCCGTTTCGTTTTATCCTCGATTTTTTGCCCACCCTGTATATAGGGCAGACGCAAAGTAAGCACAAGGGTACCGCTAGGCCATTTTTGTAGTAAAACAGCACTTATTTTTAATTACTCTGCGTTTTTCCACTTTGGGCAGATGCAAAGTAAGCACAAGGGTACAGCTAGGCCATTTTTGTAGTAAAACAGCACTTATTTTTAATTACTCTGCGTTTTCCCACTTTTTGGCAAAGGCGGAAGGCCTTTATCCTTTCATCTTCTGTTCCACCACATCTCACAGTACAATAACATAAGAAATAATTTGTTAAGCTTAACTAAAATACTTACACATGCTAGGTGAGAACACATCTCCGCTAAACAGTACTAAGGGGTTCAAGTGCTGGAGTGCCTTCACAGCTGTGCTGAACCTTAAGGCACCTCCCACGGGTTCTGTGTCTGAAAGAGATGAACAAAATTACTGTAGAGCGCTGTAAACTACTGGTACTGGATTTATCAGTTTTGACCCTTAAGTACATCATCAGGTTACGTTCAGCAGTACGATAGGCTAACTTGATATCAACATCTAAGCATCATAAGCAGTCCACTGCTAAAAATAGCATCATCATTTCAGCCTAAAGATGTCCACAGCTGGACATAGGCCTCCCCGAAGCGTCGCTACACTGATCGGTCCAGTGCATCTCGCCTCCACCGGATTCCCGCAGCCTTATAAAGGTCATCCACCAAGAGGGACTTCCAACGTGGCGTCTTTCGGTTCGCTGTCGTCACTCCAGAACTTTTCAGCTTCATAGACCATCCGTTCTGCGAGTAATGTGCCCTGCCCACTGCCACTTTAGTTTGGCAATAATTCGGGCTATGTCGGCAACTCTGGTTCTCCTGCGAATATCTTCATTTCTGATTCGATCACTCAAGGAAAGTTCGAGCATAACCCTCTCCACTTGGTTTGGGTGCCTTTAAACCTTCTGATGAGGCCCATTGTAAGTGACCACGTTTCGGCTCTAAAAAACTATAGGCCATTATAAACTGTTCCAATTGCACGCCAGTGAGATCAACAATCGGCTACTCGTATCCATTAATTATACGAGTATACCAGTTGTACTGCGATGATTGTCGCTCTATATAGAGCGAGGCTACATAGCCTGAGGGCATCAAACAAGGTTCTCACTCAAAAACAGATTTGCAAGAACGACCGGTAATATGGCATGTCCTTTGCCACTTTAGCTTTGCTTTGATTGTTAAGCGAATATCTTCGCAGCTAGTTAGTTTCTGTATGAGAGTTGGGGATAATCGAGATAAATGGCGTATTGGAGAGGCCCAAAGGCAGATCCATACAGAAAATATTCGGCAGTGGACTGCTGTAGGCTGATGTTGATGATAGAAGTATTGTAAATAGAAGCAGCATCATTATCATAGCCTTGTAACGTCCCCACAACACATAGACACAGGCCTCCTCTCTGAGAGAGGGGGTGGGCCTTAATCCCCACGATGCGAATCCAGTGCAAATTGATAGATATCTTCTAAGTTCTTCGAGGTTTCCTCGCGATGTTTTCTCTCACCGTTTTGCGAGCAATGGGGACGAAATAAATTACACAAAGTAATGCGCCTGCCTCTTCTTCTTGGGTTCGAACCAACGACCTTCGACTCGTAAGTCGGGGCTGTGACCACTGGCCCACTACTGTTATCTCAACATGATCTTAAAATTTTGAATACTTACTGGTAGTCTGTTCGATGTTATAGACATCGTTGAAGTGTATGATGACCACCTCATCGCCCATGCCTCGTCCTGCCAGCTGACTGACGGCGCGTCTGCCCACCTGACGAACTTCGAGCGATGCCTGGAGGCAGCACGAGTATGTTAGCACAGGATCAGAAGAAGACGCAATAGGAAAGAATCGATTAACGATTTTTGTAGTCTTAGCGAAGTCTAATCAAGTACCAGGACCCGATAATGAGAAAATTTAAAAATAATATAAAAGATTTTTTGTTTGATTAAGGAAAAGTCGAATATTGTTGCAATCTTATATGCCCATGATATAGGATTGCTCTAGTAGCTACGGCTAGTGATGCCTGGAAGTAGCAGGAGTACGTTAGGATAGGAGCAAAATAAATAGAATCGTCAAACAAAGGTCCGTTCTAGATGTTTCGAAGTCTTTTCAAGCCACAGGCAATATTATGAGGATGACTATAAACATCTAGTCTAGATAAGACATTTGATTCGTTCCAGGTTTTACATGAAAGCCAGATCAAGACTGTGTAAAAAAAACAGTACAGTAAAGCCGTAAAACAAGAGTTGAATTGGCATCGTTTGATAGCTGATTAATTAGGTGCAGTTCTTAGCATACTATCGTATCTAAAAATGGCTTTAATTAAGTACCCTCGCTTTGACATTCTTAAAAGATGTGAAGCACTTCCAGCAAAAAATCTGCACACTTTTCAATAGCCTGCTTTAAATGATAAGTTCTGAATTTAAATTAGCCAAGTACATAAAGAAACTACGTGCTGAACTACGTCGAAGGATTGGATACACATGCGGCAAAGAATGATCCCAGCCAACTAAAAATACCCACATATCCTACGGATGCTTCTCACAGCAGTTACTGTTGGCGGGAGTTCGGGAAGTATCATAATAGCACTAGGGTGCAAGGCGAAGGTCATATTAATCCGTGAGCGGTTAGCAGAGCTAGAGCAGATTTATTGCGGTATTGTATGGCTAGAGAACTGCGATTAAGCTGAGATTTCTTGCGTTAGTGCGATGTGGATTACTGTGGAGTTTATTTGGATTACTCAGAAGTTTTTGTCAACCTCAGGAATTGCAAGAGGCTCTAAATGAAGTGATTTTCTGTCAGCGAGAACTATTGTCAATAATCAAAAGTATTTTGGTGTACGTTAAGTTTCGTTAGCGTTTTTTGATCTTATGGGGGAAAGTAGTTTATTTATTTTGGGAATAACAAAATAATACAAAGACAAAAAAAAAAAAAAAACAAAAGTAACATATGTGTAGCCCACGACGTTGTCCACATCTTAATTAAATTACCAATGCCCACGATTGAAGCTGAGAGTAACAAGTTGTTTTCTTTTTTTTTTTTTGATTGTCAAGATTCAAAAACAAAAATAACATATAAAAAAGATAAACTCTTAAAAAAATCTTAATCAAAATTCCAAGTAAATTATAACTAAGCAAATAATTCAAATTCATTAAGTAAGTACTTAATTAAAATTCAAAAGCAATTAAATTCATAAAATATTTAAAATTCAAAAATAATTAAAATGTTAAAACTAGGCATCTAAAAATTTATTTGGCAGTCTTTCGAAAAGAAAGGTTTTTTCGTGGGTTTTTGCCATCTCTCCACTACCCTTGGTTGACTGGTAGAGAATGCCTCAAGCATTACGTCCGCTTATGTACCAGTAAGCAGTAAGTTTTAATAAATAAATATGGAAGATCCAACTGTGCTGCTTGTGCCTATAAGCCTGTATTTCTCTGACAAAATACGTAAAACATTACCATGTAGACAACAAAATCGACTTTTTCTTTTGGATTTATTGGATTCAACCGTTCATTATTGTCACAAGTGTTCTTTGTAATCAATTCAATGGCCAATAATGAAGTGCGTATTCTATTGTTGTTCTAATGATGTCATCATGACTTATGGGGCTCGATAAAGTGACATTATATCAACGATAAGATTTCTAATAGTCTAGCATGAGGGTCAGCGCAGACGATGGCCGAAATACCAAAATGTAAGTTATTGATGACGTGACATTTCGATAACGCTTGGGATTTCCATGTTTGACTGAATTTCAATTTTAAACAGACTTAAAAAAATGAGGTTTCTCAAGTCGACCGTATATTTTTTTTTGTGTGTTCGCAGATAATTTCGTCTTTTATGAACCGATTTTGATGATTATTTTTTTTGTTGGAAAGGAGATATCCCAAGTGTGGTAGTGGTACCATGATAAGAAAACCAGGATCTGATGATGGGATCCTAGAGAAATCGAGGGAACTCCTCAAATATTATAGGCGTTCATATAGCGATTTTGGTATTTTCATCAATAATGCAATCATTGTCACTCAGAAAGTGTTATTTGGTGAAGTGGAACTGATTAAGAAGACCACAATGGCCACTGGAACTCCGAAATAAAACAATGTATCCTAGTGTGTGGGCTTATTGGAATCATCATGAGATGTACTTTAGCTATACTCGTAAATGATTTTCATGTTAATTGGAGGTACCTGCCAAACCTAAAAAGAGGAAAATATTATTTTTTTAACAAAAATTCAAACCGACTTCCAAAACAAAACAAAACGTCGAATAACGGAAAACTATGGGTACAAAAGACACCGACTTCGGAAATGAAAGTTATTTTTCGCTTTGTAGTGTTTTGTTTTGGAAGTCGGTTTGATTTTTTGTTAAAAAGTTTTTTCTGGAGCCTATATTTTCATACATTTTGGACAATAGTTCTCGCTGATAGAATGACAGTTTGTGTAAGCAGCCCTACATAGGAATTTGAATTTATTATATTCGAAACAAAAGACGGTGTGTTTTTTATTGTTTTTCTTATCAGCACTTATGGCGCTATAAGGTACTTTTATTATGTTTTTATGTTATGATTTGCGTGTCCTACATCTGAGTATATCTATACAAATAAATAAAATTGAAGTGCCTGTTTGTAATATCAAAATAACAACGTTTTATTGAATGCACGTGAAACTTTCACTGGTAGGCTACGTTTGATCACGAGAAAATTCATAGCTCCGGCGGGAAAAAAAAAAAAAAAAATTTTACGTTTTTGACGCGGACGAAGTCGCGGGCAACAGCTAGTTATTTAATAAAACTTGTATTTATAGACTTGTGAACACGACAATCAATAGGAACTAAATATAAAAAAGGATATTTGGGAACTGCCTGTGACTTGCTTGGCGAAAGAT
Source organism: Anorthoa munda (assembly GCA_945859665.1). Lineage (NCBI taxonomy): Eukaryota > Metazoa > Arthropoda > Insecta > Lepidoptera > Noctuidae > Anorthoa > Anorthoa munda. The sequence continues at coordinate 4,791,283 of OX243894.1, read as the reverse complement.
GTGCATTTACATGCACAGAAACAGTTTTTAAAATATGATCACACTTGTCCATTACACCGTACCTGTACCGTTTGCTTAAGGTTGCCCTAGTCGACAGCACGAACTATTTTGTGCGCGGGGTTAAAATGCCTGCTATCTCATCCGACAACACGTGCGAAAGAGATAGATGCTGTGATGAGCAGTAAGAAGCTAGTTCGCGTACGAATTAGCACTTTTGCAAGTTTGTAGCGAAATGGATGATGATTTAGGACGAAAACGAGCGCGCGAAATTTTATAAACAGACCTTTGGGAGTCTAGATATCATGAAAAAAACCGGCCAAGTGCGAGCCGGACTCGCACACAAAGGGTTCCGTACCATTATCGCAAAACACTGCAAAAAAATCACGTTTGTTGTATGGGAGCCCCCCTTAAATATTTATTTTATACTGTTTTTAGTATTTGTTGTTACAGCGGCAACAGAAATACATCATCTGTGAAAATTACAACTGTCTAGCTATCACGGTTCATGAGATACAGCCTGGTGACAGACGGACAGACAGACAGACAGACGGATCGCGAAGTCTTAGTAATAGGGTCCCGTTTTTACCTTTTGGGTACGGAACCCTAAAAACGACTAAATGTATATTATCTAAATAAAATTATTTCCATTGTTGAACTATTAATCTATCCTTGTTTGGTGGCCGTTTTCCAATTTTCCTTCTTCTTATGGTATTTATTTCCGCCCAAAGATGCTTTAAAATTTGTGTTAAAATATGGAACTTTCGACGCTCATAATTTTCAATTTTTTTTTTTACTTTTTTGTTACCATACAGGGCTAGATAATGATGAGACAAATTGATATCATTTTTTATTTTGAACGTACATCGTCAACTAGTGGAGTAATCGCCAGACTACGTTTGTATGGAAGAATGATCGACTAGTGTAACCTTAAGGAAGGAGTATAGAAATGGAGGCTACTTTATTTAAAGCAGGATTACCCTTTCCGTTTCATTACACTTGCCATTTACTCAGAAAATGTTCAAGCACGGGGCAGGTGGCAATTTATTACAAGGCAAGCCGTTCTTAATCCCATGCTTAGGTAGATGAGTCGTACAGTCAACGTCATGAAGAAGTAAACGTTTTATACAGGACTTTCAGAAATTGGTAAATCGTTTTTTTTTTTCGTAAATAAATGTAACAGAAATTTGCGCATGCTGACTGTACTCGATATAGGATTACAGGCTACTCATCATCATCGTCATTCCAGCCGAAAGACGTCCACTGCTCGACATAAGCCTCCTCCAAGCGTCGCCACACTGATCGATCCTGTGCGTTTCGCATTCACCGAACGCCCGCAGCCTTGACCAGTTCGTCGCTCCACCTAGAGGTTGGCCTTCCAATGCTACGTCTTCCGGCACACAGGCTAGATCGTAACAAATTGAGAAATACCGTTGACAAGTTGAAACTGAGTCACGATTCTCAGCAGAGCGAATAAGAAGAGAGGAGAGTACTCGATATTCGTGGCTGACGAAGTTTTTTTTAAACAATTTATAATTGTATTGAATTATTTATTTAAAATCTATGAGATTTTTCTATTTGTAACGCCTAAATATAACCTTATTATAATTTATAACTACGAGCATCATGCAAGACAACATTAACAAGACAAGACTTTTCATCATACACTGTGCCTTAAGCTAGGTATTATGTAAGGAGACTATAGTGAGATTCCACAAGTTAAGATATGGCCCTTGATACTCCTATATAGACTTAAAAAAACTCTAATTTAAATTTGAAAACAGAATACTTTTCATCTTTCTTTTTCATATCTAATTGTCAATGTACGACGAGTAATAGTGTAGCTTAAAATTACTTTCCATCATGCAAGACAACATTTACAAGACAAGATTTTTCATAATGCACACTGCGATTGCGTCAATGTACGACGCGTAATAGTGTAGTTCAAAATTACTTTCTATCATGCAAGACAACATTTACAAGACAAGATTTTTCATCATGCACACTGCGATTGCATCAATGTATTTTATAGAAAGTAATTTTAAACTACACTATTACTCGTCAGTAATAGTGTAGTTAAAAATTACTTTCTATCATGCAAGACAGCATTTACAAGACAAGATTTTTCATCATGCACTGTGCGATAATATAAATAGGTATTATGTATATTATGGTGAGATTCCGCAAGCCTAGATATGTGCTTGATATTCTCGTGTAGTTCGAGAAAATGCTACTTTTATTTTGAACGTGTGGTATATATTTATTTTATTTTTCATGTGAATTTACAACTTGTAGTGTAGTATAATTATTTATTCTATACATTTTTGACACAGACCAGAGTTTTTATTAGGTCTCCTGTGTAATAAAATTCTATGGCCTCAACTGGCTGCGAGTTTTTGCACTAATAACTTTTCTAAATTACCTCTGACGGGTAGATTTTGAGTTAGATGATCAGTTGTTTTTTTTTTTGTTACGAGTCCGCCACACTATTCCTAACCGCTGAAACTCCTGACAGCTGGAGTCAACAGTGGCGATCAACAGAAAAGCGCCAAGACAATGAAGCTTGACAAGAACCTCTAGACTAGTGTCATTCGATGTCAGCTATGGCCATGGTTAAAATGCCAAAATGTCAGGGCTTAACCTTGTGACATTTCGATAGCGCTTGACAATCCCATACATTTTTTTAATTTTTTCAATGGCTATCGCGACGCTTTCTTACCTAATTAGAATGCCAATTGTCTATACTGTGATTTTTAATTTCGTACACTAAACTGACAGCTGCCAATGACCAGCAGCTGATAATGAGATTTTTTTTAAGTTTCTAGCGCGGGGCATTGTGTTGTAGGTAAGGCTCAATCATAAGTGATTCATCGAATCGATGTGACATGATTCCTCAATTTAATTTTACTTATTGGTGTAAATAATTTTTTTTATGAATATAAAAGTAATATATTTAAATATAACAGTATTCATACACATAGGTAGAACATAAACTTTTAATGTGATAAATATGAAATCAACAATAAAATAAATGCGATCGATAAAATTAACTAAATAAGGGCCGCTAGTTTCTTAACTAATGTATTTTTTTAGCTGTGAAATCGTTCCATTTTCGATCTACTTCGATTTTCGATCAACTTAAGATCAGTCAGGATAGTCAGGATACGACACTATTTTTATGTAACGATAAATTGACAACCCCCCAAATGTCAGTTTAGTCTACGAAATTAAAAATCAGAGTATAGAGCGTAAGGGCCGGAGAAACGTTTCAACCTTTTAAACTTTCTTGGATCCCGCGTGGAGGAGTAAAAAAACCATACGTTCCAGTTGACGTATTAACCATTATAACGTACAAAAATTATTTGCACAAAACTAGCAATTAGCGTCGAGCTACTAATTGGCCTTGGTAGATAATTAAAACCAAAATTTGCTCAATCTATGCGGTATAATACACTCGCTGCTAAAGCTGCTTGCTTGCTTTTCCCATGGGGATATTCAGAAACTACAGAACACATCGAGCTACGATCCTTATATACTCCTTTTGTTTCTTATACATTCATACATCTAAACATACACGCGCGGCGTTTAAGGCTTAGCACGCACTGCGATTTTTATTCGCGCATTCTGCGACCTATGGAATTGTATAAAGCCGCACGCGTTGCGGAAAAAAATTCGCGCGGAAATAATACCGCAAGAAATCCGTGTTTTGCCGAGAAAAGATCCGTGTCCTTCTAGGATATCCTCTCGGCGTTTCCTTTCAAGACCACATTGTAAATACCTTTTGTTAGTCGCCTTTTACTCATCCTTTCAAAATGACTAAACCATCTTTAAATCGATCTGCAATGGTAAAAAACTGAAAGGCAATATTATCGCACTAGAACAGTGGTTCCCAACATTTTCTTAACCTGGGACCAGTTTGATTTCTTTGTTGTTAGCAGGGACCAGAACGATAGTAGAAAATTCTAAAACTGCGTTATACTTAAATCATAAATTCAAACTTAAAGCATCTTTAAAATCGAAAGTTATGAGCATTGTCATAGAAAACACAACGTTTCTGGCAGAAACTTGAAATAGGTTTGCATCAATGTTATTTATGAGTGAAATGTTTGACATTTTAAACCTTTCGCGGACCACATTTTAGCTTTTGCGGACCACTAGCGGTCTACGGACCATAGGTTGGGAACCACTGCACTGGAACATAAAATACGACCAACAAAAGAGTTTAGATATGAAAATAAAACATTGAGAGTGCGAAATTATGAACTAAATACGACAACTATGTGTGAACAGAGAATTAAAAGCAAGTAAAACATTTATTTTCTACTGAATACGTTGGCGTGATTGAGTTTGTCTGTCTCTTGTATAGGATTACAGTTTTTGGGAGAGATAAAATGTTAGAGATTATTTCGCTACATGGCTTTTAACGAAATACATTAGTCATATCAGTGATAGGTCGTTAACATGAGTATTATTTTGTTTCTGAGGACATTGTTGTATCGGCAATATTGTCAGGCAGACATCACAAAGTATAATATTATAAGTGGCCTATACTCGTGTTAGTACGAATAAGAATAGACCAACCTACGCAATCCAAACTATTTACTCTAAAAAATATTTATTTCCGTACCCCAGATACTGTGGGAGTCAGTTACAAGAGAGATTATTTTAGTTTTCTAGCAAGATCTACACACTAGAGACACGAGCATTTAAGACGACGACTAACGCCAACGACCTTGAGGGAACAAAACGCGCACTCGTCTCACAACCGCGCGACCCAAAATTTTGTAGTACTTTCCTTATTATTCTATGACTTAAAAAAAAAGCCTCAGATCAAAATGTAGATAATTAAATTGTCTTTGAGATGGTATCAATTTCATTAAAATTCGTCCAGCGGTTTTGGTGCGGTCGTCGTGTTTTTGTCCGTTTTAGACATAACTTTACAAATTAATTACACTATGTTATACGAATAAAACTCAAAATTTTCTTAAATCAAATTATTAAGAAAATAGTCTAATGTAACATATATTTTTTCCAAAAAAATACGACAAGCCGTTTAGACGTGATTCTCATTTTAAAATCAGCTACTCAAGGGAATCGGCGCCTTAAACTGTCTGGTTCTATATATGCAAGTTTTCGGGCAAGACTTCCTAAATTTGTGTCTAAATCCTCCAAGAGGAAACTAGGCCAAGATGTTATTTTAGTCAAAGATCTGGTCAACGACGTAACAACCGCCATTGCGATCAGAATTTTAGGTCTTGTAACCGAACATACCGGCTTACGCCTACGCTGTTGTTTTTAAGGTTTCAGTAAGTCAATCGCTCAATGCCTACCCAGCTAAAGTTAGGATGAAAAATTACTTATACTACGCTGGTACATCGACAAGCAAATGGAATGGCAAAAGGTTTTAAATGAGGTGGAAATGAGAGCACATTTCAGTAGTATATCACGTTCTATGTCTTATAACAGTTCATTAAGAGGAACAGGCCGTTTTCATGTCCTCGATGGGACGTGGCTCTGTTTAAAATATTTAACATTTTATTGGAGCGCATGCCAAGTGTGTTATGAACAATTTTGTTTTGGGCCCACTTTTCAGTAATGCCATATTGAAGTTCTTATTAAACAATTGTTCGAAATTAATATTTGATTTATAATTTGAGGGCCACGTCACTGGTGTCTCATCAAAGAAACCGTGCCGACGTACTGTACTGATTATACTGATTATTTTTTTATCATCGATCGCGTTCGGTTCCGTTCCACGGATATAGATGGTGATCTATCTATCGCCGTGAATGGGATGAGGCATCTGTATTATATTATCTGTGGCCACGTGATGATTGGGATTTTGCGACTCACAAAACATAATGAAAGCGGGTTCATTGATTGATTTTTTTAAACCCCGTGTTTAAACCGGTCTAAATAATTGAAGACTGATCGGTTTTCTAGTGCGGAGGCGTTGAGTTACCAGACGTTTTTGTGGCACATTTGTTTCTAAGCGAAATCAATCACAGACGAGACGTCTGACGTTTGACAAAAAATAAAATACAAGCGTGTGTCTGCCAAATAATATACTTTTGGTAATAACAGCCTAATTTATGGTCTCAAAGACTGCGTGTTAACTTTTTTACATCACGTTATAAAAACTGTGCCAAAAGCTTCTATCGAGCATCTCATGATTTCCTGCTATCATAAATCCTACATGAATCTAAATACACGTGTTTGAATATGAGTATAATATCAAAATAAAAGCCAAGCGTGATAGCGTTTTTAATGCAGTAGAAATAAGATGTTATTTTTATGAAGATACTGGCTAGCAATAATGAATTTCAAACTCAATTCGCTATCATTTGAAGCGAGCGAATTTCGAGCAATTTATTTTTCAGCGGCTAAAACGTCTGGTGACGTCTGGTGTTTCTTAGTTTAAATTGAAGAAACATAACATTGGAATCTCATGTACGGTTTTAAAAAACTTCAAGATCCCAGACAAACTGTAACCACGCCAAATCGTAGTAAATCTGCGCCGAACATATTTGCCATTCTGAGCATGAGCTGATCGTCTGCGCAGTAACGGAACAAGAAGTCTGCAGGGTTTAGAAGAGCGGAGGATGAATGTCTTTCCTCCTCTGGCAAAATTCCGCAACACAAAGCATTTTCATCTTGACAGCTTCAATGTAATTGACGCACTTAATGTGTTGAACATCAATTGCGTCAAAAACATTGACTCTTAATCCATTGCCGATGTTTCTTCGAAAAAAAAAACATACGCCATAGACTAAGAGTTTCCATAAAAATACTTCAGATTGTAATAGTGTATTACGCAATGAAGGTGACGCTAACAATCCGCTCTGCTGCAGCATCACGAACATGAATGATATTATCAGGGATGATTTATGCTAGATCTCACAAGATTGAGCCAAGCCGAGCCCCATGATTCGGATGCTGCACTTGAGAATGTTCATTCATAAGCCTCGTTTTCAGCCCAGCCTAGCACAAACCAGCCTTTTATAGCCCAGAGTAGCAAATTAATGTTCAATAAAAAATCCCGTGCCTGTTTCAGCCATCCGACGACAGATCGCACGCCGTCTGTGACTTCTCCGGGCACGTCGACGCTCGTCGACTCAATGAGAGAGCTCCACCGAGACCGGAGGGCAGCTTGCGCCGCAAAAGACGCCATGGCGCGCACTGAACGCACTAGTATAATCATTGTTGTGTTAAAAACTAACTTCAAAACATAATTTAACTAGTTACACTAGTTTTTTTTCTAATTTAACTATTTTTTTTTCTAGTTACACCAGTTTTTTTTTCTAATTTAACTAGTTTTTTTTTCTAGTTACACTATTTTTTTTCTGGTTTCACTAGTTCAGTGTTCGTTATAATTTATTTAAAGTCTGTTTGTTTGTAGTTCTATTCATATTTTTGCGCACTTAAGTCATGGTGTCACTTGTTAATTTACTTGAAGGTCACACTTTTTAGTATTTTAGTGTCACAAATAATTGTTATTATTCACAATTGAACTTACACTAAGTAGCTAGCTACATTTTCACTATAGTTTTGGCCACTTGTGTGTTGCTTGTATTGTTCAGTTAAATAATATTAAGGTCTTTAGTAATGTTTAGTATCTATAATAGTGCAACTACATTACAATGATTTTCACTCATAGACACAAATAAAATCTCTCAAACTATCCATGCTCAGATTAAATCAACTGTACCTACATCTTTTAATATAACTTCAATAGTTTGAGAGTTCAATGGTATATAAAGTTATTCACCTCAAAAAGTACCTACTACTGATAAAATCTGACATACTAAGCTGTTTAGAACCATATCCGTCAATTAATAATTTATTGACCCGTTAATTATAATTACTTTAACATTAATAATTTATTTCCCCTTAACGTGGTTAGTAACAACAAAAAAAAAGATAAGATAATATTTGATACCTAATTTAAATAATTAACTATTGTAACAAAAAAAAAACAACATCCTAATTGGCAGATGACTCATTTCCTTATGTTGGAATATAATTAGCATCTTTCTGTGATGATAAGACTGGACAATAAGTTTCGAAGAATTTACAGAAAGAACAATGAGCATGGTAGGTGTACCAAATATGTCCATTTAAAAAAGTGCAATGCTTTTTAATTTCTATTTTATGATTAATTTTTTTTTTTTACTTTTTAGGGTTCCGTACCCAAAGGATAAAAACGGGACTGTATTACTAAGACTTCACTGTCACCAGGCTGTATCTCATGAACCGTGATAGCTAGACAGTTGAAATTGTCACAGATGATGTATTTCTGTTGCCGCTGTAACAACAAATACTAAAACCAGAATAAAATAAATAATTAAGTGAAGGTCCCATACAAAAATCGTGATTTTTTTTCCCACTTTATGCGATAATGGTATGGAACCCTTCGTGCGCGAAACCGATTCACAAAATTAGATGAAGATAGCACACATTTTTATGGTTGACTGTACTTTACTTTGTAATAAAATTTTAATTCTTAAAAAAAAACATTATAGAGATATGTAGCTAGTTATGATGTGCTTGTTCAAGCTAAATATTTTATATATCTAATTGATAACAATTCCAGTATTACAGGAGTAATGACAAAATGAATTTCTGAGAAAATAGCAACCTAAGTCTGCTGATTTCATTAGAAAAACCGGCCAAGTGCGAGTCTAGCTATCGCGGTTCATGAGATACAGCCTGGTGACAGACGGACAGACAGACAGACAGATCGTGGAGTCTTAGTAATAGGATCCCGTTTTTACCCTTTGGATAGGGAACCCTAAAAAACTACCTACCTATTCGATATTTGTACCTAAAATTTATATCTGAACAAACAAATCAAATTATTCAGCAAATTTAATTTAAATCTGATTACATTTCCATTAAAGGAAACTCCGTAACCAAAATTTAAAATTGGAAGTTCATATTATAAAAGCGGTACCAACAATAATAGTATTGAACAAAACGCAATCATCTTGCTGATATAAATTATTAGAAATAAAATACTGTACATACCAAATGTCAATTTGAGGACCTATCATTTGGCAATAAGCCAGCAGCCATTTTCAAATTCAAACTTTCTCTAATGGCAAAGGCAATTTGGGTCATACAGCCTTATATTTGATTTCTTTAACTTATAAAAAAAATAGATAACTATTTTTGTCTGCATTGCAGTATTTATCTTAACAAGACTTTTAAGCATTTCAGACAGTTATTATTTCTTAATTAGCTTATAGAAATACAATTCTCAGCCTTAAACCGTGGCAGTTAAAGTTCAATTTGATATTTAGCTAATAGAAAAGCAAAATATTTTACAGACTAGATTTCTTTGTCAGTTTCCGTGACCCAGATTTTAAATAAAGAATACAATCCCTAATTATCTGTTAGAAATAAATTTTTTAAGACATTGCCTTGAGCGCATGAAATGTAAACGCTTATGTAATTGTGATTTCTTATTTTATGAAAACAGTGATTTTCCTACAGTGGAAAAGGCCAAAGTTAGAGTAGCTGTCAATTTTAAAATAATGTATTACTCATAATGTTTAAATTTGCTTGAATAATCTGAAATGAGCTATAGCTGGCCTGTTTACCTTGTCCTTAAATTAGAATTTATTATCATTAACTCAAGGTTATTCCAATAAGATTGATTTCCGTTAAATCTTAACAGATCATAGATTCACACAAAACATAATTTTCATAAATTAAAAAAATATCCTAACATGAATAACCTTCATTGTACACTATAAAAACATCACAACACAAGCAACCAAGTCCCATTTCCGCATTCCATATTTAAAATTGAATAAAAGAGTTCTCTATAGTAAAAACTCTGCACATTACATAAAACAAATATTCACTTGTTTTACACACAAAATAAGGTCTGTACACTTTTAAAACTCGTGAACTGGTTGTTCTTTACTGCATTAGGAATAATAATGACACTAGCTAGGTCAAGGCGTCTAAAATATCTATTTTAATTCTGTAACGTCGGCCTTTTTTGTACTGTCACATTTTAATAAAATATTAATACTAAAATTGTACAGTTGCAGCATGTTTATTTTTGATTTGACGTAAATTATGTCATAGTGTGTATTCCTTTCCTCTTTTGCACAAAATGCATGTGACTATATTAATTTCTTATAAGAAAATGCGGAAAAATTACTTACCCAACAGACTGATCTATCCGTAAATGGGAATCACCGTCTTTTGTGATACAAAATATTATTTAATTCACAAACTTGTAAAATTATATGTTCTTTGATATTAATTTACGATTTATTTTCTAATGTTAATTCAATAATCACACCCACAAACGGAATTCCGCGGTCGAATTGAGGATTGTCACATTGACATGCGTCAAATTCGATCGGTTCAGCTGTCCTGTCATTAATGTAATGCGTTCCGTTTCAAGCAGTTAGTCAAATCCAGTACAGTTAAATAAAAATCAAATATCATTATTTTTACGAGATTTTTTTATTTTATTCTAATAATAAGTAGCGTTTCCATGTTTTCCTAAGATATTCAATTACGGTATGGCTAAGATCACCTCAGTCTTAAGTTACCGCTAAAACTTTAAAAAGCGACATCTAGTTGTGATTGAGGGAAAGTCTTCGTCGGGTGAACAGTATTGTCACAGAATAAATAATAGTACAAGGTATTGTGTCGTTACTACGTGTTTTTCTTCAACTGCCAAATAAAAATAAAACGAAATTTTAATCATACAGACCCATAATTATTGAATGAAATAGACAAAATATTATTGTATTACCACAGGTCTTTGCAAGCAAAATCAGCTTCAGCATCGCACCAATCGATTAACTTCCTATCATGCCACATGAAAGTTCCTTTCAACTTCGGGGAGGCAACCAGAATGAGATACAAGACAACTTCAGCTGATTCCTCAGGTTCTAATTCTCCTCCACCTTGGGCCATGTCAGTCTTCATGTGTCCTGGATGAACAGCATTTATGGAGATGTTCCTATCAGCATACTTCCTCTGTTGGACCCTCGTCAAGGCTGTCAAAGCAATCTTGGATACTCTGTGCTCCGCATGTTTCCCTTCATCAGCGAAATCGTTCTTATCAAACGTTCCATTTTTAACGCTCTCCAAATACTCATCAACAAAGTTGTTTATCTGTTCTGTGGTTAAATCCGGGTCTTGTAAAATCTGAATCCAAGACTGCTTCTTCAAATTCGAAAGATGACCACACGCACTTGAAATATTGACGACCCTAGCGCCATCTCTTAGCAGCGGAAACAAGTTTTTCTCAATGGTAAGTAGACTTTTGTAATTTATGTCAATGTTCCGTTTTGCTGCTTCGTAGGTTGGGTAAACTTGTTCCCATTCTAAAATTGCAGCGTTGTTCACCAATACATCCAGTCCATTGTGTTTTGTTTTGATAAAATCCGCGAATATTTTTACACTTTTATCGTCACTGATATCGAGTTGATGAAATAGAGGTTTTAGTCCGAGATCTTTCAACTTTTTTACGGCTTCTTGTCCATTTTTCTCAGTTCGGGCAGTCAAGTAAACGACTCCATCGAATTTTTGACATAATCCTTTCACAATGGCGAATCCTAGACCTTTGCTTGCTCCCGTTACAACTGCAACTTTTTCTGCCATTTTTATGCAGAAGGACAAGCGCACTGACTGAGGTTGGAATGCAAATTGATTGTTGAGTCACTTTAGTTATTGTTTACTCACGAATTAATAGTTATCTATATATAGTTAACATGTAATCTAAATGACTCTGTATTTTTTGTGCAATTGAGTACATTTTACCATGAAAAGCAATCAAATCATTCGTTTTATCAACGACACTGCATATTCAACTTTATAACTTGGTATGTATAATATTGGTTTTCTGTATAAAAATATTTATATTTATGCAGTTGGCCACTCTGAGTTGTCTGTCAAACGATATGAAACCTTTCTAGAGTCAAAATAAATACTTTTATAGCCTGACTATAATAAAAACTTTAGATCGAATTTTCGATATCTAAAAGCGATTTATTTACAACTAATAAGAATAACAATGAGATTAATCTGTTTATCGTTTTATTGACCTCGGAATAACGTTCAAGAGCTCAGAGCTAGTACTTAAGCGGTCGTTTGAATTCTATGTGTAGAATAAAAGGGCTTATTTTTATTGGTATTTTATTCAATTAATATATTTTATTCTGGGACTCCCACGATTATATGACCTGTGCTGTGATGGCGAGTAGGTAGGTATTATGGGTAGGTATAGATTATGACTGTTCTATATATTACCTATGTACCTATTGATAGGTAGGTAAGAGATGATGCGAAGAACGATGGTGCATGCTTCCCACTTTTGGGACACAGGCCTCCTATTTGTGAGAGAGAATGGGCCATAATCCACCACGAGGGCCTAGTGCGGGATGGTGACCATGAGACATGCCGGTTTCCTCACGATGTTTTCCTTCACCGTTTTGAGAGCAGTGGTGACAAAATAATGTACTCAAAGTAAAGCGGCTGCCTGGAACCCGCGAACTACAACTTGTAAGTCGTTGCCGTTACCCTGGCTGGGCCACCACTGCTCTTCATGTTCGTTCATATGTTATTATTTTTTATATATAAAAATGAATCCCTATTTCCCTTGGTCACGGCATCACACGTGAACGGCTGGACCGATTTCGCTAATTATTTTTTTGTTGTGTTTGTTTTTGTTAGGAGAAGGTTCTTATGAAAAAAAAAATTAGAAAAAAACAATTGGTACTACCCTAGGGTAGGTAGGGTAGGGTAGTTTATGTAGGGTAGGGTAGTGTAGGTAGGGTAGGCTAGGGTAGGTAGGGTAGGGTGTGTAGGGTAGATAGGGTAGGGTAGGGTAGGGTAGGAAGGGTAGGTAGGGTAGGGTAGGTAGAGTAGGTAGGGTAGATGAATGTTTGGTGTTTTTATGGCAAAACAAAGTTTGCCGGGTCAGCTAGTGTTATTATAGTTATTCACTCATTTACCAATGACGTCTGTTAGTAGGTACCTATTACCTAGTTACTGGGTTATGGAGGTTACGTTCACATCGACTCTCAATTTTGGTCCATTTATTGAGGCAAAAAAGATGGGGATCCTTGCAAAGGTGAGACGGTACTTCACGCCAGAACAATTGCTCAACTTGTAACAAGCGCAAGTTCGTTCATGCATGGAGTACTGCTCTCATCTCTGGAACGGATCTGCCAAGTAATAGCTGAATGCATTAGAGTCGATCGAAAAACGGGCGAAGAGGCTTATCGGCAATGAAATTCTGGTCGAGTCTAGGCTCCAGAGCCTTGAACACCGGCGCCGAGTTGCCAGCCTGTCGGCTTTCTATCGGTTACACTTCGGGGAGTGTGCGATGGAATTGCATGAATTAATTCCTCCTGGCCCGTTCCATCATCGGACTACAAGACGTACGGCGATGCGTCATCAGTACATGGTGGCTATCCCACCCATACGCACCAAACGTTTTGGGAATACTTTTATAATGCGTACATCTAAGGAATGGAATTCCCTGCCGGAGTCTGTATTTCCTGGTAGCTACAACCTGAGAGTCTTTAAGTCAAGAGTGAATAGGTTTCTTCTAAGCAATTGTGCTACATCGGCGACCACATCATCGCTTACCATCAGGTGAGATAGTGGTCAAGTGCGAGTCTATCAATAATAAAAAAAGACAATTAGTTGCTAAGCTTCTGTAATTGTTGCGCACATTTTTAAATTTATTGCACTTATAGTTTTTTAATTATTTCACAAAAACATTTCCTGCTAGAGTAACGTTACCGCAGTCATTTTCTTTTTTAATGGGAATATTAAAATTAATATTAGCTACATAATTAGTTGTCTAGACGAGGCAAATGTTGCAACTATTATTACCCGACTGCCGAAGGAGGGTAATGTGTTTATCAGTCTATGTATGTATGTATGTATGTATGTATGTATGTATGTAAGTATGTATGTATGTATGTATGTATGTATGTTTGTTCCTATGTGGCGTTCTAGAGACCAAACGCGTGGGCCGATTTTGATCGTTCTTACGTCAATCGATTCGTCTTAACCCCGCGAGTGTCACTGGCTACATGAAAATTGGAAAATAGGAAAATGGCGGTTCTTGGGCGCCATATTGTGGGGGCCCGAATTTTTTTTTTCTTCCAAACCTATCGTGTGGGGTATCAAAATACAGGATTTTAAGAGGTGATTTCAAAAATATGTAACACTTATATGTTTAAATGTACCTAATTCGAAAGAAAATTAACTAAAAAGTTATAAATAAAAAAAGTTAATTAATAAAATCAAAAAACCCGACTGCTTGAAAAGCGAACTAAAAAGACGTAAACAAGGAGAAAATCATGCTGTGCAGTCGGAGGATACGTCTGGTTTTGGTCAGCCAGCTCGCGAAGATGTATCCTCCGACAGCACAGCATGATTTTCTCCTTGTTTACGTCTTTTTAGTTCGCTTTTCAAGCAGTCGAGTTTTTTGATTTTATTAATTAACTTTTTTTTTTGTATTTGTTCTTTCTTCGGCTGCGAAGTTATTCGAGATCCTGCTGGGGTAACGTTAGTGTTTTTGCTGAATCTCTGAAATTGTTAAGCGGTTTCTTATTATCTTTTGTACATGACTTCTTAAGAATTAATTTTAATTAGTTGTGTAGTAAAAAATTAAAATAATGCACCGTTCAAAGGTTATTTAATTAAACATAAAAACATTTCAATAGGTCCTAACACTCTAAAACAACCGGCCAAGTGCAAGTCGGACTCGCGCACGAAGGGTTCCGTACCATTCTCGCAAAAATCGGCAAAAAAATCACGTTTGTTGTATGGGAGCCCCACTTGAATATTTATTTCATTCTGTTTTTAGTATTTGTTGTTATAGCGGCAACAGAAATACATCATCAGAAATTTCAACTGGCTAGCTATCACGGTTCATGAGATACAGCCTGGTGACAGACAAACAGACAAACAGGTCCCGTTTTTACCCTTTGGGCACGGAACCCTAAAAAGACTTACTTTAAACCTAATTTTGTAGCTTGTAACTGCCTTCAAATGTATGTGAAGTTTCATTAGTATTCTGTTAGTAATTAACAAATTATGACCATGGGCACCTTAATGTTCCCACTGCTGGGACACAGGCCTCCTCTCTGTGAGAGAGGGTATGGGCCATGATCCACCACGCGGGCCCAGTGCGGCTTAGTGGATGTCAAATGTTTTCGAACCTTTAGTTCTAGGACATGCCGGCTTCTGCACGATGGCCTTCACAGTTTTGAGAGCAGTGGTGATGAAATAATTTACACAAAGTAAAGCAGCTGCCTGGGTTTGAACCCACGACCTACAACTTTTAAGTCGCGGCCGATATCACTGGACCACTATTATGACCAAGGGCACCTTGGTCGGGCGGTTAGAAAGTGTTTAACACCGGCGTCATGAAACAAATAAAATGTTATCTCAGAAGTAAATAAGAATCCACAAAGTCACGTAGCTATAGAAGACACTTACTGTATGTCACTGCCCTTTTCCTCATTCAGATAACTACTAACGGGGAAAACAGCCGAAAAACACAGCCCTTTTATTACGGAAACATTTAATTCTGTTCCTAACAAAGAATAAGACGTTAATTTTATTAGAAGAACCATAGAGTTCAGGATCACCGCGCCAGCCATCTATAATACTTAAGTAACTATACTTCATAAAAGATAGGTTGATCTCTGCGACAGCCGTCAGTATCAATAGACAATAGCGCTTGACAGGCTAACAATAACGTAACAATAACGTGTACGTCAGTTTGACATATGTCGCAGAGATCAAGCTATCTTTAATGAAGTATACCTACTACTCAATATTTAAATGCGTAAGAACTCTGTTGTGTTTATTACGATATCTATCACGCTTCCCATCGTACGTCTTAGCAGCCACAATAGATAAACAATAGCTTACGCACACACACACAATTCTGGTATCACATCACATCACATTATCAGCCTATTAATGTTCCCACTGCTGGGACACAGGCCTCCTCTCTGTGAGAGGGAATGGGCCGTAATCCTCCACGCGGGCCCATTGCGGGTTGGTGGATGTCACATGTCTTCGAATTTTTGGTTCTAGGACATGCCGGTTTCCTCAGGATGTTTTCCTTCACCGTTTTGAGAGCAGTGGTGATGAAATAATTTACACAAAGTAAAGCGCCTGCCTGGGCTCGAACCCATGACCTACAACTTGTAAGTCACGGCCGATACCACTGGGCCATCACTGCTCTATTCTGGTATAGAGACAGATGATTGGACCTCGGAGAAAGACATGCCGCTTATGGCGGGAACACGGGCACGCGTTAGCACGCACCGCGAACCCACCGCAGCTGTCCGCCCTCCTCTGGAGAGTACCCCCATCAGTGGCGCACCAGAACACACTTATACGTGAGTGAAGCCCTGGCAGAATTTAGTTACTAATACTATCCTCCCGCGACACCTGAATCAGATGTGGACGTAATTGTTTTTTATTGTGTCTGCTAATCATGGTCGCTGAAGCTGTATCCAATATTTATTCGTGCCCACGCGAGCACAAGTTTCAGCTGTCATAATCAGCTGGGCGAGCACGGACTCTGTGATAGGTTTGAGTCACGCATTTTGCACCCCAACTGTAATAAAAATGTGTGACTCACACAGCCTGAGCTGTCAGAGTAGGGCGTGCTCGCCCGGCAGAATTGTCAATTTCTGGGAGTAGAGTGGGTAGAGTGCAAATAGAACACTCACTGACACGTTTAATTTTCTTTCTCCTCCGTTATTCTTTTTTGACCAGTTGCCTTGATCCAAGGTTGAGTCGGGATCCATTGCAGTTGAATCGTTTCTCCCGGAATTATCGAGCTTCATGGAAACGGCGCTTTTCTGGTGATCGCTACTTTTGATTCTGGCTATCAGGATTGGCAATGGTTGGGAATAGTGTGGTGAGCTTGACTCGCTTGGTTTGTATGGAAAGTTTTGACAATGTCGTCTCTAGCAATCAATCAATCAATCTGCCTAGCCTTTGCCCAACTATATTGGGGTCGGCTTCCAGTCTTACCGGATTAAGCTGAGTACCAGTGTTTTACATGAAGCGACTGCCTATCTGACCTCCACAACCCAGTAACTGGGTAACACGGTACCCCTTGGCAAGACTGGTGTCAGACCTCAAGCTTCTGACTACCCGTACCGACTGTCAAAGATCTTCAAATGACAGCCGGGACCAACGGCTTAACGTGCTTTCCGAGGCACGGAGGCAACTCGGTATGTTGAAAAGGTCACCCAACCACGGACCGACCTCGTCAAGCATTGCTTAACCTTGATGATCAACCAGTGCGGCTGTTATTATTTAGCCACGAGCTCCTCCGTCTGACGAATGCCGTCTCTAGCAATATACTTATTAAATAGTTAAGTTACGTCCATGCGAATGTTTGCTAACACGAATTCATCATACAAGACAAGACATAGGACTTTTCTGTCATGACTTCTTGCGCATTCGACCGCTCCCGAAGATAGCCAACTGCGTGCCGAGTTCCCTTCGGTCTATTATGATCTATGTATAACCAAATTGTGCAAGAAAAACTCAAGATCCTGCCTGTCTTTACTGTATTAGATAAAACAACGTCTCTAGCAGTGACCGCCGAGGCATCGTCCGTGCTCTGTGACGAGAACACAAAATTTAGGGTAGCTTGTAGCCACGTTCTTATTGAATCACTTACCTACCTAATAATGTTAGATCGGGTCGTAGGTTTATGAATGCGGAATTAACTTGGTCAAGGGAAAAGTATAACGGTTTTCCGTGTGCGTTTTCTTGGTAATACAAGGACGGTTAGACTCTTCACTTATCTTCCTCCATGGGCTAGGCTGTAGAGTGAAATGTTCTGCTTCCACTCTCCCCTGAGTTGTTTATATTATTTTATTTGTTATTTATTTATTCTATTTTATTTTTTAAGTATTTTCTGTTTCCGTGAGTGTGTCTGTGGCATCAAGCGCAGCATTATTAATGTGTTTATCAGTCTATGTATGTATGTATGTTTGTTCGTTCGGACTCATCAAAATCGGCCAACGCGTTTGGTCTCTAGACCAAACGCGTTGGCCGATTTTGATGAGTCCTACGTCAATCGATTCGTCTTAACCTTGCGAGTGTCATTGGCAACATTAAAATATGAAAATAGAAAAATGGCGGGTTTTGGGCGCCATATTGTGGAGGCACATTATTTTTTGTTTGGGGTATCAAAATAAAGTGTGAGAGGTGATTTCAAAAATATATAACACCTAAATGTTAAAATGTACCTACATCGAAAAAAAATGTTAACTAAAAAGTTATAAATAAAGAAACTTAATTAA
This sequence comes from Anorthoa munda, assembly GCA_945859665.1. Lineage (NCBI taxonomy): Eukaryota > Metazoa > Arthropoda > Insecta > Lepidoptera > Noctuidae > Anorthoa > Anorthoa munda. Next base: position 4,772,951 of record OX243894.1, on the reverse strand, counting down.
AAAAGTTAATAAAAAAATATCAGAATACCCGACTTATTGCGCGTATAATTACAGAGACAATAAAAAAACAATAGCTTATGCACACATGGTGTGCAAATCACGCGAAGAAGCGAACTAAAAAGACGTAAACAAGGAGAAAATCATTCTGTGCAATCGGAGGATACATCTGCAGCCTTATTGCGTAAGTGCGCAAAGAAGTTAAACTCTATCCAACAGACCAAATCGACCAATCACATTTTTTTTTTTTATTATCTGGTATAGGCTTGCGCTTGACCACTATCTCACCTGATGGTAAGCGATGATGTGGTCCACGATGGATCACGCTTGCCTAGAAGTAACCTATTCACTCTTGATTTAAAGACCCCTAGATTGTAGCTATCGGGAAATACAGACTCCGGCAGGGAATTCCACTCCTTAGCTGTACGCACAATAAAAGTATTCTCAAAACGCTTAGTGCGTATAGGTGGGGTGTCCACCATGTACCGATGGCGCATCGCCGTACGTCTGGTAGTCCGATGATGAAACGGGCTGGGTGGGATTAGATCATGCAATTCCTTCGCACACTCCCCGAAATGTAACCGATAAAAAACCGACAAGCTGGCAACTCGGCGACGATGTTCAAGGCTCTGGAGCTTTGACTTAACCAGTGCCTCATCGCCGATGAGCCGCTTTTCGATTGACTCTAGTGCATCAAGCTGGTATTTGGCAGATCCGTCCCAGAAATGAGAACAGTACTCCATGCATGATCGAACTTGCGCTTGAATACAAGCTGAGCAGCTGTTCTGGCGTGAAGTACCTTCTCACCTTCGCAAGGATCCCCAACTTTTTGGCAGCCAGCTGAGCCTTTGCCTCAATGTATGGGCCAAAATTGAGAGTCGATGTCAACGTAACGCCAAGAAGCTCAAGATGGTCAGTTATTGGCACGGCACATGCGAGATGAATGACGCGTCCGTTTTGTGTGATTGGCCGATTTGGTCGGTTGGATTGAGTTCAACTTCTTTGCGCACTTACGCAATACGGCTGCTGGTCTTGGTCAGCCAGCTCGCGAATATGTATCCTCCGACCTACGCAGGAAACTAAAACAGCCTTCATCATCATCAGCCTATTAATGTTCCCACTGCTGGGACACAGGCCTCCTCTCTGTCAGATGGAAACAGCCTTGAGTAGTAACAAATTCTATAATCAAGCCACTGTGCGGCTGTCATGTGCTACTTGGGGTGCTTCTTGCATCTAGCGGATTCCCGCGGCCCGTCGGTCCACCTACTGGGGAGCATTTTGGCATTCCGACCATCGTCATCGCTGATTGAATAACAAGTCTTTATCTGAAGCCTCTGTACTTGTCTAAGTAAGAGAGCGTCACCACCTAGTGATCCCATTTTGCATAACATATTTTAAGGAGAAGTCTGTTGTACGTAAGTCGATGAAGCTGTTTGTACCTTCCTAGAATGTCTATGTTCTTATTATGTTACTTAGGTGTGTTGACAGCTAATACAATAATTTGAACGCAGGACACGGTTTGCGATCGTTTTTATTATAATAGTTTATTTAAACAATAAAGAAGTTTTGATGTAAATTAGTGGGAGGTTTCCGCCACTGTACAATATGACATAAACACGATGCTGTAATATTTTATTACTGCTTTGAGAGTATGGGTAACGTGGAAAGATCACTGGTTTATTTAAGATTCCTAGATAAATGAAACGGCTAATTTGCATTAGCTTGCGATTATAAAACCTTTATTATGAGTAACTGACAATAAACACGAGACAAGAAGGTGTTTGTTTTTTTAAATATAGCAAAAACTCAGGCAGTTCTAATAAGCCCAGAAGCTAAGGCAACACAAATAAACACATTTCGCAGATTAAAAAAAAATTAACACTTTCGCGGGAATTTTGACAACTGAATTAAAGATGAACCAAACACTACTTTGTAGAATAATAAAAAAGTAAATCCACGCGAACAATCTGATGAAAAGCAAACTTATTCAAAGAAAGTGTGAGTGATTCGACCGAAATGCTCCCTCAAGACGTTCGTGCGAGTTACATCAGCATCCCAATGTAATCTGTATAAATAAAAGATGACAGACCAGGCTGTATGCGACGAAATTCCTTTGCCATTGTCCTGAAAAAATAAGGAAAGCGCGGTTTATTCATACTTGTCGCCAGAGACATTTTTATTTTTAGCGGAATTTTTTAGATGTTTGATAGGCTCCGTCAGAAAAATACTTAGGTAAAATTAAACAATTTATAGTTTTAGGTTTATGATTAAAAAGAAAAAATAATTCTCAGTAATCAATCAAAATCACTAAGTTTTCAAACAACTTATAAACTTAAGTTTTATAAACAAGTACAAGAATTACATTTAAGTTGTATCTACATCCTAAAATATCTTTGGTAAGCCGTAGATCAAAAAAAAAAAAATATAAATAAAAAACTAATGCCCAGACGCGCCCCTGACGAGAACATTAAATTTAGATATTTTTCTGCAGTTGACATGTTCTATTATTTCTTTCAAATAAGTTTGACAAACTTCTTGAGGGCTGAGGTAACGCCGGTAACTCCGACACTCTGAAATAATTACAGTTATGTAGAAATAAATGAAAAGGAAGTTCCCTCTCACAGAGAGGAGGCCTGTGTCCCAGCAGTGGGAACATTAATAGGCTGATGATGTGATGTGATGTGAAATGAAAAGGAATTTAATTTGTCTATGTCTAAGAAAGGTTTTATTTTTGTGTCAGAATTGGAATGGAAACTTAAATAAAAAAAAACTTGGCATTTACAGTCGGATTCACCCACCGACTGGCTCCGAAGGTACCTCGGTAGGACAATATTTCATTAGGGTTAAAATTTTAACCGGAATCTCTTGAAATGCAGGCCCTAGGTTTTATGCACTTTGCACTAACATAGTTTGTGAGTGTGCTTGTTACTTCTTCACGCTCAAAAGGCTGGACGGATCTGGATGAAATTTGGCACAGAGATAGACTATAATCAGGAATAGCACATAGGAGAGGATCTTGTGGCTAAATAATAACAGCCGCACGGGTCGATCTTCGAGGTTAAGCAACGCTTGACGAGGTCGGTCCGTGGATGGGTGACCTCCGTGCCTTGGAAAGCTCGTTAAGCCGTTGGTCCCGGCTGTCATTTGAAGATCTTTGACAGTCGTTACGAGTAGTCAGAAGCTTGAGATCTGTCACAAGTCCTACGAAGGGGTATCGTGTTACCCAGTTACTGGGTTGTGGAGGTCAGATAGGCAGTCGCTCCATGTAAAACACTGGCATTCAGCTGAATCCGGTTAGACTGGAAGCCGACCCCAATATAGTTGGGAAAAGGCTAGGCAGATAGAATAGCACATAGGATACTTTTTATCCCGAGAATATGTTCCCTCAGTATAATTTTCGACGTTCACACGGGCGAGGCCGCTGGCAGTAGCTAGTACACCATAATGTTTACAAGTTTTGTATTATCTTGATTTTGTATGTGTGTTCGACAACTAGTAAACAAACGCGAACGGCAGGCTTGTATGGGCATTTCGTACCGCTAATTAAATTTCGTGTTTTGGGATATTTTTTGTTTTAATTGGTAGTTAATATGATAGATAATCCCTTTTTAAATTCATAGATTTTTAGAACTTGGGACGTAAAAGTTATAACCAGTTTTATTGTTTTGAGGTTATGTACTAGTGTACCAATGTAGATTGTTACATATAGGTAAATGTTGCAAAGTAAATTGTTGGTTGCTATCTTTGTAGTGTTTTACTTACCTTAAGTAGGTTGATTGAGATGAGGATCGTACCTACTCAGGGCAGTAGGAGATACCTATGTCCAGCAGTGGACCACAACAGTTTGATAATGATGAGTTTGATTATATTTAATGTTATTTCTATTTCTAAATAATTAATTATCATTTCAATATTTGTGTTACTTTTCTTAAGGCAACTTCTAAAAACATACGTAACTGCGTTTAGTGTACGATTATAATACGTTTTATTTATTAAAATCTCTTTATTAATATTATTAATGAATCCGAAGTTCTAAAAATAGTAAACTTACATGAAAATAAATGGCTTAGTTGCCTTAATAAGTGGTACAAATTCTATAACCGAACAACAAAAAAATATGCGGTACTAAATCTGCCGTTCACTTTTCATACACTTCCTGGCATCCGATTATGTTAAAACTTGGCGGTACTTATGTAACTTTGAAAATATTGAAATAATATATGATACTATCTCCATGGTCTCATGTCAAGCCTGAAGGTGGCCCCAGCAACTTCTCTACAAGACAAGATAGCACCATCATGCTCGGGCTCATTGGATAGGAATTGACAAGCTATACGCACTTTTTAGTGCATTTGAAGCCTAAACGAACGTCGGTGCTCCGTAGACCAATTGGAATTCGACCAATTGGTCTATGGGGTAAATTATATGTTTCCATCGTCCAATTACCAACTGGTCTATGGTATGGTATGGTAATTATGGTATGGAGCATACTCGACGTAAACCAAAACTATGTTCCATTATCACATTATAACCTTGAGTTCACACCAGTTTCCTATACTTTGGGTTCAAAGAAGCCTTTGTTATATTTTTGGGTTCACATCAAACTAAATTCAAAAATATTATAAAGGAATAAATACAATAACCTTATATTGTATTTATTTCATTTATAGCTAATTATAATAGAATCTTCAATGAAAAGAAAAGATAGGAAAGTATGTAAACTTTTTAAATGGCCACTTCACAGAAAACTTATGTGTCATTATGGTGTCAATGTAATGACAATTAATTGATTTCTCGTTAGCCTACCAGTGGGAAGAATTGGAGAATCTTAAGATATATTTTTTTTTCACTGCAATTAGCCGTTTTTGAGCTGTTAAGGATTATCCATTTTGTTGCAGAATGTTATAGTCTTCGCCAAACTTCTGGGCCGCCCTGAAGTTGATTTTTCGATTGTTGTTTCCGATTCGCAAGGCACGAAACGGTGCTGTTTTTGTATGAGATTAACGACTGCGCAGCCATTGTAGCCAACTTCAGGGCGGCCAAGAAAATTGGCAAGGACTATGAAGACAGTTTGTCCTATCTGCGTATTTTTCACTGTTTTTTTTAATTGTTATGCCATAATTATTCAATAAATAATTATTAAGCGGTTTCAAAAATTGTTAATGATATATTTTTTTAATACTTATGGACACGGCTTTACTATACCATTAAACTGGACAGCGGAACATTTCTCAATTCTCCATAGACCAGTTGGAAATTAGACTATGGATACATGTAATGTTTCCCATAGACCAATTGGTCAGATTTCAATTGGTCTACGGAGCACCGACGGTTCTAAAATTTAATTAGATCGCTGATAGAAACAAAAGTTGGTTACATTCGTATTTATTCAAATAAATAGTTTACCAAATTGGTAAGTAGGGTAGGGTAGGTGGGTAGGTTGGTAGGTAGGTAGGTTAGGTGGGTGAGTAGGTATGTAGGGTAGGGTAGTTAGGTTGTTCGGGAGGGCAGGTGAGTAGGTTGGTAGGTAAGTAAGGTAGGTGGGTACGTAGGTAGGATATATAGGAAGGTGGTGGGTAGGTAGATAGCCAGTTGACAGGAGCGAAGCCGCGGGGGTCAGCTAGTCTTAATCAAATAATGTTATAAAAGAGATTTTCCTTATTAAAAGAACACTGAGTTAGTTTTATGTTAAACTGAAAACACACTGGCAAAATTAATTCTCTGTATTTTTCTTTCATTTGAAAGTGAGTAGAAAATATTAAAAGCTTTACTTAGTCTCTAAGTTATATTTATTTTAGTGGCTCATTCACAAATGCTTTCATGACTAGCCTTGCTTTTGCACCAAAGCTTTTTATAATAATTTTATCTAGCTAACCCGACCAACGTTCTCCTGTCCAAACAGAGTTTCTAAAAAAAAAAGCAATATAAACCATTATAATTTTTGCCGGAATGTTTCTATATCCAAATTTTTCATCGCCTTTGCCAGATTTTTTCCCAAAGTTCTAGCTACTGATTTGGTAATCTTTTAAGGTTTAAAAAAAATATATAGTCCAGACATACTCAAGGGATGACCAACGAACAGCATCCATTTTTACCCGACTGCCGAAGGAGGATAATGTTTTTATCAGACTATGTATGTATGTATGTATAATTTGTTTATTTGTTCCTATGTGGCGTTCTAGAGACAAAACGTTGGCCGATTTTGATAATTCATGCGTCAATCGATTCCTCTTCACCTTGCGATTAGTACACCGCGAGCTGGTTATTGGGCAAAGCCAGCTCACGAAGTCAGTCAGTTCAGTTGAAGATTGATCGTATTTGCCAAACCGGAGCTTCTGAGGGAGATCGAGACATTCTATGGGCAGTTGTACACATCAATCAGCAAGCCCGTTGCGAGTCTAGCAAACGACCCAAGAGCTAAATTGACCTGACACTATACCGAAGATATCCCAGACGTCAGCCTGTACTAGATTAGGATGGCTCTGAAACAGCTTAAAAACAACAAGGCGCCGGGTGATGACGTGGATTCCTGTACCCTTAATGGAGGTACCTAGTGGAGGTACGTACTACTACGTATTCAAATAATTGTAATCAATAAAACTGATGGCAAAGAGTGTCCATGGAGTTTCTTGCACATTTTTCTCCATAGACACCTACTGACGCTTGCGAATGTGCAACTAGATTCATATTTTGTTCGACAATTCAAAAGTACCTATAAGGTTTATTTGAAGTAGACTATTTGATTTTTGATTTTGAATCAGCCAGATTATGTTCGCACAGCTGAGACATGGGTCCTCTATGCCCTATATCTAACATGCAGGCCCGGTGCTGGTTGGTGGATGACGCATGTGTGCTTAGGATCGAATCCACGATAACACATAAGTCGGCCAGCCACCATTGCTTCGCAATTGCTTGCGAATTTCCCCTTTTCGTTCTCAATAGCTTACGACTTCAAATTCCAATGCATTCCACAAGTTTTCTGAATAAATCCTTTACTGTCCAGACTACTCGTCTGTGGAATGCGTTGCCAGAACCAATCAAACGCGCCCAATCGTTGCGGAATGCGATAGGGCCGCCCATTGTATGTGTTATTAGTTTTAAATGTCCTTTATAAATGTAACTTATGGTGTACAATAAAGTATATAATATATAAACACTAACACTACCAGAATGGGTATCGAACTCAGAATCCAAAGTTCTGAAGTCTTACTTTGAAGATTAACCATCACAGCAAACAAATCAAGATTCATGGCGATTCAATCAATCCTCTTTAACACTTCGATTGTCTTTGCAAAAAACCGTGAAAGATTGATCAGAATGCCTTCTCAGGAAGTAGTTTATTTTACAATGTGTTAATAAACTTCGAGTTCACCACAGAGCACTGAATCGCCTCAGCGGGCACTGGCAGATACGGCATTGTCAAAACTTTCCATTCAAACCAAACGTGTCATTGAGTGTTACCGTTTACTCATACAAATTTACGACCCGATAATTCTGACTCCTTGTGCTCTACTTCAAAAGCACGAATATTATTAGTAATAGATTTGTAGCGGCATAAATACCCCCACATACGTAGTACAAAAAGACCAGGGAGCAGGGACTCTACTATGATATGCCAAATCCATCATGATTCCGTTGTGAGAGAGAGAGGGAGACGGAACTGCGCTGGGCGCTTAGACAAAGTACCTATAGATTAAGCCTTATAATGACCTTGATTGATAGAGCGAGATGGCTAATTGGCAGCTCCATGTAAATAATAAGGACAAAAGATTATTTTTTGTCTTTGTCACCGTGGCCGGTTTCTGTTGTTTGTCAAACTCTAATACAATGGCAGGTTTTACAAACAAACTCGGTTTTGTTTGATTTTCTATGATTTCGTGGTATTATGTGTTAATTGAGACAAGGAATTTGGGTTATTTATAGATAATAAGTGTCAGTGCGATGGTGGGTTGTAGTGTTCTTGTTCTTGTTGTAACACCAGAACAAACTATTGCTGTCTCATGTGCGGCCACGCCAGTGCTTAATCTATAGGTACTTTATCTAAGGCTGGGCGGATAAAACTATCCCTTTTTACCCGACTGGCGAAGGAGGGTAATAACACATTACCCTCCTTCGCCAGTCAATCAGTCTATGTATGTGTGTTTGTTCCTATGTGGCGACCAAACCGGCCGTTTTTGATGATTCTTACGTCAATAGATTTGTCTTAACCTTGCGAGTCTCACTGGCTACATTATAATTAGTAAATAGAAAAATTGCGGATTTTGGGCGCCATATTTTGGGGGCCCAATTATTTTTTTCGTCCAATCCCATCGTGTGGGTTATCATATAAAGGGTTTAAGAGGTGATTTCAAATTATATAACACTTATATGTTTAAATGTACCTAACTAAAAAAAAATAAAAAGTTAATTCAAAAAATCAAAAAGCCCGACTCCTTAAGAAGCGAACTAAAAAGACCTAGATATGCTGTGCAGTCAGAGGATACATATTCGCGAGCTGGCTGACCAAAAGTAGATGTACCTTCCGACTGCACAGCATGATTTTCTTCAAGTTTACGTTTTTTAGTTCGCTTTTTAAGCAGTCGGGCTTTTTGATATTCCTTTTATTTTCAAAGTCAAATATATTTATTTCAACTAGGCCAATAAGCGGCACTTTTGAACGTCAAACATTAAATCTAAATTAAAAATGTACAAGTAATAAAAATTGACTCTACCGTGCATTCGGAAAGTAGCTTGTTATGGAGAAGAACGCACAAGAAACTCCATAACTCCATAATTTTTCACAACGGTATCATGTTAGCATTGGCACTTCGTGTGGAACGGCCCCTGAGCCCTGAGGTCACACAAGTCCTACATCGTGCTATCAAAGCTCTCCGCGCGATTTGAATTTTTTTTTTTTTTTTTTTTTATCTATTATAGGCTCGCGCTTGACCACTATCTCACCTGATGGTAAGCGAAGATGTGAGATATAAATAACAACAGCCCGACAACAATCATCAGGCAGAGGCCCACCAGACATAACAATCGTCTGATCAAAGGGAGGATACCCTTTTCAATGGAGGTTGTAGGACTTAAGACGACGACTAACGCCAACGACCTTGAGGGAACAAAACGCGCACTCGTTTCACACCCGCGCGACCCAAAATTTAATAGTTTTTGTTCTTTCCTTTTTAGGGTTCCGTACCCAAAGGGTAAAAACGGGACCCTATTACTGAGACTTCGCTGTCTGTCTGTCACCAGGCTGTATCTCATGAACCGTGATAGTTAGACAGTTGAAATTTTCACAGATCATGTATTCCTGTTGCCGCTATAACAACAAATACTAAAAACAGAATAAAATAAATATTTAAGTGGGGCTCCTATACAACAAACGTGATCTTTTTGCCGTTTTTTGCGATAATGGTACGGAACCCTTCGTGCGCGAGGCCGTCTCACACTTGGCCGGTTTTTATTCTACGACTTTTAAAAAAAAAGCCTGAGATCAAAATGTAGATAATTAAATTTTCTTTATGATGGTGTTGATTTCATTAAAATACGCCCAGCGGTTTTTGTGCGATTGTCGTGTTTTTGTCCGTTTTAGACATAACTTCACAAATTAATTACACTATGTTATACGAACATTAATAGGCTGATGATGTGATACGAATAAAACTCAAAATTTGCTTAGATCAAATTATTTAGAAAATGGTCTAATATAACATATATTTTTTCCAAAAAACTACGACTAGCCATTTAGACGTGATTCAATCAATCTGCCTAGCCTTTTCCCAACTAAAATCGGGTCGGCTTCCAGTCTAACCGGATTCAGCTGAGTACCAGTGTTTTACATGGAGCGACTGCCTGTCTGACCTCCACAACCCAGTAATTGGGTAACACGGTACCCCTTGGCAAGACTGGTGTCAGATCTCAAGCTTCTGACTACCCGTAACGATTGTCAAAGATCTTCAAATGACAGCCGGGACCAACAGCTTAACGTGCTTTCCGAGGCACGGAGGAAACTCGGTATGTTGAAATGGTCACCCATCCACGGACCAACCTCGTCAAGCGTTGCTTAACCTTGAAGATCAACCCGTGCGGCTGTTATTATTTAGCCACTTAGACGCGATTCTCATTTTAAAATCACCTACTCAAGGGAATAGGCGCCTTTCGTACCATATTCCGTGCTCTGTGGAGCTTACCTTTTTAGTGTTATTTAAGTGCATCTTTTGTTATTCTTACACACTCGAGTCGATGATACAGTGGCTATCGAGTTTCCGAGAATGGTGGGCCAATTTATACAGACAAACATATGATTTTATTGTGACAATTATTGATTTAATCTACCGGTGTAATTTTTGGTTTGTTTCCGGGGTATTGAGTTCAACTTACAAAGACCTTATAATACCTTCTCCTTTCAGGAAAACTTGATTTTATAGATTGTACGTTGATTCTACAGAAGTGCAGACCGCCTCATCAATGGGGCAAAATGCTCTGGCAAACTCACGTGTCAAAATGCTCTGGAAAATTGGGTAAACAGTTGATATCGCTGTACCATTTTTTTAGGCAATAGATTTTTAGGAAAGTACAATTATTTTTTTTATTCGTAATAGGCTTCCACTTGACCACTATCTCACCTGATGGTAAGCGATGATGTGGTCGACGGTGAAGCACGCTTGCCTAGAAGAAACCTATTCACTCTTGACTTAAAGACTCGCAGGTTGTAGCTATCGGGAAACAGACAGACTCCGGCAGGAAATTCCACTCTTTTGCTGTGCGTATTAAGAAAAGTATTCCCAAAACATAAAAAAATATAAAATATTTTAGGCATAACATTTTTAGGAATGTTTAAATATTTTAGGCATAAAAAGACACACTCGGATGAAACACTCACCCTCACTTACACTTCACACTTCCTCACCTTAACAGTTTTTCTGCACTGCCCTTATTAATATGTTTCACTCTTTTGTCCATTTTGTGTTTATTATCATTTTTTTTTTTGTTATTAATTGCCAAGTAGCGCTAGCAGGACTTGTATACATAAAAACTAAGTGTAATGTTTGGGTCACTAAGACACAGGCGCGGGCGAAGCCGGGGGCATAAGCTAGTATAATGTAAAACAATCAATTGCCGTTCGTAACTCAAAAACAGCTTGACCGCTTAGAATAAATATTTTTTTTTGCTCGCCAGTAACGGCTTAAAAACAAAAACAAATAGGTATGGTAGGTAGGTAGGTAGGGTAGATAGGTAGGGTAGGGTAGATAAGGTAGGGTAAGGTAGTGTAGGTATAGGTATTTAGGTAGTGTAGGTGGTAGGTAGGTAGGAAGGGTGGGTAGGGTAGGTAGGGTAGGGTAAGGTAGGTTGGGTAGGAGAAAGGTAGGGTAGGTAGATAGTCATTTAACGGGAGCGAAGCCGCGGGCACAGCTTGTGTATAATATTTTTAAAATAAACTTTTACTCCATTCATGTTTCATACAGTTCTAGTTTAAACAGCATCATGGCAGACAGAAACCGAAGAGTTCATTATTAGGGATTTCCGTCTAATAATCGAACAAAGGTCACTGGCTTAAGGATGCTACAAGTCAATGCACTCTCAACAATATTATGTACGTGCTAACTAACGGGAATGCGTTTTACCTTGCAGAAATAATTCCTAAAGCAAACAATGAATTCGCACCTTTTGTAAATTACGCAAAACTGCAACATAACTTTATTAACAAGTCAGGCGCTTTTGTAGGTTAGGATTTGGTGATAAAAACTTTTTTACAAAAAAATACTACCGACTTCCAAATAAAAACACTACAAAGTGAAAAATAACTTTCTTTTTGGAAGTCGGTGACCATAACGAAAATAAATGGTACCTACCAAAGACACCGACTTCCAAAAGTAAAGTTATTTTTCACTTTGTAGTTTTCTTATTTGGAAGTCGGTGGTATATTTTTGAAAAAATTTTTTTTTAATGTTTTATTATATATTTGTAATTTTTTATGCATCTACAAAAGTGAGATTTTCTGAGACACTTAGTAGAATACCACTTATTTAGATTAAAAAACCGGGCAAGTGCAAGTCGGACTCGCACACGAAGGGTTCCGTACCATTATCGCAAAACACTGCATAAAAATCACGTTTGTTGTATGGGAGCCCCCCTTAATTTATTTTATTTTAATTTATTAATTATTATTTTTTGAAGTAAATATACAACTAAACATTCTGTGAATATTTCAAGCGTCTACCTGTTGCCGATATTGATATCGAGCAAAAAACGGCAAATATATCACGTTTGTTGTATGGGAGCCCCCCTTTAATATTTATTTTATACTGTTTTTAGTATTTGTTGTTATAGCGGCAACAGAAATACATCATCTGTGAAAATGTCTACTGTCTAGCTATCACGGTTCATGAGATACAGCCTGGAGACAGACGGACAGACAGACAGACAGACAGACAGACAGACAGACAGACAGACAGACAGACAGACAGACAGACAGACAGACAGACAGACAGACAGACAGACAGACAGACAGACAGACAGACAGACAGACAGACAGACAGACAGACAGACAGACAGACAGACAGACAGACAGACAGACAGACAGACAGACAGACAGACAGACAGACAGACAGACAGACAGACAGACAGACAGACAGACAGACAGACAGACAGACAGACAGACAGACAGACAGACAGACAGACAGACAGACAGACAGACAGACAGACAGACAGACAGACAGACAGACAGACAGACAGACAGACAGACAGACAGACAGACCCTTCCACAGTACCACGGATTTAGAGAATTGTCTGAATTATGTATGTTAAGTCTAAGTACGGGGCACAGCCTTTTATCCTAGAAAAATATATGGTACTCTTGGGAAATTCGGGAAAACATTTTTTTATGAGTGAAGCCGCGGGCTAAACTATGTACAGGGTCTTATGAGTCTTATGGCCAGGCACTTTGAATGAATGAACTGTAGTGAATGAGGGATTAGGTCGCAGGAACAGCACTATTCTTGAGAAGCTTATGTCGTTTGTTAATATTATAGTGGGTATGAAAGATTCAAATGCATCCGACCATCACCAAAGCTTTGGAAGATTGAATGAATGAGCGAATTGGATTGCCTTGTTGGACTCGAGGTGGCATGAGCGATTGCTGAACAGCGCAAACAAACTTCACGATCAACGCAATCAAGATTTACAGCCGTTAATGACTCATATTTTATACTCGCAAAGGAATCGAAATTTACAGGGTACTTTCCGTTGACCGAAATTGAATCATGAAATTTGGCAAGAAGGCACAAGTAAAAAATTCGGAAACCGAAAATTTGTGCCATCAAAAAAATGGGACATTTTGCGAATAGGACGTTTCGCGATTAGGATATTCATTTCCACGGTGACATTTTGCGAATGGGACATTCTGCGTCAGATCCATTTGCAGTTGGTAAACTGACCGCGAATTATGCGTATGTGAAAAGCTTAGGCAGATTGAATGAATGAGCGAGTTGGATTGCCTGGTTGGTCTCGTGGTGGCATGTGCGATTGCTGTGTACTGGGCTTGAATCAGGAAAAGTGTTAGTAGCTTTTTCAGAAGCTGCCCGAAGTTTGAATTTGTGCCTGGTTATTGGAAAAAGACTCGTCTCCAGTAATAATGTTGTTCATTACAAGCTTTTAATTAACTTGCAATGTATGTATGTTTGTAAGTGTGTTCGGGTCAAATCTTGCAATTTAATTTTAAAGCAGTTATCCTCCACCGACTAAGATGAAATTTTGCATACAAGTTTGGTTTAGATGACAATTCATGGTTAGATTAATGACGTCATTCTAAATCCCAAGATGGTGAACTAGTTATTTTTTGTGCACTGCATGCTATGGGTATCAAATGAAAGGGTTTGCTGAGAAGAGTACGAGTAAGAGTAAGAGAGAAGAATACGAAAAAAGCTTGTTTTAAAAAATATATTTTTTAATGAATAGATTATTTTTATTTTAGTGCCTCTCCGGTTAAGGTTGCAGGAATGCGAGACGGTGGTTCTAGGACATGCCGGTTTCCTCACGATATTTCTCTTCACCGTTTTGAGAGCAGTGGTGATGAAATAATATAAAAACTGACTGTGGGCTCGAACCCACGACCTACAGCTTGTAGGTCACGGCCGATACCACTGGGCCACCACTGCAGTCGGTTTGTATACAAAGGAATATGCTCGAAAATCCGGGTTTACTCACTACAAAATGGTTGGTACATAATTATTTTTGGGTCCAGGAAATGACTGCTATAAAACATAAACATTAGCTGGGTACGGTTTTACAATGCTCGCTATAATTTCTCGTAAAAATAATAATTATAACTAACAACAAAATGTATCTGGCACTGGCTCAAACTCATCATCTGCCTAGCCTTTAGCCCAATTATTGTTGGGGTCGGCTTCCAGTCTTACCGGATTCAGCTGAGTACCAGTGTTTTACATGGAGCGACTGCCTATCCGACCTCCACAACCCAGTAACTGTGTAACACGGTACCCCTTGGCAGGACTGGTGTCAGATCTCAGGCTTCTGACTACCCGTAACGACTGTCAAAGATCTTCAAATGACAGCCGGGACCAACGGCTTGACGTGCTTTCCGAGGCACGGAGGAAACTCGGTATGTTGAAATGGTCACCCATCCACGGACCGACCTCGTCAAGCGTTGCTTAACCTTGAAGATTGACCCGTGCGGCTGTTATTATTTAGCCACGAGCACTGGCTCAAACTAAATGACTTAATTATCTATCTAAAATTCTAAACAAGTAACACATCAAAGTTACTTAAATCTAACTTATTGCTCTACGTACGTCATCCTACATAATATCAATAAAAAAATCAAAATATTTTTTGTTCAACTAAACAGGTACTTTTGAATTATTGTCAAACAAAATATGAATTTAGTTGCACATTCGCAAGCGTCAATAGGTCTCTATGGAGAAGAACGTGCAAGAAACTCTACGGCCTCTTTTCCATCAGTTTTATTTACAATTATTCGTTACATCATTCTTGTTGGAAAAATACATATGTGAGAACTATTTAAAAAGACGTGTCCAATCCATCGATTAACCATTAACATAGGAAAATGCCTAGTGAGGGGGGTAATGTTTTAAATAAAACATATTCGCGAACTGGCGGACCAAAACCAGATGTATCCTCCGACTGCACAGCATGATTTTCTTCTGTTTACGTCTTTTTAGTTTGCTTTTTAAGCAGTCGGGTATTTTGATTTTTTTAATTATTTTTTTTTATTTACAACTTTTTAGTTATTTACAACTTTTTAATGTTATATATTTTTGAAATCGCCTCTTAAAATCCTTTATTTTGATACCCCACACGATGGGTTGGGAAGAAAAAAAAAATTTTTTACCCCACAAAATGGCGCCCAAAATTCGCCATTTTTGTATTTTCCAATTTTTATGTAGCCAGTGACACTCGCAAGATTAAGTCGAATCGATTGACGTAAGAATCATCAACAACGGCCAACGCGTCAGTCGGGTAAAAAAATAAAAATAAATCTTTTGTTGTTGCTTAGTTTTAAATAGTCAAGGCTCTCTCTAAATATTGGTGCAAAATATTTCATAAATTTAGAATCCCAGTTTCGTTTTTAATACATCTCAGAATCTGCTCTAAAATGCATCATTCTGTCGGTATTTCATCTTTTCCTCTTAAATCTTGATCGTAGGAACGTAAATTATTAAATTTTTCATTAAATTCTTGCACCCGTCAACTTGATAATAAAGTTACGGTGTCTTAAAATTTAATGGATACCTACTGTTTTTAAGTATCTACCTACGGATTTTCTCGAACTTATAGGTGTTTTTGTCTGAAGAATTTATTTTAGATTTCAGTAAGTACATAATAACTATTGCAAATCCAGCAAGCAATCTGATATCCATGCATGACCATGCTAATATTATTATTGCGAAAGTAACTGTGACCTAATCCGATAAACGGATCCCGCCGGACCAAAGACCCAGTTTTTGGATCCCGATAGTTAACTCAACCAATAGTTAAATATACTGACCAATGGTTTCAAATTTCGGTAAAACGCAAAGTCTATTAAATGGTCAAATAATTAACTCTCCAACTTATTTGACCATTAGTGGGATGATTATTGATGAAAAAAGGGATTGCTTAGTATATCTAACCTTTGGTTGAGTTAAGTACAGATAAAAAAACCGGACCTAAGCGGTTAATGGAATTTAACATAGATAATTATAGAACCTGGAGACACTTTTATCAACATACCTATGTTGATAAAAAGTATCCCATGAGGTACCTACCACGCGGGTGAAACCATGAGCAGAAGCCAGTCTTAAGTGAAGACAAAACTTTGTATCCCTTTTTAAGGGCCTACAATTGCCTTACTTTCTAAAGCATACTCCTTAGTAAAAATAGCTAGCGGCTAGGATAAAATGTTTGAAAAAAATACATATTGTAGGGTAGGTCGGTGTGTTGACGTTACAGGTCCGAAGGAAACACGAAGATGACTTGCAGGTTTTTATTCCAAGTAGGAAAGATACAAGTTTTTAAAATAAGGCGTAGTACACACAACCAAGTCCGCTTGGACGAAGGCAGGGTACTTGGCCCTCTAATCCAAAAAGTCCAACTGACAGGGATGTCCCACGTGATCTTTCCAAGTACGACGAGATCCGCAGATGCACCTTTCTGTCAGCTGGTATTTGCATTGACGAACGACAAACAATCTGTCGAAGTCATTAAACGGCGGTAGTTTTTAACATCGCGATCTAGGATCGTCACATCAATAAACAGCGACATCTAGTGGTTATACTGCGAACCACTTACAATACTGTCAATGAAGTTGACTAAGTGAGTCCTCTACTGTTTACGTTCCTCAAAGGAATCGTAAACGCTAACAGTTTAAAGAGTTATACACAGATGGCGCTAGTTGCGATACATGATACAATAATAATGACGTTCATAATAATGAGGTGTGTTACAATATTTATTATTGATTCATGTATATAATTTTTGAAACAAGGATTTTTCTTGTAACTATTATTTTAATAACAACACGATATTTTTTCGCAAGTTTTGGAAACTCCTCCAAAACGACTTGGATGTTTAAAATATTTCTTCACAGAAAAATTGATAGCTGGAATTTCTTCATAACTGAAATAGCATATGTAAATCAAATAATATTTTGCAAACAAAACTGTTCAAAAGGAGGTTCAATATTAATATTTTTGCATCGAGCGAGCGCACGGCCAGTACTGCGTTAACATTGGTGCGTATATATCGCCTAAAGTATATTGCGTGCAATGGAAGTGTGAGATTTGGCATACTTGAGGAGTTGCTTGTAGTTTCAGGGGGGTGTCACTCCGCAGTTTAGATACGATCGGCCGGCGGTACCCTCTAGAGGGAATAACGCATTAGGTTGCCGCTTACCGCTCGGCTCGCACGTTAGCCACGTTATTAATTCTATGATTTATGCAGCAAAGAACAATGACTTCTAAACGTACTTCTAAGGCCTTTAAAAGATATTGTTATGTTTACGGGTGTTTAAATAAAGCAAAGAACAATGAATCGATATTAAGTTTTTTTAAAGTACCGAAAGATTTTGAAAGGTAAGCTATTTTGTTGTACCTATTTAAATCATTACATAAATACTCTGTAACAATCGGTAGTAGGTGCATAATGAGTACGAGTTTTGTATAAAAATTTAAGCATTTTGGTGTTCCTAAAAGAATGAATAGGTGTGTGAAATACTAATAATTAGGTTTTTTAGATATTTTAGATTTTCGTGTTGTTCACAAATATAATTTGATTTCTTTTGTTATTGAATAGTTACCGTTTTGTTAACATAAAAATAAACGCTTTAGATCCAGTTTAAAATAAATTATAATTGCCTAAGTAAGTAGTTACCTACTTAGCCTAAGAAGTCACCAATAGCCTGAGTAAGTGTACGCACTTGTTAACGTTAACGTTTGTATATAAAACTAGGTACTTACTTATACCTAACGAACAAACAAACAATATTTCCTAAGAGTTCTTCAAGCCAACTTTAAATAAACTAACAAAAAATATCACTAAAGAATAAACAAAGAGGTAGGTACCTATACTCAATTTGAAATAATATTAGACGTCTTTACAACTCGTTTTACAGTCCGTTCAACCGATTTTGTGTCCTATCTCGTACACATAAGGATGATATAAAAAGCACAAATTTGGTACCCAAAACCAACTGTTTACTACAGCTTCCATTTGTCGTATCACCAACGCAATAGAAGTCAAAATCGATTGACCGGGCTGTAAAATGGGCTTATTTAAATGTCTAATGTTATAGTAAATGAAGTTTAGGTAACCTAGTTTTCATTTTTTAAGTACCTAACATAATGACGGTCTATAATATTCATTGTCTATCTACCTACTTGACGTGTAACCATAGGCATCAAACATAAGAAATATTACGCGGTCAAGTAGGTAGATAGTGGACGTAAGCGAAAGCGGCAAGTCGACAACCCTTACGAGCCGAGTCAAACCGCGCCAGACAGCGACGGAGATACGCGTTAGAAGAGAGCGGCAACGTTTAGGTGAATATCACGTTAGGCACTGAGCGCTTATTTATGCGACCTGAATTGAACTTTGTTGCTTACTTGCAGGAGTCTCTATTTCAATGAATTATTGCACGAAGTGACTCTTCTGTACTTGTACTATTATTTATTCTGTGGTAGTTTGTCAGAATAGTTTAATTTTGGTACTTAAAAAAGAGACGAAATCATCCATATATATAGGACTGGATTTTAAAACAAATCATTTATAGTTTTTGGATCAGTAAAATAAGTACCTAAACATGTAAAATACAGAAACGTTTCCTCTGTGAGCATAAAATTCCTCATATACGTTGAGTAACATAATGAACACATAAAAATGCAGTAAACTGATAAATTCTTTATTAAAAATTTTACTTGTTTTGGTATAAACAGAGCTTGTGGTACCAATATATTTCTTGGCCAAAATTTACGAAAACGGAACGCTTCTGGAATAACTTCGGTGGTAAATAAATCGTGGAGATTTTTCTTCGAAATTATTCGACGTCGTCGAAAATGGTGACTGTTGAGAAGCGAGGTATAACAGAAAATTTAGGTATTTAATTTTGGAGGAAAATAGAAAAGTACTTTTCTGTATCAATACCCGTATAATTGTCGCCATAATTTGTCAACATCAATGTAAAAAAAAGTTTTTATTTTTATTTACTGATTTTTAATATGTACAACTGACTATTTCTAATCTTATGACTAATAACAAAACAAACTTACATACAAAAGGGAGAGGGAAAAGGACTCATAGCGCATCAAAAAATTCTTCCACATCGATGTCAATGGGAAACGTGCCCAGAACGCTGGCAGCATTGCCACGTTGAATAGCAATGCTGATTCTCTGGCTGAAGAAAAGGCCAGCCCTCTGGTCACGCGAACAGTCGACTAACCGTTTACTTATGTCTCGAAAAACTCGATGAGCACTCGGACCCCATGGACCTAATGTCTCAACCCCAAACGGCTCAAACATATAACTGCCAATAAGGTTGTTATATTTGCGCCGTTTGAGGTTTTCTGCACCAGCAGCAGCTGCCCCAGCACAGCCCGCCGTGCTAAGAAGATGGGATGGCGCAAGGGTATCGACACATGTTGCATCCCACACCAAAGGCCTACCCAACTTCCAAGGCATTATGGTCATCCCATCCGGTCTCTTCCCATCGTCGCGTGCCAAGCCATTGGGTTCTAAAACAGCTGGCACCCCGGCGGTGACAAGAGCTCGACGTATGATGTCATTAATGCTGGCGTGCCGTGCTATCCGACCAGCGCTCCTACTGCAGGATAGGCCATGGTGTCCGAGGCGGTCGACTGCTTCACCACATTGACAGCGATGTGGAGCTCCGCTGGGAGTACCTAGTCGCAGACATGTAGCGATCCGGAAGGTAGTGTCACTCAACATTGTGCCTATGTTGGGTGACGGTAAAGCCTGTAGCCAGAGGCCCGACTCCCACTCACCCACAGCCAGTAGGCGAGCACGCTCAGCAGTATTGGTGGACGTATTTATGAGTTTATTCCGTACCAATCTGCAGAGCGGCTCATCCCACTGTCTTTGGGAAGATGGGTTTTCGGGCAACGCCGTATTCGGGCAAGCCACTTTCCAGGCGCATACTGCGTCGGTCGAGCACGGCACTTCACAGTTAACCAGCGACAGGGATAAAATTTTAGAGGTTAACGTTTTAGTGCTGTGGACCGAAGACAGGAACGCCGGTAGGCTTATACTAGAAATTTTGCGGATGCCGAGCCCGCCAAAGCGAATGGGTAGCGTGGCTTGCGTCCAGGCTCGGTCATCCAAGGCCACATTTAAGATAGATGTCAGAGTGCGTTGAATAATTTCGTCAATTTTTTCCAGGAGAAGTGGCTGGTTCCATAAAGGGGAAGAGCGGAGAAAATACATAAAATTTGGTCCAAAACAGCAATACCTAATGAGAGTAAAAGCCGAATGAAGGTTAATTTGGGAGAGTCTATCCGAAATATCATTAAAATGGTTAATTTTGCCATCGATGAATGAAGAAAAACTGTCTTCCAAAATTGGGGAACCTAGGAGGTGCAGTGAACTTTTATCTAAAATTTTGATCTCTGGGGCTATTGCATAAAATTTCTGTAGGGTCGGTTGTCTGTCGGTACTGTCACAAAGAAAAATTTCACATTTGGAGTGGTTAAGTTCTAGGCCGATGGATTGGAACTGCTCTTTCAGAAATTGAAAATCTGCTAAAACGGTGTCTACGTCACCTCCTAGTGTTCCATCATCCAAATACCATACGTTAAATTTCGAATTTAGTTTTTGAATGATCGGATGAATAGCCAGACTGAAAATGACTGGCCCGAGAGGGTCACCTTGTTGGCAACCAACTGAAGATTCCAAAACATTGTCTTTGTATAATAATTTTGATGGGTACCTATAGCATTGCCACAAAAAGCCGAAAATTTCTGGAAGCTCTTTTTTTGCTTCAGCCAACAAAGTGTCCCTGTTGACGGAATTAAAGGCGTTTTTAACGTCAACCTTGAGGATGACCTCACCCTTACCGGAATTCAAAAAAGTGGAAAGGGCATGTACGGCAGCCTCACAACCCCCTCTGGAGCCAAATCCAAGTTGTAGGGGCTGCAATTTAGAAGTAAGAGTTTTACTATATAGTTTACAGCAAATTTTGGCTGCCATACGCCTGTAGGTGCACCCGACGGCAATTGGACGAATACCGCCGTCCTTCTTGCGCAGGGCACATAAGTTGGCCCCGTACAGGACATCGACGACGGCATCGTTCACACCGCCGGAGAGCATTAGGTTGACTAGAGCCGCAAGCTCCTTCAAAAGAGACTCACCAGCGTCCCCGGCGCCTGAACTTAAAAGATCTTTTAAGTGTTGAGGAGACAGGCCGTCGAGGCCGCCAGCGGAACCGCTTCGGAAGGAGCTCACGGCTGCGATCAACTGGGGGGCTGAAATCTGTAGAAAAGATGAATTGAGATCGGGGGTGTCAGGTGGGTCGGGAAAGGTAAGATCGTCCCCAGGCGCTGGATGTTTACTCTCCAAGGCTGAAATAGTTTCTGGAGAGTAAGGCGCCACCACATCACTGCTGAACAACAGCCTGGCCGCTCCCCTAATGTCACCTTCACTTAATTTGGATTCCACATGCGAACACACACCTTTTTGGGAAGGGTGATTGAATGCTGGTAATTTTGAATTTAAAATAAGGTTCGAATCGTTACAATTGTCTTTAATTTGGGTTGTTAGTGTTTTTTTTTATAGCCAAATTTTTCTGGACATGTAGAATCCTATAAGGGAAGGTGAGCAATTCCTCCCAGGCACTTTGTGAGTTCTCCTGGGTTGCAAGACGGACGCATCGCGCCAGACTTAGCGCGACAGACCGTCTTGCGCCCCGGGGAATTCTCTTTAAAATAGGTGTAGAATTTTTTAATTTTGTAAGGGTTTTCCAGAGTGTTTCATTTTGTATTTGTGGTGTAGCTGGGGGGCACGAGGGTACACTATGGGGTTTGTGTACTTTACCATAGTGGATCCGTAGCCCCCGTTCGCCCTTAAAAAAACGTGCCTGAGAGCAATGGGGACATCTCACTTGCTGAATATCAAGCGATGTAGCAGGTTGACTGCTACAGTTTCCGGTATCGCTACAGCCGGCGCTTAACATAAAATTGAAATTTCACTTACCAATACTATTAAAACACTATTTACACAATATCACTAATAAAACTAATAACAAAGATAAATAACACAAATAAATAAACAATGTCAAAATTGAGTGACGGCTCTTGGCACTGACGGCAGCGGCGCGGCGCAGTCGCGGTACGGGTTTAGGGCACCCGCCGTAAAGGAAGGGTGCAGGGGGCGCATCCTTCGCTACCGTTGCCTAGGTTGCGTCGTCCTTATTGCCAGGGTCCAATCTCCCTAACGACACGTAAGTAGGTAGATATGCCCATTTGTTCGCAAAGATTATTCACAGGAAAGTTCTTGTTGTTTTTGTTTCTCCTTGTGCAAAGCTATTCAACCGTTGTTCAAGTCTATCCAGCCAGTTTCCTCGAAATAACAGCCGCACTTTGTGCCCCAAGTAACTCGGCAAGATTGTCAAGTCGTGGCTGACATTTTAACTCATTGGGGTACAAAAATATATTTGGTATTTGTAATTCAACTACTTCTTAAAAATGTTATTTGTTATTGATATTTCAAACATCTGACGCTGAGGTATTTTGTAGTAAGTATTTCAAATACATATATATTTCTTCAAAATATATTTGAAAATAAATACATGCAGCGATCTTAT
The DNA here is from genome assembly GCA_945859665.1 of Anorthoa munda. Taxonomy (NCBI): domain Eukaryota; kingdom Metazoa; phylum Arthropoda; class Insecta; order Lepidoptera; family Noctuidae; genus Anorthoa; species Anorthoa munda. The sequence continues at coordinate 4,750,141 of OX243894.1, read as the reverse complement.
TAATGGGTGCGTTCCATTTTTTTCTTTCTTTCACAATGTACAGAAAATGGAAGGTCAAAGTCAGGGCAAGCTAAAATTGGGGTTGAAATTAAGCATTCTTTTAGTTTAGAAAAGGCTAAATCTGCTTCATCGTTCCAGACGAAGTTCTTAGGAGAATTTTTCCCAGACGAAGTTAGTTTACAAAGGGGTGAAGCGATAGAACTGAAGTTAGGTATGAAGCGACGAAACCAACTACATGTGCCTAAGAATTTCCTTACTTCTTTTTTAGAGGTAGGAGCGGGGTAAGCTAAAATAGCTTCAATTTTATTAGGGTCAGCACGTAGACCTTGGTCGTCAACTACATAACCGAGATATTTTAATTCTTTACGAAAAAATTGACTTTTCTTGAAGTTAATTGTGAGACCTGCGTAAGAACGAGTAAAAAAAAGTTAATTAGCAAAATCAAAAAACCCGGGCTGCTTAAGAAGCGAACTAAAAAGGCGTAAACAAGAAGAAAATCATGCTGAGCAGTTTGCATATTCGCGAGCTAGCTGACCAAAAGCAGATGATTTATAACTTTATAGTTAACATATTCTTTTTCGAATTTGGTACATTTAAACATATACCTAAGTGTTATATATTTTTGAGATCAACCCTTAAAATACTTTATTTTTATACCCCACACGATGGGTTTGTAAGAAAAATAAATTGGGACCCTACATTATGGTGCCCAAAATCCGCCATTTTTATTTTTTCCAATTTTAGTGTCGCCTGTGACACACGCAAGGTTAAGAAAGAAAGAAAAAGTGTTTATTCGCCACAAAAACGACATACAAAATTTTCGACATCTTAAAGTAAACCCTTAACGGTATACAAGTACTTAAATTATGTTAGTAAAGAAAAGTCAAATAAAATACCAAATTTGAGTACAGTACAAGGATGATGAGTACAAGCAGATGCATGTCGTGACTGTGACAAGAAGGCCTCCACTCAGCGTATTGCTGTGCCGTGGGAGACCCATAGCACGGCGCTGATTTTCAGTGGTCGCCTAAGACGAATCGATTGGCGTTAGAATCATCAAAATCGGCCAACGCGTTTGGTTTCTTTCATACATAGATAGACTGATAAACACATTACCCTCTCTCGGCAGTCAGATAATTACAAGATTTGAGGCTGACTGTCGCCGAGATGATAATATTGCGTCTTGATTTTTAACGGTTTTAGGTACAGGATTAATTGACCTTCTGTTATAATATTTGTTTGTGTAAAATTCTCTGGCTTAATTTTAAATTTTGTTAAGAAGACAGCTACACATTAAAAACCGCATTCCGGTAAATTATTCAAGCGTAAGTTATGCCACTAAACGGTTACCAATAACTCAACTGTCAGTAACGGTATTTAGGATCATTGAGAATCGTTGTTTATTGACTTCATCTCTCACTTAGGGCCGGCTTACACCGAGACACAGCGCGCACTTTTTAAGGCGGCGATGCCACTTAGTAGCTGATTTTAAAATGGGAATCACGTCTAAACGGCAAGGCGTTTATTTATTTATTTTATTTATGTATTCTTTATTGTACACCAGAAAATACAGTAATAAAAGAAACTTAAAACTAAAAATATACAACGGGTGGCCTTATCGCATTCCGCGATCTCTTCCAGGCAACCTGGAATGGACAGTGATTGCCTGGACATGACATGGGGTTGTCAGGGGTGTAACAATATTAACAATGAATATAATTATAAAATAATACTTAATAAAAACACAAATAGATATATATATATATACATATATATGCCATATAATAGATACATAAATACATACATATTTAGTATATAAGACGTGAACATAAATGACGTATGACAATCATAGACAAAGTCTGTTTAAATACTAAGAGTACGATTACAGCGACAAGTAATGCTCCTTGATGAGTCTTTTAAACACAGGCAACGACTGAGCACGTTTTATTGGGTCAGGTAATGCATTCCACAGACGAGCAGCCTGGACTGTAAAAGATTTATCCATGAAAGTTGGGGAATGCATTGGCATTTTAAGTCGCAAGTTATCTGATGACCTCAGGGATTTCGTGTGGGAATCGCAGATAAACTGAAAACGATCCTTGAGATAAAGAGGGGTGGAAGGAGTAAAGAGTACATTAAACAAAAGAGAAAGAATATGAGTATTCCGGCGAAGGCGAATTGGCAACCACTTGCGCTTTACACGGAATTCGGAAACATGGTCATATTTGCGTAAACCGAATATGAACCTTATACAAAAATTTTGAAGCCGCTCAAGTTTATCGAGTTGTTCTTGAGTAAGGTCAAGATAGCTGGCATCAGCATAATCAAGGATGGGAAGAAGAAGAGATTGTGCAAGCGCAATCTTGGTGGCAGTCGGAAGAAAATTAGGTAGTCTTCTCAAAGTTGCAGAACAACTTGCGGCTAACTTCTTGCAGTTGGGCAGTCCAAGAGAAGTTCCTGTCGATGAATATCCCCAAGTTTTTAAATTTTCGGCGTTATTTTTTTGCAAAAAATATATGTAACATTAGACCATTTTCTTAATAATTTGATCTATGAAAATGTTGAGTTTTATTCGTATACTCGTAACTTAGTATAATTAATTTTTAAATTTATGTCTAACACGAACGAAAAAACGACAATCGCATCAAAACCGCCGGGCGTATTTTAATGAAATTGTCACCATGTTACAGAAAATTTAATCAAAGGTTTTTTTAAGTCATAGAATAATAAGGCAAGTACAAACACTATTGAATTTTAGGTCACGCGGGTGTGAAACGAGTGCACGTTATGTTCCCTCAAGGTCGTTGGCGATTGTCGTAGTCTTAAGAAAGCGATACAATCAATGTCCGGATTTGCCTCGCCTTTTCATAACTGTATTAGGATCGGCTTCGAGTCTAACCGGTTCAGCTGAGTACCAGTACCTGTAGTATATTACATGGAGCGACTGCCTATATCTGATCATCTCAGCCCACTAACTGAGAAATATGATACCCTCGGCACAGATAATATAATACTAGCATACAGATACCTCATCCCATACAAAGAAACCGTGCCGACGTAACTAGCGTTTTTCGTCTGCTTAATCTGGTATTTTTTTGTACATCGAACGCATTCGGTTCTGTTTCACGGTGATAGATAGATGGTGTTAGCAGCGACTTGCAAGTAAAAGGATTTACTAGGTTCGTGTTCTAGTATTTATTTGCACGTTTTTACAGTTTTTTTTTGCACCAAAATGTGTAAAAATACAAACTTTAACAATCGAGTGGAATGCCTCAGAAATTTAAAAATGCGCCATCTATTGGCATCAATTTTAAATGATCCGTCTAATAATCTTTGAAATGTGAATTATGAGCCCAATATTCCATAATTTTGTACTTAGGAGAGTTGATTAAACAAGAAAATAAAATTTTTGTGTTCATTTCCAGAAAATGGTAATTTTACACACATTCAATAACAGATGGAGGTGCATATCGCGCCATCTAGTAAGATTTATTTGAACCAAATTTTGTTTCTTAACAATGAGACCCCGTGCCCTCGGCAAAACTAGTGACAGTTCTGCATTGCCTGATAGCTACAACCTGGGAGTCTTCAAGTAAAGAGTGAATAGGTTTCATCTAGGCAAGCGTGCTTCATCGTCAACCACATCATCGCTTGTCCAAGAGGTGAGATATTGGTCAAGCGCAAGCCTATCAATAATAAAAAATTAAAAAAAACTTTTCCGAATGGACGACAGGATCAATTAATATTACTGGTGCTTAATGGCTAAATTGACTTTGTTAACCGTTTATCAGAGATTCTAGATAAGTGTCATTCAATGTCAGTGATTGCTATGGTCGAAATGCCAAAATATAAGGGATTTCGATAGCGGTTGACATTCGCATACATTTTTAAATTCTGAGTTGAGCTCCACGGTTATTGACAAATGCGTGCACTGACTGGACAGGTCCACTCAATCTGGCTGGTTCTTTCCTCAAAAGACCATTTCAGACATCAGTCTACATAGTCTTCACCTGATCTAACCAAGATTTTGCCTGGACTTTAAAAGAGACTGTAACCTCTGAGTTTGTTTCGGCCTTTCTTCTCAGAGTAGTCAGACAGGAAACGCCGACCTCATCTAGTTTAAAAAAATATGATCGACATGTAAAAGTGTTTGTACAAACCAACTTACAGAAACAATATCATTTATCATTTTAAAATTCTTACCAAACGCTATGATGACGCTATCATTGATGTAATGTCAATTGTCTGAAGCCTCTGTTGGTAGTTACTTAATCTTTACACAGTTAAGTACATATTAATGTTTCTTGATTAATATGTACAGACAAACAATGTTCTATTAGTATAATTAATTAGAGACCAGCCGTTTGTTAATTAATCTATCAAGTTGCCTCGTTGATTTATTTATTTAGACTTCATGCACATGTACACAACATACCTTTGTACACAGGCAGACTTAATGCCTTCCATTGAAGCGCATTCCAGAGAAGAATGGACTGCATGAGCAGGACAGAGTAAAGGGTGTTTATTGGAAGAACACAGATTGCGAGCGTGTGAAGAACTTAGATATTGGAAGTTAGACATAAGATAGGAAGGAGAATTGAGTAGAGAGAATAGCGTGGTCAAAGCGCGTAAGGTCAAAGCCCTCTGGCGAATGGGCAACCATTTTAACTCGGACCTGTAGTTCGATACATGGTCATATTTCCGAAGATTAAATATGAATCAAATAGTTTTTCAATACCCTATCTAGTTCGTCCAGCAAGACCGCGTTCAAGTCAAAGTAGCACACGTCACCATAGTCGATCACTTGGAATATTAAAGCCTGAATAAGCATTGTCTTCGTTTTAACAGGCGAAAACTTCCTCAAACGATACAAGGATCGCAAAGTACCCAAAGGTACTCTGCGACTGACATTAGTCACCTGACTTTGCCAGCTAAGTGACGAATCATTGTGCAAAACCGAGATCTTTCACGCAAGGGCTAATGGGAATGACGGCAATATTAAAAATGATCTGAGGAAGAGAGCCTACCGCCACTTTACCCATCATGTGCGAGCTTCCAATTACCATGGCCTGACATTTTGAGGGGTTTACGGACACCCCAAATCTGTCAGTCCAGTCTTTGCATACAAGTCCCGGTATACATCCTCTATGGCATCCGATAAATATTCCATCCGCGCCGCTGTATGCAGTTGAAGATGATACAAACACCGAAGACAGTGAGTTATAAAATTAATGAAGATGGAGAATAATAATGGAGATAGCCTATCCATCTAGCCTGAATATCGCCTTGTGGAACATAAGCATCCAGGTCACGCTAATTTAACGTCCCCGAAGATAAGAAGAGAACCATTCCAGCGTCTCGGAAGAAATCATAAGATGGGAGAGGATAGGAGTAAGCAGAGCGGAGACTGTTCTGTGTCCGGGTCAGAATCTAGACTGGCATGAACTTATGAGGTTATTTCGGTGAATAAACCCCGGAAACTGCTTGAGTTGTGTACGCAGACTTCGAGCACTTTGGATAGGAAAGGGAGAATAGATATTGGACGAAAATGATTAAGTAGGCCCTTCTACTTAATCATTTATGATTTGAAATTTTAGGAAGTGGGCTTACATATGCCATAAGCCACAGGGATGGGAATTGTCTAGAGAAAAGTTGATGATGTTGGTAATCGGTGGGAGAAGAAAGTTGAGGATCAAGGTGACCATGTAACGGCTGATGTAGTCATAGCCCACATCCTTGAATTTTATGGATAGAATCATCTTTTTAACATCATCTTCGGCGGCTGGAGAATAGCGAAATGTTTCTATGATAGGAACAAGTAGGCTAGTAATGAAATCAATCGTCTGAGACAAGAATTGCGAATGACAAGTAGTCGCAAGAGGTTCTGCTGAACATGAGCTCTTAGGTTCAGTATAAGGTACTCGTCGGGACAGGTGTTTTGGGATTTTCCTTCTGGTTTTTCTCAGTAGCAGCCTGGTTTTAGGATTTGTGCCCGGTGTGATGGCAAAAAACTTGCCCTCTATTAATCTTTATTTTATATATAATCAATAAAAAAAACAAAAATAAAACACATTTTACTATTTGTGTGTATGGAAACAGCTGCATTAGTTTAGAACTGTTTCGCAGCCATTAATTAAATGGGGCTTAAAAATAACTGGTGAAATGAAGTACCATGGGTATCTCTGCCTACTTAATCCATCAGGGATTCGGGATATCTAGGTAATCTAGTAATCGCGAGTGCGAATGGGTATTGCGGGCTCGTAAATTCAATCTCCAGAGTCCGTAGACAAGTAACATTCTATCATCAAAAGCGTGCCGATAGGGATTGTCAAAAAGGCAATATTGTATGGGATTGACGAGTGATATCGAAAAATCACGTGATCAAGCACTTACATTTTGACATTTCATCTGTCGCCTTCGCTGACATCGAATGCTACTTGTATGCCCTAGATCCTCGGGACTAGCAAAAAGATTTCGTATTTTCCATAACGATTATCTAAGTAGGAAATTGTTTCAGCGGATCGTAGAATAGAATAGAAAACTTTTTTTATTCGACACAGATAACAGCAAAGCAATAATATAATACAGTAAAATTAAACTTAGCACTTGCTAGGCATCAGACACCCAGCGCTAATTTTCAATTGGCACCCCGTCGTGACTCACGTGTTAGGGTAAATGAAATAGATACTTAGTTAAATATTAATTAGTGAGAAATATTATTTTTTTAATAGGTACTTAGGTAACCTGAGTGATACAGTTAATTGGCAAATATATAAGCCAGTGGAATCTTAAGAACATTAATTTTAATTACGTAGTCTTTAATAAATAAAGCTATCAGTTAGACCTCTTTTATAAGTAAATTAGGTACTGATTAGTTTAGATAATTATACACTAACAGCTGATTTTAAAATTATATCTTAATTGTCATCATTAAGGACGGGTTTATAAAAAAAGGGAGTAAACATTTAAGCCGAAAGGCGTCCACTGTTGGACATAGGCCTCCCCTTAGATAAAGTACATATAGATTAAGCATTCAAATGAGCTTGATTGATAGAGCGAGATGGCTAGTTGGCAGCTCCATGTAAATAATAAGGACAAAAGATTATTTTTTGTCCTTGTCACCGTGGCCGGTTTCTGTTGTTTGTCAAACTCTAATACAATGGCTGGTTTGACAAACAAACTCGGTTTTGTTAGATTTTCTGTGATTTCGTGATATTATGTGTTTATTGAGACAAGGAATTGGGTTATTTATAGATAATAAGTGCCAGTGCGATGGTGGGTTGTAGTGTTCTTGTTCTTGTTGTAACACCAGAACTAACTATTGTTGTCTCATGTGCGGCCACGCCAGTGCTTAATCTATAGGTACTTTATCTAAGGGCCTCCCCCAGGCGTCGCCACATTGACCGATCCGGTGCGACTCGCATCCAGCGCCTTCCCGCAACCTTGACCAGGTCATCGGTCCACCTAGTGGGAGGCCTTCCAACGATGTCAGGGATATCCAAGATAAACTTAGAAGAAAGTACCTACATATGGTTTCCTTTTTGTCTGTATTTAATAGCTGTAAGTCTTCCATGTACTAAAATAAATAAATAAATAAATAAATAAATATGAATTCAACAACGTAATCAAAGTAGCATTCCGCATCTTTAAGACGTATCTTATGTCCTAAAACAGGGCATGGTCTACTTGTGTACTAAGTTTGATACAAATCTGTTGAGCAGTTATGACGTGAATGGTTATCAAACAGACAATGGATAAAAGCATCTTTAAAAGCTAATTTAAATTCCATGTAGGTAGAATTAGCTTTAAAAATAAGTAAACACGGCAGATAAAAGTACTTTTAAAAAAACACGATGTTTTTTAATTATGTTAACCTTAGTGAATTGACAGTTTTGACATGGCAATAAGTAAATCTACAAATATTTTTATATTTCTAAAGTTTTATATTATTTCATGTTTTTATATTTCCAGATTCATTACATAAGTGTGAGAAGTTAAATGCCAAAACGTAGATTTTTTTTAAATCAAGGTTTCCTTCTTGTTTTGTTTTTGAGGTTTTTAAGGTCTTACATAAAAATCTGTTTAGAATCTGTGAAGCTATTGATTACCAAATTCTTTATTATAAACAGGACTATATTTTGGCCGCAACTTCGTCTGCGTAGCTTCGAATAGCCTATGTACTTATGAAATTATTGGTTCACCATACAAACTTCCATTCCCTTTCCACCCCTTGAAGGATGATTTCCGTGATAAAAACATTTTTTTCTCCTTTCCAGGGCCTCAAACTATTTCCATGACAAATTTCAGCGGTTTAAGCATGAAATGGTAACAGATAGACAGAGATGCTTTCGCATTTACGAGTATATATGGATAATATTTAATATACGTTATAATTTAATAATACACAATGTGTCCGGGCTTGTAATAATAAAACTTTAAGGCTACTTATTTACACTTAATTTTATCGATAAAAACACTCCACATACGGGGTTCGTTTTTGTTGTTTCTTAAAATTCTGCAAAAATTATAAGGCATAAATGCTAATTGAGTTTTGTGTCAGTGTACAGAACAATTTAAAAACTAACAAAAATCCCCACAAAAGACATGTGTATCCCTAAAGATTTTGCAAAAAAAAATATGTTTAAAGATTGACTTGTGTGGCTCAATAAAAAAATATTATCTAATCAAATCAAATTATTTAATTTTACATAGGCCTACATGGGCACTTATAAATCGTCGACAAAAGGCGCACGGTTCGGGTTGGTCGTTTCCTATGGAAAAGAACCGGCAAGAAACTCCATGGTTACTCTTTTAAAAATATGTTTTTTTTTTTTACAATATTTCCATGTTACAGCATTACTTAGATATGGGGGGACAGCGTTGGCCCGACAATAAGACGTTAGAAACTAAAAATAAAAAGTAAAACGAGATAAAAAGTTATCAAATGTTATCAAGCATCTAGAAATCAAGAAGGCTTATAATGTTCACACATTCACAAAACAATCGGTAAAAGCATCTATACTAAGGTAAAAAAATAATAAAAATAAATGTATAACAAGACAAAATTTAACATGTGGCACAAATGTAGTTATCAGTGCTGTAACTATTCTTAGCAAAGGGTTATAAAGTTGATTGAAGACCATTGTAAAAAGTCTAATTAAAAGAAGAGAAAAAACAAAACCGGCCAAGTGCGTGTCGGGCCACGCGCAGTAATAGGGTTCCGAAGTTGCATAATAATGCGGACTAAAAAGAGGGTTTTGTCGTTGTTACATGAACATTAGAACGGTTTCAGCGGCTCACAAAGTCTAAAAACGGGCTCACATAGGATTTTTTTATCTATATTCTCGCGTTTGACCACTATCTCGCCTGATGGTAAGCGATGATGTGGTCTACGGTGAAGCACACTTGCCTAGATGTAATCAATTCACTCTTGACTTAAACTAAATAAGGACTAACTGGTAACTGAAGGAGTTATAAAATCCAACTTCGCAACTGAAGTTAGAAAAATATTATCTATTTGAGTACAACCGCGGGTGCGAATTGCGAAAGGAGCCGATACGAGCGCGCGTTAGAGCCACGGGGAATGGTATAGTTCGTTCCTGGATCCTTGCGTGCACGCTCCTTGTTTATTTCTCTTTCGAAATTAGAAAAAAATTGTATGTATTCACCTCTAATCTCCTCTAATACCGCAGATAAGAGGATTCACTATTTCATTCTGGAAAGTTTTACGCTACTCAATTAGTGATGAAGTCGGATCGAATATTGACTTTATAGAAGGATATCGACAAAAGAAAATAAGTAATTTGATTGGAAATCGAATAGAAAGAAAGAAAGAAAGAAAAATGTGTTTATTGGCATTAAAAACAATAACACCTTAAAATTTAACAAAATACATAATTAAAACTATTAATGCCGAAAGGGCCTCAGCTCAGCATAAAGCCAAATGGTAATACAGGGTATACCACCTGACGCTGATTTTCAGCTGCAGCCCACGAGCGCCATACGCTCGAAAACATCAACACAAGTTTGAAATATACTGAAATGTTTTGTAAAAATAAAACAGCTAAAATAAAATAAAATTGTGCGACTCTTAAATATAACACAACAAAAATAAAAGTTCAATGTGCCCATTAACAAAAGATAACAAATAAAATAAATATTGTATTACGTCATTAAAGCGGGGGCAGTTCGCTGGACTAAAATAAATTAAAAGACAATAATTAAAGCAAAAATGATAAAATCGATCAGTGTATAAAATTTTTGGAAAATTCGTTAAAAATTGATAAATTTGAATACAAACAATAATAAAAAGTAAAAATGATAAAAAGTACAAAATTAATAACATTGGTAAAAATCGAATCTAATTTGACTTTACTTTTACGTTTTAATTACAAAACGTCGAAACTACTTCTGAACTAACACAAAATAGACTCCACCGCGCGCATGCGCCGTGTGGACTACGGACTGGTACTGCCAACGACTCCGGCCACTCCAATGCGTTTTTCGAGCTTAAACATTATTAATTTAGAAATCATTATTATTAAGGATGTTATGATTTTATTTTTGTATATTTTTACATGGTTCATAAGCATATATTTACTATCTGTTTTACACAGCTAACAACTTTATTTAAGTAATTTTTCAATGGCATTTGTACAAAAATTTTACCGTGCCAAGTACATTTTATAAGTTGGTCGACTATTACTCGTAAACTTGTAAAGCCTGTTATGATTTCATTTTTGTATATTTTTACATGGTTCGTAAGCATTATATTTACTCTGCTTTACACAGCTATCAACTTTATTTAAGTAATTTTTCAATGGCATTTGTACAAAATTTTTACTGTTCCAAGTACATTTTATAAGTTGGTCAACTATTACTCGTAAACTTGTAAAGCCTTGTTATCCGTGATAATTTTCCTTTTAATTTCGTTATATTTACTACTGCCGTGAATTTTTTCACATAGCCAAGAGCAACCATTTCGCTGGCAGGGGGGGGGGACACTTGACTTTAACATAAATTTGCAACTTAAAGCTTAATTTTACGCAAACGAATCTCTGAATCGAAAAATAGTATTAACAAACCCATAATATTTTTGAATGGGCTATCCAACGATACCCCACACTATGGGATAGATGAGAAAAAAAAAAACATCCCCACTTTACGTCTATGGGAGGTACACGAAAAAAAAATATTTTTCATGATTTTATGTTACCACTTTGTCGGAATTATTAATATGTATATACATGCCAAATTATAGCTTTCTAGTACTTAGGTTCTCTGGGCTAAGCTGCGGACGGACAGACGGACAGAGCGAAACTATAAGGGTTCCTTGTTGACTTCGGAATCCTAAAAATGAGGTATATACCGTTTATGAGTTACCAGGGAAGCCGCATTTTCCATGGCACTGCCGCAATGCCATGGCACCGCATGATCTGTGCCCTACCCTGTCTCCCTACCTACTCTTCCCTACATACATGATTGTACGCACCGCACGTAACGGAAGCTCTAAAAAAGGAATAATTTTGCCCGTTTTTGCAACATTTTTCATTTATGCTCCTCTCCTATTGGTCGTAGCGTGATGTTATATAGCCTATAGCCTTCCTCGATAAATGGACTATCCAACACAAAAATAATTTTTCAATTCCAACAAGAAGTTTCTGAGATTAGCGCGTTCAAACAAACAAACTCTTCTGCTTTATTATATTAGTATAGATATCTGCATAACATTATTCTTTCATAGGCTACTAGTAGTATTTTAAACAAGCTGTTAATCTCCCACTGCTGGTCAAATGCCTCTTCTCACACAGAGAAGACACGCGCATTGATACAATGAGGGTTGGCGTTTCAAACTTATATCACCAGCAGCTCTAGCCAAGTTGACAATCTACAATCGATAACGCTAGTAGAAAACGAATCAATGTATGGGAATGACACATCTACAATCGTTAACGCCTTGTATTTGTATGGTCTGAACGTTCAGATTTGTCATTCCCGTACATAGATTCGTTTTCTAGTACCGTTATCGATTGTAGGTTGTCAACTTGGCTGCAGGTGCTGAACGTTAAGTCACGTGGTCAGACCATACAAATAGAACGCGTTAACGATTGTATAAAGAGATCCGATACGAAACGTTTGTAATTTGGCTAGGGACTACGAAGGCAGCAAAATTAAATTAAAAAAAAAACCTATACGTTATATTTTAAGTATACGGAAATATCATTTTGAACTACGGTTGGTGCGTGAACTGAATAAAGTGCGTAACACCATACTTACAATTTTTTTGACATATTAACATGTTCGTACTAATATTGTCAAGCGATTGTCAATGGCAAAGTATTTATAACAATTATACCGTTTAAAATGGAACATGGAGTTTTGGCGGGAACGTGATGGCGTCTATGTTGCTTCTTTGTTTTATTTTCCTAATATTGTGTTAAATTGGATATTAATAGTTTGAAAATGGTGGTTTTTGAATTCTAATAATATTAGCGAACGTGCACGAGTGTGGGCAAGTAAAACACAGCGGTAGAACATGAGTTTGTACATTTTGTCGACAAAATTCCGTAGAAGCTTCCAATAAAGTTACCGCCATTTTATTGGGGCCTAACTAGGACATTGGACTAAGATCTAAAAAAATTAGAACTTCGATTCTAAAAGTGACACTGGCTAAATGCACAAACCGTGTGAAGCTAAAATAAAAAAAAAAATGGAACATGAAATCGGTATCTCTTTCGTAAAAAGCCATTACCTGAAGAAAGCCGACTCACACTTGACCAGTTTTTGTTTCCTGGTTTATACATTCATAAATTATATTAGGTCTCCTAAGTACCACTAAATGATGGATTAGAATGACTATTATTTTTATTTTTATGATTGCTTTATTTTACTTTATTTATTACCCGTTATTAGAATATAAATTTTATCGTGATTTAAATGTCAAGCTAAGTATTTTTATTTCCTAATTTAAATATTTTTCAATACACTTACTTAAAACTGGCACTTACTGCACCGTTTTTAAGTTCAAATTGCAGTGTAGGTCACATGAAGTGTATCTTTTTCCTAAAAATAATTGAAAAAAATACATATAAGGTATTTAAATACTGGCCGCATCTTGCATAATTCCAGCGGTCAGACGCAGACGCCTTGTCCTTAAACTTGGCGCGCTAGTCGAGCGCATGCGTGTCGCGTAACACACGTCCGTACATTGTTCTTATTTCGAAACGCGATCGAAATTCAAATCGGCCGAACGTTTTTTTTTAATAAAAATAGAGTTTCTTTGAAGTAAATTTAAATTGAGAACGTTTATTTGTATTTTTGACTTTATAAAATAAGGTTTTCCTCGTGTGTGATTGTGTGATTTATTGTTTTTCTAGAACTCTGTTTTAAAAATATTTGGAGTTATTGGATGATGCTATTTTGATTTAATAAGGTACGTTTTATTTTTATTTCCTTTTTGTAATTGTTAATTACTTGAGTCTCCAAATGATTAATTTTATACAAATATTTTTCCTATTGATTTTTTTATAAATGGCCGATTTATTTCCAATTAACGAACGAACGAACACACGACGACGAACAACGAACGAACGAACGAACGATAACGAATTACGGATCAGGTATTTTAAGGTATATAAGTAATTAATTTACCCATCTAGTTGTAAGCAGATACCGTTATACTTATCAATAATTTATTGGTACTGTTTCTCCTTTAAACTGTAACCCTCTTACTAATAAACACAGAATAAAGTTATACCAAGTATAAACCTGTGAAAGTGTATGGATATTCCTTTGTTATTCCTGGTATAACTTTATGCCGCGTTTATTAATAAGAAGGTAAAAGTCTTAATCACTTTTACTCTGTTCTTTAATGTTGCAAAAAATATACAGATTATTTTACAATTTTAAATCACAAAAAAAAACTATTAACGAAACAAATTAAGCAAGGAATTTTGCTTTGGAAGTTGGTTATTTTTTTTAAGTATTAGTAGTAATAGTAGTAGTAGTAATTAGTTTTTTTGTAAAGTAGTAGTAGTATTTTATTTTTGGCTTTTTAGTTTTGGCACTTCATATTACAATAAAAATCATTTATAGTCAGAGTTAATCTCATGACAATTCCAATAAGCCCAAACACGACTAGGGTACATTGTTTTATAACGGAGTTCCCATGCCTACATTTCGGCTTCGCCATCAGATCGGTTCGATGGTATAATTTTTATCAGTACCAGTTATTTATAAGTATTTGCTTCACCATAGTCACTTAACTATTCGAGATATCTTAGACCCGTGGCATATCTATCATAAAGGAGTTGCAGAAGCCATCTGTGGTCTTCTTCGTCAGTTCCACTTCATCAAATGATGAAGGGAATTTTCTTCATGGGATTTCATCATCAGAATCTTAATTGGTGACCACCTCTGGAGTTAACCCTTTCAAATACAAAAATATTTTTTTAAAAAGGGTTCACAATTGATTTAAAAATCGGTGAACATAAATTTAAAAATTATATAAAAGTCGAACATAGAACCTCCTTCTTGTTAGGAAGTTGGTTAAAAATACGCTTGTTTTTGGGTGGCTTACAGCAATGAGGGATAAAAACCCCTCTGTAATATAGTATCAACTAGCACAGGGGGTATTGTGAGTGATATTGGTGGCTTTATTATATAGTAATGTAGAAACACCTAAGACAACTGTGTGTTGAAATAAATAAATTATTATCAAATCAAATTAACAAATCAAATTATCAAATCAAATGAACAAATCAAATTATCAAATCAAATTATCAATACAAATTATCAATTCAAATCAAATTAACAAATCAAATTATCAAATCAAATTATCAAATCAAATTATCAATTCAAATCAAATTATCAATGATGTACAGGTGTACAGGTGTTTTATAATAAAATTCTCCATATTTTACCGTCACATGGGCATGCAAAGGTTTTCAATTCCAATTAAAATATAAAAATTAAGTTGCAGATCATTGGAATTACAATACATATTTAAATAAAAAAATATCAGCGTGGTCACAGCAACAAAAAATTTAATAAAATAAGTCAATGAGAGGATCACAATAACTATATCAATCAGAGTAACAGTATGTCAATCAGTTAGTGAATAGTCATTAAGAAAATCGACAATCGTGTAATAAGTTTTCATAATTAAGAATAAAAAACTTTTAAAAAGAAAAATACTAGCGACTTCCAAATAAGAAAACTACAAAGAGAAAAATAACTTTATTTTTGGAAGTCGGTGTCATAGGTACAATTTTTTTGCGTTATGGACCTAATAAGCAAGTAGTTTAGTAAGGTACCTATAATGCCAGAATAGATTACCCGAATATCATGAAACTGAACATAACCGGTGAAATGAGAGTGTACCAAGGAGAACTGTACACATCTGCGTACCCCTTTAGAGAGTACTGGCGTGATGTTATGTTATGAAATGGTATAAACAATAAACAGACATGCGATTGCAGCATTTGCCGTTATTTATTGAAGAGTTTTGTTGAATATCGCCGAAGTTCTTCATCAGATCTTCACCAAATTAAAATGGGACCAATTTCGAAACATAATATTTCAAACAAAAAAAGAATTTTCAAAATCGGTCCACAATTGACGGAGATATCGGTGAACATACACAAAAAAGAAAAAAGAAAAACAACATAGGTACATGAACGATACAAAACCTCCTACTTTTTGGTAAGTCGGTGAAACAATAAAATAATTACAAATAACCATAATATCAACTGTTACAACCGTTAAGAATAAAACGAAGGTTATGAAGGAGTACTCATATATTACAGAACAGGTGACAGGTCAAATTCTAACTGCCTACATACATAATACAATTGTAGTTTATTTTATGTTAATTTCCTCATTGAGGAAGATCATCCAACATGTAATTTGCCTTAGAAGGATATTCAAAGGTATTCGTAGGAACCATAGAGCACGGAACGCCCGCGCCGCCAACAATCCTACTCATCGTCTTCAGCCTTTTTACCCGACTGCCGAAGGAGGGTAATGTGTTTGATCCCATTTTTTTTTTACCACGAAATGACTCCCAAAGGCCGTCATTTTTTTATTTTACTATTTTAATGTAGCCAGTGACACTCGCAGGGTTAAGATGAATCGATTGACGTAAGAATCATCAAAATCGGCCAACGCGTTTGTTCTCTAGAACGTCACATAGGAACAAACATACATACATAGACTGATAAACACATTACCCTCCTTCGGCAGTCGGGTAAAAAGGGACAGATGTATACAAGTCAGATAAATCTGTCACTTACGCACACTAAAATCTCTAATGCTCTAAGAGCTTATCGTCACCTACCAGGACTTATATAATACTCGTATTAACAAGTTGGTTAGCGCCAACTCTTATTGAGCAAGCGTGACGATCAATGCTCCTGCCTTTTCTGTATGAGAAGAGTTTTTGTCCTGCAGTGGGACTAGTATAAGCCTGAGATTGTTAAGAGTCGGCTGTCATAGCCGTGGTACCTGTACTGAGTGTGTCATGCTTTCTCTAATGTCTCTCTGATGGTGGTACACCTAGTGGGAGGCCTTCCAACGATATCAGCGATATCCAAGATAAACTTAGAAGAAAGTACCTACATATGAATTCAACAACGTAATCAAAGTAGCATTCCGCATCTTTAAGACGTATCTTATGTCCTAAAACAGGGCATGGTCTACTTGTGTACTAAGTTTGATACAAATCTGTTGAGCAGTTATGACGTGAGTGATTATCAAACAGACAATGGATAAAAGCATCTTTCAAAGCTAATTTAAATTCCTAGACTAGTAGACTTAGCTTTAAAAATAAATAAACACGACGGATAAAAGTACATTAAAAAATCACGATGTTTTTAGGGTTCCGAACCCAAAGGGTAAAAACGGGACCCTATTACTAAGACTTCGCGATCCGTCTGTCTGTCTGTCTGTCTGTCTGTCTGTCTGTCCGTCTGTCTCCAGGCTGTATCTCATGAACCGTGATAGCTAGACAGTTGAAATTGTCACAGATGATGTATTTCTGCTGCCGCTATAACAACAAATACTAAAAACAATATAAAGTAAATATTAAAGGGGGGCTCCCATACAACAAACGTGATATTTTTGCCGTTTTTCGCTCGATATTAATAACGGCAACAGGTAGACGCTTGAAATATTCACAGTATGTTTAGTTGTATATTTACTTAAAAAAATAATAATTAATAAATTTTAATAAAATAAATTAAGGGGGGCTCCCATACAACAAACGTGATTTTTATGCAGTGTTTTGCGATAATGGTACGGAACCCTTCGTGTGCGAGTCCGACTCGCACTTGGCCGGTTTTTTAATTATGTAAACCTTAGTGAATTGACAGTTTTGACATGGCAATAAATAAATCTACAAATATTTTTATATTTCTGAAGTTTTATATTATTTCATGTTTTTATATTTCCCGATTCATTACATAAGTGTGAGAAGTTAAATGACAAAACGCAGATTTTTTTTAAATCAAGGTTTCCTTCTTGTTTTGTTTTTGAAGTTTTTAAGGTCTTACATAAAAATCTGTTTAGAATCTGTGAAGCTATTGATTACCAAATTCTTTATTATAAACAGGACTATATTTTGCCCGCAACTTCGTCTGCGTAGCTTCGAATAGCCTATGTATTTAATAAACTATTGGTTCACTATACAAACTTCCATTCCCCTTTCCACACCTTTAAGGATGATTTCCGTGATAAAAACATTTTTTTGTCCTTTCCAGGGCCCAACTATTTCCATGCCAAATTTCAGCGGTTTAAGCGTGAAATGGTAACAGACAGACAGAGTTGCTTTCGCATTTACGAGTATACATGGATAATATTTAATATACGTTATAATTTAATAATATGTCTTCTTGTAGTAATAAAACTTTAAGGCTACTTATTTACACTTAATTTTATCGATAAAAACACCCCACATACGGGGTTCGTTTTTAGTGAGTTTCTTAAAATTCCGCAAAAATTATAAGGCAAAAATGCAAATTGTTTTTTATGCCCCACAAAAGACGTGTGTAGGTATCCCTAAAAATTTTGCAAAAAAAAATATGTTTAAAGATTGACTTGTGTAGCTCAATAAAAAAATATTATACGTTTTGTGTATTAGTTGAATATTTTATTAGATTCTCTATGCTATATATGGCTGTAGACTTAAAATTAATTATACTACGTCGCTTTTATGCATCCTGGGTCCAAAGTTATGGTAGTTAGACCATGTGGATATCGTAATAAGTAAGTCAGGTACTAAAATTGGTCTATTTTCGATTGCACCCCATAACAAAACACCCCACATAAGGACCCCACATCCTTTTTATCGATAAAATTACTGCCCTAAAGTTTTTTTACGGCCTTAAAGTTTTATTACTACAAGTCCGGACATCCTACTTGTCTTACTATCTTACTAATATTATAAAAGCAAAAGTTTGGATGGATGGATGTATGTTTGTTACTCAATCACGCCAAAACGGCTTAACGGATCTGGATGAAGGTTGGCACAGATATAGATTAGTCTGGGATAGCATATAGGCTACTATTCATCGTAGTATAATGTTCCCTTGGGATAATAAAATACTTTTCATGCCGCATGCAGAAGCTAGTACAGTATATTTTTTTTTTTCTTTATAACTAGCTTTCTCCCGCAGCTTCGCTCCCGTCAACTGGCTAACAGAGTGGGTAGCCAGTACCCTAATCTATCTACCTACCTACCTTACCCTACCCTATTTACCTACCTACTCTTCCCTACATACATGATTGTACGCACCGCACGTAACGGAAACAAAGCAAAAGCAAGCAAGCAAAAACGGGCAAAAGGAATAATTTTGCCCGTTTTTGCAACATTTTTCATTTATGCTCCTCTCCTATTGGTCGTAGCGTGATGTTATATAGCCTATAGCCTTTCTCGAGAAATGGACTATCCAACACAAAAAAAATTTTCAATTCCAACAAGAAGTTTCTGAGATTAGCGCGTTCAAACAAACAAACTCTTCTGCTTTATTATATTAGTATAGATATCTGCATAACATTATTCTTTCATTGGCTACTAGTAGTACTTTCCACTATACTAAACTGTTAATCTCCCACTGCTGGTCAAATGCCTCTTCTCACACAGAGAAGACACGCGCCTTGATACAATGAGGGTTGGCGATTTCAAACTTACATCACCAGCAACTCTAGCCAAGTTGACAATCTACAATCGATAACGCTAGTAGAAAACGATTCAATGTATGGGAATGACACATCTACAATCGTTAACGCCTTGTATTTGTATGGTCTGACCATTTGACCGTTCAGATTTGTCATTCCCGTAAATAGATTCGTTTTCTAGTACCGTTATCGATTGTAGGTTGTCAACTTGGCTTCAGGTGCTGGACGTTAGGTCACGTGGTCAGACCATACAAATAGAAGGCGTTAACAATTGTATAAAGAGATCCGATACGAAACGTTTGGCTAGGGGGGCTACGAAGGCAGCAAAATTAAATTAAAAAAAAACACTTACGTTATATTTTATTTAAGTATACGGAAATATCATTTTGAACTACGGTTGGTGCGTGAACTGAATAAAGTGCGTAACACCATACTTACAATTTTTTTGACATATTAACATGTTCGTACTAATATTGTCAAGCGATTGTCAATGGCAAAGTATTTATAACAATTATACCGTTTAAAATGGAACATGGAGTTTTGGCGGGAACGTGATGGCGTCTATGTTGCTTCTCTGTTTTATTTTCCTAAAATTAATAGTTTGAAAATGGTGGTTTTTAGGGTTCCGTACCCAAAGGGTAAAAACGGGACCCTATTACTGAGACTTCGCTGTCCGTCTGTCTGTCTGTCTGTCACCAGGCTGTATCTCATGAACCGTGATAGTTAGACAGTTGAAATTTTCACAGATGATGTATTCCTGTTGCCGCTATAACAAAAAATACTATAAACAGTATAAAATTAATATTTAAGGGGAGCTCCCATACAACAAACGTGATATTCTTGCCGTTTTTTGCTCGATATTAATAACGGCAGACGCTTGAAATATTCACAGAATATTTAGTTGTATATTCTCTTCAAAAATAATAATTATTAAATTAAAATAAAATAAATTAAGGGGGGCTCCCATACAACAAACGTGATTTTTTTGCAGTGTTTTGCGATAATGGTACGGAACCCTTCGTGTGCGAGTCCGACTCGCACTTGGCCGGTTTTTTATTTTAATAATCTTAGTGAACGTGCACGAGTGTGGGCAAGTAAAACACAGCGGTAGAACATGAGTTTGTACATGTTGTCAACAAAACTCCGTAAAAGCTTCCAATAAAGTTACCGCCATTTTATTGGGGCCTAACTAGGACATTGGACTAAGATTTAAAGAAACTAGAACTTCGATTCTAAACTTGACACTGGCTTAATGCACAAACCGTGTGAAGCCAAAATAAAAAATAAAAATGGAACATGAAATCGGTATCTCTTTCGTAAAAAGCCATTACCTGAAGAAAGCCGACTCACACTTGACCAGTTTTTGTTTCCTGGTTTATACATTCATAAATTATATTAGGTCTCCTAAGTACCACTAAATGATGGATTAGAATGACTAACTATTATTTTTATTTTTATGATTGCTTTATTTTATTTTATTTATTACCCGTTATTAGAATATAAATTTTATCGTGATTTAAATGTCAAGCTAAGTATTTTTATTTCCTAATTTAAATATTTTTCAATACACTTACTTAAAACTAGCACTTACTGCACCGTTTTTAAGTTCAAATTGCAGTATAGGTCACATGAAGTGTATCTTTTTCCTAAAAATTATAGTATAAATACATAAAAGGTATTTAAATACTGGCCGTATCTTGCATAATTCCAACGGTCAGACGCTGACGCCTTGTCCTTAAACTTGGCGCGCTAGTCGAGCGCATGCGTGTCGCGTAACACACGTCCGTACATTGTTCTTATTTCGAAACGCGATCGAAATTCAAAACGGCCGAACGTTTTTTAAAATAAAAATAGAGTTTTTTTTAAGTTAATTTAAATTGAGAACGTTTATTTGTATTTTTGACTTTATAAAATAAGGTTTTCCCCATGTGTGATTGTGTGATTTATTGTTTTTCTAGAACTCTGTTTTAAAATATTTGGAGTTATTGGATGATGCTATTTTGAATTTAATAAGGTACGGTTTATTTTTATTTCTTTTTTGTAATTGTTAATTAATTAGGTTTCCAAATGATTAATTTTATACAAATATTTTTCCTGTTGATTTTATTATAAATGGCCGATTTGCCATATTTCCAATTATAACGAATTATGGATCAGGTATTTTAAGGTATATAAGTAATTAATTTACCCATCTAGTTATAGGCAGATACCGCAAAACTTATCAATAATTTATTGGTACTTTTTAAGTTTTATTAGCTTTTACTCTGTGATTTAATGGTGCAAAAAATATACAGATTATTTTACAATTTTAAATCACAAAAAAACTATTTAACGAAAAAAATTAAGCAAGGAATTTTTTTTCGTAGAGTTTTGCTTTGGAAGCCGGTTATTGTTTTTGGTATAAAGTATTTTAATTTTGGTTTTTTTGTTTTGGCACTTCATATTGCAATGAAAATCATTTACAGTCAGAGTACATCTCATGACAATTCCAATAAGCCCAAACACGACTAGGATACTTTGTTTTATAACGGATTTCCCATGCCTACCTTTCGGCTTCGTCATCAGATCGGTTCGATGGTATAATTTTTATCAGTACCAGTTATTTATAAGTATTTGCTTCATCATAGTCGCTTAACTATTCGAGATATCTTAGACCCGTGGCATATCTATCATAAAGGAGTTGCAGAAGCCATCTGTGGTCTTCTTCGTCAGTTCCACTTCATCAAATGATAGTTGCTTGCTTCTTGTTGATGCAAATACCAAAATCGCTATTATGTTTGCTTATAATTTTTGAAGAGTTCACTCTATTTCCATGGGATCTCATCATCAGAATCTTAATTGGTGACCACCTCTGGAGTTAACCCTTTCAAATACAAAAATATTTTTTAAAAAAGGGTTCACAATTGATGTAAAAATCGGTGAACATAAATTTAAAAATTACATAAATTCGAACATAGAACCTCCTTCTTTTTAGGAAGTTGGTTAAAAATACTTTTGTTTTTGGGTGGCTTACAGCAATGAGGGATAAAAACCCCTCTGCAATATAGTATCAACTAGCACAGGGGGTATTGTGAGTGATATTGGTGGCTTTATTATATAGTAATGTAGAAACACCTAAGACAACTGTGTGTTGAAATAAATAAATTATTATCAAATCAAATTAACAAATCAAATTATCAAATCAAATGAACAAATCAAATTATCAAATCAAATTATCAATACAAATTATCAATTCAAATCAAATTAACAAATCAAATTATCAAATCAAATTATCAAATCAAATTATCAAATCAAATTATCAAATCAAATAATTTATTTCTTTGCAAACATGGGTACAGGTGTTTTTATAATAAAATTCTCCATATTTTACCGTCACATGGGCATGCAAAGGTTTTCAATTCCAATTAAAATATAAAAATTAAGTTGCAGATCATTGGA
The DNA here is from genome assembly GCA_945859665.1 of Anorthoa munda. Lineage (NCBI taxonomy): Eukaryota > Metazoa > Arthropoda > Insecta > Lepidoptera > Noctuidae > Anorthoa > Anorthoa munda. Next base: position 4,727,530 of record OX243894.1, on the reverse strand, counting down.
ATTACAATACATATTTAAATAAAAAAATATCAGCGTGGTCACAGAAACAAAAAATTTAATAAAATAAGTCAATGAGAGGATCACAATAACTATATCAATCAGAGTAACAGTATGTCAATCAGTTAGTGAATAGTCATTAAGAAAATCGACAATCGTGTAATAAGTTTTCATAATTAAGAATAAAAAACTTTTTTATAAAAAAATACTAGCGACTTCCAAATAAGAAAACTACAAAGAGAAAATTAACTTTATTTTTGGAATTGGGTGTCTTTGGTAGGTACAATTTTTTGCGTTATGGACCTAATAAGCAAGTAGTTTAGTAAGGTACCTATAATGCCAGAATAGATTACCCGAATATGATGAAACTGAACATAACCGGTGAAATGAAAGTGCACCAAGGTGAACTGTACACATCTGCGTACCCCTTTAGAGAGTACTGGCGTGATGTTATGTTATGAAATGGTATAAACAATAAAAAGACATGCGATTGCAGCATTTCCGAGAGATTTTCCGTTATTTATTGAAGAGTTTTGTTGTATATCACCGAAGTTCTTGATCAAATCTTCACCAAATTAAAATGGGACCAATTTCGAAACAAAATCTTTCAAACAAAAAAAATCTCAATTTTTTTTATTAAAAAATCAAAAACCCCGACTGCTTAAAAAGCAAACTAAAAAGACGTAAACAAGAAGAAAATCATGCTGTGCAGTCGGAGGATACATATTCGCGAACTGGCGGACCAAAACCAGATGTATCCTCCGACTGCACAGCATGATTTTCTTCTTGTTTACGTCTTTTAAGTTTGCTTTTTAAGCAGTCGGGTTTTTTGATTTTTTTTATAAACTTTTTTTATTTACAACTTTTTAGTTATTTTTTTTAGAATTAGGTACATTTAAAAATATAAGTGTTATATATTTTTGAAATCGCTTTGATACCCCACACGATGGGTTTGGAAGAAAAAAAAAAATGTTGTGATGAGATGTTTTTTCCAATTTTAATGTAGCCAGTGACACTCGCAGGATTAAGACGAATCGATTGACGTAAGAATCATCAAAATCGCCCAACGCGTTTGGTCTCTAGAACGCCACATAGGAACAAACATACATACATACATACATATATACATACATACATACATACATACATAGACTGATAAACACATTACCCTCCTTCGGCAGTCGGGTAAAAATCGGTCCACAATTGACGGAGATATCGGTGAACATACACAAAAAAGAAAAAAAAAATCAACATAGGTCATGAACCATACAAAACCTCCTCCTTTTTGTTAAGTCGGTTAAAAAGTAATTACAAATAACCATAATATCAACTGTTACAACCGTTAATAATAAAACGAAGGTTATGAAGGAGTACTCATGTGTTACAGAACAGGTGACAGGTCAAATTCTAACTGCCTACATACATAATACTATTGTAGTTTATTTTATGTTAATTTCCTCATTGAGGAAGATCATCCAACATGTAATTTGCCTTAGAAGGATATTCAAAGGTATTCGTAGGAACCATAGAGTACGGAACACCCGCGCCGCCAACAATCCATCTCATCGTCTTCAGCCTTTTTACCCGAATGCCGAAGGAGGGTAATGTGTTTATCAGTCTATGTATGTATGTATGTTTGATCCCATTTTTTTTTTACCACGTAATGACGCCCAAAAGCCGCCATTTTTTTTTCCAGTTTTAATGTAGCCAGTGACACTCGCAGGGTTAAGATGAATCGATTGACGTAAGAATCATCAAAATCGGCCAACGCGTTTGTTCTCTAGAACGTCACATAGGAACAAACATACATACATAGACTGATAAACACATTACCCTCCTTCGGCAGTCGGGTAAAAAGGGACAGATGTATACAAGTCAAATAAATCTGTCACTTACGCACACTAAAATCTCTAATGCTCTAAGAGCTTATCGTCACCTACCAGGACTTATATAATACTCGTATTAACAAGTTGGTTAGCGCCAACTCTTCTTGAGCAAGCGTGACGATGAATGCTCCTGCCTTTTCTGTATGAGAAGAGTTTTTGTGCTGCAGTGGGACTAGTATAAGCCTGAGATTGTTAAGAGTCGGCTGTCATAGCCGTGGTACCTGTACTGAGTGTGTCATGCTTTCTCTAATGTCTCTCTGATGGTGACATGTGTTGGATCATTCGGATCCCTTTATGATAGTTGAGCTGAGTGGTGCCTATCCATGCCTCATGTTCGTGAACGGGCGCCAACAGTCAGCCTGCTTTTAATCACGTACTTATTGTATTTTTGAATTGTTTGTTTTAATCTAGACGCATTTACGTGCAAGTCTTTAGTCTCTTCTTTATATAGCGTTCTCACATAAGTATTTTTTTAACAAGAATGATGTAACCAAATAATTGTAATTAAAACTGATGGAAAAGAGTGTCCGTGAAGTTTCTTGCACATTCTTCTCCATAGAGACCTACTGCTACTGACGCTTGCGAATGTGCAACTAGATTCATATTTTGTTTGACAATTCAAAAGTACTTTCATAATGTTTAGTTGAAATAAAAATATTTTGATTTAGAAGTTTCTTGCACATTCTTCTCCATAGAGACCTACTGACGCTTGCGAATGTGCAACTAGATTCATATTTTGTTTGACAATTCAAAAGTACTTTCATAAGGTTTAGTTGAAATAATTTTTTTTTGATCTAGAAGTTTCTTGCACATTCTTCTCTATAGAGACCTACTGACGCTTGCGAATGTGCAACTAGATTCATATTTTGTTTGACAATTCAAAAGTACTTTCATAAGGTTTACTTGAAATAAAAATATTTAGATTTTGAAATTTATTGCACATTCTTCTCCATAGAGACCTATTGACGTTTGCGAATGTGCAACTAGATTCATATTTTGATTATTACATATTCTGTGGCCATAGTCAAAATGGTCTTTCATTTCTATAAGTAAACTTTGACATTCATCAACACTCTTTGTACTAACAAGTTTGGTTCAAACTAAATCACTGTCTCCGTGCTCTGTGGTGTCTTAGGAACGAGTTAGGAATCTCTTAGAGATGACATAATAAGATAGAGGTAACTTAATAACAACTTCAGGAGAATCAAATATAAATGAATAGTTGTAAAATAAGCCAAAAAATTTGCTTAAGGTGACCTAGATATTTTCTACACACATCACATCACATCATCAGCCTATTAATGTTCCCACTGCTGGAACACAGGCCTTCTCTCTGTGAGAGGGAATGGGCCGTAATCAACCACGCGGGCCCAGTGGCCCCAGTGCGGGTTGGTGGATGTCACATGTCTTCAAATTTTTGGTTCTAGGACATGCGGCAGGCTTATTACGTATCTTTTGCAAGAGCAAAACGATAGCGATCAAATTCTGTATGTCATAAAAGTCGGCATTACCTGCAGTGTAGATATGGTAAGTCCTACACAATCGTTTGCTAATCGCTCGCTGTTTGTCAAATGCACTTATTTCGGACAAAACCGCCAACAACTCTAAAACTTCTGTATTGAAGAGCAATTATTGCGCAAAAATCGCTATCGTTTTGCTCTTGCAAAAGAGTGTTATTGGACGACTCGCCCGAATCGGGCGAATTGTCCACTATTAAAAATATTATTTTTTCTGTGTCTATTCGCCCGAAGTTATTTTATCGGTGGGCGAATCGACCACTCCAATATTATTTAGTGGACGATTCGCCCGAATTTTATTTTAGAGAACAAACAATATAAAAGTACAGTCGTGCTCACCCGTCTCGGTAATAATATGAAGAATTAATCGAAGTTAATAGATCAAACTAACAGGAGGCCAGAATCATGTAGAAGTATTTGCAGAGCTAGAATCATTAGCGGTAGAGACTAACGGAGTACTAGGGCTTCAGAATCGAAAATCGCCCGGTACTCTTTTTACCGCTGATGATTCCAGCCTAGCTTCCTCATGATTATAATCTCCTGGTACTTCAGTTAATCTTTACCGGAACCGAAATGACATGATAGCGTATAGAGCTTTCAATTTTTTTTTTGTAGCGAATATTGCTGTTTCCCTCTTAGTGTTTTGTCGCCAATGAATCAAAAGAAAAGCGGTAAAAAGAGTGCGTACTCTTTTTACCGCTCATGATTCTTTCTAACGTTCAAATCTCAACGTGCTCTCGTGAGCACGCTGAGACTGTACTTTTATATTGTTTGTTTACTAAAATAAAATTCGGGCGAATCATCCACTAAATAATATTGGAGTGGTCGATTCGCCCACCGATAAAATAACTTCGGGCGAATCGACACAGAAAAATGAATATTTTTAATAGTGGACAATTCGCCCGATTCGGGCGAGTTAAATTCGGGCGAGTCGTCCAATAACCCGCAAAAGATACGTAAAAAGCCTGCCGGTTTCCTTACGCAGCGCACGCATCGGAAGCAGTCAAAAAGGAATATTTTTTCCCGATTATGCAACATTTTTCAATTTTGCTCGGCTCCTATTGGTCGTAGCGTGATGTTATATAGCCTATAACCTTCCTCTAAAAATGGACTATCGAACACAAAAATATTTGTTCAATTCCAACCAGTAGTTTTTGAGATTAACGCGTACAAACAAACTCTTCAGCTTTATAATATTAATATTATTAAGTACTAGCTGTCCCACGCGGCTTCGCTCCCGTCAACTGGCTACCTACCTACCCAACCCTACATACATGAAATTTTAACCGCTTACGCAGCGCACGCAACGGAAACTCTCAAAAAGGAATAATTTTGCCCGTTTTTGCAACATTTTTCGTTTATGCTCCGCTCCTGTTGGTCGTAGCGTGATGTTATATAGCCTATAACCTTCCTCGATAAATGGACTATCCAACACAAAAATAACTTTTCAATTCGAGCCAGTAGTTCCTGAGATTAGCGCGTTCAAACAAACAAACAAACAAACAAACTCTTCAGCTTTATAATATTAGTATAGATAGATAATAATATATAGTATAGATATTATAAGTAGGTAATAAGTAATATAATAAGTAAGATTAAAGGCTATCTATTCATAATATCATTTGATAAGCTGACGTCCAAAATGTCCTCAAGTCGAGGAGATTTTTGACACGCCATATTTTCATCTAACGTCCAAGATGTTTTTTGAGGAAGCAATTTAGAATTCGCATGTAAAACATACATGTTAATCATTTAGCGGAAGACATACCAAATAATAATATTAAAAAACACTTAATAATCACGATTAATGCTAAGGCCTCACATGAATAACTTATTGCCAAGATTTGACCTTAACATTGGCCAAGTTATGCCTTTCTAGATAGACTGCTTGCTTGACCTTACGTTGTCTGCCTGCTTCTAACTAGGAAGAGTTTTAATACCGGTTTTGTGTGTATTAATTATTCAAGGATGTTTTAAAATATTATTTTTAGATCAGGGGCTGCTGTGAATAAGGAATAATGCTCTTCGTCCGTGTATCTCTCACAATGGTCTATAGTTCCGTCTATCTCTCACAATGAAACCATGATAGTTTTGAAACGGCTCATGACCCCTACCATGAGCACTTAGAGCAAGGTTATTTCCATTGTGCGTTAGGGATAAGACTTGTATACGCCTGTGCCATACGCAAAATGAAAATAACCTTGCTCTAAAAGCTTATGGTAAACCCGTGTATGTTACTTTGAAATTTTGCGAGCCTCATAAAGCCATGCACTCTGTTTTCTCTGGACGAAAGAGCTCACAGGCATTTTCTCGGTCCAAACTAATTACATTTAGATAAACATTATAATAAGCAAAATTTTCTGGTGTAATTAAATTCACTTATACTTCATAAAAGATAGCTTGATCTCTGCGACAGCTGTCAGTATCAATACAGTAACAATAGCGCTTCACAGGCTAACAATAACGTATACGTCAGTTTGACATATGTCGCAGAGATCAAGCTATATTTTATGAAGTATAAATTTAAAACATATTCCATCCCGAGGTCAGAAATTCTATTTCTGTAGTTTTTGATTAAACTAAAAATACAGGGTCAAATTAAAATAGCTATCGAAGCGAAGCTGAGCAGATGACGTGATGAGTATAGGCTAAAAGAAAAACAAAAAATTTTCTTCACAAAAAAACAAGTTAATAATAATCGTTTTTTCAGCAAAAAACACATGTACAGGATCAAAAATTAAAATCAGGATGCAGGATGAGGTTCACCGTAGTCAACTGTATTTACTTAGAATTATCTGTGAGTTCAGAATGCTGAGAGTTTTTTGTTTTTATTTCGGAGCAAAAACACAATTTACAAATTTAGGGCCGATTTCACCAATTATATTAAACGCGATTAGTTCAGCTAAACTCAGTTTACGCAAATACAGCGGTCTGATTGGTTGACACCGCTGAGAAATTACAAAAATTAAAAATTAGTGTACGGAAATGACTGCATAAGTTATAAACTGTGGCACAGCCATTAACGAAAACATGTCGAAAAAAAAATGTTTTTAAAAATAAAATGAGAATTACAATTTCAACTTACGATTTCTAACAAAATAATAACTAAAAACAAAATACTTTAAAATCTAAATGATAATTAAATTACTATAATTCAAAATAAGTTTAATAGCAATTCAAATTACTTAAATAAAAAAATAAAAAACTTTTCGTGCTTGTTTTGCCGTCACTACTGTGAAGTTGCGCTGACTAATTTAATACGGCCCCCTTATATGGCAGGTGACTTGAGTCCTTATAAACAAAAACTATCGTGCTATGTTCTCAATCATTGATAATACTAATATTAAAATAAGTTGTAAGCTAATGGTTACTTATAATTGAAGTATGCAGTATAATATGTATAGTGCGCGGCACGTAAGTTGAACAAAAATGTACTAACGTTTTATTGAAATTAAGCGTTTTTAAACCGATTTTTCTTTTTTTATATGATCTAACCGTTGACAATTTGTATATTATTCTCAACGGTTAGGTCATTTATTTATTCAATAAAAAGTTAGGTACATTTTTGTTAAACTTGCCGCGCACAATACCAATTTTTATATTTTCTGTATATGTTTTTGTTACGTAACTCATTGGTGATCTTTAAATAAAATAAGTAAAAGGTATTTAGGTAGGTATTTACCCCTTACTACTTAACTTCGACGCTACGGAAATTCGCACATCGTAGCTTCGTCCTTGACCTATCCAATCTAAAGATACTTGACCGGTCTCACCGCGTAACCTTGAAGATCGATACAACTGTGCGTAATCACACAAATATTATAAAGGCGAAAGTTTGTGAGTGTGTTTGTGACTTCTTCATGCTCAAACGGCAAGACGGATCTGGATGAAATTTGGCACAGAGATAGAGTATAGTCTGGAATAGCACATATGATATTATACACACACTATTTATCCCGGGAATATGTTCCCTTGGGATAATTTTCGACATTCACGCGGGCAAATCTAGTCATTTATTTAATAATAATATTATTATATCCTCGCTTCAAATTAGCAGCTGTTATTTCATTATCAACTTCTTGTGTCTTACTGTTTGTACGTTATTCAATAGGAAAGTTAGATATGTGATTTTGGGCGCGATAAAAATACGTACATTCCTACATATTTATAGTACTAAATAAAGCTTTAACTTAATTAAAAAAAAATAAAAACCCGACTGCTTAAGATGCGAACTAAGAAGAGGTAAACAAGAAAAAAATCATGCTGTGTACTCGGAGGATACATATTCGCGAGCACAGCATGATTATGATGATATTTTTATTTATAACTTTTTATTAACTTTTTCTTTATTTTTCGGATTAGTTACATTTAAACATATAAATGTTGTATATTTTTGAAATCACCTCTTAAAACCCCTTATTATGATACCCCACACGATGGGGTTGGAAGAAAACAAAAACTTGGGCACCCGCAATATGGCACCCAAAATCCGCCATTTTTCTATTTTTCCATTTTAATGTAGCCAGTGACACTCGCAAGATTAAGACGAATCGATTGACGTAAGAATCATCCAAATCGGCCCAAGCATTTGGTCTCTAGAACGCCACATAGGAACAAGCATACACAAATTGAAGCAAAGGAGGGTTCCTTTGCGTCATGCAGTCGTATAAAAGTCTTCACTCCAAAAATCAACCGAAAGAAACGCTACAAAGTGACCTACGTTTTGAAGTTTATATGTTCTTGGTTGTTTCATTCCACATTTTATTTTGTACTCAGTGAGGCTTTATATTTTGAAGTGGATAACTTATGACAATAAGTAGAAAAAAATATTTAACGTAAAAAAAAATAAGTCGAAGATTACAATTTTATTTGCATCCTACACGGTAAAGCTGGATGTTATTTATTTTTGCAGCACACAATTTTAAAATTATTTACATTAGGATCAAAGTATCAATGTCACAGACCAAAACATAATTTTATTTTATTACCGAATGTCACGATAGACTCGTATTATGTACTAAAGACACACGATTCATAATTTAAAAAAACACGCTATTATAGATAGTTTTATATTTTACTATAGGTCACGCTCCTAACATAATAAATTATAATTGAAACCGTAAATCGCAATACGAATGGTAACTGCGTCTATGTTCTAGTGGTCGCAATCCTACGCCTGAGCATTCTCGTTCCGGGTTCGATTCCTGAGTCGAGAAAAGTGTTATTGGATTTAAACATCTGGAATTTTTGAGTAGCAGGGGCAACACGTGGTTCGGATCCAGTTGATGACAATAAGTGGCAGTTGGCAGGGTGACAATTTGTATTTTTTCCTACTCCTCCGTTATTCTTTTCTGGTTAATTTCATTGCGGAATCCAAGACAGTTAAATTCATTCTCCGGGACTTCGTCAAGCTTCATTGCCTCGGCGGTTATCTAGTGGTCGCCACTGTTGATTCTGGCTTTCAGGAGTGGTTTGGGAATAGTGCGGTGGGATTGTCCCAATAAAAATAAAACGTTGGCAGGGTACATTGCTCGCAGAACAGATGGTCGATTGGCGACCGCTCACCGGAAAACGCTGCGTTGGAAGGCTTCCCTCTTAGTGGACCGATGACCTGGTTAAAGTTGCAGGAATCCGGTGGATGCGAGATGCACGAGACCGCTCGATGTGGCGACATGACATTTGGGGAAGGCTTATGTTCAGCAGTGGACGTCATTCGGCTGAAATGATGATGCTGATGATGCTAGCAATAGACAACATTTTGGTGCACTATTGGTACATCTATGCTTAAGTATTCTGGGAATAGTAACAAAATCGCTCCATTTTAGCGTGTCTATAAAAAAAAACAGCCAAGTGTGTCGGGCCACGCGCAGTAATAGGGTTCCGTAGTTGCGCAATAATGCGGAATAAGCTTTTTGTTGTTTCATGAACATTTAAACGATTTCGGCGACTTACTCATACATTTTATAAGTTGGTCGACTATAACTCAAAATTCACGGCAGGAGTCAGCCGTCTATCGCGGCCCTGGAACGAGCAACTGAAGGAACAGGGGGGGTTTTAGTCAGTTAAAGTCTGACACGCCCTCTCGCTTCACCCAGAGCGGGAGAGGTCATTGGATGAAATCACAAAATAAAAAAATAAAAGGGAGTGATAGTTGACTCTAATAAAAAATAACAATTTAAAGCTTAATTTTACGCTAACGGATCGCTGAATCGAAAAATGCTTTTCATATACCCATAATATTGTAACCCTAAAATATTTTAACCCCACACCCTGGAATAGACGAGAAAAAATAAACATCACCACTTTACGTGTACAGGAGGTCCCTTAAAACATTTTATTTTCATGATTTTATTGTACCACTTTGTCGGCGTGATTAATATATCCATGCCAAATTATAGCGTTCCTTGTTGACTACGGAACCCTAAAAATACCTATTGTTCATTAACATATTTTTTTTATGCCCACAAAAAGTAAAGATTTAAAATTCTTCTAAAAATATCTCATCGATGATACCGAGTATTTTTTTGTTTTTGGGTAAATCTACGTAGGTATTTAACATAATACATAAGTTATGAGGTACCTTATGAGTCGTTTTTGTCAGCACTGATTAGCATTAATACGTGTAAAACGCCAAAATTACGTATATGTGTCGTGCATGGTAATTTAAAGGAAGATATTATACTATTTTATTATTTCCTGTCTGCATGAGATTATACTCTGGCTCGGAGGAGAGAATAACCTCCGTTATTAAAGAGATACCTAGATCCTAACAGAATAACAAGATGCCAAGATGCACAATACAATTATCCATGAAAGTAAATACCGACACACTTTTAAGAGCCTATCATGGATTGGTCGCTTCTATTTTGAGATATGATGTTGTTTTTTGGGGACAGTCAACTAATAGAGAACTTATATACAGAATGCAAAAAAGATGTATACGATCAATGTGTGGTCTAAGTACAACGGATAGTTGCGTTCCTTACTTTAAGAAATTAAAAATACTGACTTTTCCATCTTTGTATGTATTGGAAACTGCATTATTTGTAAAAGCAAATCAACAATTATTTCAAAAATTCGCAGCAGTTAAGAGAACCCCAATTCGTGCCCAATATGAGAATCTGTTATGGCAATACAAGTGTAGACCTGCTTTGGAGGTTTGTTGCTATGGAGGATTTGCCCAGTACAGGATTTTCCAGGACGGAAACCAGCTTGTTCTGGGATCAGCCCAGGATCGATGAGGGGCTGATTGAACTGGAAAAGAGTTTCTTTGGTACTGCTCCAGATATTTATAATAAAATACCTGATTATATTAAATGTATGCCTCTTAACAAATTTAATGTCCCTTCAGGGGATATTACTAGAGAAGTGTAATAGCTTAATAGAATAATAGAAGTGTAAAGTCTAAATTCGAGGTTTGGCTCTCGTCTCTTTCCTCCTCCAATATTGGACCAATTTAAAATATATTCCATAAACTAGTAAAGTAAGATATATACTATGCCCCTATGTTTTCCTTTTTTTTCATTTATATTTGTCAAATCTGTACACTAGGCCTCTGTTGACAGCGCAATTTTGAGCATTTTTGAGGGTTCTAGTGCTTCTAAAGATAATGTATCATCAAAAAGGAAAACATAAGGGCATCGTATATATCTTTAATTTTCAGTTTATGGAATATCTTTTCAATTGGTCCAATATTGGAGGAGGCAATAGGCGAGAGCCAAACCTCGACTTATGACATTTTACTAAGGAAATTCAGACGCCGCTCTCTGCCCCCGTTTCCTCTGCAATCAAAGTTCTGATTCTTAATTTAACTGCCACAAAAACTTCGTTAATATGAGTCGTTTAGTATGTGTTAGTTGGAGTGAAAAATACTCTAAGTATATGCTATTAGCTAAATTAAGTCTAAGGCCTACATGGGCACTTATAAAACGTCGACAAAAGGTGCACGGTTCGGGTTGGTCGTTTCCTATGGAGAAGAACCGGCAAGAAACTCCATGGTTACTCTTTTAAAAATATGGTTTGTTTTTAAAATATGTCCATGTTACAGCATTACTTAGATATGGGGGGACAACGTAGGCCCGACAATAAGACGTTAGAAACTAAAAATAAAAAGTAAAACGAGATTAAAAGTTATCAAATGTTATCAAGCATCTAGAAATGTGGCACAAATGTAGTTATCAGTGCTGTAACTATTCTTAGCAAAGGGTTATAAAGATGATTGAAAACCATTGTAAAAAGTCTAATTAAAAGAAGAGAGTCACTTTGATTGCTGCTATTATGTTTAAAAAATTGGCACATATAGAATTATTCTACCACTTATGAGGAAGCTGGTGTTATGCAAATAAAGGGTCTTTCAACAAGGACGGGTCGATGTTAAAATTGAATAAAACAAGATGTGTGTGAGATATTAACGAAATTTATTTTTTATTTAAAAGGCCCATTTATGCCAATTATGGATGGAATATGACATCGTTCAAATGTCCGCCGCGGCTTCGTATGGTGGCACGAATCCGAGAGGTCCGATTTTTAATGACTGCTGCATCTCACACACATCTTGTTTTATTCAATTTTAACATCGACCCGTCCTTGTTGAAAGACCCTTTACTATCAAAAGCTATTATAAAAGTTCATTGTTACTCACCGATCATAATATTCTGAAATGCTATAGGTTAAACAAAGGTTTAAATATGTACACACTTAAACACTAAACAATAGTAAACTATACAAAATTATACTTAAACTAACTACTTACACTATATACAAAAGAAAGGTACACTTAGGCGTCGAAGTACTCCTCCACATCGCTGTCATCCGGAAACGTGCCCAGAAGACTGGCAGCACTGCCTGCCACGTTGAATGGCAATGCTGATTCTTTGCGCAAAGAAAGGTCCAGCCCTCTGGTCACGCACAGTGTCGATCAGCCGGCGAGAGATCTCCGATAGGTTTTAGCACGGGGTCTCATTGCTAAGAAAGAAAATTTGGTTCAAATAAATCTCACTAGATGGCGCGATATGCACCTCAATCTGTTATTGAATGTGTGTAAAATTAACATTTTCTGGTATTGAACACAAAAATTGTATGTTCTTGTTTAATCAACTCTCTTAAGTACAAAATTATGGAATATTGGGCTCATAATTCACATTTCAAAGATTATTAGACGGATCATTTAAAATTGATGCCGAACAGATGGCGCATTTTTAAATTTCTGAGGCATTCCACTCGATTGTTAAAGTTTGCATTTTAACACATTTTAGTGCAAAAAAATCTGTAAATACGTGCAAATAAATAATAGAAAACAAACCTTCACTGTATATAAAGAAAATAATATTCACGAACCTAGTAAACCCTTTTACTTGCAAGTCGCTGCTAACACCATCTATCTATCACCGTGAAACCGAAGAACCGAATGCGTTCGATGTACAAAAAATTGCCAGAATAAGCAGTCGAAAAACGCTAGTTACGTCGGCACGGTTTCTTTGTATGGGATGAGGTATCTGTATGCTAGTATTATATTATTTGTGGTTATAGTTTACAGACTTGTATTGTTCAGATGATTTTTCATTATACCATTGACCTCTAGAAATTAACATATAAAGAAGTATGTAGTAACATTATTTAGATTGTTTCCGACATTATTAAGATAAGAATAAATGCTTTAAAGGCTTCTGTAAAAAAGTAAGACACGTACTTGCACATTTTTTCTTTGTCTACTAAAGAACCCGGATTTGTGATCGATCTAGCCCGGAAAGCAAAGAAGTTTTTTTCTAAGTAGCCATTAGGTACGTGCCGTAAATTAACAATAAGCAACGTCCTCACTGAGAGCATTCACGTGTAATGAGCATTCAACGTCGAATATTCGCGTAGTGTGGACGTTGCGTGAGCGTTAAAAAGTTTACACGCAAGCGCAAACTTCGGCCGGTGAGGGAGTGTCATTCTGAACTTCGACAGTTAATTATTTCGACACAGTCTCAATTTCGAAAAACACTAGTTCGACTACTCATTGCTTCGACAGAACATATATTCGACAAGCATTAGTTCGACAGATTATACTTCGACAACACACATCTTCGAAAAACACTACTTCGACAGAATCCTTCTTCGATCTACACTTGTTCGGCGGATCTCTATTTCGACGGAACATATCTTCGACATAATACTGTTTTGAAATGTGACAATAATATTTTAATTTCTCTTTATATGAAGCTATCATAAAATTGTAGTGACCAATCAAAAAGAAAGAAAAAAAACCGATGAGGTTTTATTTGTGGCGTAGGCGACTGGATACGGTTGAAACAATTTTGCTTTGAATGCCCGTAGCAAGACAATCAATCAATCTATGCTAATATCAAGAAAGTAATTTGAAAAAGAAAACAATAGAATAATACTTCCTTTTTGTCGAAAAAATATCATAGGGTCACCTGGCAATGTACACAGCGCAAAGTGCAACGCGTCACTTTAATTCATGTCCAGACTCGCCGCCCGCGCCTTTTTCTCCTTGTACCGCGCACCACACCGCTAATAGTTTACGAGTTATTAGCGTTGCTTCAACCGTACCCTGTTTCAGTTTTCTACCTTAGAGTGATAGAGAGAGTTTACAAAAGGCAGAAGAGAAGTAGTCCAGTGTACAATTTTAGAATAATATAAAATAAATCATAAATACATATACTTACATAAGAACAATATATATATGTATATACATATATTAATATGGCTTATGTTTAACTTACCACCAGATATAGTAACATATAACAGACAAAAATAGTAAATGATCACCAAAATTAAACCCGCATCTTATTGTAAAATTATAACCAAAGTTTTAACATCTCGCTATCCTGTTTAGGCAAAATGACTCCAAATAAATCATTGTTAACCCAAAAGTAGTAAATGATCACCAAAAGTAGTAAATGATCACCAAAATTAAACCAATGACCAAAAAGATTATAAAATTTCTGGGAGCAACTTGGAAGTAGCGCTCGCCGGCCGCTGCCGCGGCACCGCTCGCTTTGCTCGCTCGGCTCGCGCGCGGTTGGTCACAGTTCTAACCTAACCTAACCTATTTTACAACATTAAATAGCGCAATAATTTGCTATTAAAATTTGGTGATCAATTTACTAAATTTGGTGATCAATTTACTAAATTTGGGTTTCATAGTACAATTTTAGGTAATAGAGGTTATGGTCACAAAGTAATTTTAGGTGGTCATTATATTTATCCCCTATTAATATTATGTCATTCCGAAAGAAAATGTTCCTTGATTTTTCTCTTCAAGTATTCAGAGAAGGGCTGTCGCATAGGGAATGTGGTAGAGAGTTCCAGAGACGCACTGCAGTAACAGAGAAGGAGCCATCATAGTGGCTGGAAGTGTGACGTGGGGTACGAAGGAGAAGAGAAGTGGAAGTGCGACAGGGTTCACCCTTCGGGACAAAGTACTCAAAGCGTTCACGAATGTACTGAGGAGAATTAGGATTGTGTAGGATAGCATAGAGAAGAGATAGGATGTGGGTATCTCGACGACACCGGATCGGCAGCCACTTCAATTTAGTCCGAAACTCCGACACGTGATCTTATTCTCATCCGATATTATCATATATCTCCGATATTGTCACATTTCAAAACAGTATTATGTCGAAGATATGTTCCGTCGAAATAGAGATCTGTCGAACAAGTGCATGTCGAAGAAGGGTTCTGTCGAAGTAGTGTTTTTCGAAGATGTGTGTTGTCGAAGTATAATCTGTCGAACTAATGCTTGTCGAATATATGTTCTGTCGAAGCAATGAGTAGTCGAACTAGTGTTTTTCGAAATTGAGACTGTGTCGAAATAATTAACTGTCGAAGTTCAGAATGACACTCCCGGTGAGGTCGTCGCAACGATTTTCGCGGCAACGGTTCGCATTCGAATGTTCACGCAAATAAAACGCTCGAAAGCGAGTACTCAGATAATGAAATGAATGAGTATGTATGTAGGAATATTACTGGCCACTTGTAAAGCAAGGAACAGTTACTTGATCGTAAGTGTTTGTGACCTTCTTGGTCAATCGTATTATTGAATGAATGACATTTAACGAGATCGTATTCGAATGCTCCAAGCTTGCAAGCGAATGTTCGACTCGAACGTTCATAGTTTTGCTCGAAAGTGAATGCTGGGCTCGCTGGGAAGCATTTGTTGCTCGCCTACGATTGCTTGTTTACAAATGCTCAAAAAAGAATGCTCCCAGTGACGACGTTCCTTTAGAAAGATTTGTTAAATTAGAGGTTTTAGGTTCAAAGTCGACTTTGATGACTAAAACCACATAAATATGGCATCTGGGTATAGTCACCCACATATCTAGATGATATTAAAGTGTTCGATACGAACGGTACAATTTTTAATTAAAAAAAAAAAATGATTGTACACGATAGATCTAGAAATTGTTTGTCCCCTAGATTTTTTTATAAAACGAAGGTGAGCATTAAAACCGGGCAAGTGCGAGTTGGACTCGCGCACGAAGGGTTCCGTACCATAATCGCAAAAAACAGCAATAAAATCACGTTTGTTGTATGGGAGCCCCACTTAAATATTAATTTTATTCTGTTTTTAGTATTTGTTGTTATAGCGGCAACAGAAATACATCATCTGTGAAAATTTCAATTATTTAGCTGTCACGGTTCATGAGATACAGCCTGGTGACAGACGGATCGTGAAGTCTTAGTAATACGGTCCCGTTTTTGCCATTTGGGTACGGAAACCTAAAAAAAGGTTTTTATGTTCATCTCCTAAAAGCGTTACATAGAGGATGTAGATTTGTATGGATGATCTTAATATTCGCCGATGGTTGTTATTCATTAGCTGAATAAATCAAAATGATTTTGCTGGTCTATTTAGAGTCATCATCATCGTCATCATCTCAGCCGAAAGACGTCCACTGCTGGCCATAGACCTCCCCCAAGCATCACCAAACTGTGAGTTTCACATCCACCGGACTCCCGCAGCCTCGATCAGGTCTTGCCTCCACTTAGAGGGAGGCCTTCCAACGCTGCGTCTGCCTATACGCGGTCGCCACTCCAGAACTTTTCGGCCCCAACGGCCATCCATTCTGCGTGCAATGTGCCCTGCCCACTGCCACTTAAGTTTGGCAATTCTTCGGGCTATGTCGTTAACCTAGGTTCTCTTGCGGATGTCTTCATTTCTGATTCGATCACGCAAGGAAACTCCGAGCATAGCCCTCTCCATTGCCCTTTGGGTGAATTTATGCTTTCTGATGAGGCCCATTGTGAGCGACCACGTCTCTGTCCCGTATGTAATCGCTGGCAAAACACACTGGACTATTTAGAGTAGAAGATTATAATCAGAAAATCAATTTAAAGTTGAGTGAAAATAAAGTTTATTTATGTACAAAAGCGAGCATAACTCAAAGTTCCATGATTTTATTATGCAATATTTACGCAAATAAATAAAGAATATAATCAAACTACGTGTCTATCACAGATGTCATTTAAAACCGCTGAGTCACGACTCTTGAGCAAGTTGACAATGAACTACTACATCAATGATAAATTCATAAGAAATTATAATGGTGAAATAAGGTAGACTGTATGTATACAAGGTGTTTTTTTTTGATATCCCATAACTCTAGATAATGATTTTTTTATTGCATCAATGTATAAAAAATGCAAAAAAAATATGATCATTGAAAAATAATTCATATGCCAGTCATTCATACCCTAAATTTATGAGATATAACAAAACACCTATATAAATAGTTAGGTACTACAATTGCTGTTTTAAAGTTCAAATATTTATTTAGTTGTTAGTCAATCAACTAACTATTAATTTTAACAGCCCCACTTCGTGTCCAGCAATTACTGTCCATACCAGGTTGCGTAGGAAGAGATCGCGTAATGCGATAAGGCCGCCCATTGTATGTGTTTTTAGTTTTAAGTTTCCTTTATAAATGTAACTTATGGTGTACAATAAAATATATAATAAATATAAATAAATAAATTTCTAAAAACTGAAAATTCATTCGTTTGTATTTATTTACATTTGTAAAAGATAAATCTGGAAGTTGGTGTCCGATTGCAATTTTTATAGCGACCGAAAGTTTCACGACAAAAAATGATCCTGGGATCATTTTTTGGGAGGGATCCATAGCAGCGAAGCCACGGGAAAAACCTAGTTTAATATTTGTATTAATTTGCCAACTGTACCTCATGTACTTAGAGGTATAACCTTTAAAAGTTCAACAGCTGCTTGAAATCAAAAGTTAATAGAGATTTTGTGGTTACATTTGAGGTGAAGGCCAAAGACCCTTTTGTGAATCTTTTTAATAATGTCTGTGACCAAGGACAGAAAACCACAGAATATTAAATTACTCGCAATTCGATCTATTTACTATGATTAAGCATAACGCCAGTACTCCCCAAATGGTTAAGCAGGGGTGTACCTATCTTAGTATCTTACAGTTTTTCCCGTCCATTCTCCTACCTATAGAATTGCGGCAAAAATTCGCGAAATAATACCGCAAGAAATTAGTTTTTTTCATAGAATCCACCGCACCGCGGCTCGGATTTAATTCGCGCGAATATTTTGAGCTCTATGAACAGGTGGAAAGGGTGAAAAATCGCGCGGAATTTTACCCGCAGTGCGTGTTAGTTAGATTCAGTACGCGGATAAAAATTCGCGCGGCTAAAAATCGCAATGCGTGTTAGCCTTATTATAGCCATCAAGCTTATACATCTAGATAGAGAAAATTAAAAAAAGCAATAATACTTTGATCCCTGAATCGAAACCAGGATCTCATGCTTTGTAGTAATCCTACGACCAGGGTTGTTGCGAACATCAGCACCATTTTCAATATCAGCATCTGCATCAGCATTGATAGATCACCATAATCATTATCATCAAACTAATGCCCATAAAATCACCCACCATCACAACTGCTGGGACACAGGCCTCCTCTCTGTGAGAGAGAATGGGCCGTAATGCACCACGTGGGCCCATTGCGGGTTTGTGGATGTCACATGCCTTCGAATTTTTGGTTCTAAGACATAGCGGTTTCCTCACGATGTTTTCCTTCACCGTTTTGGTCGCACGATGGTTTCTTCAGTAGTGGTGATGAAATAATTTACACAAAGTAAAACGACTGTCTGAGTTTGAAACCACGACCTACGACACGTGAGTCGCGGCCGATGCCACTGGGCCACCAGATAGATGCTGTTATTAATGCTGAAGTTTGAGTCCTGACATGTCTGCCGAGGGAGCAGGGCTTGTGGTACGTGATCTTTTCGGTTGCGAGTTTGTCTGTCCGTCTGTCACCAGGCTGTATCTCATGAACCGTGATAGCTAGACAGTTGAAATTTTCACAGATGATGTATTTCTGTTGCCGCTATAACAACAAATACTAAAAACAGTATAAAATAAATATTATAGGGGGGCTCCCATACAACAAACGTGATATTTTTGCCGTTTTATGCTCGATATTAATAACGGCAACAGGTAGACGCTTGAAATATTCACAGAATGTTTAGTTGTATATTTACTTCAAAAAATAATAATTAATAAATTAAAATAAAATAAATTAAGAAGGGCTCCCATACAACAAACGTGATTTTTATGCAGTGTTTTGCGATAATGGTACGGAACCCTTCTTGTGCGAGTCCGACTCGTACTTGGCCGGTTTTATTTAAATCAACCGAAGATTTTTAGGGGCTTTATAATTTGTATCTATCAAGTCTCCCGTAGAACAAGTCACCCCATTGTCTCATATCGAAAGATACACTTGTTATGTTCCCTTAATTCATTCATTTACCGAAAAGGGTATCGTGAAAATTGTACATACGCAAGCTTTATAAATTAATTTGCATAGGAATTAGAGAGCAGTGGTGGCCCAGTGGTATCTGCCGCGACTTACAAGTTGTAGGTCATGGGTTCGAGCCCAGGCAGGCGCTTTATTTTGCGTTAATTATTTCATCACCACTGCTCTCAAAACGGTGAAGGAAAACATCGTGAGGAAACCGGCAGGTCCTAGAACCAAAAATTCGAAGTCATGTGACATCCACCAACCCGCACTGGGCCCGCGTGGTGGATTACGGCCCATTCCCTCTCACAGAGAGGAGGCCTGTGTCCCAGCAGTGGGAACATTAATAGGCTGATGATGTGATGTGATGTGATAGGAATTTAATGCTACGGCGATGGCAAATAGTCGAAAAAAACGTACACCGAGAGCTCATAATTATTATAATCTGGTGAGGTGTACAGTGTGGCAAAGTTAGCTAAGCATAAAATATCACAGCTGATTAGAGGGGAACTCGCTCACAACGTCTTAAAAAAGATAAAAATATGTTGATGAGACTGAAGAACTCATTAGTATTATATTTCAGAAAAGTTTAGGAAAACTGTAGCGATTTTCATTAATGGATTAATGGGACACATTTAGTTTTAAAATAGTAGTTTATGCAATGGACATATAATAGGAGTTATTAAAACACGAGCGTAGGTTTATCACATGAGGCGAAGCCGAATGTGATAATAATATTACGCGAGTGTTTTAATACCTAATTACAAGCCATTGCAAACACTACTTTATCTTCACTCATGCAGTTGCAATAAAACAAAAGTGGAAACGGAGAAAATATTTGGTATGGCGGGCAATTTAGATACTCATTGCACATGACTGCGCAGCGCGCGCCTCCTTAGACAATGACAGTACTTCAATGAGCCCATAAGCGTCAATAAATTAAAAAGTAAAAGTGTGCTATAAAAATTAAAAAGTTATTTTATGATGCAGTTGTTTAAAAATCGAAGGAAAATGTTGCACTGTAATGGATATTTAAAAAAAAAAATCCTATCCACGAATATAAAGTACGTGTTTATACAATATTTTTTGAATTCATATTTGGAACATTACGTTGTGAGTGTAGATAAAGTTTTTTACATGTATGATATTGATAATATTTTTGAATATCTTTTATAAGGTACCTACAGGTGTCTCAGAAAAACCTAACTTTTGGAGATGCATAAAAAAGAACCGGCAAAGCGCGAGTCCGACTCGCGCACGAAGGGTTCCGTACCAGTATAACAAAAAACGCCAAAAATATAAAGTTTGTTTTATGGGAACCCCACTTAAATATTTATTTTATTCAGTTTTTAGTACTTGTTGTTATAGCGGCAACAGAAATACATCATCTGTGAAAATTTAAACTGTCTAGCTGTCACGGTTCATGCGATACAGCCTAATGACAGACAGACAGACAGAGAGATCGTGGAGTCTTAGTAATAGGTTCCCGTTTTCACCCTTTGGGTACGGAACCCTAAAATTAATACTATGTTATCGTTTGTCGTGCAAAGATTTTATTCTGACAATATATTTTGTAGCATTTATCGAAAGACACATTTGTTATGTCTACTTAATTCATTTAAAGACGAGGGTATCGAGAAAATTATAAATACATGCAAGCTATATAATCGAAAATGCATAGGAATTTAAATGTTTCGGCAACGGCAAATAGTCGATAAAAACGTACACAGAGCGCTCATAATTATTATAATCTGGTGAGGTGAACAGTGTGGCAAAGTTGGCGTTAGCTGGCCATAAAATATCACAGCTGATTAGAGGGGAAGTTAACTTCATATCTTAAAAACCGGCCAAGTGTGAGTCGGACTCGCACACGAAGGGTTCCGTACCATTATCGCAAAACACTGCAAAAAAATCACGTTTGTTGTATGAGAGCCTCCCTTAAATATTTATTTTATACTGTTTTTAGTATTTGTTGTTATAGCGGCAACAGAAATACATAATCAGTGAAAATTTCAACTGTCTAGCTATCACGGTTCATGAGGTACAGCCTGGTGACAGACGGACAGACAGACAGACAGACAGACAGACGGATCGCGAAGTCTCAGTAATAGGGTCCCGTTTTTACCCTTTGGGTACGGAACCCTAAAAAAGATAAGAAATATGACGACGATACTGACGAACTCATTAGTATCTTTCAGAAAAGTTTAGGAAAACTGCAGTGATTTTCTTTAAAGGAACATATTATTTAGTTGTAAAAAAATACATGTTTTTAAATATAGGTTATTGATAATATTTTTAACGTCTTTTATAAAGCAAATTTGGCTCGTGACTCCTTGGAGTGTTTTAAACTGAAAAACTGAAAAACTGGGCGTTTCACTGATTGAATCTGGGTGTTTACGCAAGATATCGTGTCATAATTACGTGTTCAATAGATTGCCGATCGAAGCGTATCTACTATGTACTAGATAAATTATGTGGCATGAAATAAAAAAAATGGTTGGGGTTTTTTAAATTTTGAAATTTTACTTATTAGTACATGCTTTATGACAAGTAATAATTAAAAATACCCCGGCATTTCTTTTTATTTAATACTTTTTAAACTACATAAGCCAGTGGTCAGTGGTATCGGACGCGACTTACAAGTTGTAGGTCGTGGGTTCGAGCCCAGGCAGGCGCTTTACTTTGTGTAAATTATTTCATCACCACTGCTCTCAAAACGGTGAAGGAAAACATCGTGAGGAAACCGGCATATCCTAGAACCAAAAATTCGAAGACATGTGACATCCACCAACCCGCACTGGGTCCGCGTGGTGGATTACGGCCAATTCCCTCTCACAGAGAGGAGGCCTGTGTCCCAGCAGTGGGAACATTAATAGGCTGATGATGTGATGTGTGTGAAACTACATAATGTATCTAGTAGTAGACACGCTTCGATCAACAATCTATCGAACACGTAATTATGACACGATATCTTGCGAAAATACTCCGTTTCAAACAGAAACAGCCCATAACTTTTGAACCGTTAAACCGATTTCACCAAACATAGCTAAGAACACTCTCGACAAAATCACCTTTCAAACAAAAAAATCAAAATCGGTTCATCCGTTTAGGCGCTATGATGCCACAGACAGACACACAGATACACATATACACAGCAACACACGTCAAACTTATAACACCCCTCTTTTTCCGTCGGGGGCATAGAAATATAAAATATCTATGGTCGGGGGTTAAAAACAGATATATATGGTACCTACTTAAGTGCAACAAAAAAAAACAATTTTAAAAGGTTTGTCTGTGTCGTGGTCTGTCTGTTTATTCTGATTATGACAGAACTATCATTGTTAAATAGCTGATTTTAAAAGGGAAATAATAAGTCTAGCCACAAAATTATTTATTGGACACGTGATTAAACTTCTAATTTTATAACTAAGCAACGGGAAAATGACATAGCCTCTAATAAACTAATTCGTCTTTTTTGCAACGCCAACTAAATATTCTACAGAAAGCGTCAAGTAAAGATCATCAATTATTGTGACTTGTCCTTCTTATTTATACATTGCCACGTAATTTACTAACTCGGCCACGGATTTTATATCTTGTCACCATTTTACGTTTTACAGCTTCAACGCAATATCCTCAAAAAAATATAATTCAAGCTTCTATCGAAGAAAGAAAGAAAGCATAATTTATTATAACTTAGCATGTAAAACAATACATCATATTCTTTTATCGTGAAAATAGCCACTGCATGATTTGGCGCGAGTACGCGAGACGACAGCGACCGGCCATTTGCACCAATCAGAGAGCGCCATTCGATTCATGTGACGACGAGTTGAGTTGATCACATCTCGATTCGACGAGTTGATTATATTTAAAATAATAAATGACGGTCAATGAATAAGTCCAAGAGCGAGCGTAGCGAGCTCGGGAGCTTAGGGCACCCCGACACGGACAGGTTAGGTTCGAAGGAGATGACGGGAGCTGAAGTGAGCGAGCAAAGCGAGCGAACTCAGCTCCCGTCATCTCCTTCGTGTTAGGTTACTTTAAACCCTGCATACAGAAATAGGAGCCCCGCGCAGCGGGGCTCCGTCGACTCTGTCGCATAAATACTAATCCAACTTGCACCTATTCTATATTAAAACCAAAAAATATAGTCTTTTATTTTGTCTCTCCTCAATAGCTTCTGGTAATATTAGTGGCCAATATACTATTTGATGAAATGTTTTTGCAATTTTTTTACGATCAATTAATATGGGATGAGTTACATTTTAAACGTACTGAGTTAAAAAATTAGAAGCTAAATAAATATATTTTTTGATGTCATTTAATAGTATTTTAGAAATTTACTGTTAGAATGCATGTTAAAAATTTTACACGTAAGTTACATTTTAAACGTACTGAGTTAAAAAATTAGAAGCTAAATAAATATATTTTTTGATGTCATTTAATAGTATTTTAGAAATTTACTGTTAGAATGCATGTTAAAAATTTTGATGCTAAAAAATAACCATCATGCTGAGTTGTATTTAGAGTGGTTTACATAGAAGATAACTAGTGGCTTACATAGTATTATTTAGATGCTCGTTAATTGTGGCTGACTTAGTAATTTAGAAGGCAACATACATTTTTGGGGGCGAATAATGATATTAAAAAGAAGCCTGTTTAATTAGCACCCATTTTAAAAGCACTATTTTAGAAAAAAATTAGGGTTCTGTGTAAAATATATGAAACCCATGTTTTTTTTAGTTTTATGTATTTGACGCGGACGAAGTCGCAAGCTACTAACTATTGATATAATAAGATTTGAACTTGAACCATAGTGAATGAGCTCGGATCAGTACACGTTCGGTTGTCTATGAGGCTGTATGTTTTTATATCAATGCCGTTATTTTTAAAATGTGCGTGTTACAGTGCGTATTGGTGAAGTTCGGTTTATGATAAATTTGTGTTTAGTATAATTTTGTCAGCTGTGGGGAATTTAATTAAGGTTTGTTTCAAGTGTAATTTAATTGACTCTTTTACCTAATTAAGAGAGGAGTGCAGTGGTGGCTCAGTATACTGAATTACGAATTGTAGGTCGTGGGTTTGAACCCAGCCAGACGCATTACTTTGCGCAATATTTTCATCACCACTGCTCAAAAAACGTTTTTGTTTAAGTATTAAATAAAAGCTAAAGACACTCGACGAATGTAAAATTACCAACAGTAAAATTGTATCCTATTTTATTAATTACAAAAAAATTGGCCAAGTGCGAGTCGGACTCGCGCACTAAGGGTTCCGTACCATTATCGCAAAAAACGGCAAAAAACACGTTTGTTGTATGGGGGCCCCACTTAAATATTTATTTTATTCTGTTTTTAGTATTTGATGTTATAGCGGCAACAGGAATAATACATCATCTGTGAAAATTTCAACTGTCTAGCTATCACGGTTCATGAAATACAGCCTGGTTACAGACAGACAGACAGAAAGACGGACAGATAGACAGACAGACAGATAGACTGAAAGACAGACAGACAGACGGACCGCGGAGTAACCGTAAAAGGGTCCCGTTTTTACCTTTTGGGTACGGAACCCTAAAAACAGTAAATCGCAATATTCGCGAAACTAGAAAATTTTAGTTAATTAGTTCTCCATTTACGCCCACGATATTCAGGTAGCAGTTATATTTATATTTGTATTTATTGGCTCGGTGTCACCACTTACGGCGTCTATATTTCATTGATTCTTCCAACTAAAAGTCAGAAAAATTAACAGTTAGATATTTACTTTTAATAGTTATGTTATTTATTGCCAAACCGGTATTGATCAGGTGCGAGTTCACCACGCAAGTTTAATTCAAACTTTGCTTCCGTGCGCGTAATTACAGCGTTTAAGGTTACACTAGTCGATCATTCTTTCATACAAAAGTAGTCTGGCGATTATTCCACAGTTTTTCGGTGTACGTTCAAAATAAAAAAATGATATCAATTTGTCTCGTCATTATCTAGCCCTGTATGGAAACAAAAAAGTAAAAATAAACAATTATTTTAAAGTTATGAGCGTCGAAAGTTCCATATATCAACAAAAATTTTAACGCATCTTTGGGTGGAAATAAATACCATAAGAAGAAGGAAAATTGCAAAACAGCTAGAATAGATTAGTAGTTCAACAATGCAAATAATTTTATTTTGTCATACATTTCACTAAAACTTGCAAACGTGCTAATTTGTACGCGAACTAGCTTCTTACTGTTCATCATAGCATCTATCTCTTTTGCACGTGTTGTCGGATGAGATAGCAGGCATTTTAATCCCGCGCACACGATTTTTCATGCCGTCGACTAGTGTAACCTTAACAGCTATATTTAAGGACCTTAGACAGTGGCGCTAACTGGTGAGCACAAAAACGGTAGCCCTCATTGATCACGAGGAATTTTATTTAGATAGTGCTTGATATTCCCATATATTTTCGACTTTTCTCTAATCGCTATCGCGATGCTTTCATTGGTAGAATATCACTAGCCTCTGGTTAAAAAAAAACCGGCCAAGTGCGAGTCGGACTCGCGCACGAAGGGTTCTGTACCATTATCGCAAAAAAAACGCAAAAAAAACACGTTTGTTGTATGGGAGCCCTACTTAAATATTTATTTTATTCTGTTTTTAGTATTTGTTATAGCGGCAACAGAAATACATCATCTGTGAAAATTTCAACTGTGTAGCTATCACGGTTCATGAGATACAGCCTGGTGACAGACAGACAGACGGACCGCGAAGTCTCAGTAATAGGGTCCCGTTTTTACCCTTTGGGTACGGAACCCTAAAAAGTGTGGTTGCGGTATAGAATTTCCGAAATTTCCCAAATTTCATGACGTTTTGATCCGATTAGCGACAAAACGCATGCCACCTTGGTACTTTTATCAAGAATTGGTGATGTTTAGGTGTACGACACAACACGTCACTGCCTAACCCCTTGGATAATGCGGAAATAATACTACGTGATTATATATTAGTTAATTTTTGCAAAGTTAAGCACCTTAGCAGTGGTTTGACCTTACCATTGACAGCTACCTAGTTCCTATGAGTGTAAGGCCATGGTCTTTAACAAGGTCTAATGTACAATCGGCAACATGATATCTATTTATTTAATTATAGTTACGTTTTTATAAATGGTTGTAATATTAATTGCTCTAGAATAGAATAGAATAGGCTATACTTTATTGTAAACCAAAAAAAGAAAATACACATAATATATTTTACAACAACTTAGAATACAAAGGCGGTCTTATCGCTCGCTATACAAAAGCGATCAGCTTGATCTGGAAGTGTAAATAATAGCTTAACATATTGTGGGGGTAACCCTTGAGCAGTTTCAGTCTTTAAGTCAAGAGTGAATAGGTTTCTTCTAGGTTAGCGTGCTACATCGTCGACCACGTCATCACTTACCATCAGGTGAGATAGTGGTCAAGCGCAAGCCTATCAATAATTAAAAAAAAAACTGTTTCTTGTTTCTTTTCTTTGAACTCCAATAACTTCATCGTTGAGGTAGTAATTCTTGAATTAAGTGAATAATATTTTTAATATGTACAACTGACTATTCCTAATCTTATGACTAATAACAAAACAAACTTACATACAAAGGGGAGAGGGAAAATGGCTCATAGCGCATCAAAAAATTCGTCCACATCGATGTCAATGGGAAACGTGCCCAGAACGCTGGCAGCATTGCCACGTTGAATGGCAATGCTGATTCTCTGGCTGAAGAAAAGGCCAGCCCTCTGGTCACGCGAACAGTCGACTAACCGTTTACTTATGTCTCGAAACACTCGATGAGCACTCGGACCCCATGGACCTAATGTCTCAACCCCAAACGGCTCAAACATGTAACTGCCAATAAGGTTGTTATATATGCGCCGTTTGAGGTTTTCTGCACCAGCAGCATCTGCCCCAGCACAGCCCGCCGTGCTAAAAAGATGGGATGGCGCAAGGGTATCGACACATGTTGCATCCCACACCAAATGCCTACCCAACTTCCAAGGCATTATGGTCATCCCATCCGGTCTCTTCCCATCGTCGCGTGCCAAGCCATTGGGTTCTAAAACAGCTGGCACCCCGGCGATGACAAGAGCTCGACGTATGATGTCATTAATGCTGGCGTGCCGTGCTATCCGACCAGCGCTCCTACTGCAGGATGGGCCATGGTGTCCGAGGCGGTCGACTGCTTCACCACATTGACAGCGATGTGGAGCTCCGCTGGGAGTACCTAGTCGCAGACATGTAGCGATCCGGAAGGTAGTGTCACTCAACATTGTGCCTATGTTGGGTGACGGTAAAGCCTGTAGCCAGAGGCCCGACTCCCACTCACCCACAGCCAGTAGGCGAGCACGCTCAGCAGTATTGGTGGACGTATTTATGAGTTTATTCCGTACCAATCTGCAGAGCGGCCCATCCCACTGTCTTTGGGAAGATGGGTTTTCGGGCAACGCCGTATTCGGGCAAGCGACTTTCCAGGCGCACACTGCGTCGGTCGAGCACGGCACTTCACAGTTAACCAGCGACAGGGATAAAATTTTAGTGGTTAACGTTTCAGTGCTGTGGACCGAAGACAGGAACGCCTATACTACAAAATTTTAGGTAGGCTTATACTAGAAAATTTTGCGGATGCCGAGTCCGCCGAAGCGAATGGGTAGCGTGGCTTGCGTCCAGGCTCGGTCATCCAAGGCCACATTTAAGATAGATGTCAGAGTGCGTCGAATAATTTCGTCAATTTTTTCCAGGAGAAGTGGCTGCTTCCATAAAGGGGAAGAGCGGAGAAAATACATAAAATTTGGTCCAAAACAGCAATACCTAATGAGAGTAAAAGCCGAATGAAGGTTAATTTGGAAGAGTCTATCCGAAATATCATTAATATGGTTAATTTTGCCATCGATGAATGAAGAAAAACTGTCTTCCAAAATTGGGGAACCTAGGAGGTGCAGTGAACTTTTATCTAAAATTTTGATCTCTGGGGCTATTGCATAAAATTTCTGTAGGGTCGCTTGTCTGTCGGTACTGTCACAAAGAAAAATTTCACATTTGGAGTGGTTGAGTTCTAGGCCGATGGATTGGAACTGCTCTTTCAGGAATTGAAAATCTGCTAAAACGGTGTCTACGTCACCTCCTACTGTTCCATCATCCAAATACCATACGTTAAATTTCGAATTTAGTTTTTGAATGATCAGATGAATAGCCAGACTGAAAATGACTGGCCCGAGAGGGTCACCTTGTTGGCAACCAACTGAAGATTCCAAAAAATTGTCGTTGTATAACAATTTTGATGGGTACCTATAGCATTGCCACAAAAAGCCGAGAATTTCTGGAAGCTCTTTTTTTGCTTCAGCCAACAAAGTGTTCCTGTTGACGGAATTAAAGGCGTTTATAAGTCGAAGTCGTTAGTCGTTTTTTTATTTTATTTCTTTGTGCCGAAACGTTGACGGCTGGCTCAAGCACCTGAAACAAAGAGAGCATACGGACACGGTACGCGGTCAGGTTGTTTCCTCCCTCTGTAGCCCCAAAGTATGCGCGCATGACATTTTCATTGATGGATACTGTCCATCTCATGCGCTGCACACTTCTGCCACTTCATACATACTAAATATAATGGCAATAAAAATAAATGATGAATGACTGACAGTGAATAGTTAACTCTTTCATTATCGGCTTCATCAGGATCTAAAAAGTATAGTTGCCCGTACAGTGGCCGCTCAAAGACACCAACATTATTTTGCGACGGGTGACCTGTCATATTCATTTTATGATATACTTGTCCGCAAACGATAAACCTATAAATGCCATGGCTATTTATTCTCCTGTCATCTTCTGCATTGAAGGATGCTAGAGCAAAAGATGCATTTATGTTTCTTATTTCTTTATGAAATTCTTCCGAATGTGGGTGACGATTTAAAAGAGACGTACTAAATCATTTGAAAATTTTGGTTGCTCTATTAAAATTCGTCCATGCAAACAACAGTCACCAAAAGAATTTCTATTTATACAATTAAAGCTATAAAAAAATATTTTAAAAAATATGAGTACACGCCAAAAAATAATAGATTTTCTCTCAAAAGAAGGAACTTGAATAAATTAGGGTAAAAAAAATCATCTGGTCTCGAACCCGGGTCTTCTCGTTTCGGTACCACCCGATTTCCCACCTGAGTTATTATAACCTTGTAGAAAATGACGAAATTTACCTTCGTATTCTAATGATATTGTAGCAGTTTTTCATGGCCTGAAAATACGGATAATACGACGTTTTCTAAAAATGAAACCTAGTTAGATCGATTTATCGCCCCCGAAAGGCCCTGCATATTAAATGTCATGAAAATCGTTGGAGCCGTTTCCGAGATTCAGATTATATATATACGTATATAGATACAAGAATTGCTCGTTTAAAGATATTAGATAGATTAATTAAACACCAAGGAAATTAATATTAAAATTACAATCCAAGTAAGTATTCACTAAACATCCAAGCCTAAAATCAAAATCATTATTAAAATCCTAAATATAAAAAAAAAAACTGAAAATTAAATCGATGAAGGAGTTTGAAAGTCAATTATTCTTTGCACGAGGAGTTTGTATCGAGTATTTTATGCGCAAGGAGTTTGTATAGCATTGCGATGGACGTGGAATATATATTGGTGTGTTCTAAATTCAAACTCCAAAACAGTGATTAAAACTGCTTTTTATTCACTGTTTTCAGTGAATAAAAAGCTCTTTAGAGGGCGAATGGTATAAAAGTAGTTTGTTATGTAGAAGAACAGACAAGAAACTCCATACTTACTCTTATAAAAAAAGAGTGTTACAAGTATTTGGATACATCATTCTTATTGAAAAAATACATATATGTGAGAACGATGTAAAAAGACGTGCACGTAAATGCGTCTAGAATAAAACAAACAATAAAAAAAATACAATAAATAGGTAATTAAAAACAGGCCGAGGCAGCTAAGTTAAGACCAATCCCAACTGATGGCGCCCGTTCACGAACACGACACATAGATCACCACTCAGCTCAACCATCATGAAGGGAACCGAATGATCCAACACATGTGCCACCATCAGAGAGTTATTTGAAAGAGCATGACACAATCTCAACTGCCACACACAAGTCAATGAATGTCATATAGGTACAGTAAGTGGTAGATTTACAGTTGTTTCATTTAACTAAAGCTGACTGCGGGGTCAACAGCCGCTGCTACTTCGTTTATTTACATAATTGAAAGTTCAAGTTAATAAACAATATGAGAAAAATGTTAAAATACTACGCGTACTTAATTAAAATTCATGATTTGATACTTATCATGTTTATTTTATTTATTTATTTATTTATTCAAAATTATGTAAGTAACACCTTATCAGCTACAACGCCAATGCGATGCTACTACCACAAAGATACAATAGAAATACAATTTAAAATACCATTAAATACAATTAAAATTACAATTAAAATATTACAATTAAAATAACAATCAAAATATAATCAATAATATTATTATAAATACAATTAAAATCCAATTATCATTCAAATAAACACAATAAAATACAATTAAAATACCATTACAATCCAACAAAAAATTCAATTAAAATTATTTTTCAAAATTTTCAATGCACTTCAGTGCTACTCTTGTGAACTTCATCAGGCTACAGTGAAATATCTATCTCATTCGATATAATATTTAATAATCTTATGGCGCGTGACAAGGGGGCAAACTTGTTCAGGTTAGTTCTATAGCTGACTATTACTATTATGTTGACTGTACCAATAATAAATTATGCTTAATAATTATTGGCATGTCCTTAACCTTGATAACTGGATAGAGGAGTGTGCTTAATAGTAGTTATGTAAATAAATTAACATCTTTATTATGTTATGACACGTCAAGGTAATTAGGAAATAAACAATAATGTTTTAGAGCCGATAAGATTTTGTCAGCCGCTAAGCGTTGCGTGAGAAGATATCGCAAGGAAAGAGACGAAAGAAAAAAAGAAAAGAAGGAAAGACAAGAAAGTAAGAAGAGTAAAGAAAGAAAATAAAGAAAGAAAAGAAAGAAAGACAGAAAGAAAATAAAGGAATGAAAGAAAAAGGAAAAGAAAGAAAAGAAAGAAAAGAAAGAAAATAAAGAAAAGAAAGAAAATAAAGAAAAGAAAGAAAAGAAAGAAAAGAAAGAAAAGAAAGAAAAGAAAGAAAAGAAAGAAAAGAAAGAAAAGAAAGAAAAGAAAGAAAAGAAAGAAAAGAAAGAAACCAGTTCTTAGCACTCGATCATACTACCGGGTTAGAAGTATACTATGTTCTAATCCAGTCTGCCTACTATGACGTGTCCTTGCCATGAATCCGTTGTGAAAAAGGGATAGTGCTATTTGTCCTGTAAAGCTCTGTCTCTCTCTTACAACAGAATCATGATGACATTAGCACGTCATCTTCTTTTCGTGTAAGGATGTGGCCATATCTGGTATCACAGTCAATGAAGTCACCTCTGGGAACCCCACAGGCCTCTGACTTGGCTATTTCAGACTTAAATTAACTATGTTGGTCCAGGTTTCCTCACGATGTTTTCCTTTACCGTTGGCTGTGATATCCAAGGTAAACTTAGAAAGTACATATGAATTTCAAAAAGCCACATTGGTTCTTGTCCGGATTTGAACCGACGACCTCAAGCACGAGAGGCAAGGTTTTAGCCACTGGACCACCACGACACACAGCACGTCCATAGTAGGTAGGCCCTAGTTCATCGGTGTTCCAAACTTCCAATTCCCTTCAGCCATTGAGGTGTGATTGATTAATATGATATAATTGATTACCCGGTAGTTGGTACATTCATATGGGATAATTTCTGATTTTAATTCAGGTACAGCCGCTTGCAAAAACTTGTGTGATCATAAAAAAATAGTCATATTGAACAGAACATTTTAGATTATCGCATTTCAAATATGTTATGAAAATTTGTTAATACTCACGACGAAAACAGCTAAGCCACAACCAAACAACAAGCTCGTAGATTTTTACGATGCGACGTTGCACCGCAGTTTTGTGTTTGGGCCCTAAATCATATAGTCACCCTGTACAATGTCTAGAACGACACGCACTTGGCAATTTATTAGCGTCTACTCTTCGACCATGACCATGAAGATATCATTAAACTTGATTTTAGATACACGTGCTAATCAAATTCATTGACGAGCCGATCAGAACCTTATCGTTTGACCTTTGAGATCAAATTAGCAATAGCATTAGGAAGTATTATGTAACCTTTTACAACTTCCTGGATTGGTTTGACGTTTGAAAGATGCCATTAGTTCGAATTTCGAAATGCTGAAGTTTATTAAGGCCGAAGGCACATAGCTAGTGTTTAGAAGGAGAAACACAAAATGGGAACGCCGGCGCCGGTAGCGTCTAGAGGCAGGAGTAGTACCTTATATTTTTCTCGCCAAACTTCTTGGCCGCCGCCCTGAAGTTGGCTACAATGGCTGCGCTGTAGTAAATCTCATACAAAAACAGCACCTTTTCGTGCCTAGCGCATGGGGTATACCAACTTCAGGGCGGCCAAGAAGTTTGGCGAGGACTATACCTACAAATCTTTTGTAATTAGGGTTCCGTAAACAAAAGTGTAAAAACGGAACCCTATTACTAACCTAGAGTTTGCCACCTTAAAATTATCGCAGAGTTAATGTGACAAATTGTCAAGCACGCGTTATCTGCTATGATTGGCTGTTGAAAATTCATTCAACCAATCACAGCAGATAACGCGTGCTTGACAATTTGTCACATTAATCCTGCGATAATTTTAAGGTGGGAATCTCGGCCTAAGACTCCACTGTCCGTCTGTGTGTCTGTCATCAGGCTGTATCTCAAGAACCGTGAAAGCTAGACAGTTGAAATTTACACAGATGATGTATTTCTGTTGCCGCTATAACAACAAAATAAACAGAATAAAATAAATATTTCAGTGGGGCTCCCATACAACAAAAGTGAAATCACGTTTGTTGTATGGGAGCCCCACTTAAATATTTATTTTATTCTGTTTTTAGTATTTGTTGTCATAGCGGCAACAGAAATACATCATCTGTAAAAATTTCAACTGTCTAGCTATCACGTTTCTTGAGATACAGCCTGGTGACAGACAGAAAGACAGACAGACGGACCGCGGCGTTTTAGTAATAGGGTCCCGTTCCCAAAGGGTAAAAACGGGACCCTAAAAAGGCTCACAGCGAATAAGTGAAGCACCTACAAAGCTCCTGACATCACTCCTAGCAGACTAGACTGCAGTTTTCTATGTACTACTACTCATAGTACTGACCAAGCCAGGCACAAAGCGACTTTACGACATAGTCGTGTTCAACTTAAGTAGGTACCCGTGTCCCATCGGAACAAAGAATTTTAATTGTTCTTTTAAAACCAGAAACAGAACAGAAAGACTATTTCACCTTGACACGTATATAGGTACATTTTCCCAAAGAACTATTCTTGTGAGAAAAAAATGTTTAGGTGACAATGAACTGGTAATGGCCGTGTATTTAAACAAACAAAATAATTAATTCTGAACGGCAAACAAAAGTCGTTTAGGCTGCTCTCATTTGTGTCACATTATCATAATACAACAATAATTAGCATTTATAAATAGCTGCCAATATATAGGTGAAAGACAAAAGGTCCACTCTGTCTTCTCACTTTTCAGTTGTATCCGTATTATACAACTGAAAGTACTTAGCAATGATACAAGGTTAACTTGTATCACAAATCCTACTTAACATATTTAAATCGTTCTGCTTCTGACAATTATGTTTTGAAGATGACAGTGTCAGAATGAGGTTTAATGTATGTATGTGTTTTTACAAACACTCTAAGGCCCAATTTTTATGGTTCCGTACCTCAAAAGGAAAAAACGGAACCCTTATAGGATCCCTTGTTGTCCGTCTGTCTGTCAAGTCCCTTTTTGTCGCGTGGAGGTATCAAGTTGAAATTAATATCGTATACTTAATTTTGCAAGCCCTTGCAGCTGTGAAAAAATCAAACTTCTAGAACAACGCAACCCTTATAGCCCTTAATGACACACTTGCAAGGGAATCAAAATCTACAGGGTTGTAGGGGATCCCTGCACTTAGTGATGATACCGGGGCGATTCTATGGGGATGATGATGAAATAAAACCGACCACCGCGAATGTCCGTTGAACACTGATTTATTGATTTAATGTACTTACACAAATTAGCTTAGTGATAGGTACGAAATGCTGAGTGCACAGAATGCACGGCGCGTGAGTATGAAAAATAATGTGCGGTTCCGTACATCCTGCCCGCAATCAGACAACTGATATGATTGATTAACAGAAAATTAAATTAAGAGACAAGTAAAATAGTAAAATAAAATGATATAGATTGCTAATGATACAAATGTGAAAATACTAACTAAACGACTATTCTACGGTACACATGGGCGAGGTAGCCCTGTCTACACCACTGATTGTGAACACTTCACTACACTTTTGCACTGATGATCCACGCGATGCCGGTGCGACCGCCACAGGCCCCACCCCGAGAGCCTCTTGGCCCTGGGGGGCCGGCGACGCTGATGCCCTGCCCGTACTTCGTTGGCTTTTGATGAGGTACACGACGACGCCACCCAAGATGATGACCGAAGCTACACTGATGTACAACACAGTGTAGTGATGAATGTCGTGAATGCTCAGATCTGTAGATGACTGTTCCTTAACCTCGTCAATCTGAGCCCTTAATTTATTCCAAATGAGATGATGATCTTCAGCTTCACTGAAGTTCTCTGGCGCAGACGTTTTCATGATTTTGTTTAGTACGGACACCTCTGGGACTTCGATGTGATGATGAATATTCACGTGATTGATGAAATTGTTATGGGCATAGATACTGAAGGTCTCTCCTTTCAATGTGCAACCTTGACCTAGGGTAATAATCCCGTTGCCGACAAGGTTCACCATTGTGATTCCGTTGGCGCAAATAATGCGAGTTTGGCATTCCGAGCAACATGTGTACAACCAGCTGTTCGGCCTATGTAATTTGATCCATTGCTCGTCACATGATGATTTTACGGAGTGGCATAGTTGCTTTTTATTGAATAATTTGATTTCGCAAATTGATTGTTTCATGTTTAGATTGTAGATGGGCATGTTTAATGAACATAACAAGATATCGTTAGGGACATGAGTACATGATTGAAGGTCTGCTTCTGATAGGAGAAATGCTGTATCCTTGCGCAAATTGTAGGCTATGAGCGGTACTGATGGAATGAGATGATAATATTGTTGTCCTCTCTTTTGCGAAATTGATATGATTTTGTTCAACTCAAACAGTTCGTTACTTATGAGTGGAACCTTGATCTCAATGATTAAGTAGTTAGAGAAGACTCTAGCCGAAACCTTTAGTAACCGGTACAAATCCTTGTCATTCCTTAAGTCCACAGGTATCGTAAGTTTACCATTCAGTCGACTGGAGATAGTGCTCAGCTGATACGATAACTGCTCCGGTGACAGCAAATGGCTGTCAATGCGCCCGTGTGAAATATCTGTTACGGTTCCGATTAGCGTTTGCTGAATCCAACGAATATTTGTGAGAATTATTGATGCTGCTAGTGCCGATGAGGTAATGTAAAGACTATCTTCGTTTGCGAGACGTACCTTATTCACCTCAGATGATATATGTTGTAGATGTTGCTTGATAAATGAAAATTGTTTATTCATGATATCCTCGTTACGGCGTACGATGTTGAACTCAGATTCTAAGATGCTTGTTTGATTTTTTATAAGTTTCTGTAGATGTGCTTCATTATGACTGATCTGTTCGATGTCACCCTTATATTTTTCAGCAAACCTTTCGTCTAGTACACCGAATAACGAGTTGGCAATATAACCCACGCCGTCCACTAGGCCTCTCTTTAGCCTCTTTGGACTTTGATATTTAAGTAACATATCATAATGTTCAATGTCACTTATTTCGTGCTCTAATTGATGAATGATACTCTGATATTGTTTATTTGCCTGAGTTATGCATAATGACTTGATATGATTGACGTAACTCTTGATCTCGGCTAACCCTTTCCAGTATGTCGTCATATTGTAGTAGACAACTAGACGCCATTCG
Source organism: Anorthoa munda (assembly GCA_945859665.1). Classification (NCBI taxonomy): domain Eukaryota; kingdom Metazoa; phylum Arthropoda; class Insecta; order Lepidoptera; family Noctuidae; genus Anorthoa; species Anorthoa munda. Next base: position 4,691,226 of record OX243894.1, on the reverse strand, counting down.
TCCTGGATGTACTGAAGATTGGATATTCTATCGAAGTAAATAGCTTGATTCTGATCTAATGACGTCAGATTATACGATTCTTGATTGGGTATATTTTCCGCTGAAGTCGATGATAATAACATGAAAAATAGTAATATGAAGCTAGTGAATAGATTCTTCAATGAAACGTTGTTGCGAGGAAGTCGCTTTCTCTTGCTTCGCTCATCTGATTTGTTTTGATGGTTGACTTTTTCATCCTGACTTGTATCCTCGTTTACTGGTAACAACACAAGTCTGGTGACTGGACGTTGAATGATATTATTTTTGGTTTTTAAGCTGACTACCCTTACATAGCCATCTCTCCCAGGATGAACTGCTTGAATACGTCCTAGCGCCCACTTGCCGGGTGGCAAGTTTTCGTCCTTGATAAGAACGAGATCGTCCACTTCGAAGTTCCTACTTGGCTTACGCCATTTTGATCTAGCCTGCAGTTGCTGTAAATATTCGCTTGACCACCTTTTCCAAAGGTGTTTGTTCATTGATTGAATGAGTTGCCACCTAGTTGACTGGTTTATGTGATCTGGATCAGTCTGTGGTCTAGATAGAAGCGGGCCGCCGATCAAGAAATGACCTGGCGTAAGAACGTCGTCTTCAGGGCTCTCTGTCAACTGACAGAGGGGCCTTGAGTTCAGACATGCCTCGATTTGAAATAGAAGTGTAGTAAATTCCTCGTAAGTGAGTTTCTGATCTCCGATGATGCGTTTCAGATGATATTTGAGGCTTTTCACCGCAGCCTCCCAAAGACCGCCTGCACTTGGCCATGCAGGAGCGTTGAAGTAGTAGTAGTAGTAGATAACGTGGAATGATAAATTGATCTATGGTGTTGAAATCATTCTTGATCTGAATCCAGTCATCTTGAATCGGTTGCGGAACTTCTTCGTCCCATGATAAATGTGATGACCATGCATTTTGAAAAAGCAGTTTTGCTCTGATTGATAATGGGGACAGCCAGCCTAAGGGGTCAAATATCTTTGAAATTTCCGAAAGTAGCTGTCTCTTTGTGACGCGTTTATCGTGATAATCCAATTGATTTTGAAAGGTGAAGCTATCCGTTGATGAGTTCCATCTTAATCCAAGTGTTTTTCTTGTTTCCGAGCACTTGAAGTCTAATGGGTTGTTGAGTTGATCTGGTGATAGATCTACCAGGAGGTCCGGTACGTTACTGGACCATTTCCGGAGGTTCATACCAGCTCCCTTCAGCGTCTCAATGAGTTGATGCTGAAGCTCCTTCGCTTGTTGAATGGTATTTGCTCCACTAAATAGATCGTCCATATAAAATGATTGACTCAGGGCTGACGAAGCTAGAGGATACTTGTCGGCATCGTCTATTGCCAGCTGTTTTAACGTTCGCATCGCTAAGTATGGAGCGGCCTTAGTACCGTATGTTACGGTAGTAAGATGATATTCGTTAAGTATTTCTTGAGATGATTGCCGCCAAATGATTGATTGAAGATGACGATCGGATTGCCTGATAACGATTTGGCGAAACATTTTCTCTATGTCTGCCGTGATAACGTAACTGTACGTTCTCCAGGTTGAGATGAGTGTCATGAGGTCTTTTTGTAGATTTGGTCCGCAGCACATGAGGTCATTTAGGCTTTTTCCTGATGTTGATTTCGCTGACGCATTGAAAACGACTCTAAGTTTTGTTGTTGTTGAGTCTAATTTCATTACGCCATGATGTGGTAAGAAGTAGGCACGTTTTGATTCATCGACATTATTAGCCGTACACATGTGACCCAGTTGTTGATATTCCGACATAAACGTTTTATAATTTTCTGCAAATGATTCGTTATTGCACATTTTTCTTTCCAACTGTTTGAATTGTGCGATAGCCTTAGATTTTGATGATCCAAGCTGATTTTCATATTCGGGTTTCATGGGTATGCCAACCTCGTATCTACCAGTATCCAAACGACGAGTAGCTTGCTGATAAAACTCTTCACAGTACTGCTCCTCACGGGTAAGGGGTGATGATGATGTTTCTACGTCCTCTATCTCCCAATATTTTGATAGTTCTGATAAGTCATTCGTTGCGATATGACAGTTAAATGTGCGAACATTGCCAGACAGGATCCAACCGAGTGCGGTCTGTTGCGCAATCGGAGCCTGCGCTGGTCCTTTGATGAGACCGTCCATGATGATTTGAGAATAGATACTCACATCCAAGAGAATATCTATTGGCTTAGACACGTTGTATTCTGGATCTGCTAATTGAAGATGCTGAATGTGAGGCCATGATTGTTTTTTGAATGGTGCACCAGGCAAGCAGTTAGCGACTTTAGGCAGAACCAGTGCTTCTGTAGTAAAATGATAGTCGCCGTAGATAGATTGACAGTCGATTGATACCCGTCCTTTGCTTTGTCTAGTACCAGCACCTATCCCTGATACTGATGCGTTGTATCGTTGACGCTGCAACCCTAATCGCTGAACAGCGTTTTCCGATATTAATGATATTTGTGATCCCTGGTCTAGAAGTGCCCTAAGGAACACGTAGCTGCCGTCGGAACACTTGACTTTGATTGACAGCGTGGTCAACAATAACTCTTCGTCCTCCCCTGCGACATGATTAACGTTAGGGTGGTTATTTGACGATTTTGATGATGAGTCACAACACGCTTCATGGAGTATTGTGTGATGATCTCCTTGACAGGTTTTGCAACGTTTCGTTGAAGTGCATTGATTTCCGTCGTGACTGAATAAACAATTTCGACATATATTTGATTTCGTCACCAATTTCAATTGTACATCTGATGTCATTTTCATAAATTTTTGGCACGATAGCAAATTGCGAGCATGATTTGAATTGCATACAGTGCATTTCGATGTTTGCGTAATGATGGCCTGATAATTTTTGTTAGCGAAACCTTTATTATAGTTTTGCTTATTATGCGATTGATTTGGGTTCCTTTTGCTTGATGATGAGGGTTCCTTAGTAGTTTTAATGGGTTCAAGAGCAGTAAATTTACTCTCGAGATAAGACATTAATTCCTCCAGCTTTGGTAGTTCACGAGGATTCCTGCGTGCTTCTTTGTACCCAGCATATGTTTCTGGGTCCAGTTTTTTGCAGAGCAAGTGAACCAACAACGGATCCCATGTATTCGTATCAGCACCGAGATTGTGTATCGCGTGAATACATTCGGTTGAGGTATCGTATAAACCTTTGATGTCTAATGATGTTTGCCTTTGGATGTTGGGTTGATTAAGGAAGATTTCGATGTGATTGGTAAAAAGGAGTTGAGTATTATTGTACCGATGTAGTAAGATATCCCACGCTGCATCGTAGTTATCTGATGATATATGGAGATGATGAATAATACGCTCTGCCTCCCCCTTAAGTTTTCCCTTAAGATGCTGCATCTTCTGAGCTTTCGTGATCGAATTGTTGTTATGAATTGTCTCGGTGAACAAGTCATAAAATGTTGGCCATTGTGTGTAGTAAAATTGGCGATGATTCCCGATTGACGGGCAATAAGATCTTCCATGATGTAGGTAGGTAAAAGGAACAGTCTTACTTGGAAATATGATGATCCACGTGATGACGATGCTGATTGCGGACGCTGAACCCTTGCGCCACCCGATGATGTGCTCCAGGGAGCCTGATGATGATGATGGTGATATCACGCCGTGATTTCCTTACCACGACCGTGCTGTTAACCTAAGCTCAAGTCAAGTGTAACTCAAGTATAGGATGAGAGAGTGAAAAAAAGAGTTTCTCACTGGTTTGATCACAGAACCACGTTCGCGAGAGATTGCCACTGAGCTGTGCGCGCGCTAGCTCAAAGTACCGCGACAAGGTCCTGATGCTAATCTCGAAGGACCAAAAAATAAATGTAGGGGATCCCTGCACTTAGTGATGATACCGGGGCGATTCTATGGGGATGATGATGAAATAAAACCGACCACCGCGAATGTCCGTTGAACACTGATTTATTGATTGAATGTACTTACACAAATTAGCTTAGTGATAGGTACGAAATGCTGAGTGCACAGAATGCACGGCGCGTGAGTATGAAAAATAATGTGCGGTTCCGTACAGGGTACTTTCAATTGACCAAGAATCATGAAATTTGGCCAGCAGCAATGTTCTATAGCACAAGTAAAGGAAAATATCCGAAAACCGTAAATTTGTATATACATCAAAAAAAAAAATAGGTAATCCAAAGGCAAAGCTAATTTTGTCCCTCAATTCTGTTTATCTTACCGTTAGTGCAATGTTCGGTGCCCTCATAGTTTATGAAATTCAGTAATGTTATTTAATTATTTTGGTGAATTTAGCTGTTTGTACGGGACCCTCAGTGCGCGAGTCCGACTCGCACTTGGCCAGTTTTTCTCTCGGCCATTTGACATATTTTCTATACAAAAGCTGCCAATACGCCATTTTTTATTCCTCAGTTAAAAGTATCAGGCTATTGAAAAATCGGGCCTTAGTAAATTTGACAACTCTGAAACAAAATCTTATTGCTCCAGATGTTTTATTTACTTCAAAAACCTTAAGTACCTGAAATACACATATGACAAAATGATACATAATTAATTTACCTGAAAATAGAAACAAACTTTTTTTATTTATACTTAATAAAAACTTTTTTTCACTTTTTCGTTGTACCTACCTAATAGGCAAGTTGTTTAGTAAGGTACCTATAACGTCAGAATAGATTACCCGAATACCATGAAACTTGAACATAAGCGGTGAAATAAGAGATCTGCGTACCCCTTAAGAGCATACTGGCGTGATGTTATGTTATGAAATGGTATAAAAAATGAACAGACATGCGATTGCAGCAATCCCGAGAGCTTTGTCGTTATTTATTGAAGAGTTCTGTTGTATATCTTCGAAGACCTTCATCAGATCTTCACCAAATTAAAATGGGACCAATTTGGGAACATGTTCTTTCAAACAAAAAAAAATAATTTTCAAAATCGGTCCCCAAATGACGGAGATATCGGTGAACATAAATAAAAAAAAAAAAAAAACATACTTGAAGTCGAACATAGAACCTCCTCATTTTAGGTAAGTTGGTTAAAAAGAGACGTCTGCGTCAATTATTGTATATTAATTATTGTAATTTGACAAAGAAATAAAAATAATCTTTTTTATTTTATTTTATTTCTTACTTCAAAATATTGTAAAAGAAAAGAAAGGAAATTCCGAATAAAACATGAAAAAAATATAAATATGAAATCTCTTGCTTTTGATTCGCTGCTGCAGTATTCAAATTGTTTTTTTTACGTTCTCAAGCATTAAAGGACAAATAAGAGAGGAATCTAGTTACGTGTATTTGCTTGTCTGTCCAGTTTTGTTTGGATTGGAAGTTGTGTATCTTCTCTGTTTAATGTGTCCAGTTCAGATGATTCATGCACGTTTGATTAGTCAAATCCTATTGATGATAAATAGGCTTGTTTGTTGTTATAGCTATTTAGTGAAATTCCATAATATGAGGTGATTAGTTATTTAAGAAAGAGTATGCCTTAGAAAGTATCCGTTTTACACAAGCACTACAGCGGAGTAAGGGCCTTAAGTTCCATGAAATAGGGGTGAGTATTTCTTTTTTTTGTCTATGGGCTCGCGCTTGACCTCTATCTCACCTGATGGTAAGCGATGATGTGGTCGACGGTGAAGCACGCTTGTCTAGAAAAAACCTATTCACTCTTGACTTAAAGACCCCTAGAGTGTACCCCTAGATTCTACCATCTAGTTACTGAAAAATTATAGATGGAATAACCAAATAACAAAATGGCCTACTCAGGAATCGACCTCGTGCGCAACAGTAGTGCTTGAGACAAATGGATCAACAAGAAAAGGTGAATTCAAAAATAAAAAAATAAAAATAATAATAAACCAAAATTATGAAGGAAATTAAAAAGCCGTACCGATCTATTATAAATAATGGAACTCTGAAAATAACTTTAGTTTCGCTTCACGGCCGACAATTTCCTGTTTTTTTGTATTTTTTTGCCATTTTGGATAATCATTCATCATAATAATATAATGACAGTGGAAATGACAATAATCTGTAGGTATTATAATTTTATGGATTAATCATTAGTAAGCAGTGGTGGCCCAGTGGTAACAGCACCGACTTACGTGTCGTAGGCTGTGAGTTCGAACCCAGGCAGGCGCTTTATTATTATTAATAAATTTATTTTCAGACACAGTAGTCCATAATATTATTACATTCATGCATTACATTGAAAATAAAAATAATAAATGAATATCAATTCAAAATTAAAATAAAATAAAATTTGAATAAAATAAAATTGTCATTCATCATTAGACTTAAAAAATACTGAATACATTAAAAATTAAATCTATCAAAGCCAAAATTAAACTGTCAGCAACACTGTCATAACGATATTAAAACATGTCATGTCACAAAAGTAAGCTTTACCTTGTGTAAATTATTTCATCAACACTGCTCGTGGTCCTGCAGCGAAGGAAAACGTCGTGAGGAAGGCATGTCCTTTAACCAATAATTCGAAGACATGAGATCGATCCACCAACGCGCACTGGGCCTGCGTCACCTGCCTGGTAGATTAAGGCGCCCGTTCGATGCCAAAATATCAATATTGAACCTCCTTTTGAATAGTTTTGTTTGCAAAATATTATTTGATTTACATAAGCTATGTTAGTTATGAGGAAATTCGAGCCATCAATTTTTCTGTGTAAAAATATTTTTAAACATCCAAGTCTTTTTGGAGGAGTTTCGATAAAATATCGTGAATCCTTTACATTTTGACCATCACTGACATCGAATGGCACTTTTATAGAGCCTATAAGCCTTTATATAACCTAACATTCTAAAGGGTCTTTCAACAAGGACGGGTCGATGTTAAAATTGAATAAAACAAGATGTGTGTGAGATATTAACGAAATTTATTTTTTATTTAAAAGGCCCATTTATGCCATTATGGATGGAATATGACATCGTTCAAATGTCCGCCGCGGCTTCGTATGGTGGGTGGCACGAATCCGAGAGGTCCAATTTTTAATGACTCTGCTGCATAGATCGAGCGAGCGCTACAGATCAATGATAAACAATTTCTTTTGGCTTGAATTGAACAATATGGACGTGAACGACATGTGGTTCCAGCAAGATGGCGCTACTTGCCACACAGCGAACGACACAATCGACATTCTGCATGAACGGTTTGAGGGTAGAGTTAGAGTTCCGCTAGACTTTTTCTTGTGGGGTTTTCTGAAGTCGCAGGTCTATGCCAATAAACCACATTCGACCGTTGCCCTGAAAGTCAACATAACGCAGGCCATCGCTCGGATTCAGCCGGATCTATGCAGCAGAGTCATTAAAAATTGGACCTCTCGGATTCGTGCCACCATACGAAGCCGCGGCGGACATTTGAACGATGTCATATTCCATCCATAATGGCATAAATGGGCCTTTTAAATAAAAAATAAATTTCGTTAATATCTCACACACATCTTGTTTTATTCAATTTTAACATCGACTCGTCCTTGTTGAAAGACCCTTTATAAACAAAAGCGTCGCGATAGTGATTGGAAAAATGACAAAAATGTACGGGAATGTCAAACGCTATCGAATTGTCACGTGATCAATCACTTACATTTTGATCATCGCTGACATCGAATGGCACTTTTATAGAGCCTATAAGGGCTCTATCCAACCTAATATTCTATAAACGAAAGCGTCGCGATAGTGATTGTAAAATTTCAAAAATGTACGGGAATGTCAAACGCTATCGAAATGTCACGTGATCAATCACTTACATTTTGATCATCGCTGACATCGAATGGCACTTTTACAGAGCCTATAAGGACTCTATCCAACCTAATATTCTATAAACGAAACCGTCGCGACAGTGATTGGAAAAATTACAAAAATTTATGGGAATCTCAAACGCTATCGAAATGTCACGTGATCAATCCTTTACATTTTGGCCATTACCAACGCTGACATCGTATGACACTTGTCTACAGCCTCTGAAAAGCAGAAGCAGCTGACCACCTGACCTTGATTTTCTTTGTGGTTTCTTTCTTAACAATATTTATTTATTTAGTTTTCTTTCTTTCCAGAACAATGTCGAGGATGTTCAAGCTAGTAGTGGTGGCGCTATCGATCTCGCTGGCTGGTCAAGTACAAGCGGCCACCTACGGTCCACGCGCAGACTATGGGTACCCAGCCGGGTTGATACCTGATTGTAAGTATCTTTATTATCAACCTATAACTACTGTATTCTGAGGAGCTCGTGGCTAAATAATAACAACCGCACGGGTAAATCTTCAGGGTAAAGCAACGTTTGCCGAGGTCGGTCCGTGGATGGGTGACCATCTTCACATAAAGAGTTTCCTCCGTGCTCCGTTGGTCCCGGCTGTCATTTGAAAATCTTTGACAGATGTTACGGGATTCCCTCCACTTTCCGACACCAGTCTTGCTAAGGGGTCTTGTGTTACCCAGTTACTGGGTTGTGGAGGTCAGATAGGCAGTCGCTTCATGTAAAATACTGGTACTCAGCTGAATCTGGTTAGACTGGAAGCGGAGTCTAATATAGTTGGGCGAAGGCTAGGCAGATTGAATGTCCAACTGCTGGGCAAAGAGCTACCCCTCAGGCTCCACTATTGGAAATTATGTTTTTTTTCCTACTCATCCGATATTTTTTTCTGATTAATTTCGTTGCGGGATCCAAGACTTCAAATTCATTCTCCGGGACTTCGTCGAGCTTCATTCCCTCGGCGTTTTTCTGGTGGTCTCCACTGTTGATTCTGGCTTTCAGGAGTTGCAGTGGTTTGGAAACAGTGTAGTGAGATTGTCCCAAAAAAAAGGCCTTCCACTATTTGCGCTGTATTGCCATCTTAGAGAGAGACCTTATTATCTTTATTTATTTAAAACTGAGGCAGTAAGGGCCCTTTATTACAGGGTACCTACTTAAACATAATTAGTGAAACCTTTCATGGACTAACGTCGTGGTGTTATGTATTATAATTGTCAGGAGGTGAAAGTTTAGAGGTATACGGAACAGGGTCCCGTAACTTCCATTGAAAAGCAAAGATCCTCCGACCAGACGGGTGCTGTGTTTGGTGGAAAACTGCCCACAGTTGTTGTCGGACTTTTTTTATTGTTGATAGGCTTGCGCTTGACCACTATCTCACCTGATGGTAAGCGATGATGTGGTCAACGATGATGCACGCTTGCCTAGAAGAATCAAATTCATTCTTGACTTTGACGCCCAGGTTGTAGCTATCAGAAAATACAGACTCCGGCAGGGAATTCCACTTCTTTGCTGTACTGTTGTATAATTATGTTCAAATTATACCGAAAACTTTGCTTGCGCGATGCAGGATTTTCTGTGACGTTGCATTAGTTCGTATGTGGCAGCATAGATGCCGCTAGAAAATTACTCATGAATATGAACAACTTTTATTTATTTATTTATATATGCTTTATTGTAGGTACACCAAGTTAAAACATAGAAAAGGAAACTTAAAACTAAAATACATACAATGGGCGGCCTTATCGCATACCGCGATCTCTTCCAGGCAACCTGGAATGGACAGTGATAGACTGGACATGAAATGGGGTTGACATTGGTGTAACACATAACATTACGAATATTTACTTTAAATATACAATAATATTATATAGATTATTATAGATATTTTAAATTGGTACCAAAAATAAAATTGTTTTATTTTTCATATTATTCTGAGTGGATCCTGCGCTTCAAGTTGTTTGACTTTCGAATAAAAACAACAATTAAACAAAGTGAAAAAAAATACACAATGGATTGGAATAAAAATGCAAAATCATAGACCAAGGTTGATTTAGCGACTATGTTTACTTTTATATTTAGTAACTTTTAGCGATTAAAACCAACTTTTTCAGAAGTTGACAGAGCAAAGTGAACTCAAAAGTCAAGCACGTCTAAGTTAATCTTGAAACTGCGGCAAAGAAAAACATTTGCATAGGAACTCGAACGTAATCTCAAAACCAATATACGAAGAAGTAATAATGTTAAACGATTTTCTAAAGTAATGAGTAAATCAACTGACTTATTTCATATTGACATACAGATCAATTTATTTACAAATGTTTGTACGTTATAGTAATAAAGGAAAACGTTTCCTTATTGGCTGTGGTAATAAAGCTGAAAGAAATAATACATACTTTTACTTGGTATAGTGGACGCAAGCGCTAATGCTGAGTCGAGTTGGATTCGATTCCCGGCTCTCAAAAAGTGTTATTGGTTTTTCCAACTGTATTTACTATTTACTATACCTATGTGTCGTTCGTTGACTTGTGTGTGCTCTGGCAGTTGAGATTGTGTCATGCTCTCTCAAATATCTCTTTGATGGTTGCACATGTGTTGGATCATTCGGTTCCCTTTATGATGGTTGAGCTTAGTGGTGCCAATTCATGTGTCATGTTCGTGAACGGGCGCCATTCGTTGGGATTGATCATAACTGCTTCGGCCTGCTTTTAATTACGTATTTATTTTATTTTTAAATTGTTTGTTTTACTCTAGACGCTTTTACGTGTACTTCTTTCTACACCGTTCTCACATATGTATTTTCTCAACAAGAATGATGTAACCAAATAATTGTAATTTAAACTGATGGAAAAGAGTGTCCGTAGAGTTTCTTGCACGTTCTTCTCCATATAGACCTAGTTACGCTTGCGAACGTGCAACAAGATTCATATTTTGTTTGAGAATTCAAAAATGTATGGTTTAGTTGAGTTAAAAATATCACGTTTATTTTTGATTCTCATGTAATAGCGGGCGATGCTATTGCCATCAACCGAACACAGGTCCAGACTTCGGTCTGCTACTCAGATATTCTAGATGGAAAAATGCAATATAATTTTGCACGACCCTGGAGTCGAACTCAGGACCTCTTGTTCTTTTTTATTCTAGATGGAAAAATCTAAATAAAAATATTTTTAATTCAACAAAACCTAACTAACTATAGGTAATGATTTAGTTGAATTAAAAATATTTTTATTTTGATGTTTCCATCTGAAATTACTCAGTTTACGGCCGCAGTCTGGGGTTGTGCCCTGTTGATGGCAATTCATAGATAGATAAAACATTTATTTAGTGCACACAAGAGATACATCACAAGACACAAAATCAGTAAGCTCGCACACTATTACAAAGAACTCAAACTTAACTGTCGAAATTAGAGGTATATAGGTGCACTTCTGCCCTACACTTTTGGGCAAAACAGGCGTGGCGTTATGGAGGCAGGGTATTCCTGCCGGGTATATTTGACCACTTCTAGAATTATTTGTAACGTTTTGACACAGAGGTTTGAATACCTTGGTCACTAATCCATGAAACAAGTAAAATTGAAAAATAAAATAAAACCCCCGCCACATTTTTATATCATGCTACATAATTTATCTAGTAGAACAACAACAACAACAACAATCAACAATCTATTAATCACAAAAGTTTCTGGTTAGTAAAAATGTTAAAGATAAGTGCAACAAAGAGTATGAAAAGTTATTTCCCATCTGTAAAATTCTACCCATAGAGAAAAAAGAAATAGAATATTTGATAGGTCTGGAATATTATTATAATGATGATTATAAGGTTAATGTTAAAAACAAGTACAACACACGTAGGGCTAGAGAGAATAAACTGGTTCAACCAAAGATAACAATTTATTATGGTAAGAGAACATCTAAGTATTTGGTACCTAAAGTGTTTAACAAAATAGATTTATTAAGAGAAAATGTAAAAATTAGTAAAGGAGCAATTAAGTCAAAATTAAAAAACATTATACAGGATAGCAAACAGAACTAAATATGTACATAAGATTAAACCATAACAGTATATAATATATAAGTAGTTGATTTGTAAGTAAGGTGGTGCATTGTGATGTAAAAGAGCGCCTCTCGCCATCAAACGTAAAAGTTTGGCGAGTTTAGAATTAAGTAACACCTCTGTATTAAAATTACATTAAATAAATAAATAAAAAAAAAAAAAAAAATATGACACGATATCTTGCGAAAACACCCCGATTCAAACAGTAAAACGCCCATAGCTTTTGAAAGCCTGAACAGATTCTCATCCAACATAGCTAAGTACACTCTCTATAAAGTCACCATTCAAACAAAAAATTAAATCAATATCGGTTCATCCGTTTAGGAGCTGTGATGTCATTGACAGGTACACAAACACACAGGTACAAACATCAAACTTAAAAAACCCCTCTTTTTACTTCGGGGGTTAAAAAAACTTGTCAGACTGCCTATTTTTGCTGGACTTTGATCAAGATTCTCGCAAACAATCTTAGGTAGATATTATTTAGTTCTATATACTGGGTAATTGCCAATCAATCTTGCTTTGCTATGCACATTAAACTCTGGTAATTTATATCTTCTATAAAAATATATAAAATTGAAGTGTCTGTTTCTCATGTCAAAATAACAAAAAAAAAATATTAAGATTTTTGTCTGTGTCTGTTTGTTCCGGCTAATCTTCGAAACGGCTGGATTTTTAAGGAACTTTCATTGGCTGTGGCTAAAAGAGAAAATAAGGCTACTTTTATTTAAAAAAAAACCGGCCAAGTGCGAGTCGGACTCGCACACGACGGGTTCCGTATCATTATCGCAAAACACTGCAAAAAATCACGTTTGTTGTATGGGAGCCCCCCTTAATTTATTTTATTTAAATTTAATTATTATTATTTTTTGAAGTGAATATACAAGTAAACATTCTGTGAATATTTCAAGCGTCTACCTGTTGCCGTTATTAATATCGAGCAAAAAACGGTAAAAATATCACGTTTGTTGTATGGGAGCCCCCCTTAAATATTTATTTTATACTGTTTTTAGTATTTGTTGTTATAGCGGCAACAGACATACATCATCTGTGAAAATGTCAACTGTCTAGCTATCACGGTTCATGAGATACAGCCTGGTGACAGACGGACAAACAGACAGACAGACAGACAGACGGATCGCGAAGTCTTAGTAATAGGGTCTCGTTTTTACCCTTTGGGTACGGAACCCTAAAAAAGAATTAGGGCTCTGCACAAAAAATTAAAGACCTATTTTTTATTTTTTTTTGACGCGGACGAAGTCGTGGGTAACAGCTAGTACATATTACAAATGTAGCAAGGTCAATGCTTACTGAGCGACACTATACGGTCACGGTTCGCCTGTTGGATTCACGTTCAATGTCAGTGCCACCAGATGTTTATACGGATATATAAGCGATTAAACAGTATCCAGTAACCATCCTTAGGCCCAGCGCACACCGCTGGAGGCGCAACGGAGAGCAATTGAAGACAACAATTTAATATAAACCTTAACTACCCTGACATACGGTAAATGTACGATCACTGTGTCGTGCGCCGCTTGGCTCGTTCTTATTTATTTTTGCCATGACATTTTCAACTTTATAACATAAGAATTAGGCTCTAATTTAAATTGTTATCTTCTCAGTATCTTCGACGCGCCTCTCCAGGTGTGCGCTGGGCCTTTTCTGCTTATTACCCGACTGCCGAAGGAGGGTAATGTGTTTATCAGTCTATGTATGTATGTATGTATGTATGTATGTATGTATGTATGTATGTTTGTTCCTATGTGGCGTTCCAGAGACCGAACGCGTTGGCCGATTTTGATGATTCATACGTCAATCGATTCGTCTTACCCTTGCGAGTGTCATAGGCTACATTAAAATTGGAAAATAGAAAAATGGCGGCTTTTGGGCGCCATATTGTGGGGGACCAATTTTATTTTTACTTCCAAACCCATCGTGTGGGGTATCAAAATAAAGGGTTTTAAGAGGTGATTTCAAATATATATAACACTTATATATTTAAATGTACCTAATTCGAAAAAAATGTTAACTAAAAAGTTATAAATAAAAAAGTTAATTAAAAAAATCAAAATACCCGACTGCTTAAAAAGCGAACTAAAAAGACGTAAACAAGAAGAAAATCATGCTGTGCAGTCGGAGGATACATCTGGTTTTGGTCAGCCAGCTCGCGAATATGTAGCCTCCGACTGCACAGCATGATTTTCTTCTTGTTTACGTCTTTTTAGTTCGCTTTTTAAGCAGTCGGGTATTTTGATTTTTTTAATTAACTTTTTTTTTGTTGACTTCATTTCTGAAGGTCGTGCCCGAATTGGAAAGCATTGACGGAATCACTGATGAGCTGCTTCCAAGCCATTCTGTCTTCGGCTCGTCTTAGGGCATTGGACACTGTAACTCCGGTAATCGCCATGATCTGATCTGACCAGTAGACTATCGTCCGAATGGTCTTTTCCATTCACTTTCCACTACAACCAGTTTAGTTTTTTCCAGGTTGACAACAACAATTCTTGCCTATTGCTAAATCAAAGGACACAAAACATCATATTACTCATACTACTACATCTGGTTTTGGTCCGCCAACTCGCGAATATGTATCCTCCGAGTGCACAGCATGATTTTCTTCTTGTTTACGTCTTTTTAGTTTGCTTTTTAAGCAGTCGGGTTTTTTGATTTTTTTAATTAACTTTTTTTATTTCGCTTCTTTTTCATACTCCTCCAAAACGATTTGGATGCAAATTATTTTTACACAGACAAATTGATGGTTAAAATTTCTTCTTAACCTACATAGAAAAATATTTAGTGAACAAAACAGTACAAAAGGAGGTCCAATATTGATTATAACGCGTTAAAATTGGAGAATATAATACAGCTTAGTAGGCGTTCCGGCCGCTGAGTTTCGTCAATTCAGCGGCCGAAACGCCTACTTAGCCTATAATTCGCCTTAAATGCTTGTATTTAACTGCATCTAATTGGACCAGACGACCCCAACACAGTTGGGATAATTTAATGTAGATGATGAACAGCTGGATATTTGTGTCATACTTGGCAAGGCTATACGCAGTTGCACCTTTGCCAGCGCATATAATATGAAGGCAAATAAATAACACTATTAATTAACATGACAATGTTAGCTAATTGCACAGCAATAGTAAAAACCTTTAGTCGATCCATAACTATCCCTTATTATACTGTACAATAACTATAAGATTTGTAGATACTTACCACATTACTACATCAAATGAATATAAATAATGATATTTTACTGTGTCCATCAGTTTTGATCAACTGCCTCGTTGGTTGGACACAAACACTTGAAAATAAAAGTTTGTCGACGGAGCCCTTTTTCTGTCTGCAGGATCTAAAGTAACCTTACATGAAGGAGATGACGGGAGCTAAGAGCCCTTTCAAACCTAACCTATCCGTGTCGGAGTTATCTAAGCTCCTGAGCTAGTTTCGCTCGCTCTTGGACTAATTCGTTGAGAACACGAATACACCCGAACTCCTGCGCTGCACAGCGAAATCGCCTCGTCGCGTCGGTTGTTTTGCTATTTTCAAAAGAATAATATACTAAAATAGATAATTCTACCAAATATAATTAAAGTATGTAACAATATTATTACCACAGCTCACAAAAACCTCCTAAAAGGAATTACTCAAACCGGATTAGTTACTTAGTATAATAGTTGCCCATTCTAATAATTTCAAAATATTAATAATGCCCTATTAGTATGTCTCATTATTAGTGGTCTAGAGGTCCAGAGCAAATTGGAGGTGTGGTGGACTGGAGAGTGTTGGCCTGAAATTGAGCAGAACCAAAAGGGAAAACCTGTTCTCCGATATTGGCGGTGTCTCCAGTTACGTGCCCATAGCTCTCGCTGGAACACCCATACCAATCTGCTTCGACTTACGGCACCTAGGGTCGCTTGTCCGAGGGGAAGGTGAGGTAGACGGAGATTTAACGCACCGGATCAACTCAGGATGGATAAAATGGCGTCAGGTCACTAGGTAACTTGCGCCAGTGACAGAAAAGTTGAAAGGAAACCGTTTGTCATGTGATGGAGGGATGAAAGGCATGTTACTAAAATAATTATTATTATAAAATGTGGATGGAGAGGAAGGGGAAGGCTAAACAAAAGATGGATGGACTGTGTGAGGAGAGACATGTAAGAAAAGGGAGTCAGTGAAAGCGTGACGGGGGACAGGATTATATGGAGGAAGAAAACGTGTTGCGCCGACCGCAAGTAACTTGCGATAAAGGCAGGAAGAAGAAGATGAAGTGTGCCTCATCATAATCAACCTGTTCATGTGTCCACTGCTGGGATACAGGGCTCCTGTCTGTGAGAGTGGGGAGGGCCTTCATCCACCACGCAGGCCCCGTGTGGGTTAGTGGAAGTCACTATCTCCTAATGTTTGGTTTTAGGACATGCCGGTTTCCTCACGTTGCTTTCCTTCACCGTTTGAGGGTAGTGGTGATGAAATAATTTACACAAAGTAAAGAGCCTGACTGGGTTCGAACCCACGACCTACAACTTGGAAGTCGTGGCCGTTACCATTGGACTACCATGTTACCACAGCTACTTACAATACTTTTAATTATTGTAATGGAATTTATTAAACGCTACTGTTTTCTTGGCAAGGCAATGTGAAGGAAATAACAGTATTAATTTACATAATAATGTTAGCGTTTATCTAATTGCACAATAACAATAAAATAACCATAAATCATTACATGATAATTGTTAGATAATCTGTATAAATACCCTTACTCATAAGTTTATTGGTAACCATCACATTATTATATCAAATGGATATTAATAATTAATCTACTATAAGATGCTGGTAAGGATCTTGACCGTATATCCGTATTTCCTGATAGCCGTGGTATACCTCTCCACTCCTCGAGCACCTCCAGACATGTTGCCCCCTTGACGCTACGTCACTGAAGTGCTGGCGACCCTTTATGGGAGCCCATTAATTAAGTGTGCAAGTCATCCCCTGCCATTTTATAGTCGTGAAGTTCAACTGTGTTCAGGCAGGGACCAGTATTCCTCCTTATAGTTTTAGGCAATCGATCCATTAAACCTACTAAATCCATAGCCCAATATTTTTTTCTCAATGTTTTGCAATAGTCCTGCACCAACCGGGGATATTCCTTGAGTGCAGTTGCATTGTGCATACAGGGATAATCGTCGGTTGGTGTCGCATTGGACCAGGACTCTAGGGTCCCAAGATGAAGAACGAGCCCATAGTCCCAAATTTGGGATATGGACCAAGTGATTAATCAAGGCACTATGTATAATGCCCGGGCAATATGAATCAAATTTGTGACATGGACCAAGTGATTAATCAAGGCACTAATGTGTAATGCCCGGGCAATATGAATCAAATTTGTGACATGGACCAAGTGATTAATCAAGGCACTATGTATAATGCCCGGGCAATATGAATCAAATTTGTGACATGGACCAAGTGATTAATCAAGGCACTATGTATAATACCCGGGCAATATGAATCAAATCAAGTCAAATCGGGCAAGGCAATGAGTACTGGTTTAATCTTCATTGCTTACCACATTGTCTTGTCATTATGAATATTGCTACGTTACTGTTGGGCAAATCAAATTATGGTGGTACATTATTCATCATCTGCCTAGCCTTTTTCCCAATTATTGTTGGGGTCGGCTTCCAGTCTTACCGGATTCAGCTGAGTATCAGTGTTTTACATGGAGCGACTGCCTATCTGACCTCCACAACCCAGTAACTGGGTAACACGATACCCCTTGGCAAGACCTGGTGTCAGATCTCAGGCTTCTGACTACCCGTAACGACTGTCAAAGATCTTCAAATGGCAGCCGGGACCAACGGCTTAACGTGCTTTCTGAGGCACGGAGGAAAACTCGGTATGTTGAAATGGTCACCCATCCACGGACCGACCTCGTCAAGCGTTGCTTAACCTTGAAGATCGACCCGTGCGGCTGTTATTATTTAGCCACGAGCTCCATGGTGGTACATTATTATGGTTTTTAATTTAAATATTCGGTCAGCATGAAATATCTGCAAAATAGTTATTTTCACAACAAAATTAGATTATTTGGATATATGCTAACCGATTATATAATGCAGCAGGTTAATAAAATCGGTTATCATAAAATAATATTTGTACAAATTAGTCCAAGAGTGAGCGAAGCGAGCTCGGGAACTTAGGCCACCCCGACACGGATAGGTTACTTTAGACCCTGCAGACAGAAATAGGCTCCGTCGAATTTTTTGCTTAAATAGTAATCGTACTTACCTACCATACTGGTTCTATATTAAAATCAATATCAACATTAAAATAATTGAATAAAACATATTTTTATTACCATGCCCAATAAGTGATGGGCATTATTCCGAAAGCCCGGTCAATTTAATAGTTTTTTAGCAAATAGCCTACTCATGTGGGGAATTTTTCAAACTGTCTGGACTTGTGAATAATGCCGTATTGATCACTTGGTCGATAACATCATTTACCTGCATCCGGTTAGACTGGTAGCCAACCACACCATGGTTGAATAAAATTCTAGCCAGACTACATATTACTGTGTCTATAGGGATGCCTACTTGAAATCGAATGACGTGAGATCGTTTTCAAACAAGTGTTGTTACACTTGTTTGAAAATGTTAACTCGATAGTACTTCAAATCGATGAATTATGAGCGCGACAGTACACTACCTCGATGCATCAAAATCGGCAGGGCGAAGGCCAATATGTTGAAACATCATTTCTCAACCTACAACGACTAATCGATTTACAGAATAGTTTTTAACCCAGTTCCCAAAAGGAGGAGCTTCTATGTATTTTTTACGAATTTCTCCGTCAATTTTAGCCCGATTTTTGAAAATTCTTTTTTTGTTTGAAAGCTAAACTCCCGTGGTGGTTTCATTGTCACCAAGTCAGAATCTGATGACGGAATCCTATAGAAAACGAGGGAACTCCTCAAATATTAGCAAACATATAGCGATTTTGGTATTTTCATCAACAATGCAATCATTTGCTCAAGTTCAAGTAAGGAACCCGTGGGAACCCGTGTCTATCAGTTTAACTAACAGTCTCTTAGTTCGCAAGTACTACCGCTGAAGATGAGGTCCCTGGTTCTTTTTTAGGGTTCCGTACCCAAAGGGTAAAAACGGGACCCTATTACTAAGACTCCACGATCTCGACTCGCGAGTCTGTCTGTCTGTCTGTCTGTCCGTCTGTCACCAGACTGTATCTCATGAACCGTGATAGCCAGACAGTTGAATTTAACAACAAATACCAAAAAAAAAATATAAAATAAATATTTAAGGGGGGCTCCCATACAACAAACGTGATTTTTTTGCCGTTTTCTTTTCGATATTAATAACGGCAACAGGTAGACGCTTGAAATATTCACAGAATATGTAGTTGTATATTCACTTCAAAAAATAATTATTATTATTAAATTAAAATAAAATAAATTAAGGGGGGCTCCCATACAACAAACGTGATTTTTTGGCCGGTTTTTGCGTTAATGGTTCGGAACCCTTCGTGCGCGAGTTCGACTCGCACTTGGCCGGTTTTTTCGGATTGAGCAAAGTTTTCTTCGGATTTTCTATCTGGAATTTGTTAGTCGCATCACGAAGTCTGAATAGGGATGATGTCAAAAAATATCTATTAGTGGTTAAATTATAAAATTTCCGATTAGTTCAGAAAAATTGAAATTAGTATTTTTTTCAATTTAACACATTTATTTAATTAAAATAATTTAATTACCATTATTATCTATACAGTGCTGCCATCTAATGGGAAGCAACCACCGCACAGGAATTCAGCGCCCCGTGGTCTCGGTGCACGGCTAGGGTTATCATCCGTCCGGATTTGTCCGGACTTTGTCCTTCCTTCTACTGTCCGGATTTTTGGCTTGGATGGCATAATTTTGTTGTTAACGACCACGGATAACATCTAAGAATATTAACTTGTTTCATACTTTTCAGATCGCGATTTTTTTGTAGTCTACTTTTAGATTTCCAACTATTTATTCTTTTTGTAATAAAAATGGCGATCTTTTTCTAAAGACATGCTTATTTATCAGGACTTATTAATTTTCGAAATGGTAACCCTATGCATGGCGAAAACAAAAGTGGTTGAAGTAGTTTGTCTGGGAATGTTTTATAAATTTTATTTGTGGCCAGCAGTGGTGGCCCAGTGGTATCGGCTGTGACTTACAAGTTGTAGGTCGTGGATTCGAGTCCAGGCAGGCGCTTTACTTTGTGTAAATTATTTCATCAGCGCTGCTCTCAAAACGGTGAATGAAAACATCGTGAGGAAACCAGCATGTCCTAGAACCAAAAATTCGAAGACATGTGACATCCACCAACCCGCACTGGGCCCGCGTGGTGGATTACGGCCCATTCTCTCTCACAGAGAGGAGGCCTGTGTCCCAGCAGTGGGAACATTAATAGGCTGATGATGTGATTTGTAGCCATCGGGTGCACGCTAACATGATCTCTGTGAAGCTTCTCTCTATGGCTATGTGATAAAGTTATACAGGGTGGCCCTATTTCAGTAGTCCAAAACAAGTTTTAGAAGCCCCTCGGTTTCCAACACATCCCATGAATGTTCAGCGTAGTTTGGGAGACAACTAAGCTCAAAGTGAAACATTATAATCCCTCAAAGTTTTTGTTCAAGATCCAAATGAGGGCAAGAGCGAAACAACCTCAACACAAGGTTTTTTTTAACTTTGCCTTCTAGTAGTTTATCCTGTATTACAAAAATTTAAACTCACATAAACAAACAACCAGATCCGGAACAACTATCTGTAGGCCATACCGGCACAAACTCCGTGCGGGCATCGAACCCGCGACACGAAGCGCAACAGTCGATCGCTCAACAACTGCGCCAACCATGTCGTTAATTACTTACTAGGGCTACCTAATCGTTTTAAGTGAATGCAATATTTGACTTACCTACTTGACTTAAGGTTCCCCTAGACGACGGCACGAACTATTTTGTGCGCGGGGTCAAAATGCATGCTATCTCATCCGACAACACGTGCGAAAGATAAAGATGCTGTGATCAGCAGTAAGAAGCTAGTTGGTGTACGAATTAGCACTTTTGCAAGTTTGTAGCAAAATGGATAATGATTTAGGACGAAAACGAACGCTCGAAATTTTATAAACAGACCTTTGGGAGTCAGAGAGAAACGACTAAATGTATATTTTCCAAATAAAATTATTTGCATTCTTGAACTACTAATCTATCCCTTTATGGTGGCCGTTTTGCAATTATCCTTTTTCTTATGGTATTTATTTCCGCCCAAAGATGCGTTAAAATTAGTGTTGAAATATGAAACTTTCGACGCTCAACTTTCATTTTTTTTTTTTTTTTTTTACTTTTTTGATTTCATACAGGCCTAGATAATGGTGAGACAAATTGATATAATTTTTTATTTTAACTTACATCTTCAAACAGTGGAGTAATCCCTAGACTACGTTTGTATGGAAGAATTTTCGACTAGTGTAACCTTAAGATTATATGTCACCTAGCAGGAGTACACTAGTCCTTCATTGCTACCGGTCTTGAGCTCGTCTCAATACGGGGGAAACCCCCTCTTGGCATAAAATTTTTAGGCTTATCATTTTCACATAACTTTTACTAGCATAACAATACTGTGGCACAATAATACTTTAGCATAATGCAAAGGTTAAGGTAGCATAACTGTCTTTTTGACATAACTTGGAGTTGCATTAAGTTTTATGGCATAATAATTTTATGTTGAATGTTAGGTTAGGAGTCAATTCCTGTTTCCAATTTTTGTTCTGGACTGGTGCACCGGTGATAGCGGTTCGTTTTTTCTTGAGGATTCCAATTCATGGCCAGTGATGAATGTTATCGGAACCCGTCCGAAGCGTGTGGCCTATCCGTCTCAATTTACGACGCTTGATCTGGCGGTCTCGGCTCTCGAGGCATCTCTCCAACAGCTCTGCGTTAGAGATGATCTTGGGCCAGCAGATTCTGAGGAAGCGAATGCAATATTTGAGACACAATAAACTTTTATTTTTTTGGTTTTCGTTCCGGCTTTTTCAGTCCCAAAAATCAAATTGCAGTTAGACAAAGACTGCCCAGTACTTAAAACTCTTATGAACCATAATAAAATGATTTTATTTGTAAGAAATACACCGTGCCATGCGAGGCCAGTTTATACTGGTTTTGTTATCACTGACTTGTATAATGCTCGCCAAACATCTGACCCACCCTGAAGGTTGGCTATCCGGTAATGTGTTTATCAGTCTATGTATGTATGTATGTAAGTATGTATGTATGTATGTATGTATGTATGTATGTATGTATGTATGTATGTTTGTTCCTATGTGGCGTTCCAGAGACCAAACGGGTTGGCCGATTTTGATGATTCTTACGTCAATCGATTCGTCTTAATCCTGCGAGTGTCACTGGCTACATTCAAATTGGAAAAAACAAAAATGGCGGATTTTGGGCGACAATTTGTGGGGGAAAAAAAATTTTTTTTCTTCCAAACCCATAGTGTGGGGTATCAAAATAAAGGGTTTTAAAAGGCAATTATTTAAATGTACATAATTCTAAAAAAAAATAACTAAAAAAGAAAATCATGCTGTGCAGTCGGAGGATACATCTGGTTTTGGTCCGCCGACTATCCTCCGACTGCACAGCATGATTTTCTTCTTGTTTACGTCTTTTTAGTTTGCTTTTTAAGCAGTCGGGTTTTTTGATTTTTTTTATTAACTTTTATTTGTATGAGAATTACTACTGCGCAGCCATTGTAGCCAACTTCAGGGCGGCCAAGACGTTGGCCTACTCTACATTGACGATGACACAAACTTGAAGAGAAAAGTGATCTTTGTACTGCAGTGTGATTATATCAGGCTGGACTGGAATGATTATCTTAAAACCTGTCTATAGCAGTGATGATGTATAAAGTTCAAGCAATTATCTCCAATTAATTGTGTGTGTGTGTGTGTCACACACACACAATTATTTTGGTTTAATTCAATAATGAAGATGACACGATAATTCAGGCGTCATGGTTTTATTATCTTCTAAAAATTAAAATACGTATCTTAAGAATCACGGCATTCCAGTACATCCGGTTAGACTGGAAGCCGATCCTTACATTGTTGAGAAGACGCCTGGATATTTTTGTACCTGGGAAATCACATACCGTTACTGGTTATACGGCATTGTTACATGTTTTACAAAAATGTTTATTTTGTATCAACATTTTAGTAAAACACACAGTAGAACACGCCTCAGTTTTATGAGGCGCTATGGTTAGAGGAAAATGTTCCATAAACTGTAGTGGAGGAAAGAGCCATCCAGCTCGTCAGTGACTGTTGGAGATGCGCAAGTCCAGGTGGGTCATCATCATAAGCATCTTGGCGGTCGGTGGCAGTGGCTGCTCTGCATAGAGCGTAGGCAAGTTGGTTAAAGTACCTATAACGCCAGAATAGATTACCCGAATATCATGAAACTTGAACATAACCGGTGAAATGAGGGATCTGCGTACCCCTTAAGAGCGTACTGGCGTGATGTTATGTTATGAAATAGTATAAACAAGTAAAAGACATGCGATTGCTGCAATCCCGAGAGATTTGCCGTAATTTATTGAAGAGTTCTGTTGTATATCTTAGAAGTTCTGCAACAGATCTTCACCAAACTAAAATGGGACCAATTTCGAAACATACTTTATCAAACAAAAAAAGAATTTTCATAAAACTTAATCACCTAAGATTTGCGGATGATATAGTGCTGTTTGAAGAAAATCCGGCACAACTAATAGCAATGATAAAATCGCTTAAATACGAAAGTGAGAAAGTAGGTCTAACTATGAACAAAGACAAAACCAAATTAATTACAAAACTCCGAACCAATAGCTATAAAAATTGACAACCAGTTGCTTGAATATGTGCAAGATTACATCTATCTAGGGCAGATTATTTCTCACAAAGACCAAACCACCAAAGAAATCAGTAGAGGAATAGCGAACGGCTGGAAGCAGTACTGGTCACTGAAAGAAGTCTTAAATCCAAGGAGCTAAGCATGTCAATAAAAAGGAAAGTCTTTGATTCCTGTGTACTTCCAGTCATTACCTATGGATGCGAAACTTGGTCCCTCACGAAACACCACAGAGAAAAGTTGGAGCGATGCCAGAGAGCCATGGAGAGAAGCATGACAGGAATAAGGAAGCAAGATAAAGTAAGAAGTTAAACAGAAAACTAAGGTTACAGACATAATTAGCTGAATAGACCAACAGAAGTGGAGATGGGCCGGCCACATGATCCGAGAGACCCAAGATAAATGGAGCAAAACTGTCTCCGGCTGGTACCCCAGAGACGGGAACCGCAACAGAGCACGCCAGCATGCAAGATGGGAGGATGATCTGAAGCTGACGGCTGGTCGCCACTGGAGAAGGGTGGTGCGAGACAGAAGCCAGTGGAAGTTGTTAGAGGAGGCCTATGCCAAAAGGCACGCTGAACTGCGGGACATTATTTAAACCAAATTAATCTGTTATTATGTTTTTGTATGCGTAGTTCAGAATAAAGGGCTTATTATATTATATTACTAGCTGTTGCCCGCGACTTCGTCCGCGTGGTTAAGAAGATATAAAGTTTAATGATGTTTAACGCAAACTATTTTTATATTTCAGTCAACAGAACATGCCTATCACACTAAGCATAATTTTTTAAAGCACAAATTAGAAAAAAAAATAGAGTATCACAAAATTCTCTCTTAGCCTACTCATAAACTCTAGACTTGCTAAATTTCAGAACATTAGTACAAAAAGACATCCGGACTTTCATACAAACATGCGAGAGCCCTTAAACCCGGCCCTGTCGCAAAATCCGTTCTTAGCGGACGTTTACTAACTATGAACTACCTCCATGCCAAATTTCAAGATAGTAGTTCAAAAAATGAAGCACTTTCATATAAACTTTCGAGAGCCCTTAGACCTCCTTTATGCGGCCCTGTCGCAATAGCCGTTCTTAGCTGACATCTACATACTATAAACTAATTTCATAACAAATTTCAAGTTTGTAGCACAAAAAATGAAGGACTTTCATACAATCTTGCGCGAGCCCTTAGATCCCTAAATCCGGCCCTGGAGCAAAATCCGTTCTTAGCAGGCGTTTACTAACTATGAACTACTTCCATGCCAAATTTCAAGATTGTCGTTCAAAAATTAAGCACTTTCATATAAACTTGCGAGAATGGGCTCTCGCAAGTTTATATGAAAGTGACCCCCTTTATCCGGCCCTGTCGCAAAATCCGTTCTTAGCTGACATCTACTAAATAATTAACTATAAACTACATTCATGACAAATTTCAAGTTTGTAGCACAAAAAATTAAGGACTTTCATGGAAACTTGCGAGAGCCCTTAGACCCCTTAATCCGGCCCTGTCACAAAATCCGTTCTTAGCGGACGTTTACTAACTATAAACTACCTCCATGCCAAATTTCAAGATTATGGTTCAAATAATGAAGCACTTTCATATAAACTTGCGCGAGTCCTTAGACCCCCGAAGTCCGGCCCTGTCGAAAAATCCGTTCTTAGCAGACGTCTACTAACTATAATCTACCTCCCTGCCAAATTTTAAGTTAGTAACTCAAAAAATGAAGGACTTTCATATAAACTTGCGAGAGACCCCATAAACCCGGCACTGTTGCAAAATCCGTTCTGAGCGTCATCTACTAACTATAAACTACTTCCCTGCCTTTTAAGTTTGTAGTTCAAAATATTACGGATTTTCATATAAACTTGCGAGAGCCCTTAAGGTCAATCCACACATATCAGGGGCGTGCCCGGGACGTGAGAGGGCCGGGTCCCGTCAGGGGCTCAAAAAAATATCGGTGGGAACATTTTATATGAACTCGTTCACACACGTCCGTGCACGGGACGTGCCCGGGCCCGTGCACGGACGTGTGTGAACGATGTCATATTATAGTCATATTTCGTGATAAGTGAATGAGTGACCTTTCGCTTTTATATAGATATAAATAAGATTCTTCAAAAAAACTTTAACACCCCCTAAATCGAATTTTGGGGGTATTTTTTAAAAACTAATAGTTGCAACCTTTTGTTGCTTACTTAGTTGGGTATTTATGCCAAGTTTCAAATTTATTAACCTAATAATAAGATTTTTCAAAAAAACTTTAACAACCCCTAAATCGTCTTTTGGGGGTAGTTTCGAAAAACTAATAATAACAACCTTTATTATTTATTTATTTTAGTATTTGTGTAATGTTTCAAGTTTAGTTACCCATAAAATTAGATTCTGCCATACAAATTTCAACACCCCCTAAATCGACTTGAGGGGGTAGTTTCAAAAAACTAATAATGTAAATCTTTATCATGTACTTAGATTACTATTTGTGCCAAGTTTCAAAAATATTAGCCGAAGGAATTAGATTTTTCATACAAACTTTTTTAACCCCCTTAGGGGTAGAAATTCGGAAAATCCTTTCTTATCGGATGCCTACATCATACAAAGAATACACCTTTCAAGTTTGAGGTCTCTACGTTCAGCGGTTTAGGCTGTGCGTTGATCCGTCAGTCAGTCATTCAGGACAAAGCATTTTATATATATAGATTACCTACCTAGTACAGTATCCGCTGAATTTCTCACTTAATAAACAACATGAAAATAGCCAAGCATCTTCGACAAACATATAATTTGTAGAGTTTACAGGCAGAAACACAATGGCGAGGAAAAACAAACAATTCAATAATTTAAACGAGTATTTGTTACTTGTGAAGTACTTGTAATACATCCTTGTTGTGCGAGTGTTTACTACATTTCTCGATGGGCAAAGGTTGAGTTTTATTATAATTTAGTGTCAATGTGCCATTCTAAGTAGGTCCCTATGTTTTACTGTTATGTTTACTTGTTTTTAGGGTTCCGTACCTCAGAAGGTAAAAAAGGAACCCTTATAAGATCACGTTCTTGTCCGTCTGTCTGTCTGTCCGTCTGTCCGTGTGTCACCACCGATTTTCTCAGGAACGGGTGGACCTAGCTAGTTGACATTTATACCAGATACTGAGGTCTATTAGGTGTATAAAAATCAATGTCCTGAGTCAACACGATAAAAAGATATGGGCAAATTTAGATTTTCGCGAAAACTTGTAAGTACCAAAATTTACCTGAATTTTCAACTTTTTTATTTTTGAGAATTTTCCCTTTTGTTGTGCTGTAACACCTTGCTTTTAAACAAAATTGTCAATTCTAGGTTAATCGGAAAATACCCTATAGGTTTTGGGTCGAAAACCTACTAAGTACATGGTAGTCCCCGTTGACCTAGAATAACGAAATTAGGCAAAAAGTAAGGTCTTACAGCACAAATAGAGAATAAAATCCTAAAAATAAAAAAGTTGAAAATTAAGGTAAATTTTGGTACTTACACTATTCACGAAAATCTAAATTTTCCCATATCTTTAAAACTTAGCCACCAATAAAAATAATACCAATTTTATTATGGCGGTATAATGGGTAGGTACGGAACCCTCGGCGCACGAGTTTAACTCGCACTTGACCGGTTATTTTTAATAACTCTAATACCAGCCTGTAACTGTCCCACTGCATGGCGAAAGCCTTTTCTCATACAGAGAATGCACAAGTATTCATCGCCACGCCTGCTCAATGCTGATTGGCGATTTCAGACTTAGACCAGATTTCCTCACGATGTTAACCGTTTTCAGCGATGTCGAAGATAACCTTAGTAAATATTTTCATAAATGAATTGAAAATTTCACAATGGCACTTGCGGGGATTTGAACACACGACTTTGAGAACGAGAGGCGAAGTCTTACCCACTGAGTCACCACAACCTTATCTTTGAATTTAAAATTAGGGTAAAACCAGGATACTAGCCCCAGAGGTATAAAGCTTGCTGATTGTAATTACTCTAGCTTCGCGATCGAAAGACTCTACAACTATCACCGTGTTGCATGTGTCTGTAAATGGTACAGTCAAGGGTCAAAAGTGCAGTCATACTCTCCCAAAACTCAAATGGCTAGTTTTTGTAGAAGGAGTTTAATTATCCACAAGAGATTTAATATTTTGTATAGAAATTAAAGTATAGATTATTTCTACTAACCGCGAAAAGTTGAAATTCTGCTGCTCACAAAAAATATGCCTTTTGTATTTTGGTAGAGTGTGACTGCAATTTTGATCCTTATAGTACCACCTACAATGCAATGGAATGGGACGGCTAGGTGCGTTCAAAGCCTTTGCTGGATAAATAACCTGTTCCCCGGCGTCGTCTATCCTAAACGTTATTATTGTATGTGTATAGTTTTCTAATCCATATAGTATTAGAACACTATACACTATGTGGGATAGATGTCCCAAAATAGAGAGGTCTGCAAAAATCGCTTATAATGTTGTTTTACTTTTCATAACCTTGTAGATAAAAAACCCAAGTACCGGCCAGTTTTACAAATAAAGTATTTTGCTTTTTAACCGACTTACCAAAAAGGAGGAGGTTCTATGTTCGCCATAATTTTTTTTTGGGTATGTGCACGCATATCTCCGTCAATTTTGGACCGATTTTGAAAATTCTTTTTTTGTTTGATAAAGTATGTTTCGAAATTGGTCCCATTTTAGTTTGGTGAAGATCTGATGCAGAACTTCTAAGATATACAACAGAACTCTTCTTTAAATTACGGCAAATCTCTCGGGATTGCAGCAATCGCATGTCTTTTACTTGTTTATACCATTTCATAACATAACATCACGCCAGTACGGTCTTAAGGGGTACGCAGATCTCTCATTTCACCTAACCGGTGTTCAAGTTTCATGATATTCGGGTAATCTATTCTGGCGTTATAGGTACCTTACTAAACCACTTGCCAATTATGTAGTTACAACTAAAAAGTGAAAAATAAAAAAAAACTACCGACTTCCAAATAAAAAAACTACAAAGTGAAAAAAAACTTTATTTTTGGAAGTCGGTGTCCATAACGCAAAAAAATTGTACCTACCTACAAAAGGCCTTCCAAAAATAAAGTTATTTTTCACTTTGTAGTTTTTTTATTTGGAAGTCGGTAGTATTTTTTTGTAAAAATGCTTTTTATTGTACTGAGAGATAAAGAGTGATTTCAAAAAGTGAGGCATCTATTCGGCTCTTACTCACCTTATTTTATAATATTATTAGTGGTATAAATATTTGTTTGTAGGAAGTACTGATCGAAAATAGTTACATATTTATCGGTGAGTGTCATAACCTACTTTTTAACCGGGAAAAAATCACTGTTCCTATGGAATATGCCACGGCAGCGACGCTTCGAGATAACCCTCAAAAATAGTATCTAACGTTAAAAGTTGGAAACAGGAAAAAGGTATAAAGAGAATTTGCAATGTCATATTACGCCACAGCCATACTGTGACGGGAAACATAGTTATCAAACCTAAATCTAGGTAAATTACTTACAAAGTACCTAAAACGACCTTTGAGGCTAACATTCGCTTACCCGACTATGAGTATCTCTACAGATCAGACTCAGTAATTTTCTGCATAATCTTTCCCAATTATGTTCGGGTTGGCATATATATATTTTTTTTATTCCGGGGTGGAAAATCCTCATTGGTCTGTCAGACTCGTACTTTTAAAACCAGCCCGGGTGTTCCGTCTCATACGATATACCTCCAGCTAGTGCCGGCCTGCCTCTGCGGATGTCAATCTCGGGTTGGGGGGGAGTGAAGTGTTTGACTCCCCCCGCGACGTCAAAGAGGGAACGCGCGTGGAACACTACGCGCCGCCGCCTCGGGTCCTGATGTTTGGGGGGCGACGGACATCCCCGAGTCTAACCTAAATATCCCTTTACATGGAGCGATCGTCTATCTGACCTAGATAACCCAGTCATTGGGTAACGCGATGTCCCTTGATAAGATTGGTTGCCTAACTCTACGTAGGGAACTCATTAGGCTAGGCTAGGTAGATGATATGGCTTCTTCTTCTCAAGTCCATGGAAAACTCTTTATATATTTTGGGCCCACTAACTGGCCACGCCGGTTGCGGCGTCAGTTGGTGAGCATAAGGTCTTCCAAAGTGCAGGTGTGTGGGCATTTGGGACATTCCAGCATTTGTGTCATAATTATTCTGCGAAGGGGCGCTGCACTCACACTGGGTATCAGACGGGTCTATAAAACCCCAGTTTGCCAAATTTTGTTTGGTGCGGCCTACTTGGATCTTGGATGCGCAACCGATTGAGTGCTTGCCATATAGACCACTGCATGTGTTTGATGATATGGCTTAAAATACGGTATCCTAATTAATTTTCCCCATTGTCTCCAGGTCCAGGGACCCACAAGAACGCGAGCATCAGCCCCAGGACGATGCAGTATCTTCAAGTGACGTCACACCGTCTGACCAGCACTGGGCAGATCGTCAGGAGGATGATGCCAGTGGAGTCTGCTCACAAGATGGTGGCTAGGGATAAGAGTATTGGTGAGTGGACTATAGACTACTTTTTTTTTGAAGGGGATATCTTGAACAGTTGCTCATGTCTCTTAAGGATTTTGAAGGTTTTAAATGTGGCTTCTTACTTACGTACAAGACTGGTGAATATTATTTCTACTGAGATATAATTTTTTCATTGCAGCCTGCTTCGTTCGTAGAAACTGCTTGATAGCATGACTGTGGTCGCATTGGTGCATTATAGCAGTAACAAAGAAAATTTGGTTCCAATAAATATCACTAGATGGCGCGATATGCATCGATTTGTTATTGAATTGTGTGTAAAATAAACATTTTCTAGAATTGGTCATAAACACTGTATGTTCTTGTTTAATCAACTCTCCAAGCACAAAATTATGGAATACTTAATTCACATTTCAAAGATTATTTGAACGGATCATTTCAAATTGATGCCAATGGATCAATGGCATCAATTTTAAATTTCTTGAGCATTCCACTCGATTTTTTAAATTTGTATTGTAACTCATTTTTGTACAATGAAACTGTAAAAACGTGCAAAAAAATACTATAAAACCAAATAGTCAGTGTATTTAAAAAAAAAACCGGCCAAGTGCGAGTCGGACTCGCGCACGGGGGGTTTCGTACCATTATCGCAAAAAAACGGCACAAAAATCACGTGTGATGTATGGCAGCCCCACTTAAATATTTATTTTATTCTGTATTTAGTATTTGTTGTTATAGCGGCAACAGAAATACATCATCTGTGAAAATTTCAACTGTCTAGCTATCACGGTTCATGAGATACAGCCTGGTGACAAACAGACAGACAGACAGACAGACAGACGGACCGCGGAGTCTCAGTAATAGGGTCCCGTTTTTACCCTTTGGGTAGGAACCCTAAAAAATAGTCACGAACCCAGAAAATCCTTTTACTTGCAAGTCGCTGCTAACACCATCAATAGCCGTGGAATGGAACCGATCGCGATCGCAAAGTACTTATAAAAATAATCAGCATAATCGCTAGTTACGTCGGCACGGTTTCTTTGTATGGGATGAGGCATCTGTATGCTAGTATTAAATTTTCTGATTATAGGTAGCTGTTCAGGTGTAAGGTCGTTTTAAATAGATAAATATGATGCGTCTACCGCTTTGAAGAGTATAAGAAGAGGAGTAAGTGATACCCGCTAGGAAATTATGTAAGAAGTTTAATTTAGTGAAGGGTGAACATGTTCCCATTCGATCATACATCCAAAATCCAGAACTCTACTTGCTTTTTTAGGGTTCCGTATCCAAAGGGGAAAAACGGGACCCTATTACTAAGACTCCGCAGTCCATCTATCTGTCTGACTGATGACAGACTAGTGTAGCCCAGTCTAGCTATCACGGTTCATGAGATACAACCTGGTGGCTGCATCTCATGAACACAGATGATGTATTTCTGTTGTCGCTATAATAGCAAATACTAAAAACAGAATAAAATAAATATTTAGGTGGGGCTCCCATACAACAAACGTGTTTTTTTTTGCGATAATGGTACGGAACCCTTCGTGCGCGAGTCCGACTCGTACTTGGCAGGTTTTTAATAGGTAGGTACTATTAAAATCCTGCCAAGTGATCCCTAAAAAAATTACCCTATTTGGGAATCGATCACACTTTCCAGCTTAGCAGTTTTCCGACAATTTTTCCGGGCCATTACAGTCTTGTTTTCCTGGTTTATCACCGCAGACATTTTCGAGATGAAATTAAGTAGTATTTTAAAAATAACTCTAAAATTACTCAATTATCTACTTTATTGCGTGCTAAACAATTTAATTGACTTCTTCCTCATAAAAATAATATTTTTACCGCGTTTGAGGCAGAATGCTTAATCATTTTAGTAATATACCATAATTTTACTGCAACATATTCACATTCTTATCTCTATGTTGAGTCATTTAATCATCAAGCCGTTTATTCTCAATGAGAATCAAGATATTTATAGTATGATAAAGTTAATTGCAGACAATTATTCAAGCAATTACTTTTATATCCTAGGCGCATAGTGACGATTACCAGGAATATCGTTCTTTTAAGACTACCTCACAATGAAAACTATCTAACCAGAAAAGTCTCTGAAAGGTCTGGAAGGTCTGACTTTGACAGGATATATGCACAAGGATTTGAAGAGATCAGGCAGGCTTAAAAGGTCAATTAAACGAAAACAAAATACCAAAACCTCGGGGTACAGACAGAGAGCGGTTAAGCGTTCCCGCTGTTGGACGGTCTATTCGGTACTACTATTTGTCACCAAGTTTTTTGACGATAGTTCTTCATCGGAATACAAATTTGTGGTCATTATCAGCAAGATGTGGTCAAGACGGATAAGGAAATACAAGGTGCGCCCGCAGTAAATAAGGATAGAGAACAAGATGGAGAATATCATAGACTTTTTTCTATATGGGTTAAAGATGAATAAATTCTTACAACAACAATTTCCACACACAATTTCCATACAAACTATGCTTCTGTTACTTTTACTCGGTTTATAGAATCATCATCGTGAATAAAAAACGCCTTTCACGTACTAAAAGAAAGAAAGGAAGAAAAAAAAAATATATTTGTGACCCGCACAGGAGACACGAGATAAGAATAAGCTTTTCAGTCTTCATCTTTCTTCCAATTTGGTCACCGAAACAGCAGGGAACGCGCGAACACGTGCGTTCTGGTTGACCGAGTCGGGTAACATGTTATGGTTTTCCACCTGGAATTTCATAGTAGCAGGCCGATGTCGACGACGCTTGGGGGAGGCCTATGTCCAGCAGTGGACGTCTTTCGGCTAATATGATGATGATGATGATGAGTCCGGAGTCTGGATTTGTGGCCGGTTGCTGTTACACATAGCTGGCTAAATGCTGGTATTCAATAGGTGCATCACTGCTGATCCCTTTGGGGCTTACAGGCGTATTAGCTATGCCACAGATCATATAATGCTATGCGATACTTTTGATAGATATGCGAACGAGGGAGACAAGTAAAACAACGGTTGGCTGGTAACACACTGAGTATATTTGTCAAGTAACACGACTTGTATTGTTAGGAGTGGATGCAACCACCCTCATATTTGCATATATTAGGTACCTTACCTTTGAAATTGGCGTTTTGTCGTATTGACCACTTTGGTCTCAAATATCTTCTCTTTGGTTTGGAATTCCAATTTTAAATTTATACAGCTCACTCATGTTTTTGTGTTTGGAAAACCGTAAGGAAAAAACAAATGAAGTTTTTTCCTCTTTTGGGGTTTTCTTTACGCCAGTCAGTTAACAAAATGGAAAACTTGAAATATCGCATTATTTACGAGTACGAGTTCCATCGTGGCACCAGTGCTGCAGAAACGGCTCGAAGGATTAATGATGTGTATGGCGACGGTGTCGCAAAAGAAAACACAGTGCGTTTTTGGTTCCAACGTTTTCGTTCTGGAAATTTCGACCTGCAGAACAAGCAACAAGAAATTTATTTATTTATTTTAGTACATGGAGGACTTACAGCTTATAAATACAGACAAAAAAGGAAACCATAGTCAACGGAAAGCCAAAGCCAAAGTTGATAATGAAGAATTGAAGGCTATTGTGGAAGCGATTCCTTCGCAAACTACGTCCGAATTAGCTGCAGGCTGCAGTGTTAGTAATAAAACTGTTTTAATCCACTTGAAGCAAATTGGGAAGGTGAAAAAGCATGAAAGGTGGGTACCTCATGAATTGAGTGCAGCAAACCGACAAACGCGCATCGACTGCTGCGTTATATTACTCAACCGGCACAATAATGAAGGGATTTTAAATCGAATATAGGGATTTTATATAAATAACCTGTGATGAAAAGTGGATTCTATACAATAATCGGAAACGCTCATCGCAATGGCTGAACCCTGGCGAACCAGCCAAATCCTGCCCCAAGTGAAAATTGACTCAAAAAAAATACTTGTGAGCGTTTGGTGGACTAGTGCTGGTGTCGTTCACTACAGCTTTCTTAAATCTGGCCAGACGATTACGGCGCACAGTGTTTTATAGACCCAAAAAAAGTGACATCGGCTTTTTATTGGTTATTTCTACCTAATAGTTCATTACAAATGCACGAGTAGAACTCCCATGTGCCAATTTTGAATACCTGATTTTTTTTTAAAATCGCAAGGTTTTCGTGACCTTTAAGGTCAAAAGAACAAAAAAAAATCGTATAAAAAAAACTGTACATAATTGAGCTTTGTTCGTATTGCAGTTTTATGAAGCAAGTCAAGGAGAAAATTAAGCCGTGTTTAAGTAATCAAAAACGACAACAGAACTCGCAAAAAAAAATGTTTTATCAAAATCAGTATTTATTTTTTATTTTTTTTTCTAGCTCGAAGTAGAACCTCTATCTGGTATAAACAGATTCCTTATACCAAGGTTTATCATCCATATAAATATTACTTTCAACTTGGGCCTAGGTTTTGAGAAAATGATTTTCAAAAATATGTGTTAGGGTTGTCACGATTTTGACCTTTTGTGACGATTAGTTTTTATTATATAAAATCCGCATGTCTTTTATCTTCTATAATGATTTATAATTCTAACAATTAATTTTAAAACACTTTTCACGTGAAATTGTACACAAAATATATAAACATACAAATGTAATAGTATATAGAACTAAGAAGTACCAAAGTAACCCATAATTGGGTTCTTGGTTTCTTAGTTTGATTACTGTCTGATAAATACCTGCCTATACTATTATAGGGTAGAGATGACAATAAATTAAACTCCGTATAAGTCATGATATTTCCAGTCTACACATAAAAATGCAAACGAATATATCCAGTAGTTTAGCCACAGGACATTTTTTTTAATTCTTAGCATTTTCTACATGATGTATCTGTTAATAGGTGAGCACCGACAGATTAACGACTCCCCCGTCCACACGTTGCCAGCTCGCTTCCTGATACAATTTAGTGCAAATTATATCTTATACCTGAGCCATAATAGTCAAAGCGTGCCATCTTAACTAGATAAAGAAAGGATGCATGCGAAATTTATTACTTCCTGTTACGCACTCATGTCATTGTGTCATGAAATTAGGTAAGTGCGAAAGAGATAGCTAAGTTCGATTTTTTATATTTTGCTTTCTTGTCGAAATCACGGCCACGGGTCAATTCAGTGCGCTACTGACCGAGGTCCTGTGACATTGTAGGCTTGTTGAAGACATGTTACCGACGCCGTACCTATAATGACGTTCTCTGTGACAGTCTGTCTACTACTTACCAAATAAATACACAGGAGTCCCTGCGATTACCTTCTACTTAACCTATCTGAGTTATCATGGGTGTTATTGTTTACGATTCAATAGACTATATCTGCAACATGCACTATGATCGATAAGTCATAAATACTTTTAAACTAAATTATAATTAATTTCAGTTGATTATAAAAAGCCAATAATAATTGACCCTTGTGGTACCCCTAAATTTGGAATTTTGACCTCGGTACATAAAAATCATTTTCTCGAAACCTAGGCCCAAGTTGAAAGTCATATTTTTATGGGTGATAGACCTTAGTAAAAGCAATCTATTTGTACCAGACAGAGGTTCTACTTCGAGCTAGAAAATGAATAAAAAAATAATTAGTGATTTTGGTAAAATATTTTTTTTCGTGGGTTCAATAATCGTTTTTGATTATATAAATACGGAATAATTTTCTCCTTGAATTGCTTCATAAACCTGCAATATGAATAAAGCTTAAATACGTACAAATTTTTTTTTACGAATTTTTTTTGGTCTTTTGGGCTTCAAGGTTACGAAAACTTTACGATTTTTTTAAAAATCAATTACACAAAATTGACACATGGGAGTTCTACTCGTGCATTTGTAATACATTATTAAGTAGAAATAGCCAATAAAAAGCCGATGTCACTTTTTTTGGGTCTATAAAACACTGTGCGGCGGATGTCTATTGTTAGCAACTGCAAACCATGATGGAAAAGCTAGCTGCTAAACAGCCAAGGCTGGTCAATCGCTCTAGGCCACTGCAGCTTAAGGACAACGCTAGACCACACACTGCACAACAGGCGGCTACCAAATTAGAGGAGCTTCAATTGGAATGTCTAAGACATCCACCGTACTCCCCGGACCTTGCTCCAACAGATTGCCATTTTTTTCGAAATTTGTATAACTTTTTGCAAGGGAAAAAATTCAACTCCGATAGGCAGTCCAAAGCACCTTCAAAGATTTTATTGATTCCCGTTCGAATGGTTTTTTTAGTAAAGGGATCAATGAACTACCTATGAGATGGCAAAACTGCATAGATAGCAATGGTACATACTTTGATTAATTAAATATATTAATTATTAAAATAAAAACGGCTTTATGTTCCTCCCTTACAAAACGCCAATTTCATATGTAATGACCTAATATAATATTCCTCCCTCTAGCAAAGTATACGCCAATGTTAATACAGTAACAAAAGTGTGAAAATAAAACTTTTTATTATCAACTCTTGGTACAGCCCGCAACATTTTCCCGGTATCCTGTTGGCTTTCTGTCTGTGCTTGCTGTTGTGGTAATGACCCTTCTTGTAAATTCTCACCAGGATTCACTGATGCCTCATAAAATTCTTCATCTTCTGTTGACTTTTCAGACAGCAATGTCCTGTCCTCTGTCTCCTCTCCTTCCTCCCCAACTCCGATAGATGTTCTATTGTCTACCGTCGGACCTGGACACGGCGGAGAAGATGTCTCTTGTGAAAAGACGTCTGCAAATTCAATGGGGCAGTCCACTATATGTTGAGGAATGGAGCCCGTACCTTTATATGGCAATATTTAATTTTTATGTTTTTTAATTGTTTGAGCAAATATGCTATCTATAACAATTTATTTGACCTTCCCTATTCTTTTAACTATAACGCCTTTTTGCCATGCATCCTGTTTATTTACATTTGTTTTTTTAACAAAACTGGCAAAATGAAGGCATTCAATACACATCTACCTTCGAGAAATATTAGCCTGATAATAGCTCAATTCTTTCCCCCCACAATCATTCGAACATTATTTTAGTATGTACGCGTATCTCGCGCCACAGTCACAAGATAAATAACTGCCAGTATTAGTCCCGGCTTGACCCAGATAGCGGGTATTTGTCAAAAAGATAAATAGCCACTTATTTAGCCATCTTTTTAGCGTTTTCCTTAACGGGAAGGAGAGGAGAATAACCGCTATTAGATGCATCCTTATCTGGTTGAATGCGGATGGATTTGGTGATAAAAATATCTGTGGGGAGGGATCTTGAATCGTGGTCATAACTTCAGTGGGGTAACTGCGTGAGATCTTGCATCTTTACTTTGGTTCTCCTCTACACAAAGTGTCACTGTATAAGCGATGACGATGATCGAAATGCCAAAATGTAAGGGATTGTTCACGTGACATTACGATAGCGCTTGTAATTCCATTTCGTTTTTACCCGACTGCCTTACTGACTGTTTATCAGTCTATGTATGTACGTATGTATGACCAAACGCGTTGGCCGATTTTGATGGTTCTTCCGTCAATCGATTCGTTTTAACCCTGCGAGTGTGACAGGCTACATTAAAATTGGAAAATAGGAAAATGGCGTATTTTGGGCGCCATATTGTGGGAGCCCAATATTTTTTTCTTCCAAACTCATCGTGTGGGTTATCAGAATAAAGGGTTTTAAGAGGTGATTTCAAAAATGTATAACACTTATATGTTTAAATGTACCTAATTCGATAAAAAAAACTAAAATGTTATAATTAAAAGAGTTATTCCAAAAATCAAAAACCCGACTGGTTGAAAAGCAAAGTAAATTTTTTTTTGACTTATTTCCAATCGCTGTGGTTAGAGCAGCGGTGGCTAGGTAACGGCCCCACCTCACGTGTCAGAGATCGTAGGTTTGAACCCGGGCAGGCGCTTTATTAATAATAATACCAGCCTGTACCTGTCCCACTGCTGGACAAAGGAGTCTTCTCATACAGAGAAGGCACGAGCATTGGTCACAACGCTTATTCAATGCGGATTGGCAATATCAGACTTATATTAACTGTAAGTCAAGGTTTCCTCACGATGTTTTCCTTCACCACTGTCAGCTATGTCCAAGATAAACTTAGAAAGTACATATGAATTTGAAAAAATCACGTTGGCACTTGTCCGGATTTGAACCCACGACCTCAAGCACGAGAGGCGAGGTCTCGAGGAGCCACTGGGCTGCCAGCCAGGCACTTTATTGTTTAAATTATTTCATCAGCACTGCTCTAAAAACGGTGAAGGAAAACGTCGTGACGAAACCGGCATGTCTTAGAACCAAAAATTCAAAAACACGTGACATCCACGAACCCCATGGCTCCACGTGTTCGATTAAGGTCCATTCCCTCTCTCACATCTCTGTGCCTCCTCTCGGAGGCCTGTGTCCCAGCAGTGGGAACATTAAAACTGATGATGACTGCATGCTTAGCTTACTCCATTTAACAAAACCGATATGGATTATGATAAACTTTTCTCCTACCTGTAATTTCTTTCTAAAACTCTTAGCCCTATATTTTGCTCTAGAAGACCTTGCACGTCTTTTCTTGAGAAAAAGTCGCGAAATTGAATAGTCGCCGTGTGACAACGTGATCGACGAATAAGCTGCCTGCTCATATATTATTCATAACGTGATACAAGTTTGTAAAATTGTTCGCTAGGTATGCTTT
The DNA here is from genome assembly GCA_945859665.1 of Anorthoa munda. Lineage (NCBI taxonomy): Eukaryota > Metazoa > Arthropoda > Insecta > Lepidoptera > Noctuidae > Anorthoa > Anorthoa munda. Next base: position 4,652,232 of record OX243894.1, on the reverse strand, counting down.
AGGGTGGTTACAGATTGGCTGTTTTTACCCGACTGCCGAAGGAGGGTAATGTGTTTATCAGTCTATGTATGTATGTATGTTTGTTCCTATGTGGCGTTCTAGAGACTAAACGTGCCGATTTTGATGATTCTTAAGTCAATCGATTCGTCTTAACCTTGCGAGTGTCACTGGCTACATTGAAATTGGAAAATAGAAAAATGCCGGCTTTTGGGATTGCCATATTGTGGGAGCCCAATATTTTTTTTCTTCCAAACTCATCGTGTGGGGTATCAAAAACAAGTGTTTTAAGAGGTTATTTAAAAAGAATATGACACATATGTTTGAATGTACCTAATTCAAAAAAAATGTTAACTAAAAAGTTATAAATAAAAAAAGCTAATTAAAAAAATCATAAAACCCGACTGCTTAAGAAGCGAACTAATAATACGTAAACAAGAAGAAAATCATACTGTGCAGTCGGAGGATACATCTGGTTTTGGTCAGCTAGCTTGCGAATATGTATCCTCCGACTTATGAAAAATTTGTCATATATGCGTTTTCTGCCATGTTTGGTTTTAAGAATTTTTAAACAACCAATCGCATTGATTTTAGTTAATTTTGTGATGCATCGATCATTTCTATCCCGAAATTAATAAGGCACCCCGACAAGTATTTTAGGAGGATAGGTACAAAGGGCAGATTGGAGCTGAAGTAAGCGAACAAAGCGAGCGAACTAAGCTCCTTCTTCCTAAGTTCCTTTAAACCCAAGGATAGATAGTCACTAAATGTGCCCATAAAAGGCGCGGAAAAAACGCTCAATCTATTCGAACCCTTACAGGCTATGCGTCGAGGCTTGTAGTAATGACATGATATCGTTGGGATCGGCAAGTAAAATGTGACTGATCTTGTATTCTACGCAAACGAGAAGGATTTTTCTATTCTTCGGTAGGTAATGGCTTAGGTTGTTGATGGCCGGGTTTCAGGCAAAGCGCTTAGGAAACTCTAGGCTCAAGGACTTCGCGAAAGATGGATAATAATTTTAATCTTTTTGTAAAGGACCTCTCCGATAGAGTACTACCTCTCAGTGCTGATAACTATGGCTGTTTTGGGTGAGCTAAAATAAATAATTCGTATGTTAGTTGGTAGTCCTTAAATGAATATGGACAAAACCAAGGTCATGGTGAATAAAACACCCACTCCTATCAAGATCGGAGACTCTACACTCCAAGTTGTAGGCGATTATGTCTACCTGGAACAAACGGTCAACCGTGGAATCCGACTCGGCTGGGCGATGTTCGGGAAGTTGCGCGGTATCTTCTCGTCCAATTTACGGCAGTGTCTCAAGACTAAAGTCTACGACCAGTGTGTGTTGCCATGGTCTACTACCACCTAAGCGACCGAGACGTGGTTGCTCTCAATGGGCCTTATGAAAAGCTTAAAGTCACCCAAAGGGCAATTGAGAGGGCTATGCTCGGCGTTTCCTTGCGCGATCGCATCAGAAATGAGGATATCCGCAGCAGAACCAAAGTTACCGACATAGCCCGAAGAATTGCGAAACTTAAGTGGCAGTGGGCAGGGCACATTGCTCGCAGAACGATTGGCCGATGGGGCCGAAATGTTCTGGAATGGTGACCGCGAACCGGAAGACGATGCGTTGGATGGCCTCCTACTAGGTGGACCGATGACCTGGTTAAGATTGCGGGAATGCGCTGGATGCGAGACGTGAGAGAGACCAGTGGACGACTTTCGGCTGAAATGATGATTAATGTTATTTGTGGGATAACAAATGCATGTGCGGTTATCTTTTTTATTTTTTTATTATGGGTAGGCTTGCGCTTGACCTGATAATAAGCGATGATGTGGTCGACGATGAAGCATGCTTACCTAGAAGTAACCAATTCACTCTTGACTTAAATACCCCTGTTGTAGCTATCGGGAAACACAGAATCCGGGGGGTTTCACTCCATAGCTGTACGCATAATAAATGACATTGACATGACAGACAAAGTGTCACTGCCGCAGGCCGCTGGTTAGAACTGCATGCCATCTGCACGCCAACTGCAAGCAGACTGCGCAGTCAGTTGGTTGTTTCGATACAGTTACATAAACAGCACAAAAGTTACATCCAAACTCCAATTTAACAGTTGGTGTGCAGATTATGTGCAGTTTATGTGCAGTCCGTCTATTTAGAATCTAACGATTGTTAAAAATCTAAAATATTTGGGATTAACCAATTGGCAAATGGCATTTCGGTGGTGCATGTTCTGTTCATCCCATACCTATATTTTATACTAACTTCTGCCCGCGGCTTCGCCCGCGTAAAAAGTGTTTGATCATCCCAAGGGAATACAAACTATCCTATGTCCTTTTCAGGGTCTCAAACTATCTCCATGGCAAATTTAATCTAAATTGGTTCAGTAGATACAGAGATTACCCCCTACAACATCACATACAAACTTTACCTCTTTATAATATAACTAGCTGTCCCACGCGGCTTCGCTCCCGTCAAATGGCTACCTACCCACTTACCCTACCTACCCTACATACATGAATGTTGCGTAACTTTAACCGCTTACGCAGCGCGCGCAATGAAAGGTCTCAAAAAGGAATAACTTTTCCCGTTTTTGCAACATTTTTAATTTATGCTCCGCTCCTATTGTTCGTAGCGTGATGTTATATAGCCTGTAACCTTCCTCGATAAATGGACTATCTAACACAAAAATAATTTTTAAATTCCAATTAGTAGTTCCTGAGATTAGCCCGTTCAAACAAACAAACAAACTCTTCAGCTTAAACACTGAGAAAAATTTCCTTTGCCGCGCTATTAAAATATATATAATAAACAGAAACATTGTTTTTTTTTTTAAAAAAAAACAATGTTTCTGTTTATTTGATTAGTACTCGTATTAGTTAACGACAAATACCAACAGCTCAGATTTGCCAGTAGATTTACTAGGATTTCAGACATCAGTCACCGTGTTTTACACTCGTAAAATATTATATTATTATGTATTGAAAGCAAGTCGGTTATGGCACATTTTTAAGTCTAGCCAAAGTATGATTGGACAAGTCTCAGGAATATTATCACAGAGTTCGTTCGATCGTAAATGTCTGAAACACGTAAAGTTCACATGTGGTCTTAGTTACGATTGACAGTATATCTTCATATTTTTTAACCGACTTTCCAAAAAGAAGGAGGTTCTATGTTCGACTTACTGTTTGTTTCTTTTTTCTATTTTTTGTGTATTTTCTGTCAATTGTAGAGGAGGAGGAGCTCGTGGCTAAATAATACCATCCGCACGGGTCGATCTTCACGAGGTCGGTCCGTGGATAGATGACCATTATAAAATACCGAGATTCCTTCGTGCCTCGGAAAGCACGTTAAGCCGTTGGTCCCGGCTGTCATTTGAAGATCTTTGACAGTCGTTACGGGTAGTCAGAAGCCTGTGATCTGACATCAGTTTAGCCAAGGAGTACCGTGTTACCCAGTTGCTGGGTTGTGGAGGTCTGATAGGCAGTCGCTCCATGTAAAACACTGGTACTCAGCCGAATCCGGTTAGACTGGGAGCCGACCCCAATATAGTTGTGAAAAGGCTAAGCAGATTGATATTTTTCCGTCAATTGTAGACCTATTTCGAAAACAAAAAAATACTACCGACATCCAAATAAAAGCACTACAAAGTGAAAAATAACATTCTTTTTGGCAGTCAAACCCACTTACTTCCAAAAATAATGTTATTTTTCACTTTGTAGTGCTTTTATTTGGCAGTCGATACTATTTTTTTGTAAAAAGTTTTTTTATTAATCAATAACTTGGGTGAACGGGCAGATTTATATGTATCTTGATGGATGAGGAGCTGGATAAATTATAACAGCCGCAAGGGTCGATCTTCAATGTTAAGCAACGGTTGCCGAGGTCAGTCCGTGGATGGGTAACCATTAACAAACCGACTTTCCTCCGTGCCTTGGAAAGCACATTAAACCGTTATTCGTATGTAGATCTTTAACAGTCGTTACGGATAGTTAGAACCCAGGAATCTGATACCAGTCATGTCAAGGGTTATTGTGTTACCCAGTTACTGGGTTCTGGAGGTCAGATAGGCAGTCGCTCCATGTAAGATACTGGAAAAGGCTAGGTGGGTAATCTTGCTGTAGAATTCATCAGATCATTATAAATAGAGACTATTAGTAATTAATAATTTAAATGACTTAAAAGCCAATCGAATAGATTTATGTTTTTAATTAAAACTGACATTATAGACGAAATAAAAAACAGGAGATGCAAGACTTGTTCATGAACTTTGAATCTAGTTTCTCTTGAACCTGCAATTATAAAAAAAACCGGCCAAGTGCGAGTCGGACTCGCGCACGAAGGGTTCCGTACCATTATCTCAAAACACTGCATAAAAATCACGTTTGTTGTATGGGAGCCCCCTTAATTTATTTTATTTTAATTTATTAATTATTATTTTTTGAAGTAAATATACAACTAAACATTCTGTGAATATTTCAAGCGTCTACCTGTTGCCGTTATTAATATCGAGCAAAAAATGGCAAAAATATCACGTTTGTTGTATGGGAGCCCCCCTTTAATATTTATTTTATACTGTTTTTAGTATTTGTTGTTATAGCGGCAACAGAAATACATGATCTGTGAAAATTTCAACTGTCTAGCTATCACGGTTCATGAGATACAGCCTGGAGACAGACGGACAGACAGACAGACAGACAGACAGACAGACAGACAGACAGACAGACAGACGGATCGCGAAGTCTTAGTAATAGGGTCCCGTTTTTACCCTTTGGGTACGGAACCCTAAAAACAAGCATAGTTACTATTAAATTAAATTAATTTATTCATCGAACAACATGGTTCATTCTTTGCTAGTAGAAAACACCTTATAACTATTGTTAGAACCATTACATATCTATAACAATCTAAACTACTTTCATTGCTATATAATGTGCTCTTTAATCCTGCTAGTCCTTCTTATCTTAAAGAACGCTTTCAGTTCCTCTGTGACACACATTCTCGGTCCTTGTGATCATCGGAAAACCTAAAATTAAGCATTCGTATGCATTCCACATCCTTCTTCGATAAATCTTTCACGGTTCAAGCAGCTCGTTTGTGGAATGCATTACCTATTGAAGTAAGACGTGCGCAAACATTACCTACCTTTAAAAAAATGGTGAAGGAGCATTTCCTTTCTCTGTAACTATTCTTCTCCTTTCTCCGTTCTATATTTTATATTTATTAGTATATTATTTTATTGGTATGTATGTATTTTATGTAATATCTAAGTAATATTATCAAGATAGTTTTTGCACATTGACAGCCCTATGTCTATCTCCTCTCGTTCAGTCCATCCAAAGGTTGTCTGTAAGAGATTGCCCTGTGCGATAAGACCGCCCATTGTACACTTAAAAAAATATATCTTCTATAAATAATCTATCTTTAAAAAATATTGTCCTGATACTATTTAAGTGGTGTTCAATAAAGTATATAATAAATAAATAAATACTAATACTAATAATATTATAAAGAGGAAAGATTTTTTTGTTTGTTTGTACCGAATAGGCTCCGAAACTACTGGACTGATTTAAATCATTCTTTCACTAATAGAAAGCTACATTATTCCTGAGTGACATAGGCTATTTTTTATCCCGAAAACGGGTCCACGGGAGCGAAGCCGCGGGGAACATCTAGTACTATAAAAAGAGGAAAGATTTTTTTGTTTGTTTGTACCGAATAGGCTACAAAACTACTGGACCAATTTTAAAAATTCTTTCACCTATGGAAAGCTACACTATCCCCGGATGACATAGGCTACTTTTTATCCCTGTATTCTCACGGGAACGGGAACTACGCGGATGAAACCGCGAGGCATCCGCTAGTAATTAATATAATTATTTTACCAACTCCTGATTAATTACATTTTAATTATATTGGCGGCACGACATCTATGTCTTTTTACCCAATTTAGAATTCCAAAAAATTCTACAATGTAGGAAAAAAAAACAGACATAGAATCCTCAAAATACAGGACTACTCTACGACAGCAGTTCCTTTTGATTCGCCTTCAATACTTATTCTAAAGAAACTTCGGGTTTAAATTATTGTACCATGGGGTCTGTGTGCGCATACGTGAATTAAAGAAGTCTACTAACGTATAAAATTGTTGGAGCACTTTCTGGTCTCACTAATTAGTTTATATCCATATTATTATTTTTTGTTTTGTTTAAGAACGAAACACCAAAGGTTAACAAAGGACCTAAGTTACCGGACAGAGTCCGATGAATTTCCAAACCTAAGTGACGGTAAGCAGGGCACATTGCTCGCAGAACCGATGATCGATCGGCCAAAATGTTCAGGAGTGGTGAACGTGGAGTGATGACCAAGTTATTACGGGAATCCGCTGGATGTGAGACGCACGTACCGGTCAATGTGGCCACTTAGGTACACTCAGGTTCCCCAGGGATGTGCGCTAACAGGTGTTGCAAAAAGGGGGTTCCAGGCTCACGGGGCCCCTTCTACAAGCTGATGGTGATCACCGTGACGGTTTTAGTGTTTTTCTGGTCTTTGCCCCAAAATTTCAGGCGCCTTTTGAAGGTTTCCCCCCGTAAAACAAAAAATAAAGAAGTTGCACTTGGTTGAGGCCTATGTTCCGCAGTTTTTCGGCTGAAATTATGATGATAACAACACATTCTTCTTTTTCCAGACTTAAAGAACAAGAAGACGGTCTTTTACGCAGTAGGCTTCTTCGACAGCTCGATGTTTCCAGTGTCACAGGCGATAGGCACCTCCTACTCCAAGCGGGGCTACAACGTCTTCATATCTGAGACCCTGGCTATCCTCAGTAATATCTATCCGAAGTAAGTATTGTGCTTATCTTGTTTTATGATATACCTATGTATAGATTATGGCTTGGTGATTAGCCAAAGTGAGCAGTGGTGGTCCAGTGGTATCGGCTGCGACTTACAAGTTGTATGTCGTGGGTACGAGCCCAGGCAAGCGCTTTACTTTGTGTAAATTAATTCATCACCACTGCTCTCAAAACGGTGAATGAAAACATCGTGAGGAAACCGGCATGTCCTAGAACCAAAAATTCGAAGACATGTGACATCCACCAACCCGCATTGGGCCCGCGTGGTGGATTACGGCCCATTCCCTCTCACAAAGAGGAGGCCTGTGTCCCAGCAGTGGGAACAATTAATAGGCGGATGATGTGATGTGATGATGTGAATAGCCAAACGATTGGATTGGTTAGGGGTGATCAGATCTGCCAGCGGCTTCGCCCGCGCGAATTTCGAAAATTATCTCAAGGGAACATTTACGGGATATAAAGTATCCTATGTGCTATTCCAGAATATAATCTATCTCTGTACCAAATTTCATCCAGATCCGTCCTACCGTTTGAGCGTGAAGAAGTAACAAACGTACAAACACACTCACAAACTTTCGCCTTTATAATATTAGTGTGAATGTGATGTATAAGTAACTTATATTATTTATGATCTATTGTACACTGACAGCCCTAAATTCTTCTACTATCGTTCAGTCCATCCAAAGGTTGTCTGTAAGAGATTGGCCTGTGGGATAAAACCGCCCATTGTACACTTTGTTTTTGAAAATGATTGTTCTGTAAGTTTTTTTTGGTGTACAATAAATTACACAATAACAATAATGATCTTCCTGTTGTCATGTTGGTGTTTCTTCACTTAAAAGCATAAGTTATTATATAACGAAAACTTTTGTTGCGACTTCGTTTGCGTGGAAGTCGAAAAATTTTAACTTTTATAAAAAATATCTCACCGAAAGTACTAATGCACTACTAGGATAAAAAGTAAAATCTGATCCAGGTTAAGGTTGTTTTCTTAAAATATTACGACGAATTGAGAACCTCCTTCTTTTTTTGAAGTCGCTGAAAAAGTAATTCAAATCAAATCAAATGTTTTTTATTTCACATAGGAAGAAAAGAAGAAATTTTTTTTATTTGTGACCCGCACAGGAGACACGAGAAATAAGCATAAAAATTATACAATAGTAAAAATAAAAAAAACCATAGGCCTACATGGGCACTTACAAAACGTCGACAAAAGGTGCACGATTCGGGTTGGTCGTTTCCTGTGGAGAAGAACCGGCAAGAAACTCCACGGTTACTCTTTTAAAAATATTGGTTTGTTTTTACAATATTTCCATGTTACAGCATTAGTGCTTAGATATGGGGGGACAACGTAGGCCCGACAATAAATCGTAAAAAACTAAATAAAAAAATGTTTGTATAAACGAGATAAAGAGTAAACAAATGTTAACAAGCATCTAGAAATCTAGAAGGCCTACAATGTCCACACATTCACAAAACAATCGGTAAAAGAATCTATACAAAGGAAAAAAAAGTAAAAAAATGAACAAGACTAAATTTAACATGTGGCACAAATGTTGTTATCAGTGCTGTAACTATTCTTAGCAAAGGGCTATAAAGATTATTGAAATCATTGTAAAAAGTCTAATAAAAAGAAGGAAAAAAGAAAAAATGAGATATAGAATAGTTAGAGACATCCACATATTTGTGCCGTTTATGAGTTACCAGGGAAGCCGCATGCGCAGAAGGAGCTAAAATGTTTATCTTCAACGTAATCCTTGATTTTATAATATGCTTTTTAGGGTTCCGTACCCAAAGGGTAAAAACGGGACCCTATTACTGAGACTCCGCGGTCCGTCTGTCTGTCTGTCTGTCTGTCTGTCTGTCTGTCTGTCACCAGGCTGTATCTCATGAACCGTTATAGCTAGACAGTTGAAATTTTCACAGATGATGTATTTCTGTTGCCGCTATAACAACAAATACTAAAAACGGAATAAAATATATATTTAAGTGGGGCTCCCATACAACAAACGTGTTTTTGTGCCGTTTTTTTTGCGATAATGGTACGGAACCCTTCGTGCGCGAGTCCGACTCGCACTTGGCCGGTTTTTTAATAAGGACACGTTTGATGTAGTTTTTTAACTTTCCATCGGTCAATTCTATAACTGACTTTGGCAACTTGTTATAAAAGCGTATACTGTTTATAAGAAAAGACTTGCTAGTTTTCGTTAATTTGAATTTGGGTATTACAATTTCATGCTTACTGCGTGTATTTAAATTATGATAATCGCTTCTAGTTTTGAAAAGCCCTCGATTTTTGCGGACATACAAAATACATGCCAAAATATAAAGAAAAGGTAGAGTCAGTATATCGATCTCTTTAAATTTCTCTCTGAAGGACTCGCGTGGACACATTTTATAGATTGCGCGGATTGCCCTCTTTTGTAAGATGAAAATTGAGTCAACGTCTGCGGCTGATCCCCACAGCAGAATGCCATAAGACATAATACTGTGGCAATAAGATAGTATACTAACCTAGCTGTGGCTACATCGGTTAACTGCCTTATTTTCCTTACTGCATATGCAGCTGAACTTAACCTACCCGAAAGAGTTCTAATGTGCGCGCCCCAATGCAATAGGATCAGAACGCACGCCATCTATTGTTAGAAGGCAACAGTATTTCCCTAATATCAAAATGACTATCGTCCTACCCGCACGAAACTAACAGATTAATAATAACTCAAAAATAAATTCCAACATTCAGCCATCCACATAACTTACGCGTCCTTGCGTAGTGATAATTATGAACTTATATAAAAGTTAACAATACAAAAAAAAAATAACACCGTTGTGGGCAACACTTAACTAATAATAATCGACAAACCGTAAACTACATACAACTGTATGTTAATCTGTCAAGTGTCAATTAGCAGACACAATAGAAATTACCTTTGTTTTAATCCGATTCGGCACGATGTACACTCAATATTATCTATACTAAATTCTGTATTTGGCGGTTAACACACTGCCACGTATCACGCTGCATGTTGCGTGAAAACGCATGAAAACGCACCTACGCGCGTACTTGCGTGCGTTATTTCTATACAAAAAACGAACGCAAGTACGCGCGTAGGTGCGTTTTCACGCAACATGCAGCGTGATGCGTGGCAGTGTGTTAACCGCCTTAGAGGCACAAGTCGCAACATTTTGAAACCTACTAGGGCGATACAATTCACTCATTGTTAAATAGGAACATGGTTCTCACATATTACAAATATTGCAAACATAGGTAAATTACCTAATTCTACAAAAAGTAGAAACAAAATGACATTGAATATTAACAATAACAAAACGTCCATTACGTATGTGTACATCAATTGTTTAACAAATAAATAAATTCTACAACCTTCTAATTAATCAACCTTAACTTGAATTAGGATATAATTTTGACCGTGTTCCATTTTTTGTCTAAATCCGTTAAAAAAATGAGCCTTGATTGTTGGCTATGCAACTTTAAGTCCAGGTTTCCTCTCAAACTCTATAAGGAAAATTACAATCGCACTTATACATTTTTGAATTCGTAACGTCATAATAGCAAACCAGTGTGTGTTGCCATTGACAATTTATGCTCTGAGACATGGTCGCTCACAATGGGCCTCATCAGAAAGCTTACAGTCACCCAAAGGGCAATGGAGAGGGCTATGCTCGGAGTTTCCTTGCGTGATCGAATCAGAAATGTAGAGATCCGCAAGAGAACCAGGGTTACCGGCATAGCCCGAAGAATAGCCAAACTTAAGTGGCAGTGGGCAGGGCACATTGCTCGCAGAATGGATGGCCGATGGGGCAGAAAAATTCTGGACCGCGAACTGGAAGACGTTGAGTTGGAAGGCCTCCCACAAGGTGGATCGACGGCCTGGTGAAGGTTTCGGGGATCTGCTGGATGCGGAACACACGGGACCGGTCAGTGTGGCGATGTTTGGGGGTGGCCTATGCCCAGCAGTGGAAGTCTTTCGGCTGATATTATGAACGTAATACTAAAGAAGTGGTTCAATAGATCACTATGGCATTATGAAACTTCATACGAATTGGTTAATGATCATCTCAACATTCCATTCAGATCACACAACGTATTAGATAGATATCCACTAGTTCACATTACTGACAAATATTCCACTTACCTTAATCTATATTCCATAGGATATCTCCAGTTATCTTATCTTCAGTTTAATATATTTGACAAATAGCATACGGAAAAACGTTAGGCGTTTACACACGTTGCGACTTTTGTGTTAAAAGTCGTATGTGTATATTGCCTTAAGTTGTTAGCCTACTAATATGTCCTGAATAGTCCGAAGAATAGCCTACCTCTCGGAGTGCGCAGCATACCCTGTCACCTGTGCGTGCGAAGTCCTTATGACTGCGTCACCGAATGGTGTTTTACCTTGAGTGAATTTGGGCCAAACACAATATTTATTTTTTTATATTTGCCATCGAAACGCTAAGAAGTAAAAGCCCAAATAATTGCCAAAGTTATTTGTCAGTGGGCAGGGCACCTTGCTCGTAGAATGAATTGTCGAAGGGGTCGAAACTTATGGAGCAGCGACCGCGTACCAGAAGACGCTGGTGTTGGAAGATACGGTATGTTCTAAGATACGAGTCATCTCCTGGGGTAACTCGACAGACAAGAATTACGTTTTCATCGCACAAAAAAAATGCGTACGTGCTATATGTAATCTAAAATCAAGAGACAGTTGTAAGCCTTATTTTGAATCCTTGAAGCTTCTAACATTGCCGTCATTATACATCTTTGAGGTGGCAGTGTTTGTTAAGACAAACCCACAGCTTTTCAAAATAAGAGCCCCAGCTGATCCACGGTTAAGAAAAAGGGATTCGAACCTTCTTTTTGTTGATCGTAGTAAAACAGCCCTCCTACGTAAAAGTGTTTACCGAATGGCTCCAGTTATTTTCAATAAAATTCCGCGACAGATGAAGAATCTTAATAATAATATGTTAAAAAAGAAACTGAAACAATTTTGAATTCATAAATGTTACTACTCCACAACTGAGTTTATGGAGGACACCACTGACATTTAGCTTATTACAATATTATATTTAGACTAGCTTTTGCCCGCGGCTTCGCACGCGTAGACTACATGCTTCTCCTTATCATATTTTAACAGTATGTAGAGAAAAGTAAAAAATAATGTAATGCGGAAGTGTTTCTTAGGACAGACTTATACTTACCTACTCTATCATCAATACGCTCTATCCTTGTCCCGTTCCGTATGCCTACACTATTTCTGTGTTTATCCATGACTAATAATAAGTAATCATAAGCATAAGTAAGTAATTAAATTAAAGTATTTCCTTATAAACAACATTTTAAACCATTTTGGATGTTGACGCCAATATCACCAAACTATTTGTTGAGATAACACGTGAACACGCTACATAGAACTGTCCATGGAAAAAGCAATTTGCCCTCAAATCTACACCAGCGTACTTCAGAGTTTGTCCTTGAGCCTTATTAATTGTCATGGCGAAGCAGATTTTCCCGTCCCTATTTAATTCCTATATTTATGCGTTGAGCCATTTTATACTTACCAACAGACTTTAAAGTATTGAAAGTATTTTTAATAATTTTTCCTTTGTAAAAGAAGGACTTTTGTACACAACATTTCATCACCCATGATCGCCCCCCCCTCCCCCCAAGGATGGAATTCCCAAAAAACCTTAATTTGCGTTAGGTTTTAATGTACAGCCCAAACCCAATATTCGAAGATCCTAACTTCAAAACTGGCCGACTTTCATACCCTATTTCACCTCCTTAGGGGTGGAATTCACAAAAATCTTTCTTAGTGGATGCCTGCACAGTATAAAGTATCTATTTGCAAAATTTCAAATCGCTAGACGATTTCACCCTCATGGGGGTGGAATCTTCAAAATCGCTGAGACACGTGTAAATTATTTTTTAATCTTCAGCCAAAACCCAAAATATGAAGATCCTGACTATATTATGCTCTCGAGTAAGGTGATTATTCCCTTATTTAAGACTTTTGTATTTTTACACTAGTACGAAATATGTAGGTGCCTTGCCATTTTTACCCGACTGCGCGTCGCAAAGGAGGACAATGTGTTATCAGTATATTTATATAGATATGTATGGATGTTTGTTCCTACGTGCCGTTCTAGAGACTAAACGCGTGGGCCAATTTTGATGATTCTTACGTCAGTAGTAAATAAAAAAAAATACTAAGAAGAAAATCATTCTGTTCAGTTATGTTTTTATTTGTTATGAATGCTTTTGTATTGCTTTTCAAGGATCACAGTCATCACAGATCATTTTCTGTCTGTTTGGTACATTTTCACGCCGAAACTGCTTATCTAATTTTGTTATAGAGATAGATTGAACCAAAGGTGGAGGTAGGATTCTTTATATCCCGAAAGTAAGTTCCCTGTTGATAATTTATTTGGCATAGAGACTTTTATGCAGACAAAGCCGCTTGCAGATGCAAGTGACGAATATATAGAACTAGATATAACTTAGACTGCCGTCCTGTCAATGGACTCTATTCACTATTCAAGCGCTTGTTTCGCGCTCATATCTCATAGGACTATTGTTGTTTGTTAGGTACTCGACTTACACCTTATTAAGACTTATACTGGCATCGAGTCTGCATGCTTTTACATTTTTATAAAGGTCAGTCATCCTAAAACGTATTAACAAATATAAAATGCTACGTATAGCAATTTTTTTTTTTTTTATCTATTATAGGCTCGCGCTTGACCACTATCTCACCTGATGGTACGCGAAGATGTGGTCTACGATGGAGCACGCTTGCCTAGTAGTAACCTATTCACTCTTGACTTAAAGACCCCTAGATTGTAGCTATCGGGAAACACAGACTCCGGCAGGGAATTCCACTCCTTAGCTGTACGCATAATAAAAGTATTCTCAAAACGTTTAGTGCGTATGGGTGGGATGTCGACCATGTACTGATGGCGCATCGCCGTACGCCTGGTAGTCCGATGATGAAACGGGCTGGGCGGAATTACATCATGCAATTCCATCGCACACTCCCCGAATTATCAATCTTGAGGCAACTTTTTGCAACGCGATGAAATCAAAATCAAATGTTTTTTATTTTATATAGGCCTACATGGGCACTTATAAAACGTCGACAAAAGGTGCACGGTTCGGGTTGGTCGTTTCCTATGGAGTAGAACCGGCAAGAAACACCACGGTTACTCTTTTAAAAAAATTGGTTTGATTTTACAATATTTCCATGTTACAGCATTGCTTGCTTAGATATGGGGGGACAACGTAGGCCCGACAATAAGTCGAAAGAAACTAAAAAAAATAAAAAATAAAATATGCGTCAATAGTCTTTAATCCAGCAAGAATGCGAATATTTTATCTATACTAATATAATAAAGCTAAAAAGTCTTTTTGCTTTATGTATGAGCCCAATAATCTCTGTAGTTGATTTATAAAAACAATTTTTGAATTTGAGGCCTAATATCACACTACAATTTTTAGGATCCCAGCAAAAATAAATATAAAAACCGCACAAGTGCGTTTAGGACTTCGCACATTTAGGGTTCCGTAACAAATGTAGCATATATTGGTATTTGTTAATAATAAATAATAAACATTATCACCAAATTTCAAGTTCGTAGGTCAATGGGAAGTTAAAAATTCTTTGGAACAAAATTTTGTGATACACGACGGACAGGCAGACGGACAGATGGACACGTGAGAGACAGCATTAGGGCTCCGTTTGAGGTGAAATCGCATTGGCACAACCGGTGCCCAAATAATTCTCACATGCGACTAGTCGTTATTAGCCTATCACCCACGACAATCGCTCTTGCAACTTCCGCCTTATCTCCATAGACGACCTATCCATTTCTGTATGATTTCCTAGAACTATATACTGCAAAATTTATGACCCAAAGGTCGCCAGTTCGAGTCCCTGGTCATAAATTGGTCCCAAGTTTGGCACAGGCCAAAGATATTGAGATTGTATTAAGTAGATACTGGGATCTCTTTTAAACTAGGAGATTATACAGGGCGAAACATAAAGATGTGATCATATTTAAAAAACTGCTTTTGCCCATGTAAATGGAAAACTTTCTAAAAAAGTCATAGTAAATGCTCAATTTTTTTTTTATCTCCCTTACATATTTTAGTTAGCTTTATATGAAACACTAGCTGTACCCCGCGGCTTCGCTCCAGTCAACTGGTTACGTAACTTTAACCATTCCGCACGCAACAGAAGCTCTCAAAAAGGAATATTTTTGCCCGTTTTTGCTACATTTTTCATTTATGCTCCGCTCCTATTGGTCGTAGCGTGATGTTATATAGCTTATAACCTTCCTCAATAAATGGACTATCCAACACAAAAATATTTTTTTAATTCCAACCAGTTGTTCCTGAGATTAGCGCGTTCAAACAAACTCTTCAGCTATATAATATTAGAACAGTTTTTTTTTTTTGGATCAAGCCGTTTTCTTACATCCTGTAGTTATAACGTTCTCGATAAAGGACATATTTTTTGTTTAGGGTCTCTTTCGGGAAGTGATGTTATCTTTGCACATAGTTTACTAAAGTTGTACTTAGTAGGCCTCCGGAAAAGTTGGTCGATAAATTTTTTCTTTTCCTGTGGGTGTCGTTAAGGCGACTAAGCAGTTGCCTTAGTGTGATGGAAGGCTGTGTCCTACTGTATTCAAAAAAAGTTGATATTATCAATTCGTCTGGTAAGCATGGCGATATTTTCATAACAATAATTAGATATTGTTTTTTTTTATTCAAGTTTTTAACAAAAAAAAAATTCAACTAACTGTTCTTGGGTTATATAAGGTATGTATCCAAAACTGTTTTTAGGATTCCGTACCCAAAGGGTCCATATGGAACTGAGACGGTCAAAAAATAGTTTTTCATATTTTTAAGGGGCTCTCATACAGATAAAGGAGGGCGTGAAAAAAAATACTGTATTTTTTGTTTAAAAAATATTGTAAAACAAAGGAATGAGGAGCTAATTTAAAAATTCTTCGGCACAAAATTTAAAAAAGAAACTGACTTTGGTAGTCAGTTTCTTTTTTAAATTTTGTGCCGAAGAATTTTTTAACTTCCCAGTAACCCATGAATCTGAAATTTGGTGATAATGTTTATTATTGTGTGTATTATACTAAAAAATACAAATAAATTGATAAATGTGATCTTTTTTTTGAAATTTCCTCATTTTTCCTATTACAACCAACTTAATTTTGCGGTTAGGTACTGAACCCTAAATGTGCAAAGTCCGTCACGCAATTGGCCGGTTTTTTATTCATGACGCAACTTTGTCACGTCGCATTTGTCTAGGAAATATTTACGCGGATATTATGGTTGTTTTTCTTAATTTCTATGCTTTTGTTCCATACTTATTACTGTAAATATTTGTCTATATAATATATATATATATATGTATTTATTTTATATATAAATAGTACACCAAAGACTACCTACAGTACTGTCTTTCCTTATATTTTTAAAATCCATCCAAAGGTTGTCTTGAAAAGATCGCTTTTAGCGATAAGGCCGCCCATTGTGTCACCCAGTGTAATGTTTTCTTTTTCTTCACTTTCTATATCATGCATAAGCACGTCCTTTGGGGGCTACCTCTCTACCCCAGTTCGAAAATACTTTAAAAATAGTCTAGCTATCCGTCATGGCATATCGCACATAAATATAAGAAGAAAGAAATATGAACCCCAGTAGATTATGGAAGCGGTCGTTAGCGCGTCGTCGACGGCCATTTTTATTGAATTTCGACCTAACCTTTATTGATGGTGAGCATTTTTGACGCGTTTGAAAAATGCTTGAAATAACTGTTACATGGAATGTGAGTTATATGCGTCATAAGGCCCTATGGCCCGATAAGTGTTGGATTGCAATCAATCTAACAAGCCTTTTTACCCGACTGCCGAAGGAGGGTAATGTGTTTATCAGTCTATGTATGTATGTATGTATGTTTGTTCCTATGTGGCGTTCTAGAAAGCAACCCCCCGCGAGTGTCACTGGCTACATAAAAATTAGAAAACAGGAAAATGGCGGATTTTGGGCGCCATTTTGTGGGATTTTTTTTTTTTCTTCCTAGCCCATCGTGTGGGGTATCAAAATAAAGGATTTAAAGAGGCGATTTCAAAAATATATTACACTTATATGGTTAAATGTACAAAGTTGTAAATAAAAAATATGTATCCTCCGACTGCACAGCATAATTTTCTTCTTGTTTACGTCTTTTTAGGTTGCTTTTTAAGCAGTCGGGCTTTTTGATTTTCTAATTAACTTTTTTTTTACAAACTTTTATTAAACTTGCAATGTATGTATGTATGTAAGTGTGTCCGGGTCAAATCTTGCAACTGAATTTTAAAGCAGTTATCCTCCAACTATTAAGATGAAATTTTGAATACACGTTTATGATGCATGGTTAGCTAAGTAACGTCATTCTAAATCCAATATGGCAAACGGCTCAAGCTGGCGGGCTGTTTATTTTTTGTGAACTTCTTTGATATGGGTATTAAATGAAAGGGTTTGCTGAGACGAGAAAAGCTTGTTTAACAAACAGATTGTTATTGTATAATTGTATTATCTTTATAGCTTCTAGTGTAACTGGATGTAGCTACCAGTATTATACATGAAGCGACGGCCTGTCTGACCTTCAGAACTCAATAACTTACTAGGTAGGTTATTCCTAGGCAAGCATGCTTCACCGTCGACCAAATCATCGCATATCTTAGTTATATTTCAGCTTGTAAACTTCCCTTGCTTTAAAGCTAGGTACGTAAAATGCGATACAATTTAGAAGTTACATTGGCAAAATTCGTCAACACGATAACTTTTGCAAATTAAAAACAAGTTGAGCAGAAATGGAGGGGTCAAGAAATTTTAATGACTTGACAGAAATTGGACGGTTGTACCTTAATACAATTTGGTCTTACGATTGGGTTTAATCAGCAATGCTGGTAAATTTAAGTGTTTTATCTTACAAATTATGCTCAGTAATTGTAAAATATAGTTAAGAATTTGTGTTATTTTAATATTGTTATATTTTATGTTTTATAAATTATCTATAATATATCTAATATATATAAATCTCCTGTCACGATGTTTGTCCGCGATGGATTCCTAAACTACATAACCGATTTTAAATTAAATTGGCACACCGTGAGCAGTCTGGTCCAACTTGAGATATAGGGTAGGGTAGAGTAGGTAGGGTAGGTAGGGTAGGTAGGGTAGGTAGGGTAGGTAGGGTAGGTAGGGTAGGTAGGGTAGGTAGGGTAGGTAGGGTAGGTAGGGTAGGTAGGGTAGGTAGGGTAGGTAGGGTAGGTAGGGTAGGTAGGGTAGGTAGGGTAGGTAGGGTAGGTAGGGTAGGTAGGGTAGGTAGGGTAGGTAGGGTAGGTAGGGTAGGTAGGGTAGGTAGGGTAGGTAGGGTAGGTAGGGTAGGTAGGGTAGGTAGGGTAGGTAGGGTAGGTAGGGTAGGTAGGGTAGGTAGGGTAGGTAGGGTAGGTAGGGTAGGTAGGGTAGGTAGGGTAGGTAGGGTAGGTAGGGTAGGTAGGGTAGGTAGGGTAGGTAGGGTAGGTAGGGTAGGTAGGGTAGGTAGGGTAGGTAGGGTAGGTAGGGTAGGTAGGGTAGGTAGGGTAGGTAGGGTAGGTAGGGTAGGTAGGGTAGGTAGGGTAGGTAGGGTAGGTAGGGTAGGTAGGGTAGGTAGGGTAGGTAGGGTAGGTAGGGTAGGTAGGGTAGGTAGGGTAGGTAGGGTAGGTAGGGTAGGTAGGGTAGGTAGGGTAGGTAGGGTAGGTAGGGTAGGTAGGGTAGGTAGGGTAGGTAGGGTAGGTAGGGTAGGTAGGGTAGGTAGGGTAGGTAGGGTAGGTAGGGTAGGTAGGGTAGGTAGGGTAGGTAGGGTAGGTAGGGTAGGTAGGGTAGGTAGGGTAGGTAGGGTAGGTAGGGTAGGTAGGGTAGGTAGGGTAGGTAGGGTAGGTAGGGTAGGTAGGGTAGGTAGGGTAGGTAGGGTAGGTAGGGTAGGTAGGGTAGGTAGGGTAGGTAGGGTAGGTAGGGTAGGTAGGGTAGGTAGGGTAGGTAGGGTAGGTAGGGTAGGTAGGGTAGGTAGGGTAGGTAGGGTAGGTAGGGTAGGTAGGGTAGGTAGGGTAGGTAGGGTAGGTAGGGTAGGTAGGGTAGGTAGGGTAGGTAGGGTAGGTAGGGTAGGTAGGGTAGGTAGGGTAGGTAGGGTAGGTAGGGTAGGTAGGGTAGGTAGGGTAGGTAGGGTAGGTAGGGTAGGTAGGGTAGGTAGGGTAGGTAGGGTAGGTAGGGTAGGTAGGGTAGGTAGGGTAGGTAGGGTAGGTAGGGTAGGTAGGGTAGGTAGGGTAGGTAGGGTAGGTAGGGTAGGTAGGGTAGGTAGGGTAGGTAGGGTAGGTAGGGTAGGTAGGGTAGGTAGGGTAGGTAGGGTAGGTAGGGTAGGTAGGGTAGGTAGGGTAGGTAGGGTAGGTAGGGTAGGTAGGGTAGGTAGGGTAGGTAGGGTAGGTAGGGTAGGTAGGGTAGGTAGGGTAGGTAGGGTAGGTAGGGTAGGTAGGGTAGGTAGGGTAGGTAGGGTAGGTAGGGTAGGTAGGGTAGGTAGGGTAGGTAGGGTAGGTAGGGTAGGTAGGGTAGGTAGGGTAGGTAGGGTAGGTAGGGTAGGTAGGGTAGGTAGGGTAGGTAGGGTAGGTAGGGTAGGTAGGGTAGGTAGGGTAGGTAGGGTAGGTAGGGTAGGTAGGGTAGGTAGGGTAGGTAGGGTAGGTAGGGTAGGTAGGGTAGGTAGGGTAGGTAGGGTAGGTAGGGTAGGTAGGGTAGGTAGGGTAGGTAGGGTAGGTAGGGTAGGTAGGGTAGGTAGGGTAGGTAGGGTAGGTAGGGTAGGTAGGGTAGGTAGGGTAGGTAGGGTAGGTAGGGTAGGTAGGGTAGGTAGGGTAGGTAGGGTAGGTAGGGTAGGTAGGGTAGGTAGGGTAGGTAGGGTAGGTAGGGTAGGTAGGGTAGGTAGGGTAGGTAGGGTAGGTAGGGTAGGTAGGGTAGGTAGGGTAGGTAGGGTAGGTAGGGTAGGTAGGGTAGGTAGGGTAGGTAGGGTAGGTAGGGTAGGTAGGGTAGGTAGGGTAGGTAGGGTAGGTAGGGTAGGTAGGGTAGGTAGGGTAGGTAGGGTAGGTAGGGTAGGTAGGGTAGGTAGGGTAGGTAGGGTAGGTAGGGTAGGTAGGGTAGGTAGGGTAGGTAGGGTAGGTAGGGTAGGTAGGGTAGGTAGGGTAGGTAGGGTAGGTAGGGTAGGTAGGGTAGGTAGGGTAGGTAGGGTAGGTAGGGTAGGTAGGGTAGGTAGGGTAGGTAGGGTAGGTAGGGTAGGTAGGGTAGGTAGGGTAGGTAGGGTAGGTAGGGTAGGTAGGGTAGGTAGGGTAGGTAGGGTAGGTAGGGTAGGTAGGGTAGGTAGGGTAGGTAGGGTAGGTAGGGTAGGTAGGGTAGGTAGGGTAGGTAGGGTAGGTAGGGTAGGTAGGGTAGGTAGGGTAGGTAGGGTAGGTAGGGTAGGTAGGGTAGGTAGGGTAGGTAGGGTAGGTAGGGTAGGTAGGGTAGGTAGGGTAGGTAGGGTAGGTAGGGTAGGTAGGGTAGGTAGGGTAGGTAGGGTAGGTAGGGTAGGTAGGGTAGGTAGGGTAGGTAGGGTAGGTAGGGTAGGTAGGGTAGGTAGGGTAGGTAGGTAGGGTAGGTAGGTAGGGTAGGTAGGTAGGGTAGGTAGGTAGGGTAGGTAGGGTAGGTAGGGTAGGTAGGGTAGGTAGGGTAGGTAGGGTAGGTAGGGTAGGTAGGGTAGGTAGGGTAGGTAGGGTAGGTAGGGTAGGTAGGGTAGGTAGGGTAGGTAGGGTAGGTAGGGTAGGTAGGGTAGGTAGGGTAGGTAGGGTAGGTAGGGTAGGTAGGGTAGGTAGGGTAGGTAGGGTAGGTAGGGTAGGTAGGGTAGGTAGGGTAGGTAGGGTAGGTAGGGTAGGTAGGGTAGGTAGGGTAGGTAGGGTAGGTAGGGTAGGTAGGGTAGGTAGGGTAGGTAGGGTAGGTAGGGTAGGTAGGGTAGGTAGGGTAGGTAGGGTAGGTAGGGTAGGTAGGGTAGGTAGGGTAGGTAGGGTAGGTAGGGTAGGTAGGGTAGGTAGGGTAGGTAGGGTAGGTAGGGTAGGTAGGGTAGGTAGGGTAGGTAGGGTAGGTAGGGTAGGTAGGGTAGGTAGGGTAGGTAGGGTAGGTAGGGTAGGTAGGGTAGGTAGGGTAGGTAGGGTAGGTAGGGTAGGTAGGGTAGGTAGGGTAGGTAGGGTAGGTAGGGTAGGTAGGGTAGGTAGGGTAGGTAGGGTAGGTAGGGTAGGTAGGGTAGGTAGGGTAGGTAGGGTAGGTAGGGTAGGTAGGGTAGGTAGGGTAGGGTAGGTAGGGTAGGTAGGGTAGGTAGGGTAGGTAGGGTAGGTAGGGTAGGTAGGGTAGGTAGGGTAGGTAGGGTAGGTAGGGTAGGTAGGGTAGGTAGGGTAGATGAATGTTTGGTGTTTTTATGGCTAAACAAAGTTTGCCGGGTCAGCTAGTAATATTATAAAGAGGAAAGATTTGTTTGTTTGCTTGTTTGTTTGTACCGAATAGGCTCCGAAACTACTGGACCGATTTAAAAAATTCTTTCACCAATAGAAAGCTACATAATTCCTGAGTGACATAGGCTATTTTTTAATACCGAAAATGCTTCATCCCACAGGGTGGTCCTCGGGAGCGAAGCCGCTGGGAACAGCTAGTGTTTTATAAAAATGATGATTCTGCCCTCGTAATCGAAAACAGAGTAACTTCATTCGTAATAATCGTCATTAGCTACGATTACAAAACTAAAAACACTTAAACCGGCTTTAGATACTGGTGGTGCATCAATGGAACCTCTAACTTGTATCGTATTATCACTGTGGAGTACCATCCTTTGTTGACGAACAAACAGGTATCAGCTTCATTGAGGCTTTCAGCAGTTCCTACTAGTGATGGGACATGCGATACCAGCACAATGAGCGGATATTTAATTGGAAGACGAGTATGGATTCAAAGGTTGGCAGAAGGTAGAAATTTAAAAGTTTTGACTCTTATTGCGTTGGTGACATGACATGACAGGGTTTACTAAAGATAAGCATAAAATATATTGCCATAATTTGCATTGGCATAACGAAATTCAGCATAATGATCATTACGCATAATATACATAGGCATAAATGTTTTGCCATAATTTCTATTGCTATAAATACTGTTGGCAAAACAGTAATAAAACATAATTTTAGAAAGCATAATGTTACAAACGCATAATGACATTAACAAATAATGTTCTTTGGAATAAAGCAAACATGTTCGCAAGCTCAAGGGTGAAGGGCCGACCCCGCCGCACTTTGAACTAATCCAATTGAGTACTAAACTTATTTTTTGCCTGGAGATGTGCATTTATGTGGGACTCTAACCCAATAAAACTCCACGATGTTCTCCTGTGCCGCTTATGGCGGGAACGCAGGCACGCGTAAGCACTCATCCGCGAACCCGCTCGGATGCCCGTTATTGGACCCTCCTCTGGGGAGTATCCTCATCACCGCCGCACTAGACCTAGGCGCCAGGTGACCCCTTGACTGGCACCCTTGATGGGTCAAGTCGATGGCCCCTTCCGCCTACCACTTTTCCAGGTGACCAAGCCACGGCTACTGAGCCTCACGCCACAATAATGCAGAAACCCACCGCGGAGGAATCGAGTCCTAACCAAATCTAACCTACCATTCTACCTAAAATTTTAAGTACGAATAAATATTAATCCTTAAAAATTAATGCAACTTTAAATTATGCCTAAACAAATTAGACCAAATGACAGTTAGTTGCGGACACAGTACAGTTGCGGTTACGTACTGTATGCCACAGTATTATTATGCTAAAAAAAGTTATGCGAACATGTTATGCCAAACAACATTATGCATGCTTTTTATGCCATCCATATGTTTACGGAATTCAAATTGGGTCGAACACTGCAAAAAGAGATTGATTAAATTTAAAATGTTTTTTTAAATGGAATAAATTCTTGAAAGATCGGCCACATCATCACTGACCACGGTGAGATTGTGGTCAAACACAGGCCTATACATAGTAAAAAAAAAAAAAAAAAAAAAAAAAGGTGGACAGTGTTTTGTTACAAAGGTCATGAAATAATGCTAACATTATTTCATGACATGCCTTGCTATTGCAATGACAGTAACCACTATTGCAAAATATATTACCGATCTGAATATGCCACAATTGTTCGCAATATGTTTTAAAACTTATACGATAAAAATCATAATTAGATGTTTGAAATTTCGCCTTTCAAAACAAAATGCGACCATTCAACTTTGTAGCAAAAATAGGCATGTTTTTGCCAACTACTATTGCGGATATTCAAGGTTTTTGTTGGATTAACGCAGTATTGATACATCACTATTGTATCATAAGCTTATGATCCGTTTGCTCAGTTGCGGATTATTGCCTGTTATTGCGTATTATACTGCCAATTGAATTGAAGACAGTTCTGTTACGAAAAGGAATAGGTAGAGTTTATTCTTTAAATTGGAAACATCAACGCATAATCGAGTGTGTTGGATCTCTAAAGATTTAATTGTTATAATGGTATTTTCCTATCATCATCATAATATCAGACGAATGACGTCCATTGCTGAACATAGGCCTCACCCAAGTATCGCTTCATTGATCGGTCCATGCGTCTCGCATCCATCCAATCTTAACCAGGTCAACCGTCCACCTAGTGGGACGCTCTCCAACACTGCGTCTTTCGGTTTGCGGTCGCCACTCCAGAACTTTTCGGCCACTGCCACTTAAGTTTCGCAATTCTTCGGGCTATGTCGGTAAATTTGAGTCTCCTACTTTGGTATTTTCTTTTGTACAAATTAAAATAGGTGCTGCATAAAATTACAATTAGAAATTCGTTTCCATTTGTAATGTTTCTTCGCGTGCAGACATTCTTATCTTTCCAGGCTCTAGTAGATGTTTTCGTTCTCGTTTTCTTTGTTCATATCTTGAATAGGCTTAGGCGTGACTAAAAACGGAAAGGTCAGGCTTAAACATACAACACAACAGGGTTAAAATATTAGGAATTCTGCAATGTTGCGAAGCTGACTGCCCAGGTTGTCGATATATTAAGTATGGCCAGAGATGTAGACTGTCACAATGCTACTCGAAATTTAATTACTCCTCCTAATCTCCCATGCAAGAAGTAAAGAACCGCTTGACGTGGCGATACTTGGTGGAAGGCCTCTCTCTTGCAGTGAAGATGATGATTCCGCACATAAGCTCACCTAATTATAACAAATTTTGTTACAAAACCTAACACAAATTTTTCTCTACTTTTCAGATCAGTGCGCCTTGTAAGATTCGTCGGTAGAAAGATGGGAGAATTCCTTGTGCGACTGAACGAACTCGGCCTAGATCCCGATAACTTGGAACTGGTAGGCGCAAGTTTGGGAGCTCATGAGATAGCATACGCAGCCAAATACTTCTACCAGATCACCGGGAAGAAACCTTCAAGATTGACTGGATTAGACCCTGCTGGGCCTTGCTTCAGGAGTTTAGGTCCTGAGGATAAATTGTCAAAGATTGATGGTGAAAGAGTGGATGTGATACATACTAATATAGACGGTTTTGGCATAGCAGAAACTTTGGGTCATGTGGACATTTATGCCAATGGAGGGGAGTTCCAACCTGGTGATATTCCTGCTATACCCTGCCTCATACTTTGCAGTCATATCCGAGCCGCTTTATACTGGTGGCAGGCTCTTGAGCACCCAAAGAAGTTTATAGCTATCAAATGTAATTCAGTTCAAGAGGCCAGGTTTGCCCAATGTTATAATAACACTCCTACAAATTACTTAGGTTTGGAAACCCATTTCGACAGGCCAGGTATTTTCTATATGGCGACAAGCAATGAGTTTCCATATTATGCTGGTAAAGCTGGTTTGAAGGAGGAGAATGAGATTTACACGTCGGTTGTAAGAAGGATTAATGATGATGATGGAATTGTTGTATAGCGTTGGATGACTGAGGGTTTCTCTCTCATCTCTTTTGAAGAGATGTGAGCAGATACCCTGATAAATAAGTTAGTTTTAGCAATTGTGTTTGCCACCGTAAAAGTGCCAGAGATTCCTTAACTTTGAAGTAACTTTGAAGGCAGATTTCTCCACTGCCCTCAGTAGCCATGACAACGGTAAATACCCTCGATTAATATCAATAAACATTATTAATATTAATACATATACATTATTAATTGTCAATTTGGTTGGCTTAGTCGAGGTTGCGTTGAGTGGAGGTGGTGACTAGTCAAAACTAGACAAAGTCTCCGTCGACTGCCACGTAAGATGTGCACGGATAGGTTTACCGGAGGGGTTTACGTTGGTTTATTTGTTTGCTAGCTGCGAATACGTGCTTTGAAGACAACATTTAGGCAAGATTTTCCACTGTGGCCTACCTAGTATACTATGCGGAACTTGTGGAAACTAGAAAAAATTTCCGTGCGTTCAAGCGTTTTTGCCTATTATTGGAATCAAATATAACAGCTCACAATGTTAGGCCCCATTAATATTAATGCTAAATTTTTATCCGTGGTGCTAGGCAACTGCCTATACCAGTTGTAAACGACCATTTGTGCCTATTGCCCTTGTTTGTTCTGTCTCCTGCTTGGTATGGAGTAGTAGAAAAAAGAGGAAGTGGAAATTTGTATTTTTTCCTACTCCACCGTTATTATTTTCTGATTAAATTCGTTGCGGGATACAAGTCAGTTAAATTCACTCTCCGGGACGTCGTCGAGCTTCGGCGCTTTTCTGGTGATCGCCACTGTTGATTCTGGCTTTCAGAAGTTGCAGTGGTTTGGGTATAGTGCGGTGGCCTACCTACGGTCATTAGATCGCAGTGGAAAAACAAAACAAACCTACATTTTTAAACAAAATCTAGCTAATTTCGATATTCCAAATCAAGTCCTCCAATTCGATTCCATCTCGATTCAACTAAATTCTCAGTTATATTTTGTTATTTATTGACATTAACCAATGGTATTTTTCCGTTGTCTTGGCGATTTCGTCGAGTGAAGTTCCTTCAAACTGACTTAGATTTGGCTCACGGCTAACACCTTTATCCTAAGTCTCGTACGCCTTCACTAGATATTATAAAACGAAGTCTCCTACCGCGTCTGTCTGTCTGTTCGCGATAAACTCAAAAACTACTGAACGGATATTCACCAATAGACAGAGTGGTTCATGAGGAATGTTTAGATCTATACTTTTTTCTCAGGTCGCAAGTAGAATATATATTTTAGCCGTGGACTGCTGAGCTATTGCGCCTAAAAAACATCGGAGAAGGGACGTATCAGTTTTTGGGGCATATTAAATACCATAGGTACATTATTCCATAGTTAGAAATTTGTTAATTGTCTGTGATGAAATATTTAATTAATTATATTACCGTGTGTAAATATTATATGAGTACTTAATAATTAAAATTGGAAAAAAATCTTAAAGAAACATATTAGATATATAAATCTGCCATTTTATTTCTGAAAACATATTTTGTGGTTATGTATGTAGGTACATTTAATCGCACAACAATTCGACAATGACAGCGCCCTTATGTCTTAGCACTAAGGGTGATTATAGTCCTACCACTGTTGAGCAGTTGTGTATACTTATCATAATTGTGAAATTAAGAGATCTTCCTGATGGTGCGATACCGCATACGTATTTTACAAGCTTTTTATTAACTTGCAATGTATGTATGTATGTATATTCGGGTCAATCTTGCAACAAAATTTTAAAGCAATTATCCTCAACTTTAGTTAAGATGACAATGCCTGGTTAGCTAAGTGACGTCATTCTAAATCCAATATAGCGGACGACCTAAGATGGTGGACTAGTTATTTTTTGTGCACTGCCATGTGTGGGTATCAAACGAAAGGGTTTGCTGAGAAGAATACAAAAAAGCTTGTTTCAAAAACAAAAAATATATTAATAATTTTATTTTTGACAACGTGGTTCTAACTTTAAGTTGACCGTGTAATAATAAGAACTATTATAATTGTTAAATATTCTATGTGTTTAGTATGTCAATGTACAAACCTGTGATTTTTGTTTTAAGGTACAATCTAAACTTATTTATTACCAATTATAGAGTGTGTGTATATAACAGTTGTTTTATTTCTGCATTCCTCGTTCCTTATCTCCGGTATAGTGGTTGCAAACGCTACTGCGGAACAAGAGGTTTTGGGTTCGACACTAGGGTCGGGCAAAATTTTATTGCATTTTTCCACCTATACTCCATTTGAAATAACATTAGACATGTTTCCAAATCTTTTTACAGTCCGTTCAACCGATTTTGAGTTCTATCCCGTAAATATAAGGATGACATAAAAAGCATAAACCTGTTACCAAAACCAATTGCTTACTACAGCTACCATTTGTCGTATCACCAACGCAATAGAAGTCAAAATCGGTTGAACGGGCTTTAGAATGGGCTAATTTAGACGTCTAATGTTATCGCAAATGGAGTTTAGAATATCTCAGTAGCAGACCGAAGTCTGGACCTGTATACGGTTGATGGCAATAGCATCGCCCGTTATTACATGAGAATCAAAAATAAAAATAAACGAGATATATTTAATTCAACTAAACCATACATAGGTACTTTTGAATTGTTAAACTTAATATGAATCTAGTTGCACATCCGCAAGCGTCAGTTGGTCTCTATGGAGAAGAATGTGCAAGAAACTCCACGGACACTCTTTTCCATCAGTTTTAATTACAATTATTTGTTTACATCATTCTTGTTGGAAAAATACCTATGTGAGAACGATGTAAAAAGACGTGCACGTAAAAGCGTCTAGAGTAAAACAAACAATTCAAAACTAAAATAAATACGTAATTAAAAGCAGGCCGAAGCAGTTAAGTTTTGACCAATTCCAATATATTCATACAGTCTTCAGCAGGTCCAACAATACTTCAAGACAATAATGTTCTGCTTATCACTTGTTTATGCGCCCTATTGGTTGTGGAGCAGGACTAGCATTGAGCCAAGCATTTTAATCAGTGATATAATCGCCCAAATTATAATATGTCTAGCTGCATCGTCAGTGAGAGTGTTCTAATAGGTCAAGTCAAAGTCAACAAGTCAAGTGAAATATATTTATTTCAACTATTTCAACTTTGGGCGCACGGTTGGCGCAGTGGTTGAGCGATTGACTGCTGCGCTGCGTGTCGCGGTTTCAATTCCCGCACGGAACAAATATTTGTATGACCTACAGATAGTTGTTGGGGCTCTGGGTGTTGTGTATGTGAGTTTATATGTTTGTAAACGCACCCACGATACAGGAAGAAATGCCTAGTGTGGGGCAAAGTTTTTTAAACAAAAAAAAAAAAAAACTAGGCCATTAAGCGGCACTTTTGAACGTCAATTATACTATACAATAGGTGCGGGGGGCACCTATTGTATTTTAATGTTCCCACTGCTGGGACACAGGCCTCCTATCTGTGAGAGAAAGAAAGAAAAATTGTTTATTCTGCACAAACTAAACGCACAATACAAAATAAAGAGTGGCATTCACTAAAAGTACAAATTAGCCAAAAGCCTCGTATTTAAAAATGACAAATTATAAAAGTTTGTCAATTTTGTCTATTGCTTGATGAGAGCAATACACAGTTATCTGTGGGTGAGAGCTGTGGTGAGAGGCCAAAGACAATTGAACATGTATTGTCACTCTGCTGGGAAACCGTCTCCCCCATAGCCTGCCAACGCTTTTTAAATTTTGCTTTCGCCGGCCAATCCGTCAAAAACGAGGACTTTCGATCGTATTATATTTTTAAATTAATAAATATACCGGCTTTAAACAATATCATCACACCTGCATTTTCTGAAGTGTTAGCCATAAGAGTATCTACTCATAGTACACATTTGTCCAGTTAAGTTTACGTCCCACAAATCCAGACTCCGGTCTGATCTTGGGGGGCCAGGTGCGCATTTATCCCCCCCCTGCCCCCGCCCCTCGGTAGGTACCCGCATTGTCGAGGCGGTGGGCTCAGTAACCGTGGCTTGGTCACCCACGGTGAAGTGAAGAGGAACCCGAGGAGGGACCGCTCGTCAGGGCTTTTGCCGATTAAGCCGATGACATAGCGGCTAACAAGTAGGTTGCGGTGTCGCTTGGTAGCAGAGGCGACATCGCAACTAAGGCGGGCCGCGATGTTTATGGGGCCTCCTATACAATATCACGGCTGAGCGGCCTGTACGGGGTCGCCACCGTCTGATGGCGGACGCGGTGGAACCGCAGGGGAGATCCCTATCCACTGCGGCCGAAAAGTGGTAGGTAGTGGTAGGGCCACTGACCTGACCCGTCACACCGACCAAGAGTGCAATACACGAGGTCGTCTGGCACCCATGTGCTGGTTTGGTCCTTGGGGTGGTCACAGAGTGCAAAGTGTTTTGGTGCGCCGGTGACGAACAGCCGCGGCGGGTTAGCGAACGACTGCTAACGCGTGCCCGTGTTCCCGCCATAATCGGCACAGGGGGACACCGTGGAGTTTTAGTGGAGTCCCACACAACTGCGCTATCTCTCCGTAGTAGCATTTCTAAAAGAAAAAAAAAATGGTGTGCAGTACTCATAATACCGCCGTGCGTGTACGACTAGATGAACGAAAATAAAACAAAAGAAGTATGTAAGGATAGTAGCGGGTACCGTTCTGTCATTTCTGGATAGGCAGATGGGAATGGGAAAAAGGTGTGAGTTTATGTATGTACGAATCGCAAAATAGTCCCGATATTCGAAAATGTGTTAAAATCATGAAAGTGGAAAAACTGACATCATATTTTTCTGTACACACACCAGATAAACAAACAAACCGGTAAATAAAAAACAAGGTTTATTATCACAAAGGCAATAAAACTGAAAACATTTCACTCATCGGGTAGATTAATAAATTTATTTTTACAAAAAAAAAGAGATATTCCAATAAAATAATTTATGGTTACACGGCGATGCGACATCACCATATGAATAATTTCAGACTCGAAAGTCGGGCATTTTGCGAAAAAAACCGGACGATATCAACATTGTCCATGTTGTTTTACATGTCTACGTAATACCAATTCATTTTGGATGTCTACTTTTTGGGGTTCCGCAGAAAAATTGTACGGTTGAAAATGATTGGGTGCTTGAAATTTTTATTGATCTTTTGTGATTCTCCTCTTGTGGGAATCGACGGAATTATAAAATTATATTGGGTGGTCCGATGACCTTGTTAAGACGACCAAAGTCGCCAACCAACAAAACGCGCACTCGTTTCACACCCGCGCGACCCTAAATTCAGTAGTTTTTTGTACTTTCCTTATTATACAATAACTTAAAAAAAGCCTTAGATCAAAATGAAGACAATTAAATTGTCTTTGAGATGGTGACAATTTCATTAAAATACGTCCGGCGGTTATGGTGAGATTGTCGTTTTTAGGGTTCCGTACCCAAAGGGTAAAAACGGGACCCTATTACTGAGACTCCGCTGTCCGTCTGTCTGTCTGTCAGTCTGTCAGTCTGTCAGTCTGTCAGTCTGTCTGTCTGTCTGTCTGTCACCAGGCTGTATCTCATGAACCATGGTAGCTAGACTGTTGAAATTTTCACAGATGATGTATTTCTGTTGCCGCTATAACAACAAATACTAAAAACAGAATAAAATAAATATTTAAGTGGGGCTCCCATACAACAAACGTGATTTTTTTGCCGTTTTCTTGCGATTATGGTACGGAACCCTTCGTGCGCGAGTCCGACTCGCACTTGCCCGGTTTTTTTGTCCATGTTAGACATAAATTTACAAATTAGTTACACTGTGTTATACACATAAAATTTTCTTAGATCAAGTTATTTAGAAAATGGTCTAATGTAACATATATTTTTTCAAAAAAATTACGATTTGTCGTTTAGATGTTATTCTCATTTTAAAATTAGCTACTCAGGGGTATCTGCGCCTTAAGGCTGCGGCAATCCAATGGATGTGTGACGCACAGAACCGATCAGTGTGGCGACGCTTATGGGGTAGGTTTATGTCCAGCAGTGGACGTCTTTCAGCTGAAATGAAGTTTTTTTTTTTTTTTTTTAATCTTTGCCCTACACTAGGAATTTCTTCCTGTATCGTGGGTGCGTTTACAAACATATAAACTCAATAATTTGAAATTATAGAAGTCACACACGAGACGCTAGGTTATGCTGCCAACTTGAAAGTACGTAATTTGTACTTGTTACCGTTGTTGATTTGCGCGGTAGCAACCAAATCGTAGAATATCATTTTTCTAAATTTTGGTGGTTTTCCGGTGCCGATAATGCTCGAATTACGATCATTGATCATAACTTTAGTCCGTTTTCGACAAGTGAAGTACATACAATCGCGTCATCTAATACATATAATACAAACATAAATCTATTATGTCTGTGGTTGCGACCGATAGACTGCGGCATCTTGGGGACGAAGACAAAGTAATAGTTCTCGCCAAAACTTCTTCGGCCGCCCTAAGTTGGCTACAATGACTGCGCAGTAGTAAATCTCATACAAAAACAGCACTGATTTGTGCCTTGCGCATCGGAAAGCCAACTTCAGGGTGGCCCAGAAGTTCGACAAAAACTATAACTGTCGTCAAATGATTTGTCATTCGAATAACCACTTGATATTTTGATGAAAGAGATAGTAGAGTAGCAGAGGTGAGAATGTTGAGATGGATGTGCAGAGTGATGAAAATGGATAAAGTGAGAAATTAGTAGTTTAGAGGAAGTTTGAAAGTGGCGCCAGTGACAGAAAAGTAGAAGGTAAACCGCTTGTCCTGGTATGGTCATGTGTTGAGGAAGGATAAAACGAATTTTACTAAAAGAGTTATTCATGTTATAAATGTGGATGCAAGTGACAGCACAGATTCCAGGTTACTACTGAGAATTTCCAGATAAAAAACCTAATAACACACTATATACACACTAACACTAGCATTTTAAACGGACCGAATGTCTCAGTGTACTGGGTTACACTATACCCATAACACGGGGTGCCAGCGCAAAGAAAATTTGGTTCAAATAAATATCACTAGATGGCCCGATACGCATCGATTTGTTATTGAATTGTGTGTAAAATTAACATTTTCTTCTTTTATGTTCTTGTTTAATCAACTATCCTAAGTAAAAAATTACGGCATATTGAGGTTTATAATCACATTACATCATCTGCCTAGCCTTTTTCCCAATTATTGTTGGGGTCGGCTTCCAGGCTTACCGGATTCAGCTGAGAACCAGTGTTTTACATGGAGCGACTGCCTATCTGACCTCCACTACCCAGTAACTGGGTAACACGATACCTCTTGGCAAGACTGGTGTCAGATCTCAGGCTTCTGACTACCCGTAATGACTGTCAAGGATCTTCAAATGACAGCCGGGACCAACGGCTTAACTTGCTTTCCGAGGCACGGAGGAAACTCGGTATGTTTGAAATGGTCAACCATCCACGGACCGACCTCGTCGAGCGTTACTTAACCTTGAAGATAGACCCGTGCGGCCGTTATTATTTATACTCAATACTCAATACATTTATTGCTTCCACATGTGAACTTAGATGGTAGGTTACAAATTTAGACCATTGTGGACCCTGTCGGGCACTGCAAAAGTAGGAGAGAGGAAGCCACATTTAGCCACGAGCTCCTCCTGTAATCACATTACATTTTATTTTATTCCAATAGATGGCGCGGTTTTAAATTTGAGGCATGCAACTCGATTTTTTAAATTTGTCTTGTTACACATTTTGGTACAATGAAACTAAAACCGTGCAAAAATACTATAAAACAAATCGCCACTGTATTAAATGAACAAAATAGTCGCGAACCGAGTAAACCCTTTTACTTGCAAATCGCTACTAACACCATCTATAGCCGTAGAACCACAGAACAGAGAAGACAGTAGAAATCGTATATCGCTTCATTAGTATCGGAAGCAGCGTACCCAAACTCACACATATACAGGTTAAATGTATTTCGAGGCGTTTTTTCTGTTCTGTGGTCCGTACAGTCCGTTGAAAAACGCTAGTTACATAAGCACCGTTTCTTTGTATGGGATGAGGCATTTGTTTGCGAGTATAATATTACCTGTGCCACACCAAACCAATCACGACCACTCGATAGAATTCTCTCTCTCCACACCGATAAATAAAATTCAAACAAAATTTCTATACGGAACCCCCAAAAGAAAATACATTTTAAATCATCCAATTTGGTGAGTAATCCCGCATACAAGTGTCGTTCCCCCGACATTGGCTGTATAGATTAAAACGCGGCCCGTAATGAATTCAAAATGTTTTAATTTTGTCCGTCTGTTGTGCTTGTTACTATGTTGAGTGGAAGTCTTCAGGGAATCGCTGAAGTCGTATTGTTTGGGCGGTTTGTAGATAAATGATAAGGTTTTGTGGTATTGTATAGGGCTAGCTTTTGTTAGACGAAAATATTGTTTCGACTGTTAGGATTTGAGGTGATTTAATTGATTTTGGTATTACAGTTCTGCTCACACCTTGAGGGTTTGTTTCAAACAATGTTTCTTGTTATTTATTTAAAAGAGTGGCCATTGAAAAGAAAAGTAACCGAATAAGATTTGCAACTTTAAATTCAAACAAACTGTAGTAATCTATACTAATATTACAAGCCTGCAGAGCTTGTTTGTTTGTTTGAACGCGCTATTCTCAGGAACTACTTACTGCTTGGAGTTGAAAAAATATTTTTGTGATGGATAGCCTATTTATCGGTGAAGGTTATAGACTATATAACATCACGCTACAACCAATAGGAGCGGAGCATAAATGAAAAATGTAGCAAAACAGGAAAAAAAAACACTTTTTGAGAGCTTCCGTTGCGTGCGCTGCGAATCATGTATGTAGGGTAGGTAGCCAGTTGACGGGAGCGAAGCCGCGTGGGACAGCTATTATAAAATAAACTTTAATAAAAAACGAATTATTTAACAAATAGCAAAACTTCGTTCAGTGTGTGTAGACTAGCTTTTGTTAGCTAGCATTTTGGGAGTTTTTGTTGATTTTGTTATTACAGTTATGCGTCAAAACTTGAGGGATTGATTTAATCAGTCGATAAGTAATGTGTCGAATCATTGGTTTTAGATGTGTAGGTATACTCACCAAGCTTTAAGTTAGAAGATAGGTAAATGTAGGCGTTCATTTTTCCTTACAAACTTTTACTACTTAGTTACCCGACTGCCGAAGGAGGGTAATGTGTTTATCAGTCTATGTATGTATGTATGTATGTATGTTTGTTCCTATGTGGCGTTCCAGAGACCAAATGCGTTGGCCGATTTTGATGATTCATACGATAATCGATTCGTCTTAACCCTGCGAGTGTCACTGGCTACATTAAAATTGAAAAATAAAAAAAAGGCGGAAAAATGGCGGATTTTGGGCGCCATATTGTGGGGGACAAAAATTTTTTTTACTTCCAAACCCATCGTGTGGGGTCTCAAAATAAAGGATTTTAAGAGGTGATTTTAAAAATATATAACACTTATATGTTTAAATGCACCGAAATCTAAAAAAAAATAACTAAAAAGCTAAAAATAAAAAAAGTAAATTTAAAAAATCAAAAGACCCGACTGCTTAAAAGGCGAACTAAAAGATGTAAACAAGAAGAAAATCATGCTGTGCAGTCGGAGGATACATCTGGTTTTGGTCAGCCAGCTCGCGAATATGTTTTTTTTTGCTTTTTTTATTCCTTACCATTTCAATCGCTTAGAGATGAAGTCCCGCAAAATCAAGACTTAGTGTATAAACAGGTAAGAATTGATTGTTTCTACATCGGATATGGCATAACCCAAAGTAAAGAAAGACCAATCATGGCAAGAAAATGGCGTAATACGATTCTGGATCTGTTACACTTGCGCGAAAACTATTTCCGTGCAAGATACTTGCGCTAAAAGACACTTGCGTGTATGGATTTTTGCGTGAAGCGAAACTAGTACAAGTATCTCTTCGTGTAAGTAGATTCGCGCAAGTTCTTTTATTCAAGTGTGTGTGTGACAGGTTGATGCACTAGAGTCGATCAAAAAGAGCCTTGAACATCATCGCCGAGTTGCCAGCTTGTCGGTTTTGTATCGGTTACATTTCGGGGAGTGTGCGATGGAATTGCATGATTTAATTCCGCCCAGCCATCAGCGGACTACCAGACGTAAGGCGATGCGTCATCGGTACATGGTGAACATCCCACCCATACGCACTAAAACGTTTTGGGGACATTTTTATTATGCGTACAGCTAAGGAGTGGAATTTCCTGCCGGAGTCTGTGTTTGCCAATAGCTACAATCTAGGGGTCTTTAAGTCAAGATTGAATGGGTATTTTCTAGACAAGTGTGCTTCACCGTCAACCACATCATCGCTTACCATCAGGTGAGATAGTGGTCAAGCGCGAGCCTATAGATTATTAAAAAAAATGTGACATGCAAGCAAGGTTTCCGTTTTCAAAAAGTTCATGCGATTTTTTTTTTTTTTTTTAATCTTGCCCCACACTAGGAATTTATTCCTGTATCGTGGGTGCGTTTACAAACATATAAACTCACATACACAAACACCCAGAGCCGGAACAACTATCTGCAGGTCATACAAATATTTGTTCCGTGCGGGAATCGAACCCTCGACACGTAGCGCAGCAGTCAATCGCTCAACCAATCGCCAACACTATGTTGTAATGTGACTATATAAAAAAAAACAAATATTACTTTAGCCTTTAGTCTGTGCTGTAGTGTTATATCCATCTTATTATTAACATAACAAAATATATCACTACTATTTTCGCCGAATCGTTGAGTTTAAGTCCCTTATTACAAGGGTGGAGCAGTGGTGGCCCAGTACAGCAGTGGTAGCAGTGGTTAACGGCCGCCACTTACAAGTTGTAGGTCGTGGGTTCGAATCCAGGCAGGCGCTTTAGTTTGTGTAAATTATTTCATCACCTCTGCTCTTAAAAACGGTGAGGGAAAACATCGTGAGGAACCAGCATGTCCTGGAACCAAAAATTCGAATAGAGGCATCCACCAACCCGCACTGGGCCCGCGTGGTGGATTAAGGCCCATTAATTCTATCATAGAGAGGATGCCTGTGTCCCAGCAGTAGGAACATTATAGGCTGATAATGTTGATGAGGCATCTCTTTGGGGCAGGTCTATACATGCCCCAAAGAGATGTATTGGTACAGTTCCGATTATTCAGGACACCGGTGATAATTCTGATTGATGAAGTTTAAACACCATGAATCTGATTGTTATATCATGAATATTTATGGGCACAAATCTAGACTTTAGGCTTTGACTGGAAAATTTACACTGTCTCAACTATAAAACTCTGGAACGTGCTTCCCCTTGACATCAAAAAAGCTGAGAGTAAATTGTCATTTAAGCGTAGAATCCGGAACTATTATTTGTCCTCTCATACATAGGTTGGTCTCCGTCATAGTTATTATATTTAAATTTCAGTCTCATTTAGAATTTGGTATTTATTATAATATTTATTAGTCTATTGTTTTAGAAATTATTTATGTATTTTATTAGTTAGGTAGTTTTTTAATATCCGAATTTAATTATTGTTTTATTTTTTATTTTGTACACCTACCACTGTTGTGTCCTTTTTGAATCCAAAGGTTGACTGGTAGATAATGCCTTGCTGCATTAAGTCCGCCTATGTATAACCATTGTACATGAAGTTTAAATAAATAAATAATAAAATTCCAGATGAAAAAACCCAATAACACTGCCCAACTCGGTAATCGAACTCATGCTTGCTATCACTAAACCATCTTGTTTACATTACATTATGCACCAAATTTTCTTCCATTTTCAGTTATCTAAACAAGCTTCCAAGTTTATTACCGAAGCTGCTGCATCAAAGCTTGTTAAACTTTGCACGACTTGAATACTGAAAACGTAATAAAAATTCAGATTTTGTGTTATTATCAAAATGTTTAATTCAGATGCTGTAGTAAAAATTATTTTACAGTTGAAATGTCCGTAAAACAGGTTGTGGGGTTTCTTTCGTGTTGTGATGACAATAAGATAGAATCTGTGGGCTTTTAGTGCTAGTTATTACTCGTACTCGATCGCGTTAAAGTCATTAACACGCTTTTATTAGCTTGGTATGTATGAATCTATGTAACGGAATCTTTGAACGTAATTTTCTCCCCTTTCAAAACGTTGGATTAATTCGAAACTTTGCACACTTATCAAGGACCGATGATAATGCAATAATTTAAGTAGTTTGGCCCATTATCCATACCCCCATCTCCAGCATCTCCAGCATTTTTTTGGGACAATCCCAACGCACTATTCCCAAACCACTGCAACTCCTGAAAGCCAGAATCAACAGTGGCGACCACCAGAAAAGCGCCGAGGCAATGAAGCTCGATGAAGTCCCGGAGAATTAATTTAACTGTCTTGGATCCCGCAACGAAATTAATCAGAAAAGAATAACGGAGGAGTAGGAAAAAACACAAATTTCCACTTCCCTCCATATCAAGCAGGAGACAGAACAAACAAGGCCACTAGGCACAAAGGGTCTTTTACAACTGGGATAAGCCCAGTTGCCTAGCACCACGGATAAAAATAAGAATTAATATTAATGGGTCCTAACACTGTGAGCTGTTATATTTGTATCCAATAATAGGTATGGCAAAAACGCTTGCACGCACGGAAATTTGTTCTAGTTTCCACAAGGTCTGTATAATAAACTCCTGAGGTAGCCTCTACATTATTCAACATAATATTACGTTCATTCTGCCAAAGAATACACTCCCATAAGATATGATGTGCATATTCGCAGTCAGATGTAGAACACTGACATACAGGCGAGGCAACGAGCTTGAAGGAAAACAATTTTTTTTTAAAGTTGCCATGCTCTGTGAGAAATTGGGCAACACAGTGATCCACCTCCAGCCACGTCCTGCAGCCTTATTGCGTAAGTGCGCAAAGAAGTTTAACTCTATCCAACCGACCAAATCGACCAATCACATGCGAGATGAATGACGCGTCCGTTTTGTGTGATTGGCCGATTTGGTCGCTTGGATAGAGTTCAACTTCTTTGCGCACCTACGCAATACGGCTGCTGGCCAGCCGCACGCTAACGGATGGAAAGAATTGGTGGAGGTGTCGGTCCTTGATGGAATTATCCCACCTACATTGCCATTCGGATAAAAGTTCCTCCCAGACGGTATAGGTGGTTTAAATAATCTAGAGATTTTCTCACGGTCACTCCACGTTAAAAAGTTCGCGTCCGTGGTCTCTCGTGCGGAATAGTAAATTGCAGCACGTCACTGCACTTCAAGGTCGACCGGAAGTACGCCAGCACGTACTAACCGTCCTGTACGCTTTGCATAAGAATATCAGCGCTCAACGCTGACTCTGAAGCAACTTACGTCGCACCGCGCCTATGGTGGCCCTATCAGCCCAAACAGGCGCCCCATAGCAAATACAACCTAAGTATTAGCCCCACAAATTGTTTTTAAAATTAAAAAAGACAGACCCCACGTAGATTTAAATATTCTCGTTAAGGCATAGTTTTTTTTTTTGCTTTTTCACCGACTATTTTAATATGGTCTATAAATGCAAAATTCCTCTCTAACACGAGACCAAGATAGCACACGGACTGCTTCCTTTTTACGGGAACGTTATTAAATTTAATAGTAGGACGCGATTTAAGATTATCCTTCAAAATTAGTTGATAAGTTTTGCGGAGTTGTGCGGAGCAAAGGTCAGGCGGTTTCGATCGCCCCACTGAGATATTAATCGTAGGCAAGTGTCAGCCAAGTTCTCGAGTCCTGCTCGTGTACTTGATTGAATTGAATTTTGAGCAGAAGAGCGTCGTCCGCGTAACCGGTTAATGAACAGCCGCTTGGAAGAGGAATCGCAAGGAAATCATCAAAGCCTAAATTCCATAAAGGCGGGCCAATAACCGAACCCTGAGAACATCCCATGGTGAGAGATTCTGACATGGTATGGTTCAAAATTATAAGGTTGATAATGGTGATGAGGCATCTCTTTGGGGCAGGTCTATACATGCCCCAAAGAGATGTGTTGGTACAGTTCCGATTATTCAAGACACCCTGATTGAGGTGATAATTCTGTTTGATGAAGTTTTAACACCATTAATCTGATTATTATATCATGAATATTTATGGGCACAAAGCTAGACTTTGACTGGAAAATTCCAGATGAAAAAACCCAATAACAACTCCCAACTCGGTAATCGAACTCATGCTTGCTATCACTAAACCATCTTGTTATTATGCACCAAATTTTCTTCCATTTTCAGTTATGTAAACAAGCTTCCACGAACGTAAGTTTATTACCGAAGCTGCTGCATCAAAGCTTGTTGTAGCTCGCCAGCCGTCGCTCCGTGCGGACGTCTCGCTGCTCGTCGCCCCACCGCGCTCTCCGGCGCCCCCACTCTCCGTCTCGTCGCGCCCCTCTGCGTGACGTCACTGCGGTCGTCGCGTCTTCGCACGCCGCTCCAAAGGTGTCGCTACTAGTAACTTTGGTTACTAGTAGTGGCAGCTCAAATCCACATCTTGTGTGGTCCCTGGCGGGAAACCTAGCGGTGCTAACAAGCCAGTGAGGGTGTCTAGTCAACCCCCGCTTCGTCCCACAGCTTACACCTGGCACGGTCGGGTGTTTTCTATCCCGACGTACCAGACTTTTGGTACACAGTGGTGGGTGGCCCACCTTCGGTGGGTTTACCGGTACCTTAGGGCCCTGCCACCCAATAAGATTGGTGGCAGGTAAACAAGCTTAGGGCTCACTAGATACTCACCTCCCAGTCTAACCCGACTGGGAGTGTAGGATTGCACACATCCCCGGGCCTGTCCACCCGGGGAATATCTCACTCCCTTTTCCTTCACTTGTACTGGCTCTATCAATAGCGACAGGATGCATCCTGTCGAAGCATTGATAGAGCTCGTCAAGGACGCGTTGTCGGACGATCCCAGTCCGGTCAGCGTGAATAAGCAAAGGCTTAATTTCATCCTCCATAAGCTTGCTACATGCCCCCCCCCTCCTCCCATACCCGCCCCGGAGCCCATGTCCATCGGCATCCCAGGGCGCGCCCCCGTTTCGGCGCTTGCGCCCACTAAACCCCCAACTCTCAAATTTCCGATTAATTTCTCGGAAAATCCTGCCTCCCCGAACGTTGACAGTCCACTCGTCGACGAACCCATGTCCGGTGATGATCACGGTAAGGATGATTCCGATGATTATGTCACTACTGATGACGCCTCCGCCGATTCCTCCTCAGAAAGCTGTCAACCTACCTCTGAGGGGAAGAGGAAGAGGAAGAAGGGCAAGTCCCACCCCAAAGCCACCAAGCCCAAAAAGGTCGCTTCGACCAACCCTCCAGCTCTGCCGTCCACCTCCTCCTCCGACGTGCAGCCCACCCCTGTCACCGCTTCCCAGCGGTCTAAGCGCTCAGATCGCTCCCCAGCCCCCAGGAGTCGCTCCCGTAGTCCCCTAACTCAGGCCGACACTTCCCCAATGTCGAGCCGCGACCCCAGTCCTGCTGCTATTCTCAAAAAGCAGAAATGCCCTCCTATCTTCCTCCACGACAAGGCCAAGTGGACAGAAGTTTCAAAAATTTGCGATACACGCA
This sequence comes from Anorthoa munda, assembly GCA_945859665.1. Classification (NCBI taxonomy): domain Eukaryota; kingdom Metazoa; phylum Arthropoda; class Insecta; order Lepidoptera; family Noctuidae; genus Anorthoa; species Anorthoa munda. The sequence continues at coordinate 4,611,662 of OX243894.1, read as the reverse complement.
AAATCAATTTCCTTAGTGCCACCGCTTGCCAGGTGGGCATTAAAATCCTACTCCCGACCCCTACTGATTTCAGGAACCTTACCAGGCTCCTAAAAACCTTGAGGATAGAGTTCCATACTTATTCTCTCCCATCGGAAGCGCCCACCCGTGTGGTTATCCGGCGCATTCCGAAGGAAATCCCCGTTGACGAAATTTATGTGGATCTCGCCGCACAAAAGTCCCTGTCAATGCCGTCCACCGCATGCGTAAAGCTAGAGGTGGACAGGAATACGACATGGTAATGGTCGAGTGCGACCCTGCCGAGTCCTATAACCCTATCTTCAAAATCAAAACCCTATGCTCCCTTTCAGGGTTCTCCATAGAGAAACCTTACCGTCCCTTTGTCGTTGGTCAGTGTCACAACTGCCAACAATATGGCCATAGCCAAAAACACTGTTTTGTCCGCCCCAGGTGCGTTAAGTGCCGAGGGGATCACGGCACAAAAGAGTGCACCCGTCCCAAAAACCCTGCCGAATGCACGGAGCCTCCCAGCTGCGTGCTATGTGACCAAGTCGGTCACACGGCAAACTACAAGGGTTGTCCTAAAGCCCCCAAAGTTGCGCCTAGATTGGCCAAAATCCATGCTGAGCGTCAAGCACGCCAAGCTCCCTCGACTAAACCCCCTCCCCGGCTAGCCCCTCAGAGGGCTTCGCCATGGGGCAAGCTCAACCACCAAAATGTGGCTCCCCAGACCGTCCAACAGCTTCCAGGCTTGATGGATCATCCCATTCCGGCCCCTCAGGCACCCATAGCCCCCATGCCCGCTCAAAGCCGACAGGAGGCTCCCACCACTGCCGCTGCTAAGAGCCCGTCTCAATCCACGCCCAAACCCAGACGCTGCGTATCTGATACCATCATCAGTGCGTACAAAATCTGGATGACGGACGAGGCCAGATCGCTGGCTGCCGAGATCAATAGGATCGAGGCAGCCGGTGATATGACCCAAGCCCAATCCAATGACCTCTTCAAACGGTACCCTAACATAACCGAGGAGCTAGACAGCCTCGTTTATAGAAACGGTCAATGGGTGCGCATTTAAGTCGCACCTACACCGTTTCTAACCAAGTTTCGCCAATTGAGGCTCACCTCTGACCCCTCACGATCTCTACTCTGCTCCTTAAGAGCCTAGGGAGTAGAATATACAAACGTAGAAATACAAACCGATTCGTCAGTCCTCACCGCCGAGGCTCGTCGCGTATCCCTTCAATTAAAATCTTGCCAGCCCGCGTAGCTGAGCATTAGTTAATTTATTAGATATGAAATGGAGTTTCTTGTCCGTTCTTCTCCACGTAGGCTTATTCCGAACGGATGGTAGAATCACTTGTCAAGATCCAGCTTTTGCTTGTCCCCCCAGCGACGGCCCTGAGCCGAGGTCCGACCCCAACTGGGGTAGCCCTCAGCGTTGTCGCTTAGGTTTAGTAATTTTTTGCCTAGCTGGAGGCTATATAGCTTAGTCTCCGTAGGAAAGTCCGGTTAAGCAGCTACCAGTCATTCTGACTGAGCTGTGAGACGCGCAGCAGAAAAAAAAAAAAAAAAAAAAAAGAAAAAAAATCAAAGCTTGTTAAACTTTGCACGACTTGAATACTGAAAACGTAATAAAAATTCAGATTTTGTGTTATTATCAAAATGTTTAATTCAGATGCTGTAGTAAAAATTATTTTACAGTTGAAATGTCCGTAAAACAGGTTGTGGGGTTTATTTCGTGTTGTGATGACAATAAGATGTGTTATGTGTTACTTATAGTGAGAGTTTTTACTCGCACTCGATTGCGTTAACGTCATTTGTATTGAAACTGTGTAAGCTCCGTCTGGTGACCTTTTTACCCGGCTACAAGGAAGGGGATATGTTTTTCGCGAGTATCTTGTATGTATGTACATAATATTCTTTTTAACACACTTGCTCATAAAGTGGCTCTAATTTCACCGCAATTAGGCACATAATGACTCCTGTAATCAAACTGTGACTTTTTCATTGCTATTATTCACAAGTGAGATAAATAGTTTTTTTTTACTGGTTGAGTTACTTTATTCTTAAAAAAGTTTCGATACAATAAAGATCGTGCTCAATAGTACAAATAAATTAATGGGCCTATTGCTTGCTCATTTCATGCAACTTGGTATTTAAATAGATAATTTCAACTTGTACGTTAATAAATAAAACTTTCACTCAAATATAACTTTTGTTTTCTCAGAAAAAAGAAAACTTGAAATGCCCTATTTTGTAAGTGGCTAAAACGCTATCAGCGAAAAGCCAAAAAACAGAAACCTCATTATTTTAGTCTATGCCCGATCGCCATTGTTAGATGCGCGCGCATAGGAAAACTGATGAATTTTTCCTGTCATTGCGCAAAATTTTTCCCATTTTGTTTTCACTGTTGAAATTACAGTTATTTTAGTATTATTTTCTTCACAAGTGTGTTGAAAAACGTCGTATGATACATAGTGTGTATTGATGATTACCGTCCTCGGCTCTCTTAAGACCCTCACCTAACGGCTCGGGTCTCATTGGCGCCTCAGCGGTAATCACCAACATTACACACTTGTACCATAATGTACTATTATTACCTCATATCTTTCAAACCGCTTGACGGATGTATTTAATTAAGACATGGTTAAATGCGTCTTGAACGCCCAAGTGATCTTAAAAAGGTGACGTTAACATGGCGCCATATTGTGCGGGTGGTTACAAAAATATATACTACTTATGTTTAAAAGTAATTCGAAAAAAAAATGATAACTAAAAAGTTGAAGGCACAGGCATCTGACTTTTTACAAGCTTTTAATTAACTTGCAATGCATGTATGTATGTTTGTAATTTTGTATGTATGTAAGTGTGTTCGGGTCAAATCTTGTAACTGAATTTTAAAGCAGTTATCCTCCACTGATTAAGATGAAATTTTGCATACACGTTTAGTTTGGATGACAATGCATAGTTAGATAAGTGACGTCATTCTAAATCCAATATGGCGGACGGCCCAAGATGGTGGACTAGTTATTTTTTGTGCGCTGCCATAATATGGGTATCAAATGAAAGGGTTTGCTGAGAAAAATACGGAAAAAGCTTGTTTTTCAAAAAATATTTTTTATTGAATAAATTATAGTGGTAGAACTCCAAGCAATTCCTATTTCTATTTGAACATGTAACAGGAGTGTCATAAAATGTTTACTTCGCAAAGTGAACTGCGGCTCAATCGTAAAACATTTGGGAGCGCGCGAAAAACACGCGCAGCTAATTAAACTGTGAATTATGAATCGACAACCTTCCCTTTATTTACTTGTGTTCTGATAATCTGTCTTTTTTTATGTGGCATTGTATTGTCAAGTAATAAATACAAATACTTATATAAAGTCACGCCTTTTTCACATGAGAGTTAGAGAGAAATTACAGAACGCGCAGAATTATCTGCACTAAGTGTAAAACAATTTTTTTTTAATTAAATTAAACCGTCTTCGAAGTAAAACACAAAAAAGTGCAAAATAACTTTCGTTTTGGAAGTCGGTGTCTTTGTTACCTCTCTTTTACCCGACTGCCGAAGGAGGGTAATGTGTTTATCAGTCTATGTATGTATGTATGTAAGTATGTATGTATGTATGTAAGTATGTATGTATGTATGTATCTATGTTTGTTCCTATGTGGCGAGCGAGACCAAACGCATTGGCCGATTTTGATGATTCTTACGTCAATCGATTCGTCTTAATCCTGCGAGTGTCACTGGCTACATTAAAATTGAAAAAACAAAAATGGCGGATTTTGGGCGCCATTTTGTGGGGAAAAGAAATTTTTTTCGAGGCGATTTCAAAAATCTATAACACTTATATGTTTAAATGTGCCTGACTGCTTAAAAAGCAAACTAAAAAGACGTAAACAAGAAGAAAATCATGCTGTGCAGTCGGAGGATACATCTGGTTTTGGTCCGCCAGCTCGCGAATATGTATCCTCCGACTGCACAGCATGATTTTCTTCTTGTTTACGTCTTTTTAGTTTGCTTTTTAAGCAGTCGGGTTTTTTGATTGTTTTAATTAACTTTTTTTTTTAGACACCGACTTCCGAAACGAAAATTATTTTGCTCTTTTTAGTGTTTGAATTCGGTTTAATATATTGTGAAAAGTTTTTATTTCTCTCTTTTTAGTATACCATCATTAAAAAATTGCAAGTTCTATAGTAAGGTGCCTAAAGGATTGACAAAATACCCATAATAACTCAATTAACACATTCGTATGTTTGTCGCTAAAGAGTTCGGTTGTATGCAAGAGAATATAGATAGAGGAACCAGAGGTAAATCCATATATATTCTTACTGACAGTCAAGCTGCAATCAAAGCCTCTCCGGACTTATTCTAGATGCTATCCAAACCCTAAACAGGCTTGGAAAGCACAACAGGGTAAGACTGATGTGGGTCCCTGGGCACAAAGGAATCAATGGTAACGAAGTGGCTGATGAACTGGCAACAGAGGGCTCAGCAAATGATTTTGTGGGTCCAGAATCATGTGTAGATATTTCGACGTGTCAAATCCGCATTTAGGGAGTTTGTAGATCACAGACAACGAACTTATTGGCTGTCTAATACCGGTCCACTCAAGAAATTCCTAGGATCTACGTTCAAAGCCCGGGAATGCATTTGGAACATGAGCAGGGGGCAAATCCGCTACCTGCTTGGGGCCTTTTCTAGGCACTTTGGAATCAACGACATGCTCATGAAGATGGATCTAACCGCGACACCCATGTGCGGATTGTGTGGGGAACATACGCAACACATGGAGCACCTTCTGTGTACATGCGATGCTCTGGCTGGTAAGCTAATGAGTCTTCTAGGGGTTGGATATCCAAAACCAGAAGACTATAGGCTCATATCTCCTAGTCTTGTTGTAAAACTCATGAAAACAGTTTTCATCGAGATTGGGGAAGAGTAAGTTATCTAGGGGACCACAATAGATCCCAATGGGTCCAAAAGGTCTATATAACTATATAATTATTAGAACAGCTGCTTAAGTTGTATTAAGCGCAATTTCGATCTAGCATGGAGTTCTGTTCTCATCTCTGGGACGGATCTGCCAAGTACCAGCTTGATGCACTAGAGTTGATCGAAAAATGGGCCAAGAGGCTCATCGGCAATGAGGCACTGGTCGAGTCAAAGCTCCAGAGCCTTGAACATCGTCGTCGAGTTGCCAGCTTTCGGAGAGTGTGCGATGGAATTGCATAATCTAATTCCGCCTAGCCCGTTTCATCATCGGACTACAAAACATACGGCGATGCGCCATCGGTACATGGTGGTCATCCCACCCATACGCACTAAACGTTTTGGAAATACTTTCATTAGTCTGTGTTTCCAGATACCTCGGGGTCTTTAAGTCAAGAGTGAATAGGTTACTTCAAGGCAAGCGTGTTACGCCGTCGACGACATCATCGCTTACCATCAGGTGAGATAGTGGTCAAACGCGAGCCTATCAATAAAAAAAAAAAAAAATTGAGGTCTATGCTCGGCGTTTCTTGCGTGATCGCATCAGTAAAGAGGAAGCCCGAAGAATTGCGAAACTTAAGTGGCAGTGGGCAGAGCACATTGCTCGCAGAACGGATGGCCGATGGGGATGACCACGAACCGGAAGACAATGCGTTGGAAGGCCTCTCACTAGGTGGACCGATGACCTGGTTAAGGTTGCGGGAAGGCGCTGGATGCGAGACGCACGGGGTCGGTCAATGTGGTGACGCCTGGGGGAGGCCTATGTCCAGCAGTGGACGTCTTTCGGCTGAAATGATGATGATGATGATATCGCTGATAGAATGTCAGTTGTCTAGAACCTAAGGTCTGATAACCAGTGATTAATTGGTGACCTGAATTAAATCGCTACTAAAATATGACAATAATAGGAAGAAAATAACAAGAAGATTTAATAACAATATCCTTATTACATCAACTTAACAATAAGATTACACAATCAATCATTACATTCACTGCCTCCTTTCATTACTTTATAAGAAACACTCTTTATTACATTATCAGAAACATCCTGTATTAGATCATCACTCATCAGGAACATTCTGTATTTGATTTTTGTATCAGGCTCTCCACGTTGAACTGATCATGCATATAATTTCGATTTGTGCCGACTGATTGCGCACGGAAATTAGGAATTTTATACTATAGAATACGTAGGTAAGTAGGTTGATATTGGTTTGCTGTCATGCTAGAGCGATGCGTAGATATAGAGGGCTCTTTATATTTGTGAAGAAAATATTCATAATATTCATTAATTTATTCACCTTACTTTATGCTAAATTTCGTGATTCTAGGTCAAGGGGAATTACAATATAGGTTTTCGATCCAAAGCCTATAGGCTACTTCCGGTTGACCTAGAATTGGTCAATTTTGGTTAAAAACAAGGTCTTACAGCGCAAGTAAAGGGAAAATTTCGAAAAATAAAAAGATTGAAAATTAAGGTACATTTTGGTACATACAAGTTTTAGCGAAAAATTTACTTATATCTTTTTATGGTGTTGACTCAGGACCTTGATTTTTATACACCTAATAGGGACTATAGACCTCAGTATATGGTATAAATTTCAACTTGCTAGGTCCACCCATTCCTGAGAAAATCGGTCGTGACACACGGATAGACGGGCAAGAAAGTGATCTAATAAGGGTTCCTTTTTACCCGTCTGCCGAAGGAGGGTAATGTGTTTATCAGTATATGTATGTATGTATGTATGTTTGTTCCTATGTGGCGTTCTAGAGACCAAACGCGTTGGCCGATTTTGATGATTCTTACGTCAATCGATTCGTCTTAACCCTGCGAGTGTCACTGGCTACATGAAAATTGGAAAAGAAAAACAGGCGGGTTTTAGGGCGCCCTTTTGTGGGGGAAAATATTTTTTTTTCTTCTCAACCCCCCCCCCCTACATCTGGCTTTGGTCAGCCAGCTCGCGATTATGTATCCTCCGACTGCACAGCATGATTTTTTTCTTGTTTACGTCTTTTTAGTTCGCTAACGCTTTTTAAGTAGTCGGGTTTTTTGTTTTTTTTTTTTATCTTTTGAAGTCGATTTGAGAACCTCCTTTTTCTGAAGTCGGTTTAAAAACGAATTAGATGACAAGCAATTGGAGAGGCATATGAGTCCTAAGTCCAAAGTGCCAAGAGCGAAAGACGTCCCTTGCTGGACATAGGCTTCTCCCGAGCGTCGCCACAAGGGTCACTCATGATCGCGGGAGTTCCAATTAATCGGGTGAAACAAATTCAGCTGAGAATTGATAATAACTCCAGACTTTATTGTTATATTTTTGAGATTCCGAAAATAACAATAAAAATTGTAATAGTAATAAATGAAGCTCATTGTCAATTGAAATTGAAATTCATTTCTCAGAAAATATTCGTCTTCTTTTGATACGGATTCTGGTTACCAAATTGATACTATTGATGTTCGACACACAATACAAGGTTTTGTGTATGGAGGGCTGAATCTAGCGTTATATGTGTGGAGTACAGTTTGACGTCTGGCTTCTTAAGTTGCACTGGGCTGATAGAACGTGACGTGTTTACTACAGGCCTTTACAAAGTCCATCATCTGCCTAGCCTTTTCCCATCAATATTGGGGTCGGCTTCCAGTCTTACCGAATTCAGCTGAGTACCAGTGTTTTACATGGAGCGACTGCCTTTCTGACCTCCACAACCCAGTAACTGGGTAACACGGTACCCCTTGGCAAGACTGGTGTCAGATCTCAAGCTTCTGACTACCCGTAACGACTGTCAAAGATCATTAAATGACAGCCGGGACCAACGGCTTAACGTGCTTTCAGAGGCACGGAGGAAGCTGGGTATGTTGAAATGGTCACCCATCCACGGACTGACCTCGTCAAGCGTTGCTTAACCTTGATGATCGACCCGTGCAGCTGTTTTTATTTAGCCACGAGCTCCTCTTTTACAAAGGCCTTTACAAAGTCCTAAGGTATTTATTATTGTAACTTGCCTAGCCGTTGAACTCGTCCATTGGTAAAGGTTGTCTGATAGATATCGCTGTCAGCGATAAGACCGCCTTTGTACCCGTATAAATAAGTTTTCTTGTAAATGTGTATAATTTTTATGGTGTACAATAAAGTATATTCTATTCTATTGTAACGAAAACGCACAGCGGGTCCAAACTGTATACAAACAGCGCAATCCAGAGAAAACTGGCTCAATTTGGAGGAGGCCTTTACCTTCAGAGTGGTTCTTACAGAATAATTGCACTAGTAACTACTAACTATTAATATATTATACTACTTATACTTTTGATACTTACAAAACTAATTAACTTCGCAAACTAGCATTTCCTGGCGAAATAAAAGGCTATTTATTTTATTTTATTTTATTATTACTACCCGACTGCAAGTAAAGGGTTATGTTTTTGGCGCGTATCTTGTATGTATGTATGTTTGTATTTATTAATATTCTATATTACCTCATATCTTCAAACCCCTAGATGGATATTTATAATTAAGACATCGTTAGATAGGTCTTGACGTTAAATAAAGGAAACTTGGCGTATTTTGGGCGCTGTATTGTGGGGTTACAATTTTATTTTTCTTCCTATACCATCAAGTGCCTCTAAAAAGCTTCTAAAAAGCCTTCATTTTGATACCCAAAATTAAGGCTTTTTAGAGGCAATCACAAAAATATTTACCACTTATATGTTTAAGAGCCTTTCGAAAAAAATAGGAGGATACATATATCCGCGAGCTGGTTGTCCGAAACTATAAATATCCTCTGACTGTACAGCATGATCTTCTTCTTGATTACATCTTTTTTAGGGTTCCGTACCCAAAGGGTAAAAACGGGACCCTATTACTGAGACTTCGCTGTCCGTCTGTATGTCTGTCTGTCTGTCTGTCACCAGGCTGTATCTCATGAACCGTGATAGTTAGACAGTTGAAATTTTCACAGATGATGTATTTATGTTGCCGCTATAACAACAAATACTAAAAACAGTATAAAATTAATATTTAAGGAGGGCTCCCATACAACAAACGTGATATTTTTGCCGTTTTTGGCTCGATATTAATAACGGCAACAGGTAGACGCATGGAATATTCACAGAATATTTAGTTGTATATTCTCTTCAAAAAATAATAATTTTTAAAATAAAATAAAATAAATTAAGGGAGCCCCCCTTAATTTACATAAAACAAACGTGATTTTTGTGCAGTGTTTTGCGATAATGGTATGGAACCCTTCGTGTGCGAGTCCGACTCGCACTTGGCCGGTTTTTTATTTTTAGTTAACTTAAGCAGTCGGGTTTTTTGATTTTATTAAGTTTTGTATAATTCTTTATGGCTATTCTTATACAACCAATCATACGGTTATTGTGATTTTTGACAGCAGATTAATTGATCACCGATTCAGAGTCTCTGATAGATTTTCGGGTGTTGGACTTCTTGGGCCTATTAGAGCAGTTTTCTAAAATGGACAGTAGGATCCTTTGGTTCCCCTTCCAACTAGCTGTACCAACGATAGGGTGCAAGGCTTTCAAAAAAATAGGGTGTCAATTTTTTTTTTTTTTATTTCACATAGGCCTACATGACGTAGACAAAAGGTGCACGGTTCGGGTTGGTTGTTTCCTATGGAGAAGAACCGGCTAGAAACTCCACGGTTAAAACGTGGTGTTCAAACTACCCAGTGCGTCGCCTACCAAAGTCTGACGGGTTTGACATTGTTTACCGTTTAGATCAAATATGGGACGACTTGTATGCTTTCAGTCTCTGATATAAATAGACTGTGTCTACTGATTTTATTATATTTTGGATACAAGGATTTTCTGTTTCAATAGTTAGGTGTGTAGGCAAAGTTACTTACTGAATCTGATGTTATATTTAGAGTTATTGGGCTAAGAGGGGACTGGCAATAAAACGGGGAACAAAATCTGAAAAGAATACAGAATTTGTTTATAAATTTGTATTGATAGTTTTAATAATATAAAAAAAAACATTCAGCCGAATTGAGCCTCCTTTTTTTGAAGTCGGTAAAATGTTGCCCCATACCAGGGATTTTTTCTGTATCTTGGGTGCGTATAAGACCATTTAAACTCAAATACACAAACAGCCAGATCCAGAACAACTATCTGCAGGAGTGCAGTCGAACTCGCGTCACGCAGCGCAGCAGCCAACTTTTCAGCCACTGCAGCAACCATGCCGCATCTTAAATGTCAAAATTTGTATGTGTTAATCAATTAGGTACACCTTAAAGCCTCAAAGGGAAAACGGGTAGAGTCACAGGATAGAGTACATTATGGCTTGTCATCAACACCATCATCAGCCTATTAATGTTCCCACTGCTGGGACACAGGCCTCCTCTTTGTGAGCCGGAATGGGCCGCAATCCACCACGCGGGCCCGGTGCGGGTTGGAGGATGTAACATGTCTTCGAATTTTTGGTTCTAGGACATGCCGGTTACCTCACGATGTTTTCCTTCACCGTTTTGAGAGCAGTGGTGATGAAATAATTTAAACAAAGTAAAGCGTCTGCCTGGGTTCGAACCCTCGACCTACAATTTGTAAGTCGCGGCCGTTTGCACTGGGCCACCACCGCTCTAGTATAGGACTGTGAGCCTGTATTAGGACATAATTGTGGTATTTATATACTTTTAGTACATTCCCGCAGTATAGTTTATAGTTAGATTTTAATAGTTTTGGTATTTTATATTTTTTTATAAAGTTTATAATATGTATATTTAAATAAACCTGATTTGTTTAACTTTCAATGTCACTAGACGCTTTTACGTGCACGTCTTTTTACATCGTTCTCACATATATGTATTTTCCAACACGAATGATGAAACCAAATAATTGTAATTTAACCTGATGGTAAAGAGTGTCCGTGGAGTTTCTTGCACGTTCTTCTCCATAGAGACCTACTGACCTACATACGAATGTGCAAGTAGATTCATCTTTTTATGTTTGACAATTCAAAAGTACCTTTAAGATTTAGTTGAAATAAAGTATTTTGATTTTGAATAAATTTTCTACTTTGTCCAGAGCGAAATCGCTGGTAAAAGTTCTGCACAATTTTGGTTAGGTGACGAGAATTTTGTATAGAAAATCCAACGTTTTTTTGGGAATTCCTTATGTCTTCCTTGACGAAAATTGTTCATTTACATGTACAGAAGCAGTTCTAAAAATATGATCACTCTTTTCCGTTAGACCCTGTAGAAATACTCATATCATGCGGGCGGACCCGTGGGCAGCAGCTAGTTTAAAATTAACAGTCTAAGCGAATCGAACTTCAAATAAATTATCGCGAGATTCTGTCGGCTGATCCCCTTGTATTCCACGCTTTCAAACTAAACATGATTTATTTCACTTTTGCTGCGAAATTAGGATTTAATTAAAATGTAATTTGAAGAGAAACGCGATTCCGCTTAATTGAAAGATCGTCTGTATTAGAGTGAGGGAAAATCTTTTTGTTTTGTTCCCTCATAAAATAATTAAAAACCATGAAAGTAGAAACAAAAAAAAAACGATTTGTAGGATTTTGCTTTAGAAGTCGTTTTTTTAGGGTTCCGTACCCAAAGGGTAAAAACGGGACCCTATTACTGAGACTTCGCTGTCCGTCTGTCCGTCTGTCCGTCTGTCTGTCTGTCTGTCTGTCTGTGTGTCTGTCTGTCACCAGGCTGTATCTGATGAACCGTGATAGTTAGACAGTTGAAATTTTCACAGATGATGTATTCCTGTTGCCGCTATAACAACAAATAATAAAAACAGTATAAAATTAATATTTAAGGTGGGCTCCCATACAACAAAAGTGATATTTTTGCCGTTTTTTGCTCGATATTAATAACGGCAACAGGTAGATGCTTGAAATATTCACAGAATATTTAGTTGTATATTCTCTTCAAAAAATAATAATTATTAAATTAAAATAAAATAAATTAAGGGGGGCTCCCATACAACAAACGTGATTTTTTTGCAGTGTTTTGCGATAATGGTACGGAACCCTTCGTGTGTGAGTCCGACTCGCAGTTGGCCGGTTTTTTTTGTTATAATGTTTTTTATATTTTACTTTTTAGTGGTACATAATGGGTATAGGTTCTGCTGGACTTCTCTCGGCAAAGTATTTCTTAAAAAAAGTGAGGGAGAAAAGCAGATCCTTATTAAAAACGAAGCAGACATAGATCTCCTACATCAAACTAAATGACTAGCTGAGTATTTATGCACCTATTATCTTGCAAACCCGTATTACAATCATGAGTTTTTTATTCTTGGATTTTGCATGCTTTGTATTCAATCAAAATTATCTTATATGTTCAGATTGTTAGTAATTAAGTATTTCTTTCATTGTTTTTTTCACTGTTCAACTACTCACCACACATCGAAACATAACACTCAAACATTATTTTTACTAAAACACAAAGCATTTTCGTGCATTTTATTGTGTGCCTTCAATTCAGCATATCTTGCGGCTTTGAGTGTTCTATCGGCATGTCTCTGCTATACCATTGCTGTTGGTTCTGTTTCAGTTTCCACCTACAAAGAATATGGCTGATATACAAGGTATCGCAAATGACATTGACAATGTCGTCAGTGTCGGCGATGCTATAGCTATTGACATGCCGGAACATTGCAGGGTTGCATTTAACACAGGTGCAAAAGCGTTTTCAGTTCTAAATCAAAATATCAGAAGTCTAAACCGTAACTACGAAGGGCTTGCTGTTCTCCTCAAGAGACTACACATCAATTACGATCTCATTATGCTTACAGAATCTTGGCTATCCGATAATTCGATCATACCTGAAATGGTAAATTACACTACTCACACTACTAAATCCCACCTTAATCAAAATGACGGCATCGTATTGTACCTAAAAGATAGCATACACGCGAATGTATATGAACCAAATTTTTGTCAAGAAGTAAATTGCCTTGTGACAACAATCAACAACGATCTAGCTGTTGTATCATTGTACAGACCTCCAGCCTTCAAAAACCTAGACCCCTTTTTTAAATCTTTAGATAAAATCTTATCCAGTATTAACCATTATAAAAACATAGTTTTAATGGGCGATTTAAATATTAATATTAGAAATGAACAACTTAACCCTAAACATACAGAATACTTAAATCTATTTGCGTCCTACGGCCTTCTTACCACGCACACTCTGCCGACTAGAGAATCAAATTGTCTTGATCACTGCTTCGTCAAAACAAAACTAAAACCTTTGACTATAGTTTGTAATTCAACTCTCACTGACCACTCAAGTGTTATGATATCACTGCCTCTGAAAATGAAAAATAGACCCAAAAAAAGCCCCATTCATACAAAAACCGACGACGATGCTGCTATTAGAGACTTAAAACAGATTAACTGGGAAGACAGGTTTCATAATGATGACCCAAATGCAATGATGAATATCTTCATGAATACCATCAGAGAGATACTATTGCATCACACGCATACTGTCAAGCAGCCTAGGCGACAAATGATTGCTAAGCCTTGGATTACACCAGGGCTATGTAGATGTATGAGGAATCGTGATCAACTTCACCAAAAACTAAGAAAGGACCCAGAAAACACAATCCTTACTATAACTTACAAGCGCTACCGAAATAAATGTAATAATCTACTAAAAAGCCTTAAAAACAAATATTTTGAATCAGAATTAGCTAAGTCTAGTAATAATATAAAAAAACAATGGGAATTGGTAAAAGAAATGTCTAATTTAAATAGCTACCCAAAAATGCCATCAGAGCTTCTTTCCAATAATTCAACACCTCAAAACGCGTTAAATAACATAAATAGGTACTTTGTCAATGTCGGTAGTAATTTGGCAAACACCATCTTGTCCAGGACCCTTACAAATGAGATAAATCTGAGCAGGCGGTGTAGACCAAAACCGAATAGCGGACCCCTAAACTCTTTTATGCTTTTCCCAACAGACCAATTTGAAATTAAAGAAATAATTACTAATTTAAAATCTAAGAATTCCTCGGGATGGGACGGTGTCTCCACGTCTTTTATTAAGAGAGCAGTGGACACCCTTATTGCACCACTAGCACACATATTTAACGCTTGCTTTTCAAAGGGAGTCTTTCCAGATGCGCTTAAAAAGTCTGTCACTGTTCCTATATACAAGGCTGGAGATAAGACTTTGATGTCGAATTATAGACCAATCTCTCTACTTCCTAGTTTTTCAAAAATTCTAGAAAAAATAATAAATAAGAGGCTAAAACACTACCTAGAAACTCATAAACTTCTCTCGAGTAATCAGTTTGGGTTCAGAGAAAAAATATCAACTGCCGACGCTCTTCACAAACTAACTTCGTATCTAGTCGAAAATATGGATAGGGGACAGAAGTCTCTAGGTATATTCCTAGACCTTGCAAAGGCCTTCGATACCGTCTCTATACCCATCCTCCTGAACAAACTCGAGACCTTAGGAATTCGAGGAATACCTCTCCAACTTTTCCAAGATTACTTGACTAACCGAACACAGGTTATAAAAATTGATAACAGTCTAAGCCATGAGGAAAATGTTACCTTCGGAGTGCCTCAAGGTAGTGTTATGGGTCCTACGCTATTTTTAATATATATTAATGACCTCTGCAATTTGGTTTTACAAAATGGTCAAATAATAACATTTGCAGATGACACAGTATTATTGTTCAGCTCCAGCACGTGGAAAAATGTATCCGAAGCAGCAAATGAAGGCTTTGCTTTAGTAACTTCTTGGCTGGACAATCATTTGTTGACACTTAATCTTGACAAAACGAAATTTATTACATTCACAATTAACGGCAGAACTCAACCTTCTTCTAACTCAATAATTATACAAACTCACAATTGCAACAATCCAAGTACCTGTCATTGTAACCCAATCACCAGAACTAATTCCATAAGATATCTCGGTGTGATAATAGACCATAACTTAAACTGGAAAGAACACGTCATGAAACTAAGTAATCGCGCAAGAAAGTTAATTTATATTTTTAAAACGATTAGAAATGTATGTGACATTAAGTTACTAATAAAAATTTATTTAGCACTATGTCAGTCTATACTGACATACGGCTTAAATGTATGGGGAGGAACTTCAAAAACCACCCTGTTGTTTGTCGAAAGAGCCCAACGCATGGTACTTAAAGTTATTTTTTGTAAAAAGTACACTTATCCGACACACCTACTTTACTCAGAACTGGGAGTCCTGACGGTACGTAAACTATTCATTAAACTAGAGATTATGGCACAACATAAAGTAAAACCGCACTTTGCAAAAAGGCGACGATTAGATATAGTTTATAACATACCCAAATATAGAACATCTTTTGCACACAAATTTCACAATTATCTCGGACCTAGCCTTTACAACCAAGTAAGTAAAGATCTAGGATTGAAGAATCTTGACAGGCAAACATGCAAAAAAAATATAGATAAATATTTGAAAACTCTAGACTATAACAGCACTGAAAATCTGCTAAATAATTTGGTATAACATGGCGCATAAATGATAGAGCACACATAACTGTACATATACATAATACATATACATATCCCTACACCCATATCCAAACACAAAACAACATAGACAATTCCAATCATGTATCTTAATTAATATAACTGTAAAATTACCAAAATTTATTACCTATGCCAATCAAAGATTAAGTAATCAATCTACCTAATTATATGTAACTGTAACTGGAACCTTGTGGGAATCTGTTGTTCTATGGTTGAGGAAGACTATCCGCTCGTGATACAGTTTTATACTAGTACGAGGGGATAGGGCGAATCACTCCAAAGACAACCAAGTCTACCTTTTCATATTTTCCAACTGCCGACCTGTCTAAATTTTATTGTCAAAATTATTTTAAACGATTTTTGTCTATTATGTGTTAATTATTAAGTTACTTTGTATGGTTGTCTCTTATTCATGAATAAATAAAATATTATTATTAATGGACATATGCCCACAGTGTTGCCAGAATAGATAACCCAAATGAGAACTCCTAAAAAAGCCGTACACAAACTAAAATTACACCATCCACGTAAACAAAAATCTTCATAAATAAAAAAAAAACATAAAATGAAAACTATATTAAATTTTTATGGGACCAAATGGCAACTATTCCGCATCAAACTAAAGAAAAATCACGTAAATCGGATATAAATCTCAGCGTAATCGGTGTACATACAAAAAAAATACAAATTGAATTGTGAACTTTTTTGTAGTTCGTGCTACTAAATTTAATTTTACCTACGAAATATGTCTAGAAAACACAAGTTCGGTCATGCATGGAGCATTGCTCTCACCTCTGGGACGGATCTGCCAAATAACAACTTGATGCACTGAGTCGATTGACAGACGGGCCAAGAGGCTGATTGGCAACGATGCACTGATCGACTCAAAGCTCCACATCGATGTCGAGTTGCCAGCGTGTCAGTCTTTTATTGGTAATATATCGGGGAGTGTGCAATGGCCTTTCCATCATCGGACTACAAGAAGTATGGCAATGCGCCATTGGTACATGCTGGATATCCCAAACATACACACAAAGCGTTTTGCGATTACTGTCATTGTGCGTACAGCTAAGGAGTGACATTCCCTGCCGGAGTGTTTGTTTCCTAGTAGCTACAAGCTAGGCATCTTTAAGTCAAGAGTGAATAGGTTACTTCTATGCAAGCGTGCTTCACCTTCGACCACATCATCGCTGACTTTCTAAATGCGTTTAAAGCTAAATGAATTTGATTAACCACAACTTCTCTCCGTGTAACTAGCATATTTTTTTCAACATACATATTTATAGCAATCGTTGGCATGCGCACTGTATGTGCTAACCAGAAACAATTAATTGAATGTCAATCAACGTCGAATGAAATGACATCTGACTGTCGACATTGGTGAGCTGTCAGGAGAGTCAGGAATAATCCAGTTTTTGACGGACATTCATTGCGAATTTGAAAACAGGTTGTACCAAAGTTTTATTCTTTTGTTGTCGGATGATGAAAATACAGAAAAAAAAATGTGTGTGTGTACCAGAGTACACAGGTAAGAAGTGAAACTTCTTTACGACATATCATTTTTCTACTATTTGCAACTTCACGAAAATGGGGTAGATAAGGCTTAATTAAGCCTTAAGAAAAACAATTTTTTCCGTATTAAATTAAAGCTATTTTATTATTATAGACATGCATACAATTAATGAGTAATTTATATTTATAAATTAATTAATTTATAAATATTAAAATCATGCTCATACGTGTTGAATTTATAAAACGAAATATATAATCACTCACTTTTCTTGTAAATTCACTTAAATTTGAATAAGTCTTTTTACTAAACTATGATAAAAAAAGCAACATGGCGCGTAACCGAAAAACGTGACGATAGAGTCCGTCCAACGAAAGAAGTCCCGTAGACGCGGCGCTAGTTTCTATGCGACTGTACGCTGTCCTCTAACAAATCTTGTTAGTTCCATGTATTTCCGCGGGACTTTTTTCGTTGGACGGACTCTACGTACAAAATTTTCTCCCATACGTCGATAAAGAAGTTTCACTTCAAAAACATCAATGGAACAAAACAATAACTGATTTTGAAACAAGAATAACATGCCTTAAATATAAAGCTAATTTGAATTTGGAATTCTAGTCAAACCGTAGTTATTACAGTTAAAAGTGACCCGTTTAATAATACGGCAATTTTATAGGACCAAACCATAATACTGGTGCAATGCAATATGCTCTCGGAAGCTCTTGTGTGTTTTTAGTTAACCAGTTCGCGAAAATCATAATTAATGACCTAGACGATTCGTTAATCGACTCATTTATTATTAAAATATATCCTGCCATTAGGTTACTGGTAGTATAAAAATACGACTTTACGACTTTGCGACTTTTCGGTCGGCTTTCTGTCTAACTCGAACCAGCTGAATACCAGAATTTTGCATGAAGCGACTGACTTTTCACAACCCCAGAATAAGGTCGTTTTTTCACGAGGCACCGCACGCCACGATTTGAGGTCACAATTTTTAACACACGACACACTGCAGATGGTCTGTCGTCCGTTCGTTTGTTCACTATACACGATTCTGCAACGACACTGCACTTGTATTGTTTATAAGCTCGTGAGTGACGAACAACGCGTGAGCCGTGCGGTGCGGTGTGTCGTGTCGTCAACAAGCTCATACTTGTTTTATACAGCCTCTAAATCGTCACAAAAAAAAAATCGCGAGGACATAGCGGCATCGACGACATAGCCAAAAAAACGTTGTCAAATCGTGTCGCGTGTGGTGCGGCGTCGTGAAATGAACAAACGATCCATACAAATATATGGAGTTCTGAATCGAGACTACATTTTATCGTGTTGTGTGTCACGTCGTGAAATAAAAAAAGATAATTAAAAAAATCAAAAAACCCGACTGCTTAAAAAGCGAACTAAAAAGACGTAAACAAGAAGAAAATCATGCTGTGCAGTCGGAGGATACGTCTGGTTTTGGTCAGCCAGCTCGCGAAGCTTACCCCGAATTTATTTGACGCCTTTTAAAAACACCTTGTTTTTCCCAAACCTTTAATGGGAATTTTATTCCATGGGAAGAATACACCCCGATTAAGTACTAAATAATGTACACAAGGCTATGGTAAAGTTTTCCCATTACATTTCGATCTAGTTTTGTTTCGTTCGCTTGATACACAATTACTGGTCTCGGGAGTCCTATTACGCGGAATGTCCGAGTGAGAAACTTCACGCTTTTTACACTCGTGGCGTTAGCAGAAGTCTTAGGTAGCTGGAAAGTTTTGTAGCTGATACTTTGTCTGATTCTTCGCCAAAGAAAAAGAATCAGGCAAGAATATTTGGATGGATGGAGGAGGCCTTTGCCAGTAGTGAGCAATGTAGGCTAAATGATAAAAAACCGGCCAAGTGCGAGTCGGACTCGCGCACGAAGGGTTCCGTACCATAATCGCAAAAAACGGCAAACATATCACGTTTGTTGTATGGGAGCCCCCCTTAATTTATTTTATTTTAATTTAATAATTATTATTTTTTGAAGAGAATATACAACTAAATATTCTGTGAATATTTCAAGCGTCTACCTGTGGCCGTTATTAATATCGAGCAAAAAACGGCAAAAATATCACATTTGTTGTATGGGAGCCCCCCTTAAATATTAATTTTATACTGTTTTTAGTATTTGTTGTTATAGCGGCAACAGGAATACATCATCTGTGAAAATTTCAACTGTCTATCTATCACGGTTCATGAGATACAGCCTGGTGACAGACGGACAGAGAGACAGACAGACAGACGGATCGCGGAGTCTTAGCAATAGGGTCCCGTTTTTACCCTTTGGGTACGGAACCCTAAAAAGCTAGGCAGGAGGAAAAATGCAAGGTAAATTTTCGCTGTTTTAAAGGAGACCATTGACTTCTAAATAAAGTGAGAATTTATCAGCAAAAACAAATGTCGAAAAAACTAAATTTTAGGGATTGGCCTCGTGGCAGTTTAATTAGGCATTTTGACATGCATGTGATTCATTTCCGCTTGCGTTTGCGATTGCCACGGCCCACTGGACTTTCTTATTTATTTAACAAGGCACAAAAAACAAGAAAAGAACATTCAGAAGCGATCCGGTGTAAGCGAGTCACTTACAGGCGGGCCAACACGGCCTCCTGTGACAGGCTTGAGTCACACATTTTTATCACAGTATTCGAGCAAAAACCGTGATAAAATGCGTGTCTCAGGCCTATCACAGAGGCCGTGCTTACCCGGCAGGTCAAGTATTTCTACTTAGTAGACATTCAAATTGTAATTGGCAATAGTTTAAGTTTCATCGCAATTTTTTTTTTTTTTTGGTTCTCCTAGTGGAGCTCCACATCGTTGTCAATGTGGTGAAGCAGTCGACCGCCTCGGTCACCATGGCCTATCCTGCAGTAGGAGCGCTGGCCGGATAGCACGGCACGCCAGCATTAATGACATCATACGTCGGGCTCTTGTAAGCGCCGGGGTGCCAGCTGTTTTAGAACCCAATGGCTTGGCACGCGACGATGGGCAGAGACCAGACGGGATGACCATAATGCCTTGCAAGGTGGGTAGGCCTTTGGTGTGGGATGCAACATGTGTCGACACCTTTGCGCCATCCCATCTTCTTAGAACGGCGGGCTGTGCTGGGGCGGCTTGGAAGTTATATGTTTTAGCCGTTTGGGGTTGAAACAATAGGTCCATGGGGTTTGTGTGCGCATCGAGTTTTTCGAGAAATTAGCACAAAGCTCGTCGACTCTTCACGTGACCAGAGGGCTGGCATTTTCTTCGGCCAGAGAATTAGCATTGCCATACAACGTGACAATGCTGCTAGCGTTTTGGGCACGTTTCTCATTGACATCGATGTGGACGAATTTATAGATGCACAATGAGCTTTTTTGCCGTCTCCCTTTTGTATTTGTATATAGGTTTGTTTTTTTTAGAATATTCAATTGTATATATGTTTCTACTTAGTTATATTTCTTTTCAGTGTAGTGATAAAAATCTTCAAATATGTCGAGCTAAACTTATTGACGAGTAGAAGAAAACTTTTGAAAAATAAATGGATTTTTAAAACTAAACGATTCACATTGCATTTTACTTTATTCATCTAAAACAGTTTAGAAACTTTGGAAACAAATCCGTTGCCAAGTAAAGTTATTTGTTGCAGGCAAGTTGCAACGCAACAACTTTAGTTTGAACATGTTGCATTATGTGTGTGTGTACTCTAATGTATGAATGTAGCTATGTGTGTAAGTTTTGTATATATATCGGAGGACATAAAGGTAAGGTCGCAGTGTAGGATGAACTGAGCGATCTAGTGCGAAAATACGAGTATTTAGTCAAAAGTGATGATGAATTACTGTTTTACATCATATTACAGTACAGATATATTGGTATCATTCATTGCAATACACGGTGCTGTTTATCATGCCAGATATGTTTCCCTATCGTTTTTATTAGGGTTCCGTACCCGAAGGGTCCAAACGGAGCCCTATAACAGGGCTCCGTTATTGCTGTCACTCACGTGTCCGTTTTTCCGACGTTTGGCACACAATTTTGTTCCGATTTTTTTTTTCCATTGACCTATGAATTTTGAATTTGGTTATAATGTTTATTTTTACGTATATTTTACTAACATGTTTAACTAACAACTACAAAATAATGTTTATTTTTACGTATATTTTACTAACAAATACCAATATATTGAATAACCAGATTTTTTTCTTTGGTACGGAACCCTACATGTGCGAAGTCAGACACGCACTTGGCTGGTTTTTAGGATTCCTTAGACAACAAGTAAACCTTATGGTTTCGTAATGCCAGTCTGTCCGTCGGGCCGACCGTCCGTCCGTCCGTCCGTCCGCAGCTTAGCTCAGTGACCCTTAGTACTAAAAAGCTATAATTTGGCGTGGGTACACATATTAATCAAGCCGACAAAGTGGTAAAATAAAATCATGAAACAACTTTTTTTAGGTTAGCTCTTGTACACGTAAAGTGGGGATGCTTTTTTTCTCGTCTATCCCATGGTGTTGGATATCGTTGGATAGGTCATTCAAAAATATTTCGGGTTTGTGTAAACCATTTTTTGATTCAGGGATCCATTTGCGAAAAATTAAGCTTTAAATTGCAAATTTTTGTTAGAGTCAAGTGTAATTCTAAATAGTTACTTTTGGATATGTGAAAACCTACTAGATACTAGTTCAATAAATTACTTGTTAGATCCGGATTGTAATACTTAAATTAAACTTGTCACAATCAATGAAAATACTACAGGTGACTGAATTCTGTGCAAAAAGAAATCTTTGTAATGCTAATATTTCCAGTAACTAAGTACCTGATTTATTTAACAAAAGACACCTTCCTACTTTGATTGGCAGAGAGTTTATTCAATTCTTTTCCCTAATTCATTAACCTATGTTGAGATAATTAAAGTACTTCATTTGATTTTGGGCTTGGTTTTAGGGTTCCGTACCCAAAGGGTAAAAACAGGACCCTATTACTAAGACTCCGCGGTCCGTCTGTCTGTCTGTCTGTCTGTCCGTCCGTCTGTCATCAGGCTGTATTTCATGAACCGTGGGAGTTAGACTGTTGAAATTTTCAAAGATGATGTATTTATGTTGCCGCTATAACAACAAATACTTAAAATAGAATAAAATAAATATTTAAGTGGGGCTCCCATACAACAAACGTGATTTTTAACCGTTTTTTGCGATAATGGTACGGAACCCTTCGTGCGCAAGTCCGAATCGCACTTGGCGGGTTTTTTTTGTTCATTTTGCTCCTGCCTGTGTCACCTCTTCAAGGGAGGCGCGAAGATAGAGAAATATCTTTATTTTATTCCATTTTTTGTTCTGTAAAGTCCTGATTATCTATAACGGTAAGACTTGTTTTACCATTGCTTGGATGGGGTACACCAACATTGATACAAAGAAATAAGTCTAATAAAAAGATTTTTTTTACGGTTTAAGACATTTATTTTTCTCAAAAAGATTATTATTAATCACTTACAGAGAAAATACAATATTAAGTAAATAAAAATAACCGATTAGGGTTTTTAGTAGGGTAGGTGTTAAAAATGTTAGTGGAGATTGAGTATAGTCAGTGACTTGTTTGTTAAGGCCTATGGCACAGTGCGTTTGCATAAGCGGAATTGGTCAGTATTATACATTGTTTTACGATTTCACAAATAAAAAGGTGCTTCTCGTGGGGGAGTGAGCGGGTATAGGTTATTTAGCTTAAGGTTAGTTTTCGTAGTGCTAGTAAAATTACAAATTTATACATATTATTCCATTAATGACAGATCCTTCAAGATAAAAGATTCTTAAAGGTTGATAAGCTTTTAGCCTCTTTTATATCTTTAGGTAATTTATTATAATTCTGGGCTCCTTCGTACAGAATGCTCTGTTTTCCGTAGTTAGTTCTAGGTGGTTTTGTGAGTGAATTTCCTTTGTAATAATTTTTCTAATCAGGATGCAGGTGTTGTATTTATAGCTTTGCGATAAATTCATCAGTCCAGTTTCCTTATAAATTTTTATGGTCGGTGTTAGGTAATCATAACGAAATAACGTTTTAATTAATTTATTTTGTGATCTCTGTAGTTTATTTAAGTTGCTTTTAGCTGCTGATCCCCATACTTCAATTAGGTAATCCAGATGAGGCTCGACCAAAGAATTATAGATTGTGTACCGCACGTGTCTGGGCAAGCATCGCGATATGGGCCGAAGGGCACCTTATAGGGACAGTAGTTTGCTTTGAATGTTTTCGATATGTGGCTTCCATGTAAGTCCACTGTCAAGAAGTAGGCCCAGATATTTTCCTGAGTTTATTTTGTTTATTATTTCACCATTTATTGTTAATGGACTATAGGTACCAATTTTTTTGTTTTTTGATGTGAAAATTATATAATTTGTTTTTGAAGCATTTATGGTCAACAAATTTGACTGGAGCCAAGTGTGTAAGATATCCAAATCATGTTGTGCTTCATTCATAACCTCATTTATCGAGTCACCATAATAGAACAGGTTGGTATCGTCAGCGTACAGTGTAATTTCTCCCTTTAGCCCAATCTCGTGTATACTATTTATATAAATTAAGAATAGTAATGGGCCCAAAATTGAGCCTTGGGGCACGCCACATGTAATAAGTCTTGGTGTGCTTTGATGGTTACCGATTTTAACAATTTGGGTCCTATCTGTAAGATATGATTTGAAAATATTATACGCTGTATCTGTAAAACCCAAATCTTTCAGTTTTTGTAAGAGTATTTCATGGCTGACGGTATCAAATGCCTTTTTTAAATCAATGAATATTCCTAGGCCTATTTTTCGATTATCGATATTGATCCTTATATTTGTCACTATGTCAACAGTCGCAGATACAGTATTGGACTTTGGTCTGAAACCGTATTGTTTTTTAAATAGGAAGTCAGTGTCAGTTAGAAATTGGTTTAGACGGTTATATAGAACTTTTTCATAGACTTTAGATAGTACTGGTAGCACGCTAATAGGTCTATAATTACTTGGATCCATTTTGCTTCCCGATTTAAATATGGGACTTACTTTAGCACGTACTACACTAACATGTACACGCACGTACGCTTACAAATATAAATATATAAGTATCTTTTTATAAGACTTACTATAAAGTATGTTCCCGCCTAATGTCGATTGTATTTGTGACGTGCGTGTGGGTAGGGCGAAATGTGAGATGTTGGGCTGGATTCGTCTCCTACCCCTATTCTTCCCTCTCCCACACAATGCCATCGTGCCGGGTGTGAACGAGACTGCCACAACCCACCTGCGTGTTTACGAATCTGGCAGACGTCAACATCAGGTTGACAGACGTCAAACCCAGCAAATATATATCGTCTTGCGGCTCCGGCTGGGGCCGCATTCCTTTGCATCAGCTCGTCGACAGCCGTCTACTCTCGGACATCAGAACACAGGTATTTGTGCTTTCTCTAGCTCTGTTGTAGGCGAATCATCGTTCATTTGATCAAAATCGTTTATCATTTCCTGTCTATCGAAACCAACCTTTCGTGTATCTGCGTTGCGTTATAACTTATAACTATCGCAAACAATATAGTTGTTTTGAGACCACTTAATACATTAGCTTGTCGAAAATAGCAGTTATAACAAGTCAAATTTCAAAATTTAAGAAACCCCCGACACATTTTTATTTCATGCTACATAATTTATCTAGTACATAGTAGCATAGATACGCTTCGATCAGCAATCTATTGAACACGTAATTATGACACGATATCTTGCGTAAACACCCCGATTCAAACAGTGAAACGTCCATAACTTTTGAATGGCTGAACCGATTTTATTCAAACATAGCTAAGAACACTCTCGACAAAATCACCTTTCAAACAAAAAACTTAATCAAAATCGGTTCATCCGTTTGGACGCTACGATGCCACAGACATACACACATATACACAGATACACAGCAACACACCTCAAATTTATAACACCCCTCTTTTTCCGTCGGGGGTTAAAAAGTATTAGATTGAGTAGAAAATCTTCATAGTTAGTTTAGCTAAAGCACAGTTAATATAGTACTAGCGTAATCGATCGCGTTCGGTTCCATTCCAGGGCGATAGATATATCCCCATCTATATCCGTGGAACGGAACCGAACGCGATCGATGTACAAAAAGTAATCTATATAATCAGATAAAAAACGCTAGTTACGTTGGCACGGTTACTTTGTATGGGATGAGGCGTCTGTATGCTAGTATTATATTATCTGTGGCTAAAGCAAACAAGGCCGGTGCCGATAGTGCCGGTGCAATTAAAGACACATGACATAGCTTTGTTTCTGGTATGATAAAAGTAGTGTCGCCTCTGATATAGGGGCAGTAGGCGGGTGTGAATAATCACTTATCAACCGCAGGTAGTCCTGCCGTTTGATTCTGTAGCCATCTCACCGTGATCTTAGATGAAGTGGACTCGAAGTAAGCGTCATTACAACCGATGCCAAGGATTGACGCTTCACCCAATTTTTACCCGACTGCAAGGAAAGGGTTATGTTTTTCGCGCGTATCTTGTATGTTTGTTTGTATGTATGTAATATTCTTTATTACCTCATGTCTTTCAAACCGCTAAACGGATTTATATAATTAAAACATCATTAGATACGTTTTGACTGCCCAAGTGTTCTTAGTTAGGTGAAGTTACTAAAAAACAAACATGGCGGATTTTGGGCGCTATATAGTGCGAGACCCACTTTTATTTTTCCAAAGCCATCGAGTGGAGTATCAAACTGAAGGGTTTTGAGAGGTGATTACAACTAAAAGATGAATAAAAAAGTTAATTAAAACAATCAAAAAACCCGACTGCTTAAAAAGCAAACTAAAAAGACGTAAACAAGAAGAAAATCATGCTGTGCAGTCGGAGGATACATAGCGCTGGCGGACCAAAACTATAATGTATCCTCCGACTGCACAGCATGATTTTCTTCTTGTTTACGTCTTTTTAGTTTGCTTTTGAAGCAGTCGGGTTTTTTGATTTTTTTAATTAACTTTTTTTATTTACAACTTTTTAGTTATTTTTTTTAGAATTAGGTACATTTAAACATATAAGTGTTATATATTTTTGAAATTGCCTCTTAAAATCCTTTATTTTGATACCCCACACGATGGGTTTGGAAGAAAAAAAATTTTTTTTCCCCACAAAATAGCGCCCAAAGTCCGCCATTTTTGTTTTTTCCAAATTTAATATAGCCAGTGACACTCGCAGGATTAAAACGTATCGATTGACGTTAGAATCATCAAAATCGGCCAACGCGTTTGGTCTCTAGAACGCCACATAGGAACAAACATACATACATACATACATACATACATACTTACATACATACATACATAGACTGATAAACACATTACCCTCCTTCGGCAGTCGGGTAAAAATATATACTATAAGATGACAACACTGAAGACTCCCCACCAGCCAGCGCGGCCACACGTTTAAAAGGCAGGAGCCTTCGTGGACTCGTCCATTTTCTCCATCGGTCGTAGACCTGCCTATAGTATTGCTTCTGCGCTCATTTCGTGTCGATTTATTTTTTACTATAATTGTTTGTGAATTTGATTAAATAATTTTTTATGTTTTTCACGTTTTATTTATAAGAATACCACTTATATATTTAAAAGAAATTCGAAAAAAAAATGAATACTAAAAAGTTGAAAATAATAAAAGTTAATTTAAAAAAGAAAACCCGACTGTTTAAGAAGCGAACTAAAAAGCTGTAAATAAGTAAAAATCATGCTGTGCAGTCGGAGGATCAGGGGGCAAGCCAATTCGCGAATATGTATCCTCCGACTGCACAGCATGATTATTTCTTGATTACAGCTTTTTAGTTCGCTTCACTAACGCCAACGACCTTGAGGGAACAAAACGCGCACTCGTTTGACACCCGCGCGACCCAAAATTTAGTAGTTTTTTGTACTTGCCATATTATTCTAAGACTTTAAAAAAAAAGGCTCTGATCAAAATTTAGATAATTAAATTGTCTTTGAGATGGTGTCGATTTCATTAAAATACGCCCAGTGGTTTTTGTGCGATTGTCGTGTTCTTGTCCGTTTCAGACATAACTTTATAAATTAATTACACTATCTTCTACAAATAAAACTCAAAATTTTCTTAGATCAAATTATTAAGAAAATGGTCTAATGTAACATATATTTTTTCCAAAAAATTACGACTATTCGTTTAGACGTGATTCTCATTTTAAAATCAGCTACTCAAGGGAATCGGCGCCTTAAACAGTCAGGTTTTAGATTTTTAAATTATTTTTTTTTGTTTGTTTATTTTTTATAGAATATCATTGGTGGAATGAAGGTTCACTTCAAGCTACTTCAAGAATAGACTGGCTGGTTTTTTACCAGCAAATAAAATCAATAAAAACCAATCTTGCTACTGTCCATTTTCATCTTCGTACACTCCTCGCTCCGCGCTCTCTACCACCTCGCCATCTCCCGGAAAAAGTTAGCTAGAGTCCATAAGAAAGTTCTATTCATTCATGCAGTAACAAACATGGCCAGAGGGCTCCCGAGCTTGGCTATGATTTTATACTTGATTTCATGGCGTCTTGAGAATTGTGGAATTCTTAAGTGGCTAGGGAAAGTTGGTGCTGCAATTTGTAACTTGTTAGTGGTGGTATGACTATGATGATTTTTTTTTATTTCTTAGATCGTAAAGCACACTAAATGCAAAGTGATGACCCTTGAAATGCCATGAGATCAAGTTTCAAAACTACCCTGGTTTCTGAATTAAGAATTTTAAATTGAGTATTTGTTAAACTCTACTTTTGCATGAATTCATTTCAAAGTAGGGTTTGATACCTTTTTAACTCCTCATACTCAATTTAGAAACCGGTTGTAAGTCGATATGTGCATATTTAACCGGCTTTTTCAAATAGTGATGCTTCTTAGTGGTTGTATACCGTATGTTAGTGGTGGCTCTAAAAGCTATTATAATAATTATGGGGTATTGAGCCTTACTTTATTTGTTTACGCAATACTGTGACTTTATTTATTAACATACTAGCTTCTTCCAGCGGCTTCGCCCACGTGAATGACATAAATTATCCCGAGGGAACATAATCGCGGGTTAAAAAGTATCCTACGTGTTATTCCTGGCTATAATCTATCTCTGTGCCAAATATCATCCAGATCCGTTCAGCCGTTTGAGCGTGAAGAAGTAACAAACATATAAACACACACAAGCCTTCGCCTTTATAATATTGATTTTTATATCAACTACTATAGTAATCAATTCACAACCCATCAAATATATCCAACCAACCAACGAGCAATGCTCTGCTTAGTTAAACATCAGCCTTATTGCATAATTAATTCGACAAGGCAAAGGGCAAAAAGTATGAAAAATCGACCAATCACATAGACGGAAATCCACATAGCGTCTCATCTCGGCATCCCTAACATTTAATTAAATATATTATTTTGTCTGGCAACACTGCTTGTAGTGTCAGTACTTTATCTGTCATCTGTCATGTCAAAATATAGCGATATTGATTCTCTCCACGAACGGTCACGTTTTATTTTACTCCAGAAACCTCTCTCCAATCCTACCAGCCAAACCCTAGTATTACATCCCTTGCATCCCTGAACACATTGGTCGATTTTTCATACTCTTTGCCCTTTGCCTTGCCGAATTCATCTATACATACAAATAAATATAATTGAAGTGTCTGTATGTAATATCAAAATAACAACGTTTTATTGAATGCACATGAAAGTATATACGGTACTAACAACAAATAAGCAATTTTTAAGATTTTTTGTCTGTCTGTCTGTCTGTTTGTTCCGGGGTAATCTTCGAAACGGCTGGACCGATTTTGACGGGACTTTCACTGGTAGATAGCTGATGTAATAACGAGTAACATAAGCTACGTTTGATCACGAGAAAATTCATAGTTCCGGCGGGCAACTAAACAAATAAAAAACAAAAGATTACGAGTTTGACGCGGACGAAGTCGCGGGCAACAGCTAGTTACGAAATAAGGCTGCAGGTCACGCCTGTTTCCCAGAATTAACCTGGACAGTCTTTAACCATCTGAGCGTGATTCAAAATGGTTGTGCATTAATAAAATGTCGACATTAGCATGAATATGGACTATCAGAAAATGGAGTATTACTGCATCATGTGGTTGCTAAGTAAGGCCTCAATTCTATGGGCTATTTTGTGAATTGAGAATACAAATTCTGATAATATTCATGCCGTGAGAACGGAAACAAACGGCGTAAGTATATTTGCAATAATTTTGGGGACACTTACAGTTTCATTATTATATCGAATTTTGTCTATAGTGGTTTTTGGTATGTTTAGTTTTGTTTGGTTTATTATTTCCCAAGTAGTCTAAGATCTACTATTTGATATTTTAATTTTATGTATTTTTCGTGCAAGTATTTTTTTTTTATAACTCTTAAATTTATTGATTTCGGTAGATTTTGTCAATATTGTTATAATATAGCTAGCTATATAACTAAGGGAATTAATATTATTTTTCATGAAAGATGCAAAACTGGTTACCGCAAAAAAATTACCAGCAGCCTAGGCGTGAGCTTAGAAACCGAGTTTTATTGACACCTTTCGGGTACGAAACTTTGTGAATTCAAAAGTGCGTATAAATGGTTGCATTCGCAAGCATTTATGTCTTGATTTGAGATTAAAAAAACCCGGAATACATTTTTAAGCATTTTTACCAGCTTACTAGGAGTAACATCAAAACCAAAAAAAAATATGCTTAACAAAACCAACCTTTTCTCCTTCACCTACCCAGATCCTTGCCTACCCCGCCAAGACGACGGGAATACTTGAAAAGAACAATAGTTTAAACAAATGCCGGTGATCTCATTAAGGGCCGTCTCGCGTCGCATTTCAATAACGCGACGAGCATAGAGTGCGGAATCGCCAGTGATTAGAGCTGCCACCGACACCAATATTTTAAATCACTCCACTCAACTAAGGCTAAGTTGGGTGGAGTGGTTTCAACCACCAATATTTTAAAACACTCCACTCAACTAAGGCTAATTTGGGTGGAGTGATTTAAACCACCAATATTTTAAATCACTCCACTCAACTAAGGCTAAGTTGGGTGGAGTGACTTAAAATATTGGTGTTATTATGAAATTGTTAGTTAAATTGTACGGTCGATAACGTTAATTCATGACTTTCTAATTCATTTATATCAAATTTTGCATGTATGTGTCCTTAGCAACAAAATTGCGATAGATTTAATATTTCAGTGACAATTAGCTTACCCAGATTTCTGTCATTTCAATGATATGCCACTATTTTAATATCTATTTGTCGTTTTAATATTTAGCATTCTTATTTTAATTTATAAATAATTATGTTTTAGAAATTTCTCGTATAGGTTTTTGAAATAAAATATTTGTTCGCGACGAAGCGACACATAGCTTATAGTCTATATACTTGCCTATATACCGTTAAAATACTTAAGTTATTTAAGTAAGCAATGTATGTAATAGCATAGTGTAGCGTTACGTATAGCTCAGTTGAACTATACGTAAGCCACGTTAATAAAATTAAAGGTAACTATAAATTAAAAGTAAGAAAAGGATATAAATAACAAATTAAGGTCCGGCTTGACAAGACGTAGGCAGCTAGGAAGATCCGGACTTCACACGACGTGGGCAGCTAAGAAGATCCGGCTTCGCACGACGTGGGCAGGTATTTCTTAGCAGACAGTCAGGTTACGCAGCTGGACGGACACGAAGGCGTGCAATGCCCGAGGTAGGCAGATGAGCTCGCAGATGAATCGCTTACTCGTGGATAAGCAGTAGGGTAGCCAGCAGGACGAATGGGCTGGCACACAGATGGTCAAGGCTTGAACCAATTGTCAGGCTAACAGACAGTAGCATAGGTGCAAGAACAGGCAGATAGAAGTGTGGAGGTCGGGCTGTGGCTTACTATGCCGATCAAAAGAGCCCTTTAAACATGAAGTGGTGTCCGACAAGGTCAATGAAATTAAGGTTCCACATTCAATATGTTTATATTTATTGCACTTCTTAGATTTTAATACATTCACATGCCGTATTTATTATAGTTTTCAAGAGTTTTAGATTCAATCGTATACTTCATAGTATTAACAGAAAAACTGACTCTAGCGTTCAGAGCAGATTCAAGACTAAAAAAGTGACACCCGTTTTTCTTCGTTCCGATATGTCTTCTAAATTTTAAATTTGAATATCAATTAAGAAATCGTGAACGAATAAAAACGGTTTACAGAGGCGCAGTCTGCCGCTGCCCTTATAATGAAAATATAATGTACAACGAGCTTAATAAGCTATAGAGAATGGTATCTTATGTCTATGGTTTAAGAAAATAAAATAATGACAATGTCATGTCAGGTAAAAATGTCAATATAAATTAATAAAATAGTTTTGGATGCTAAAACAAATCTTAAGCTTTTCAGGTGTTAAAGAATACATAAAATGGGATACTTGAGTTAATACAATTTCTAAAATTATAAGGATGAAATTTGAAAAATATATTATAAAACGTAAGTAAACTAAGACATGTGGAATGAACACCACATTTCCCCGAAACCCCAGAAAAATTTTCAAACTTAAGGAAAATTTTGAAGGTTGAAATATTAACCTTGATCTTTCACACAACATCTTTCATGCTTTCGTCAAACACTCTCATTCAATCACACGTAGGGGATATGGTTCACATTCAATGACGCATACTCCACAAGGAAATATTTAATTAGATAACGAAGGCTTATTTATTTTTTATAGGTGTCGTTACCCGCACCTGTTTGAAAACTCGAAGAAAAGAAAATTAAAATATTTAAGAGAGCCCACGCATTTGGCTTATTTTTAAAGAGTTACGGGACCGCTCTTTGCACATAAGGCTTTCGGAGTTGTGCACACCGCTCTAAAACACCTCATCTTTATTAAGATACAAGTGAGAAGAAGTTTAAGAATAAGATAAAAGATGTGTTAGTAATAAAATAATAAAATCTAGGAGGGCTTTTAAGTCTAGGAGGGGGAGGAGGGGGAGGGAACTCAAGTTAAAGAGGGACTCAAGTCTAGGAGGGGAGGAGGGGGAGGGAACTCAAGTTAAAGAGGGACTCAAGTCTAGGAGGGGGAGGAGGGGGAGGGAACTCAAGTCAAAAGGGACTCAAGTCTAGGAGGGAGAGGAGGGAACTCAAGTCAAAGAGGGACTCGAACTTGGAGGGGGAGGAGGGGGAGGGACATATTTACAAGAGGGAAGAATATAAATAGGGGAATAAAAAAAAAATTGCCGAATAGGTTTAGTATATATAGTTAAGATATAAAAAAAAAAAGGTGCTAGCAAAAGAAATGATGAATGATGTGATTGATGGCCTGAAATAGATACCAAAAGTTAGTTAACGTACTTGTGTAAGTATTGTTTTTGAATTTTGAGAAGATCGAGCCCACGTTAAAAAAAAAAAAGGTGTAGTAAAAAAAAAGGAAGATTGTGGGTGATGGGGTGAGTTCTAGAAAAGTTGGGCGCCAAACTGTAGCGTTACGTATAGCTCAGTTGAACTATACGTAAGCCACGTTAATAAAATTAAAGGTAACTATAAATTAAAAGTAAGAAAAGGATATAAATAACAAATTAAGGTCCGGCTTGACAAGACGTAGGCAGCTAGGAAGATCCGGACTTCACACGACGTGGGCAGCTAAGAAGATCCGGCTTCGCACGACGTGGGCAGGTATTTCTTAGCAGACAGTCAGGTTACGCAGCTGGACGGACACGAAGGCGTGCAATGCCCGAGGTAGGCAGATGAGCTCGCAGATGAATCGCTTACTCGTGGATAAGCAGTAGGGTAGCCAGCAGGACGAATGGGCTGGCACACAGATGGTCAAGGCTTGAACCAATTGTCAGGCTAACAGACAGTAGCATAGGTGCAAGAACAGGCAGATAGAAGTGTGGAGGTCGGGCTGTGGCTTACTATGCCGATCAAAAGAGCCCTTTAAACATGAAGTGGTGTCCGACAAGGTCAATGAAATTAAGGTTCCACATTCAATATGTTTATATTTATTGCACTTCTTAGATTTTAATACATTCACATGCCGTATTTATTATAGTTTTCAAGAGTTTAAGATTCAATCGTATACTTCATAGTATTAACAGAAAAACTGACTCTAGCGTTCAGAGCAGATTCAAGACTAAAAAAGTGACACCCGTTTTTCTTCGTTCCGATATGTCTTCTAAATTTTAAATTTGAATATCAATTAAGAAATCGTGAACGAATAAAAACGGTTTACAGAGGCGCAGTCTGCCGCTGCCCTTATAATGAAAATATAATGTACAACGAGCTTAATAAGCTATAGAGAATGGTATCTTATGTCTATGGTTTAAGAAAATAAAATAATGACAATGTCATGTCAGGTAAAAATGTCAATATAAATTAATAAAATAGTTTTGGATGCTAAAACAAATCTTAAGCTTTTCAGGTGTTAAAGAATACATAAAATGGGATACTTGAGTTAATACAATTTCTAAAATTATAAGGATGAAATTTGAAAAATATATTATAAAACGTAAGTAAACTAAGACATGTGGAATGAACACCACAATAGGTAAATAAAGAATTTAATTCTTTTCGATTAGGGGTCCCCTAAAAAGCGGGAGCGCAAGTAGCGCCGGGTGCGACATATTCACGCACCAATGTGTGTTATTTACCTTTACATACACTACACTGTTAGGAAACACAATCTAGGTGTTCTAACTTGGATGCCCTAAGGCTATGACTGAAAAATGATACCTAACAACAGTACATAGCCAGGGACTATAGAGTATCACCCTGAAACACTAGATACATACACATTTCGCTCAAGTAAGTGGTAAGATGAACTCGTTATAAGCGATTCAGCACTTCTAGGTAACCTAGATATCTGCCTAGGACATGTAAACAGATAGTACTCACATAGTTCTAGTACATAAAGGCCACTTGCTTGAGATAATGTGTCTGTATACATAGAACACAAGGGTTTTCGAGCGCTTGTCGGCGGCCCGCCCGCCTTCAGGTACCATCTGAACCTGAAGGAATATAGATTTGCTTACTGAAGCAATACCATCGGGGACTGGCAGGCAGGCGCTCGGATTCTCCCATAGGCCCCAGGTCCTCTGACCTTCGGGCATATCATAAAACCTGTTTGTTTCCCTGGGTCGGGCAAATATTTCCCTTTTTGGCCGCTTCCCGGCACCAAAACCACCAGAAGGGCTGGTGGTATACCCTAGTTACACACACCATTCGATTCCTTGTTTCATGGCCTCCCTGATCACACTTTTGTAAGGAGCCCAGCTCTGGTGACCAGGGAGATAACCACCGAAATATATTGCCCGGCCCCGGGACATTCTCATTTTCGGACACTTCAGGGTGAATACTGACTCGAGGGTTGAACCCACGCCCACCAGAGTGGCACCATAGGGTGGCCTGTCATGATGGCCATCGATTAATGCCTGGTGGTCGTGGATTCCACGAATACCTTGAGTAAAAACTAACTTTATGTTAGAAAATAACATCTTTCACTACTCACGCACACTTCCAGGCACCTACACGCCTGAAGGTTATAGATATAGCTATAGAAACACTGGATTCCTATAGCTTAGGGAAAGGGCTTTCGAACCCCCGCGATGAAAGTAGTGGAAAAATGTATACTTTAGCATGTAATAGCCATAAGTTCGAAAAACCAGCAGAATTTCCCTTCATCACTCGTTCTTCCTAGCAGAACTCCTCGGAGGAGATAGCCAGGGACCTGGACCAAGGTCCGTTGGATGGGCCATTTCAAGGCGCTTCCAACCATATAGGTCATGCCATGGTCATGACATCGGGAAGGGAGGTTCTGCTGATTTATAGCATAAGTTTATAATAAAAAATTAAGTAAATAATAAATAAAAAACTTGTGCGACTAAAAAATCAGGGTCCTCGTGACGGTAAAGTTTGGTAGTACGATAGTGCGCATGCGCATCGAGCAATTCGGTAGCCAAATTTGTATTAGAAGAATCCACGCAACTTTATGTCACGAAGACCCTGTGAAAACATCGCAAAACACTAAGAAGAATAAAGTCTTTTATTTCCTGGACATCATATCTTCACCCGTGAACATCTGGCAGACCTCAAGCAGCTCACAGAGGCGAGAATTCTTGATGACAACTGAACTATAGGTGCAAGGGTGTCAACGCGCTGGTGCTGGAGCCTTACAACCTCCAGAAGCCCTATTCTCCGCCAGCGATCACGTCCACCCCGTACATTTACTGGTCCTTCGAGCCGGATTTTCAAGAACCAAGCCGTTCCTGTGAACATATAGGCCAATGAAAAGCCTGGTTCCGGTGAAGAAAGAAGTCTGATGTCCAGTTCCTGTGAACATATAGGCCAACGAAAAGCCTAGTTCCGGTGAAGTAAGAAGCCTGATGCCCTGTTCCTGTGAACAGTTCCTGTGA
This sequence comes from Anorthoa munda, assembly GCA_945859665.1. NCBI lineage: Eukaryota > Metazoa > Arthropoda > Insecta > Lepidoptera > Noctuidae > Anorthoa > Anorthoa munda. The sequence goes on along the minus strand of OX243894.1, from coordinate 4,576,179 downwards.
ACAAAGAAGTCTGACGTCCAGTACACCTCGTCAACTGAGGGTACATTCTTGTTTCTTTAACACGTCAGATAATAGTCAAAACGTAACGTACCGTTCCTGAGAACAGTTCCTGTGAACAGAGAAGCCTGACGTCCAGTACACCTCGTCAACTGAGGGTACATTCTTGTTTCTTTAATACGTCAGATAATAGTCAAAACGTAACGTACCGTTCCTGAGAACAGTTCCTGTGAACAGAGAAGCCTGACGTCCAGTACACCTCGTCAACTGAGGGTACATTCTTGTTTCTTTAATACGTCAGATAATAGTCAAAACGTAACGTACCGTTCCTGAGAACAGTTCCTGTGAACAGAGAAGCCTGATGTCCAGTACACCTCGTCAACTGAGGGTACATTCCTATTTCTTTAACACGTCACATAATTGTCAAAACGTAACGTACCGTTCCTGAGAACTGTACCTGTGAAGAAAGAAATCCGATGCCCACGCCTGGGAACATTTCCTGAGAACCTAGTGCCTGGGAAGAAAGAAACCTGACGTCCGTTTCCTGGGAACCATACCCCATAAACAAATTTGGTAAGAAATACATTCCCATACTTAAAGTACCGACTGGGGTACGAAACCATCACGTTCCCGTGAAGAGTTCCTGGGAATAAAGAAGCCTGACGTCCCACTCGTAAACCTTACAAGTGTCAAGGTTAAGATCATATTTCTTTAAAGATTAGTCAAAAACGTTACGTATCGTTCCTGTGAACACTTTCCAGGAAAGAAAGAAAGGAAGGTGGGATTTCCAGTATCGTATGACATCAGGGCAGTCGACAACAGGATTCCGTCCTGCCACGCGTCCCGTTTGAATAGCAGACGACTACCGTCGCTAAGAGACGCACGTGGATTGAGCCCCACGTGTGCCAGTGACGTGTCACAGACGGTAAGAGACTCACACGTGGATTAGGCCCCACGTGTGAAACCCTTTTCCTGGGTGAAAAAACCCAGATACTGGGTGGAAACCGTGTTCCTGGGAGACAACCGCATTCCTGGGAAATTTTCGTTACGCCCCTGAAGCGATCCAGTGGCGTGAACCTGCGTTTTGGAGGGTTACCGTCGTCAAGAGACGTGAAACCAGCCGGTCTTCGTGACTACCCGTTCCTGGGAGACAGCTGCCGACCCTGGGCTGTGAACCTGAGAAGAAACTAGGAGATTACTGTCCTGGTAACCTAGTTGCTGAGGAAATAGCGCTAAGAGTTATCGCTAGAAAAACTTATAATAGAAGTTTTTATAGCGTGTTGAGAACTTGTTTCGGAGATAGAACATACATACGACGTACATCGAGTCCTGCAGAATATAGCTGAAGGACTATCACCAAAGCGCTATCCCTGAGAGAGCTATCGCTAGAAGAAGCTTATGATAGAAGTTTTTATAGCGTGTTGAGAGCTTGTTTCGGAGATAGAAAACACGTACGACGTTCATCGAGTCCTGCAGAATTATAGCTGAAGGATTATCACCGAGGCGCTATCCCTGAGAAAAAATATAGAAGTTTCGAACGTGTGAAGGCGAAGATTTGTTCTATGAGATAGAACGAAAACAAACACATACGAGGACAAACACATTACCCTCATTCGGCAGTCGGGTAATAAGAGTTAGTGTGGAAGAGAACCCGACCCTAATCAGGGACACTAACTCCTTCAGTCTGGATTTGACCATCAAGATTGGATATTTCGATTGAAACGTGTTATAGCCTGGAAGCTAACCTGGAGTTAAGAGGATCGGACTAACCCGGAGTTAAGAATTAACCCGGGGTTAAAATTTCGAAAATTGAAAAAGGAAGCGAATCCACTTCAAGCTGACGTCTGGGACCGAACTTAACCCAGAGTTAGGACTTAGCAGTTTTCAAGAAATTCTTTGAAGCTCGGACATAGCCGTTTGAAGACTTGAAAATAGACTTAACCGTTCGTGCTGGAGTCTAGAGTTGGACTTAACCTGTTCGAGCTGAAGTCTAGGGTTGGACTTAACCCTTTCGTGCTGAAGTCTAGGACTTAACCCGTTCCTGCTGAAGTTTGGATTTGGACTTAACCCGTTCCTGCTGAAGTCTAGAATTGGACTTAACCCTTTCGTGCTGAAGTCTAGGACTTAACCCGTTCCTGCTGAAATTTGGATTTGGACTTAACCCGTTCCTCCTGAAGTCTAGAATTGGACTTAACCCTTTCAAGCTGACGTCTTGAATAGTCAACCCGTTCCTGTTGAAGTTTGGATTTTGGACTTAACCCTTTCGAGCTGAAGTCTAGAGTTGGACTTAACCCGTTCGAATTGAAGATTGAAACAGAAGTCAACATGCCGATGACCAGATCACAGGACAGGAAGGCTGAGGCGTGGACAGTAGGCATGGATCACCCAACAGGCCTACGTCATCAACTGCCCCCACGCTCGCCTACGACGACCGAAGGGACGGGACAGTCTGCACCTACGTCACATATAGGTGACGACCCGCTCACACAGAGACTTACAGGAGATATAGATGAAAAGGAACAAACAGATCGCCCCAGCACATGCAGGAAGGCACCCAGGAGGGAAGGATCTTCAGATAGAACACTGAAGCCTTCTGATAGAATACAAGGGATTCAAGATAAGACCTTTGATAGAGGCACTACCATGGCTACCCGGGGGGACGCCCGTAACGTCCAAAGCAGACCGCCGTCGACCAGGACGACCCGGTCACAAAAGAAAATTTCGAGGGCACGTGAAGACTTATTGAAGATTAAGTTGGAACTTGCCAAGTTAGCACTTCAAAAGGCAGAAGAAGAAGTTTCTGAAGCCGAATATATGGATGACAGAGACTCTAATGAAGAGTACGTGCGTTCTTGGCTGGAAGAGGCACCAGAACCTGAGCCACTGAGGGAGGATGACGCCGCCGAAGGGGACAAGACGAATAAGCCCCCGCCTGCGACTGTCGACGTTATAGCGGACTCCCGGACGCACGATCCTACAGCAAAAGAAGTGAAGGCTAACACAGAGCCGTCAAGGCAAATAGAAGCGAAAGACTCACTCCGTCCCTTCCTAACGGAGCTGACATCCGCTATAGCGTCGCTAGCCGACAGGAAAATCGAGCCATGGACGCCCAACCCTTCGGCGTCGAAGGCTGTCATGACTCTACCGAACTTTGGTGGAGCTCATACCGAATGGCTATCTTTTCGAGCCATATATGAGGCAACTCGTGCCTACTTCAGCGACATAGAAAACACGGCAAGACTCAGAAGGAGCTTGCGTGGTCGCGCACTGGAGACAGTGAGCTCAGAACTCATCGGGAACGCAAAACCGGATGAGATCATGAGAGAATTGGAGCTACAATACGGACGTCCTGATTCAATCGCCCAGGCCGAGACAGATCGACTTAGAGGGCTGCCACGATGCAGCGAGTCGCCCAAGGACATCTGTACCTTTGCAAGTCGGGTCAGAAGCGGAGTGGTCACCCTGCGTGCACTCAAGAAGGATCATTACCTGATCAATGCTGAATTAATGCGATTATTAACCGAAAAGCTGCCCAATTCTCTACGTGTACAGTGGTACAGAACGTTCACGGAAAAGTATCAGTCGCTGCCAGACTTATCACTCTTCAGCGACTTTATAACGGAACAAGCTCACTTCTGCAGTGCATTCGCCCCGCCTGAGGCCATCAAGGAGACAGACACTCTGGTGGGGAAACGTGTCATACAACGGACACACATAGCTACCGACAAGCCGGTAAACAAATGTCGAGTCTGCGACAAGGAAGGTCACTACTCGTCTGACTGCCCCAGGTTCAGAGACGCAGCAAGTGACAAGAAATGGGAGCTAGCCAAGAAACATAGCTTGTGCTATCGCTGCCTGAGATTTCGTCGGGAAGGCCACACATGTACCAAGAGGAAGTGTGGCCTCAAGGGATGTACAGCCACGCACCATCGACTTCTTCATTTTAGTAAGAAGCCTCAGACAGAAAGGTCTAAGAAAACCACTGCTCCAGAGGATCAGAAGAAGGAACCTAACGAAACGGTGGCTAGTTCGCGAACTAGTTCGAGTCATGCTTTCCTGAAAATGATACCGGTTCGAGTCATCGGACCGGCGGGAGAGGCAGACACTTATGCACTCCTTGACGACGGATCTACCGTTTCGCTGATAGATGAAGCCATCGCCCAGCGAGTGGGAGCAGTGGGACCTATAGACCCACTGAAGATCGGTGCCATTGGTGACACCATGATCGACACTCTCTCATCGAGACGAATAACAGTCGTTCTCAATAGTAAACAGAAAAATAGGGTGCCCTTCAAGGCGCGCACCATTCCGAAGCTCAACCTGTCACCACAGGCAGTCAGTCGAGAAGATGTAGCACGATGCAGACACCTTCAAGACCTGACGTCGCAGCTTACTTACCCCACTGGGGTGCCAAAGATCCTCGTCGGCCAAGATAACTGGCACCTGTTACTGGCCAGCGAGATCCGCAGAGGTCCGAGAAACCAACCCATCGCGTCGTTAACCATGATGGGTTGGACATTACACGGCGCGCACACCAGAACCCTGGGACAACGGGTGCACTATGTCAACAGATATCAAACTGTTGACAACATGCAAGATGCGGATCTGAACGAACAGCTCCGTGAATTCTTCGCTATCGAATCATTGGTCATCAATCCAGGACGACCAGCTTCTGACCCAGAGAAGAAGGCAGAAGAGATCCTGAACCGTCACACAAGACAGTTAGGAAACGGGCACATAGAAACCGCCATGCTATGGCGAGATGAAAACATAGAAATGCCCGATAGTTATGAGACAGCCCTCAAAAGGCTAGTCTCTATCGAGAAGAAGCTGGATAAAAATCCCGCTCTTCGTGTGAAATACACACAACAGATGGACTCCCTTATAGAGAAGGGATATGCTGAGAAGGCTCCCAAGTCGAGTACTCCAGGAAGAACCTGGTACCTGCCTCATTTCGATGTCTTCAACCCAATGAAGCCAGAGAAACTTCGTATAGTTCATGATGCCACTGCAAAATCGAGAGGAAAGTCCCTCAACGACTTCCTGCTCACTGGACCGGATCTGCTGCAGTCGCTGCCCGGCGTCATGATGAGATTTCGTAGACACAACATAGCCATCTCGGGAGATATAGCTGAGATGTTTATGCAAGTCAAGGTACGGAGTCAAGATAGAGACTCACTCCGCTACCTATGGAGAGGCAATAGAAGGGAAGGAGCCCCAGAAGAGTACCGTATGACGTCCATCATATTCGGCGCGGCCAGCTCACCGTGCACCGCCATTTTTGCGAAGAATTGGAACGCAAAAAGGCACATAGAGAAGCATCCAGTAGCAGTGAATGCAATAGTACAGAACCATTATATGGACGATTATCTGGACAGCTATAGAACAGTCGAAGAGGCGACAGAAGTCGCGACTATGGTGAAGAAAATACACCAACAGGCGAAGTTTGACCTGAGGAAATGGGTATCAAACAGTTCGCAACTAATAGAGAATATAGATCCGTCGCAAACCTATACAGAGGTTGTGAACATCGGAGACACAGCAGGCACAGAGAAGATTCTCGGCCTGATTTGGAGACCTAGTGAGGACACGCTAGGTTTCAACCTAACGCTTGCAAGACTGCCGCAGGGAATCCTTGAAAAAGAGGCCCCGACAAAAAGAGAGGCGCTCAAGATCGTCATGTCATTATATGACCCGCTCGGACTCGCCTCACCTATAACGATTCGAGCTAAACAAATACTTCAAGAAGCTTGGAGGCGAGGGGTCGACTGGGACCAGATACTAGATGAAGATCTGGCAGTCCAGTGGAAGAACTGGACACAGCACCTGCGACAGCTCAAGGCGATTAGCATACCAAGATGTTACCCTGGTTATAGCGATGCCACAGAAATACAAATACATGTATTTACCGATGCAAGCGAGACGGCGTACGCAGCAGCTGTGTATTGGCGAGCCACCACAGCAGAAGGCACACAGCGTGTCAGCCTAGTCATGGCTAAAGCGAGAGTAGCCCCATTGAAGCTACAATCGATACCTCGCCTCGAGCTGCAAGCAGCGGTGATGGGAACCCGCGTAGCTACAGCTGTTATACGTGAGCACGACTGCAAACCGTCGTCGGTCACATATTGGTCAGACAGCAAAACTGTACTGACATGGATAAGAAAAGGAGCACGAACATATAAAGCTTTCGTAGCTCATCGAATAGCTGCCATAGAAGAGAGCAGCAAAGTAGAGGATTGGCGATGGATTCCTACAAAATTGAACATCGCCGACATCGCTACTCGTGACGTCCCACAGAAGTTCGACTCACAGCACGAGTGGTATTGTGGCCCCAGATTCCTGTATGAAGACCCTTCTTCATGGCCATCAGAGAAGCCTCTAATCACTGAAGAGACAGGAGAAGAAAGAACTCTCACTGTCATAGAGAAAGCTTTCATAGAAAAAGCTGAAACAAATGTAAAGCTCACTGAAGCTATACCTAATCCCGCAAACTTTTCGAGATGGGAGCGGCTATTACGTGCGACTGCAAGCGTCCTACGTTTCATATATCTCTGTAAACAAAAAACGGAGAAAACGTTCTATAAGAGAACAAAGAAACTTGAAGACGACCCGGACTGGCGAAAGAAAAAGAAGACAGCGACTGCAGCAGCTAAACCAACTCTACATAGAGAGCCAGAAGCCCGGAAACAGACTATAGAAGCGAATTTTCTTCAAAAGGCTGAGAAAATACTCGTACAAGTCGCACAGCAGCAATCGTTCGCTCAAGAGATAGCTAGATTGCACGAACAAAAGGTAGTGGAGAAAAATAGCCCGCTACATTCGCTACAAATAGAAGTAGTAGATAGCCTACTACGTATTAGAAGTCGAATAGCCGCCACCGATGAAATTACAGAAGATGTGAGGCGCCCACCTATATTACATGGCGACCATCACATAACACAGCTCTACATAAACTGGACACATCGCAGCCTATTACACAGCGGGACGGAGCTCACTATCAATGAGGTGCGGCAGCATTATTGGGTCGTAAGGATGCGACCAACGACCAAGAAGGTACTATCAAGATGTCTTCAGTGTCGTATTCGTAAGGCACAAGCACCCGTGCCTGCGACCGGCGACCACCCAAGGACGCGCCTCGCTCATCATCAGAGGCCGTTCACATACACCGGGTTGGACTATTTCGGCCCGCTATCCGTCACCGTCGGTCGTCAGCATCAGAAGAGATACATAGCTCTATTCACGTGCCTCACAACTAGAGCTGTCCACCTCGAGATCGCCGCCAGCCTCAGCGCAGACTCCGCTATACTAGCGCTGCGCCGATTCGCCGCCCGCAGAGGATGTCCTACAGAGATCCACTCTGACAACGGTACCAACATGCATGGTGCCGACCGAGAGCTCCGAGAGGCCTTCCGAGAGGAGGCCAGTCGCCGAGGCATCACATGGCGCTTCATCACCCCATCAGCGCCCTTCATGGGAGGCGCGTGGGAGCGCCTCGTTCGCTGCGTGAAAACCGCACTTTATACTGTACTTACAGAAAAACACCCACACGAAGAGGTGTTGTCCACACAGATTTGTGAGGCAGAGTACACAGTAAATAGCCGACCGTTGACTCATGTATCAGTCGACGGTGAAGACGACGAGTCCATCACGCCGAACCACTTCCTACTTGGTGGCTCGGCTAGACTCCCAACCCCCGGCGTGTTCACCGAGCAAGACGTCGATCACAAGAAGATGTGGCGCAGCTCACAAATCCTGGCCGACATGTTCTGGCGCCGCTGGGTGCGAGAGTACCTGCCGGAGCTCCAAAACCGGCGGGAGCCCCACAGCAGCGGGCCTGGCCTGCAGGTGGGCGACCCCGTCCTCATAGCTGACGGCCAACTGCCTCGCAACACGTGGCCGCGAGGCCGCATCGAGGCCATCTACCCTGGCCCTGATGGTGAAGTCCGGACCGCTGAGGTGCGCACCACTGGCGGCACTCTAAAGCGTCCGGTGAAGAAGCTCATACCGCTACCTAAATGAGCGTAGCAGAGTTCCAGCGGCGAGAGCTGAGCGACGTGTCGCAGAGCGTCGTGGCTACGAGCGCTGCCGACGGTCGTCGCTCACCGGCGTGATGCAGCGCCGCGCCGACGTCGCTACGTGTCGTCACTGCACTGCACGGCGGGAGAGATGTTCGCGACGAAGCGACACATAGCTTATAGTCTATATACTTGCCTATATACCGTTAAAATACTTAAGTTATTTAAGTAAGCAATGTATGTAATAGCATAGGTAAATAAAGAATTTAATTCTTTTCGATTAGGGGTCCCCTAAAAAGCGGGAGCGCAAGTAGCGCCGGGTGCGACATATTCACGCACCAATGTGTGTTATTTACCTTTACATACACTACACTGTTAGGAAACACAATCTAGGTGTTCTAACTTGGATGCCCTAAGGCTATGACTGAAAAATGATACCTAACAACAGTACATAGCCAGGGACTATAGAGTATCACCCTGAAACACTAGATACATACACATTTCGCTCAAGTAAGTGGTAAGATGAACTCGTTATAAGCGATTCAGCACTTCTAGGTAACCTAGATATCTGCCTAGGACATGTAAACAGATAGTACTCACATAGTTCTAGTACATAAAGGCCACTTGCTTGAGATAATGTGTCTGTATACATAGAACACAAGGGTTTTCGAGCGCTTGTCGGCGGCCCGCCCGCCTTCAGGTACCATCTGAACCTGAAGGAATATAGATTTGCTTACTGAAGCAATACCATCGGGGACTGGCAGGCAGGCGCTCGGATTCTCCCATAGGCCCCAGGTCCTCTGACCTTCGGGCATATCATAAAACCTGTTTGTTTCCCTGGGTCGGGCAAATATTTCCCTTTTTGGCCGCTTCCCGGCACCAAAACCACCAGAAGGGCTGGTGGTATACCCTAGTTACACACACCATTCGATTCCTTGTTTCATGGCCTCCCTGATCACACTTTTGTAAGGAGCCCAGCTCTGGTGACCAGGGAGATAACCACCGAAATATATTGCCCGGCCCCGGGACATTCTCATTTTCGGACACTTCAGGGTGAATACTGACTCGAGGGTTGAACCCACGCCCACCAGAGTGGCACCATAGGGTGGCCTGTCATGATGGCCATCGATTAATGCCTGGTGGTCGTGGATTCCACGAATACCTTGAGTACAAACTAACTTTATGTTAGAAAATAACATCTTTCACTACTCACGCACACTTCCAGGCACCTACACGCCTGAAGGTTATAGATATAGCTATAGAAACACTGGATTCCTATAGCTTAGGGAAAGGGCTTTCGAACCCCCGCGATGAAAGTAGTGGAAAAATGTATACTTTAGCATGTAATAGCCATAAGTTCGAAAAACCAGCAGAATTTCCCTTCATCACTCGTTCTTCCTAGCAGAACTCCTCGGAGGAGATAGCCAGGGACCTGGACCAAGGTCCGTTGGATGGGCCATTTCAAGGCGCTTCCAACCATATAGGTCATGCCATGGTCATGACATCGGGAAGGGAGGTTCTGCTGATTTATAGCATAAGTTTATAATAAAAAATTAAGTAAATAATAAATAAAAAACTTGTGCGACTAAAAAATCAGGGTCCTCGTGACGGTAAAGTTTGGTAGTACGATAGTGCGCATGCGCATCGAGCAATTCGGTAGCCAAATTTGTATTAGAAGAATCCACGCAACTTTATGTCACGAAGACCCTGTGAAAACATCGCAAAACACTAAGAAGAATAAAGTCTTTTATTTCCTGGACATCATATCTTCACCCGTGAACATCTGGCAGACCTCAAGCAGCTCACAGAGGCGAGAATTCTTGATGACAACTGAACTATAGGTGCAAGGGTGTCAACGCGCTGGTGCTGGAGCCTTACAACCTCCAGAAGCCCTATTCTCCGCCAGCGATCACGTCCACCCCGTACAATATTGTTCTATACTTCTTTTTCTATCTATATAATGCTAGGTGGCAGTTAATGCCAAATTCAAAACATACCTTCTGATACACCAAAAAATACTTTAAATTCAATAAAAAATCTATCGCAACGAATACAAAAATCAAAATTGCACAACCATAAGACCGCGTTGATCCAGTGTTTTTAACCGACTGCAGAAGGAGGGTAATGTGTTTATCAGTCTATATATTTATGTTTGTTCCTATGTGGCGTTCTAGAGAACAAACGCGTTGGCCGATTTTGGTAGTTCTTACATCAATCGATTTGCCTTAACCCTGCGAGTGTCACTGGCTACATTAAAATTGGATAAGAAAAAAATGGCGGCTTTTGGGCGCCATTTTTTGTATATTTAAACATATAACATTATTTATTGGGGTTAATTATTGGAGTACATTTAAACATATAACACTTATATGTTTAAATGTACCCAATTCTAAAAAAACTATAACTAAAACGTTGTAAATAAAATAAGTTAATTAATAAAATCAAAAAACCCGACTGCTTCAATAGCGAACTAAAAAGACGTAATTAAGAAGAAAATCATGCTGTGCAGTCGGAAGATACATCTGGTTTTGGTCAGCCAGCTCGCGAATATGAATCCTCCGACTGCACAGCATGATTTCCTTCTTATTAATTACGTCTTTTTAGTTCGCTATTGAAGCAGTCGGGTTTTTGTATTTTAAGATTATACAAAACGTGTAACACGAAAACAACTAAACAAAACGTTTTGAAACGTTTAATGTTTTGAAGGTTTCAAACGAATTATCGGCCAAACGGGTCATGAATCAACTTGCTTGACTGTACGGCTACAAATGCTACTAAAACCCTCATCTTAAGTAATTTCCTCCAGTTGAGTCAACCTCGACTCAGCCTCGCTCAGCAACTTCTTTTTTATTGACTTTAACGTCCTAGAGTAGAGAGTTTATCCGTTGCCATGGCGACTGAGGAGAGTGAAATGCGAATGAAAAGAGTTTTTCAAAAAGACTAACTTATTTTTTAAAGAGTAATTACAGTAACTTTCTTGTAAATTCTTCTTTTTAACTAACTGGACGACGACTAGAATGATTTCTTATTAAATATTAACTGTATAATTTTGAATTTCAAAAACACCGTTTAATGATTTAACTGAAGAAAATTATTAAATTTTGAATTTACCTATTCTAGCCATAGTCAGAACTGTCATAGACCGTAAATTAGTATTAGTAAACGGTGACACTCACTGACACGCTGTCACAATGCCGTAACATCTCTAGCTTTGGCCGGCGAGTCATCTCGGTCCTCTCGAGTTATATCGTAGCGTACTTGCGTAGCTCGTAGCTCTTGTCTTAATGGAATTCGTAGGTGCGTACTACGCCGTAGCTAGATCAGACGTAAGTTAGCTGTTGATGGTGGGGCTAGCGCGTCGTGGTGTGTCTAGCGCATCTCAATTTTCTTGGGGACTTCGGCGGTAGACGTACTCATAGAAGGTCCCAAGTGAGAAACCAGACCAAGTAATTAGTGACACAGACTAGCTTGGTTTGTATGGAAGTGTTGACAATACTTTCTATAACAGTGATCTCCGAGTCGCCTCGTGCTAGCTGTGGATATGAATGTGCCAATCGCAGCGTGCCTGCGTGCGGCGGGTTCGCGGTGAGTGCTAACACGTGCCCGTGTCTCCGCCATAAGCGTCACCGGATTCACCGTGGAGTTTTAGTGGGATGGAGTACCACATAACTGCGCTATTTCCCCGTGGCAGCGCAGTATGTATCAGTATTTCTCATAGAAAAAAAAAGCGTGCCTGCGTACCTCATAGCTCTTGTCATAATGGAATTTATAGATGCATGCTACGCCGTAGCTTGATCCGACAGTTTACCTACTTAAGGGTACACTAGTCGAAAATTCTTCCATACAAACGTAGTAGGAAAAAACGTAGGATCGTAGCAGGTGGCGTTCTGTAGTTTCTGCCTACCAGCATGGGAAAAAGGCGTGAGTTAATGCATGTATATATGTACAAACGTAGTCTGGCTTTTACTCCGCTGTTTGACGATGTATGTTCAAAATAAAAAAAATATATCAGTTTGTCTCATCATTATCTAGCCCTGCATGGAAGCAAAAAAATAAAAAAAATATTTACTTGAAAGTTATGAGCTTCGAAAGTTCCATATTTCAACACTTTTTTTTTTTCGTTTGAGTTGTGGTGTGGTGAGGTGTGGTGGTGGTTGTGTGTGTGGTGTGTTTGTGGTTTTAACGCATCTTTGGGCGCAAATAAGTACCATAAGAAGACGGAAAATTGAAAAACGGCCTCCATACAGGGATAGATTAGTAGTTCAACAATGCAAATAATTTTATTTGGAAAATATACATTTAGTCGTTTTTTCATGAGACTCCCAAAGGTCTGTTTATAAAATTTCGCGCGCTCGTTTTCGTTCTAAATCATCATCCATTTCGCTACAAATTTGCAAAAGTGTGTATTCGTACGCGAACTGAATTCTTACTGCTCATAACAGCATCTATCTGTTCCGCACGTGTTGTCGGTTCATATAGAATGCATTTTAACCCCGCGCACAAAATAGTTCGTGCCGTCGACTAGTGTACCCTTAACTGTCGATGGACTTAACTGGCTTGCACGTCATGGTTGGGTTTGCACGTCTCAATGATCTTGGGGGTTTTGCCGGTAGCGTCATTCATGCCAAAAATGAGAGACCAGACCATGTAAAAGGTGACAAAGACTCGCTTGGTTTGTACGTCAAGTATTGACAATGCTCTAGCAGTGGCCAGCGAGGCGTCTCGGTGGACTGTGGCCGCGGACGTGCCAATCGTAGCGTGCCTGCGTAGCTCGTAGCTCGTCGTCGTAATGGAATTCGTAGCCTACGCCCTAGCTAGAATCGAATTTTCGGATTTTTGTGGTTTTTCTAGCTGCTTCAGTTAATATTGGAGAGGATAATTGTGTTAAGAGAAATAGTTTTTTTTGTTAACCCACGGTTGTGTCCCACTGCTGAGAAATGGCCACCCCTTTTTCTTTTCACGCCTCTGACTAAGTGTGATCCGCAAACGTGAAATAGGAATTATGTAGATTACAGACGGGAAAATCGTTTAGAAGCACAACATCAAAAGTACTTTGTAATTTCTGAAAATACCCTAATAATCTAAATGCAGATCTTGAGAGAGTCAGAGACAAATTCAGTAGTCATCGAAGCCACATCCTAGAGTATCCTGTAATTTTTTACCAGTGATTGCCAATAAATCATAACAGTAAACATTATTTTAGGTCTGAATTGTTTCACTACAGGGCCTCCCTTTCTTTTTCCGTTTTAGACAAGAAACAATACAATTTTCAATTTAAAAAAAACATCCTATATACAACCGAAACTCCTTTAATAAAAAACAATCTCCTGCAGTGCACAGTTTTAAATTCATGAATTATTTGAGTGAGCTGCTTGCGGCGTCGATATCTTGTTACCCAACCGCCGATAAAATAAAGGTTCTGTGTTCTAACACGACTTGACAAGGGATTGAGGACTGTAGAATAGGGGAGGTAAAATAACTAAGTTGGTAACTTTTTTATTCAAGGAACTTTTTTCGTTATCAGGGTTCCATACTCAAAGGGTATATTACTAAGACTCCATTGTCCGTCTGTTTGTCTGTCACCAGGCTTTATGTCATGAACCGTAATAGCTAGACAGTTGAAATTTTCATAGATGATGTATTTCTGTTGCCGCTGTAACAACAAATACTAAAAACAGAATAACATTAATATTTAAGTAGGGCAAATACTAAAAACAGAATGAAATAAATATTTAAGTGGAGCTCCCATACAACAAACGTGATATTTGTCGTTTTCTGCAATAATGGTACGGAACACTTCATGCGCGAGTCCGACTCGCACTTGGCCGGTTTTTATTATTACATCCATGAAAACAAGTACTAGTGGTAGTGTATTGGTGAACATACGAGTAGTTTTTTCAATGAATGTTCGAGCAAAGATAACCATAAATAACATCACGTTTGTATTGCCAAAAGGGGTAGGCAGGGTAGGGGGTAGGCAAGGGTGGGAAAAGGGTGGCTATGTCATCATCATCATCATCATATCAGCCGAAAGACGTCCACTGCTGGCCTCCCCAAAGCGACGCCACATTGACCGGTCCCGTGCGTCTCGTAACCAGCGGATCCCCGCAACCTTCACCAGGTCATCGGTCCATATGGTGGGAGGCCTTCCAACGCAACGTCTTCCGGTTCGCGGTCGCCACTCCAGAAATTTTCTGCCCCATCGGCCATCCGTTCTGCGAGCAATGTGCCCTGCCCACTACCACTTAAGTTTGGCAATTCTTCGGGCTATGTCAGTAACCCTGTTTCTCTTGCGGATCTCTACATTTCTGATTCGATCACGCAAAGAAACTTTGAGCATAGCCCTCTCCATTGCCCTCTGAGTGACTGTAAGCATTCTGATAAGGCCCATTGAAAGTGACCACGTCTCAGAGCCATATGTCATCACTGGCAACACACACTGGTCATAGACTTTTGTCTTGTGACACTGCGGTAAATTGGACGAGAAGATACCACGCAACTTCCCGAATGCTGCCCAGCCGAGTCGGATTCGACGGTTGACCTCTTTCTCGAAGTTGGCCCTACCCAATTGGATCGTTTGTCCCACGTAGACATAATCGCCCACAATTTCGAGTGTAAAGTCTCCGACCTTGATAGGAGCGGGTGTAACATGGGCATTCAACATCACCTTGGTTTTGTCGATGGTCATCCTAAGACCCACTCTTTCGGAAGCTCTACTAAGATCATCGAGCATTGTACTGAGGTCGTCCATGGTCTCAGCCATAATCACTATATCGTCGGCAAACCGAAGGGGAGTGATGTACTCGCCATTGACGTTGATACCTAGCCCTCTCCAGTCCAGAACCTTCAAGCCATCCTCCACTGTAGCGGTAAACAGCTTCGGAGATATGACATCTCCCTATCTCATACCTCGCTGCAGAAGGACGGGTTCCGAGGTCTCATCCTGAAGTCGAACTGACATGGTGGCGTTTTTGTATAAACACTTCAACACTTCGATGTACCGGTAATCAATTTGGCAACGAGAGACAGCAGTACAGCCCAAGTCTTGATCGAATCGAAGGCTTTCTCTTAGTTCACAAACACTAAACAGAGAGGCATGTTGTACTCTTCGGTCTTCTGTATGACCGCAGCGTATATATGTGGTCTACGCTACGGTACGGTACCTTTACGGAATCCAGTTTGTTCGGGAGGCTGGAAACCTGCGCGCGAGACAATTCGTGATGACTCTCGAAAACATGTAGACATGGCTAAGAAGTGAGATGGGCCTATAGTTCTTCAGTAGGGCATTGTCATCCTTCTTGGAGAAGAGTACCACCACACCCCTGCACCATGCCTGTGGCGTTTTCCCCTCGAGTATGACGGAATCAAACAGCTTCTGAAACCCTTCGGGTGGAAAACCAGTACAGCCCTTAAGGGGTCTTCAGGAGTTTGGCCGTAATTCCGTCATCACCCGGTGCCTTGTTGTTCTTAAGCTGTTTCAGAGCCATCCTAATCTCATACAGGCTGACGTCCGGAATGTCTTCGCTATAGTGTCGGGTCAATCTAGCTCTAGGGTCATTCGCTAGATTCGCGACGAGTTTACTGGTTGACATGTACAATTGCCCATAGAATAGGAATAGGCTGATGTGTAGGTTTATTAATATATTATTTTCCTAGCTACATTATTTTAGAAAGTATGAGTGAGTTTCATGAGCAAAATAATCTAACAAGCTACTTAAAGATTCTAAGTAGTTAGCTAGCTGAAACCTTAACATTATTTTACCCAATTTGGGCATCGAATTAAAAACCTGAGGCTACAGCTATTTACATTTCTAAATGGCAAGCTAGCTGAAAACTCAACACAAATTTTTCCAACTCAAGCATTGAACTAAGGACCTCACGATCAGCAGTCGTGGCTAAAGACACATGAAATCATGTTAGTCATTTATACCGAAAGAAGGACCAAACCTACGCAGCCACGAATATCCATTACCCTATTGACTCTGCTTACCCTGTACCAACATGTCACGCATAGTATTACAACGTTCAATACGTCATCGGTGACGTCACTCGTGAAGCGCAAACAAAAGGCGCTGGGCTAACGGAACGTCAAGATTTGACATGAGACATTGCCGAGTTGTGAGTGGGAAGGGCGGTTACATACATCAAGTATTACTACTTTAGAAGTTGATGGTGCTTTTTTAGCGGAAAAAAATTATGGATCAGCTGTAGTGATATTCTGTAAAAATTTCACTAAGAAATCTTTGGTGAGGTGAACTTGAAGTGTGCTGAATCCATAGCTTCATTGGAACAGTTCATTTCAAGCTCGCTTCTCCTAAGTGTTTAACCGACTTCAATCAAAAAGGAGGAAGTTCTCAATTCGATTGGTATTTGTATGTATGTACACCGATTACGCTGAGATTTATGATCCGATTTACGTGATTTTTCTTTAGTTTCTGTAATTGCCATTTGGTCTCATAAAAAATTAACATAGTTTTGCCCAGTAGCTTTTTTATTTCTATATTATATTATATATTTTATTTTATAATTTTTTTGTATTTATGAATATTTTTGTTTACGGGGACGATGTAATTTTAGTTTGTGTACGGCTTTTTAGGAGTTTTCATTTGGGTACTATATTCTGGCATCACTGTGGGCATTATAGGTACCTTACTATAGAAATTGTCCATTATGTACCACTAAAAAATAAAAAACTTTTAACAAAAAAATAAAACCGTCTTCTAAAATAAAACACTACAAATTGAAAAATAACTATTTTTCCGAAGTCGGTGTCTAAAAAATTGAAAAACAGTAAGTACCAAAAAAAAACAAAGAAAAAAGTTATTTTACGATTTGTAGTATTTTGCTTTAGAAGTCGGTGTTATTTTTTTTTTAAGTTTTTTTACTTTGACATTTGAAGAGTCTTTCTGTCATAACATAATATAATGTTTTAAGCATAAATTAGAGGCCCAATATTCCGCAGTGGTCGTGTACAGGTGATAATAATCGCCTATAGAATGCAAAATGCTTTGAGAACATCTGCTGCAAAATAAAACAGCGATCAAAACACAGAGTACATTTGCAAATGCAAGGTATAAACCCGTATTTGCAAAAGCATCACCCGCTTAATCATGCCAATTTACAACCAACTGTTTACGCGAACGCAAAATCATGCAATTCAAAATACAGCTTTGAACTGTAGAATCCGCGGCAATCGCTTTGTCGTGCGTTTTTGATGCGAAACGCACCGTGTGTGAGTAGCTTAATTGATTCGTGGCCAAAGCACACCAATCTTTGAATGCATTTACATAACATTAAGCTTGTTAAATCTGACGGGGTTAACTGAATTGCGATCTAATAATGCACTTATGAAATCTGGATTTTGGTCGATTTTTTGTGCTAGATTTGCTATTTCATTTTAGTAAGTGATTGAACTGGTAGGTAGCCAAATTACCTTTCACAAGCCATCTAGCATTTCCCCAACTATTTTGGGATCGGCTAACAGTCTGTCCTAATGCACCTGAATGCCCGTCTGTTACACAATAGATTTTTAATGCAATACTTTATGTCATCCAGAAGAAATGGTGAGAAGTTATAAGTAAGTCATCACTTATTTGTCAAAATTCTTAGCCTAATAACATCAATGTTGTTGCAATAAAAATATGACTATTACTTATATTAGCCTCGACTCCTGTCCTCTAAAACAAATTTATAACACTCCTCTTTTTCTGTCGAGTGTTAAAAATGGGTATGTTTTTGCCGGGATTCTCATATTTTATTTCTACTTTACAGTATTTTATACAATCCTACAACCCCCTCTTATCTTAAAGAACGTTTCAAGTTCCTTCATGACACATATAATAGATATCTGAGGTCATCGGAAAACTTGAGACTAGAGATGCCGATGCATTCCACCAGCTTTTACGACAAATCTTTTACGGTTCAAGCGGTGCGGTTGTGGAATGCTTTGCCCGTGTCAATAAGGCGTGCTTAATCTCTGCCCATTTTTAAAACTATGGTAAAGAATCACTACCTCTCTCTTTAATATGTGTTTTTCTTGATTTCTATGCTTTTGTTCCATTCTTATTGCAGTATATATTTGTCTATATAATATATATGTATTTATTTTAAATATAAATAGTACACCAAAGAATACCTACAGTACTGTCTTTCCTTTCATTTTTAAAATCCATCCAAAGGTTGTCTTGAAAAGATCGGTTTTAGTGATAAGGCCGCCCATTTTGTCACCCAGTGTAATGTTTTCTTCGTCTATAATTTCTGTAACTTATATGGTGTACATAATAAAGAGTATTCTATTCTATGTTTAGTAGACTAGAAGCGACGAACAGTCTTTTTGTGCAGGGTAATTTCTAGCATATCTAATATCTCAATGCATATCTACAAAGCATTCAAATCATGATAAAGCAATGTTACTTATGTCCTGATAAAGATGTCAATTTTTGTGCTTTAAGAGACAAGAACCCTTATTCTTCTAGCTGCCTAAGCGGTCCTTTATGGAAGCCTAGGGTTTGAAGAAAAGGCAGGGTATTTTTTTCAGATAGTCTTTGCGGAAAGAGAACCGTCAAATGTCGTAGCTTTGTTAATTATTTACCATGTTTGTTCAAAGTCAAAGTTAAAGTCAAATATATTTATTCAACTAGGCCAATAAGCGGCACTTTTGAACGTCAAACAAAAATTTAAATTTACAAGTTATAAAAGTTGATCCTACCGTCATTATAGTGCGACTGTAACATCTTGATATTTTGAAACTATATTAGAATTATTATTATAATGTGTTCAGTGTGTTTTTAGGGTTCCGTACCCAAAGGGAACCCTAAAACGGAACCCTATTACTAAGACTCCGCGGTCCGTCTGTCTGTCTATCTGTCTGTCACCAGGCTGTATCTCATGAACCGTGATAGCTAGACAGTTGAAATTTCCACAGATGATGTATTTCTGCTGCCGCTGTAACAACTAAAATACTAAAAATAGAATGAAATAAATATTTAAGTGGGCTCCCATCCAACAAACGTGTTTATTTGCCATTGTGATAATGGTACGGAACCCTTCATCCGCGAGTCCGACTCGCACTTGGCCGGTTTTTTGTAATAGTATTATAGTGTTTTAGAATGTATGATTTCGTGTCGCCTAGACTGTGTTTTCGTGGATCGCTGTTGTGCCATCTCACATGGGTTGTCGCAACGGTGATCCACTGTTATTTGTTGATTTGTTTTTTAACCGACTTCCCAAAAAGGAGGAGGTTGTTTTCGGATGTTTATATTTATTTTTGGAAGTGTCAGTTTGTTAATATCTGTGTGTAACTAACATAGTTGTAAGTTTTACTAACCATATTTTGAGTCATGGATACTCGAATAAAGACAAATTCTATTCTATTTTATTCTATTCTAAAAAGTAAATAATAAAAGTAAAAAAAACCCGACTGCTTAAAAAGCGAACTAAAAAGACGTAATCAACAAGAAAATCAAGCTGTGCAGTCGGAGGATACGGGTTATTCCCAGAGGTCCACGATTCTATTGTTCCTCTTTTCCCACCGGGTCCATGAAAAATTATAATAATGTTTTATATGTTCTTAAATGAATTCCCAACGGGTCCACAAGATATATCCAAAGTACAGCCAGTAAAAACAATTTATTGTAAGAAGGAGCAGCTTGTTGCAAACATAACAAAATAAAATGCCGTCTTTAATGGTGACTTTTCTTTTCTATTCTTTTGCTTTTTTAGTTAGCTGTTGAACATTATAAGCATTTATACCCAAACTACCAGGAAGCCAGAATCATGAAGAAGTCTTAATATTTGCTGGGCTGGACCCGCAAATATTAAGACTTCTTCTTCATGATTTTTACCGGTAAAGACTAATTTAAGTAAGTACCAGGAGATTATAATCACGAGGAAGTATTTCCGAGACTGGAACCATGAGATGTAAAAAGAGTACCGAGAGATTTTAGATTCTGACCTCCTGGTACTCCGTTAGTCTCTACCGCTTATGATTCTAGGCCCGCAAATACTTTTTCATGATTCTGTTCTCCTGGTAGTTTGTGCATAAATGTTCAACTCTA
Organism: Anorthoa munda; assembly: GCA_945859665.1. Taxonomy (NCBI): domain Eukaryota; kingdom Metazoa; phylum Arthropoda; class Insecta; order Lepidoptera; family Noctuidae; genus Anorthoa; species Anorthoa munda. Next base: position 4,556,111 of record OX243894.1, on the reverse strand, counting down.
GCTGTTCCCCGCGGCTTCGCTCCCGTGGACCACGCCACAGGACCCTTTTCGGGATTCAAAAATAGCCTATGTCATTCAGGAATAATGTAGCTTTCTATTGAAAGAAAGAAAAATTCTTTCACCTTTCTATTCAAAGGCGAAAGAATTTTTTAAATCGGTCCAGTAGTTTCGGAGCCTATTCGGTACAAACAAACAAACAAAAAAATCTTTCCTCTTTATAATATTGGTATAGATGTAACTAAAAAATTCCTGTTTTGACTGGATCGGGCGAAGCTCATCGACCGAAACGCCTACTAAGCTTGATTTTTTAATAATAATAATAATAATAATAATAATAAAGTTTATTTAAAAATCATTAGGTAAAACAATAAGTACAATTTTTGCTTAAATCTATGTCAAGTTCACACGTGTTATGTGCCTGAACTAGGTAAACCTGTGTTTCAGGCGAAAAGAGGTACATATTTTTCCTAAATAATCACTGTAAATCAAATATGAGATAGTCTTAGGTAAATTTTTAAGAGTGTAAATAATATAAAAAAAAAAAAATCTAATTTTCTAACATCTTATATACTAAAATATCACCATACATAAAATACGAACAATATCTATTTTAGTACAAGTAATAACCTCTCTGTGTCTTCGTAGGACATACTTTGTAGAGTTTCTTTGAGAATTTTCTTACAGTTACAATAATTTAGGGAATAAATGTTTGTTGTTACGTTTAGTCTATTGTAGAGTAGTGGTCCGAGGAACACATAAAATTTGTCTGTGAATGCATGTTTTGTACTTTTTTGAAGGCAAACTACATCTTTCCGTCTTTTTTTAGTATATTCATTGCGATAGGGAAGGGCTGCGTGTTGTTTTAATACGATGCTCATTATGAATAATTGTCGAACTGTTAGTACTTCACAAGATTTATAGAGGAGGTTAGTGGGAAATAGGAACGGTCGGAAAGTAGATACCTTGAGGATCGCTCTCTGCGCTCTCTCGATGGGTAGTAACAAAGTTTTACCCACCCCACCCCATGAAGTAATGCAGTAAGTCAAAATTGATTGACATAGAGCAAAGTAAACTTGCCTAATTAGTAGTGGGTCTGCAATATATCGTAGCTTTTTGAACACGAATATTAGCTTTCGAATTCTATTATTTAAAGCTTCTATGTGCTGCTTAAAGGAAAGTGTTTCATCAATAATGATACCTAGGTATTTTATTTTATTAGCCATTTTGATATTGGGACACCCACACTGGCTATCGGTAGGGTCCGTACAACAATGAGCATACACCGTTGGGGCAATATTAGTTGTCTGTTTGCGCATCGAAAACCTAATGTAATTAGTCTTATCCGCATTTAGTGTTAATGAGTTATGTTGAAGCCAATTATTTACAATATTAAATCCGTGTTGCGCAAGCTTGTACACTTCATTTTCTGAGTCTGCTGAAAAAAGTAGAGCAGTGTCGTCAGCGTAAGATACAATTATGCCGTGTTCTAGCTTTAGATTACAAAGGTCATTTATGTATATCAAAAACAGAGTAGGCCCTAAAACACTTCCTTGGGGAACACCAAAAGACGTGTTTTTTTTATCAGCGCTGATCACATTGCCAATTTTTACGCATTGGGTACGGTCCTCCAAATAACTTTTAAAGAGTTTCAGCTGAGTTCCTCTTACACCAATGGTCTCAAGCTTGCGCAACAGGATGGGAATGGAAACTGTGTCAAAAGCTTTGGCGAGGTCCAGGAAAATTCCTACTGTGTGGTTACCCTTGTCAAGTTCCTTTGCTAGATAGTCAGTCAGTTGATGTACGGCATCGGCGGTTGAGACTTTAGGCCTAAATCCAAACTGGCGCTCGGATAAAATTGATTTATCCTCCAGATATTTGAACAATCTTTTATTGATAATTTTTTCTAATATTTTAGACATACAAGGCAGTAAAGAAATAGGTCTATAATTTGTCACTTGCTCTTTACTGCCTGATTTATAGATAGGGAGAACTACTGCTTTTTTTAGGCAATCGGGAAAAATACCTGAAGATAAACAAATGCGGAAAATGTAAGTTAGTGGTGGTACTAAAATATGCCTGAATTGCTTAATAATTCTATTGGATATGTTATCCCAACCAACTGCACAGTCGTCCTTCAAAGTCATTATTATGCTTTCTACCTCATTTTCATCCGTATCCAGCAGCCCAAAGGAAGTTAAAGTGGTGCTACACATAAAAGGAATGCCTGTTAGATAATGTGATTGACCCCGAACTTGTTCTGATAGACACTTTCCAACATTAACAAAGAAATTATTCGCTGTGTTAGCAGATGTCAAGTGTGACGAATGTGCTTGTAATAAACCTGATGATGACTCATTTTGTTTTGATGCATAAGTTACATTTTTAATATATTTCCAGACTTTTTTACTATTTGTGCCAGCCTTTTCCAGTTCAATTTTATCGTAGTTGCATTTAACTTTTCTCAGTAGATCATTGCAAAAATTCCTGTATCTTTTGTACGACACTTGAAATATTAAATTATCTGGATTAGATTTTGCTTTCAAATGCAGTTTATCTCTATGTTTCATACAGCGAATAAGCCCTGGCGTGATCCACGGTTTTAAGTTGTGATTTTTTTTGTTCAACTGTGATAAAACTGTGTTTTTCTGAATTGCATGTCTAACATTTTCTATTACATACGACATACAAAACTGCGGGTCAGCGGAATTGTATACTGGCTCAAAATCGATGACGCGTAAATCTTCTTCAAGTTTATTTATATTCAATTTAGAAATTGTTCGAGTATTTAATTTAGGTAATTCACAATTGAGGGTTAGTAGGGCAGCATTATGATCGGTTATTGTTGAATTAACAACAAGTGCAAGTGAGGGAAAAATCGATTTAAGCATGATATGGTCCAAACAAGATCCGCTGTGATGTGTAGGAAAGCTGTGTGCGGGGAGCAGGCCATGAAAGGCGCATAAATTGAGATAGTCCTGAGCAGGTGCATTAGTACTACCTGAAAGAATATTTATATTAATATCGCCAATTAAAATAGTGTTTTTGAAGGATGACAGAGTTTGCAAGGTGTCGTTCAGAGAGTCAGTAAAACTGGTGGTATTTTTAAAAGAGGGCGGTCGATATAGCGCTAGTATAGCAAATTCAGACTCTATTTTAATTAACAATCTGTTACAGTCGTGCATATTTGGTTCCTCAACAGAGACATTCAGATGATTCCTTGCATAAACTATCACTCCATCGTTTTGATTATAATTTATATTACTTCTATACATATTATAGCCCGGCATTACTGGTATGTTATATTGCTTGGCAAGCCAGCATTCGGTTAAAACAATAATGTCACAATTTATGTTTAGCCGTTGCTGAAATGTACTAAAGCTATCAAAATTCTTAAAAATACTGCGAATATTTTGTGTTAGTATGGTTAACGGACTTTTGTAGCCAGATAGATATTGTTTGCAGTTTTCAGCTTCACAAACCTTAGACTCAGACACAGAGAAATTATCTAAATCATCAATTAAATTATTTATCATATTTATGACAGTAGAGTTACAAAATAAAAATAAAAACTTAAATAATAACCGTAAAAAGAAAGAAAAATAAACAATGAAACTAAAAAGGTCCGAAAAATATCCAATTTACGGCGCTCTTAGGCGCCTCCATAATCAATGGAATTGATGTATTTCTTTTCAGCCATTATTTTTGCGGGGCAGTCAGCAGAACCTGTGTTGTGTTTGTCGGGCTTTTTGAAATGCAAGCAAGTAGCGCATTTTGGATCCTCTGCCTTCTTTAGACATTCCTTTATGGAGTGACCTTGATCGCCACAGTGTCCACAGGTGTAGGATGCCTGCCGACATGACTTGGCAGCATGTCCATACTGCTGGCACTTATAACATCGTGTGACCAGAGTAAAATCTCTAACAGGGCATGATGACCAATTCACAAACACTCGGTCTTTTGACATCAGGGCTTTGCGTATTTCTGCAGACACTTCTACCACATAATTACAGGTCTCAGCGTCCTTCTTACCTGACTTGTGGCTCAACTTAATTGAGGTCAAAAACGTCTCAAGGCTGCTGTCCTGAAGTTTCTCGGCAAGGTTTTGATGGTATAAACAAGTAAAAACCTCTTTTTCTGGCATGGATGACGGCACTCCTATAATAACCACCCTAGGCTTCCTTTTATAAGGCTCATCGAGTATTAGGCCCGACTTCGTTAGCTGCACCGATTGTCTCAGCTTCTCAATGTCGTCCTTCGTCTCAGTGCTGATGATAACACCTCCGTTCCTCGTCTTGCGCAGGCCTCTCACGTGGAGCTTCATCTGTTCAGGATGTATAATTTTTTGGACAAGAGATTTTGTTTCATCGCTGGTCTTCAATTTGTCATTCGGATAGATGGCCACAGAACTTAAATTTATTGGCTGTATAAAATTGCTGGCTCCTTTTTTTACCATGTCCGCAAAAGAAGTTCCCTGAGCAGGTCTCATAAATTCTCCAATACTCTGCTTAAGGTTCTCTAGTTGCTTCGATAGGTCGAGTTGGTTCTCAAGGCTTTGCACAGCGTGGTGATATTGGAGAGCCGTCGCCTTGATGGACTGGTAGTGTACGGCCATTTGCGATGTGCCGTGACATACTTTACGGCATAAGGCATTAATACGTAGCTTCTGTTCCGTATTCATCTTACCGTCGGCCACAATAGTGCACACCTCCTTCAGGCTCTGCTCGATGGTCACCATCCAGTTCTGAATTTCTGGCGTCGAGATCATTTCAAGGGCATCTTTTGTTTTTTGGCGAGGCTCCTGAGAGGCAGGAACGGCTTCGGGGGTGGCTGCGGCTGCTGGTACGGGTGTAGAGGGCGGGGAGCGAGCACATTTGCTGCTCCGGTTGTATGGACTACCTTCCATTGTGATTGGATCTTGTTTTTCTTCTTCTAAATTATCAATCTCGGGTCATTTTCACATTTGCACACTTTACACATACCTAATGAATAGCACAGTTTGCGTTATTCGTAAAACTAGGTCGCGATTTCGCAAGTGATTATTTGTTTATTTTAATAATTGTTCGATACGTCTGTTCACTATGATCGGCAAACGCGAAAAATCAATAATGGTCATGACCATTCATGGAATACAGTAAAAATGTAGTTTTTACTTATCTATACTCATTGTGATTTATTTCATAGAAATAGTAAACATTTATCCCTTAGCCAACCTTTTATTGCTGACTTTACCAAACATTCCCATGGACCCGTTGGGAAAGAAAATATTACATATTTTAAAATGTCGTGGACCCGTTGGGAAGTAAAGTATGAAGTTAAATTTTTCGATAACAATAGAATTGTGGACCTCTGGGAATAACCCTTATAGTCAGGAATAGCATTTAGGATTAATTTTATCCCGGAAATATGTTCCTTCGGGATAAATTTCGACATTCACTCAGGCGAAGCCGCTGGCAGAAGCTAGTAATTCATAATTTAACATAAACATAGAAAGGCACACACCTAATAGTATAATAAACCAAATAAAAGCAGATAGAAAGGAAATAAAATTCAATGTGGCGACGCCTGGGGGAGGCCTATGTCCAGCAGTGGATTTATTTCCGCTTATATGTTGATGATAATGATGAGATAAGAAATGGATAACTGAAATTTTAATTAATAAGGAAAATATTAAGCGCTATTCCTCTCTCATAGACACTGACTATATCAAGAATGCTGCTGTGCCCGACAGGGTCCATGAATGGTTCTGTAACTTATATTTACCACCTGTTTGTATGTCATGGATGCAATAAATTTAATTTTAATTTGATGACATTATACCTCGGTAGCCCGCAATTGCAACTTGCATGTGCTGGTTCCAGTTGGAATCGTGGCCTAAGACTCGTCTATCAAACAATCTGCCTTCCCAATTAACTTCTAGTCTAATTCGATACAACTAAAACCAGTATTTTATAGATCTGAAATAAATTCCGCGCTTACTTGCCAACCCGACTAGTCGTACTAAGCGCTTCTCCTCCAAATCTTGAACACAGCCAAACTGTGGAAGGTTGTGGAGGTCCGATAGGCAGTCGTACTATGTAAATATTGATATACAGCTGAACTGGAAACCAATGTTGTTGAGAAAAGGCTAGGCATATTGATTAATAGTGTACAATCCTCTGCATCTGTGTAGGACTTACCTACCTTCCTATAAATCCAACAGATTCCAAAGTAAAGCTAAACACGGACCATATGGGTACGCTCGTTCCATTGTAGGTTTCATCCATCACTTTTCATCAGGTTCACATTTTCATATGAGTTCAAGGGCAATTGTAATTGCCTCATCAAGAAACAATTGAATGTAACCGACCTTCTGTATCTATCTATCGTGCGGGCATGTCCCGAACTGCAGTATCGAAATAATTGATGTTTTTCAAAGGTATTTTACAATAAAGGACTTGAGGTATTCCTACGGTGTTTTGCGTTTCGTTTACTGGAATGAAAGAGATCGGCTTTTGTTTAGGAGTTAAATTGAAAAAGGCTGTGCTTGTATGGGTGTTATTTGTATTTTTACATAGGGTTATATACATTCATCTCCATTCTCTTCTATATATATGTTTTGTAGAAATGTGACTGGATGTCTGACTAGCCGATTAGTCGGTTGGAAAGAGACCGATTAGTTGGCCGACTACTCGGTCAAACCGATCACGGTTTCGGGGGTATACAGCAATGTCCGTGACGCTTCGTTTAGGGCACCCACACAAAACCGCAATGCGATGCGATACGACGCGATATCTATTTAAATAATACGTGCGAGCTCGCAGATATTTGCGATGCGTCGCGAATTCGCAGTTATGTGTGGGAGCCCTTACAGCTGATTCGCGCGCAAGTCGTAACCACCGGGCGCCTGCGAGCGTGTCGGATTGTGTCGACACATGTATGCATTACGGGCTAGGCCAATCAGCGTTGAGTTTAGTTAAATCTTAAATTCATATATATTCATATTCATATTCTTTATTGTACACAAAACAGACATTATAAATACAAAAGGATAACTACTATTATTACTACTACTATTATTTAAATGATTGGCAATTAGTTCAAATAAACGGTGTCAATTCGTCCGGGCACGGAGTCTCATTGCTAAGAAAGAAAATTTGGTTCAAATAAATCTCAGTAGATGGCGCGATATGCACCTCCATCAACAGATCATTGTTATTGAATGTATGTAAAATTAACATTTTCTGGAATTGAACACAAAAATTGTATGTTCTTGTTTCTTAGCTCTTAATTCACATTTAAAAGATTATTAGACGGATCATTTAAAATTGATGCCAATAGATGGCGCATTTTTTAATTTCTGAGGCATTCCACTCGATTGTTAAAGTTTGCATTTTAACACATTTTGGTGCAAAAAAAACTGTAATAACGTGCAAATAAATACTAGAAAACAAACCTTCACTGTATTTAAAGAAAAAAAAATTCACGAACCTAGTAAACCCTTTTACTTGCAAGTCGCTGCTAACACCATCTATCTATCACCGTGAAACAGAACCGAATGCGTTCGATGTACAAAAAAATGCCAGAATAAGCAGTCGAAAAACGCTAGTTACGTCGGCACGGTTTCTTTGTATGGGTATCTGTATGCTAGTATTATATTATCTGTGGTCCGGGTTAACCGTGAAAATGGGTCCTTTCTTATTTCTAGTCTACCTACTATTTACCCCATCTATTGAAAAACAATCTAAACATGGTGTTTTATGCTGATGACAGTTTCTTTGATTTTTAAGATAAATAGTCGGGCGAGAGTACAACCTGCCTCTCTGCTTAGCGTTTGTGGACTACGAGAAAGCCTTCGATTCGATCGAGACTTGGGCTGTATTGCAGTCTCTCCAACGGTGCCAAATTGACTACCGGTACATCGAAGTGTTGAAGTGTTTATACAAAAACGCCACCATGTCAGTTCGACTTCAGGATGAGACCTCGGAACCCGTCCTTCTGCAGCGAGGTGTGAGACAAGGAGACGTCATATCTCCGAAACTGTTTACTGCTGCACTGGAGGATGTCTTCAAGGTTCTGGACTGGAGAGGGCTAGGCATCAACGTCAATGGCGAGTACATCACTCACCTTCGGTTTGCCGACGATATAGTGGTTATGGCTGAGACCATGGAGGACCTCAGTACAATGCTCGATGATCTCAGTAGAGCTTCCGAAAGAGTAGGTCTTAGAATGAACATGGACAAAACCAAGGTGATGTTGAATGCCCATGTTACACCCACTCCTATCAAGGTCGGAGACTCTACACTCAAAGTTGTGGGCGACTATGTCTACCTTGGACAAACGATCCAATTGGGTAGGGCCAACTTCGAGAAAGAGGTCAACCGTCGAATCCGACTCGGCTGGGCAGCGTTCGGGAAGTTGCGCGGTATCTTCTCGTCCAACTTACCACAGTGTTTCAAGACGAAAGTCTATGACCAGTGTGTGTTGCCAGTGATGACATATGGCTCTGAGACGTGGTCGCTTACAATGGGCCTCATCAGAAAACTTACAGTCACTCAAAGGGCAATGGAGTGGGCTATGCTCGGAGTTTCCTTGCGTGATCGAATCAGAAATGTAGAGATCCGCAAGAGAACCAGGGTTACCGACATAGCCCGAAGAATTGCCAAACTCAAGTGGCAGTGGGCAGGGCACATTGCTCGCAGAACGGATGACCGACGGGGCAGAAAGGTTCTGGAGTGGCGACCGCGAACCGGAAGACGTTGCGTTGGAAGGCCTCCCACTAGGTGGACCGATGACCTGGTGAAGGTTGCGGGGATCCGCTGGTTGCGAGACGCACGGGACCGGTCAATGTGGCGACGCTTGGGGGAGGCCTATGTCCAGCAGTGGACGTCTTTCGGCTGATATGATGATGATGATGAGTCGGGCGAGTAACGTTGACGACGTAAATATCGTCTTGCGACAGGTTCAAAATTGGTTCACAGTTAATAATTTAGTTTTAAATGCTAAAAACAACAAAGTGCGTAAAATTTGCCTTGCCGAATGTCAAAAGTACTGATTGTGACATTATATTAAACAGGGAGAAGCTAGAATTCGTCGATAAAACGGTTTTGCTGGGGATCACCTATACTCGAGGTTACAATGTTCACATGATCCTCATTTAATATCACTTGCAGGGCGGCTAAGTTCAGCAGCTTATGCTGTAAGAAAAGTTTACTAAGTTTACTGATGTAGATACCGCGATTCTACTTTAGTTACTTTCATAGTATAATGTCTTACGATATCTTACTACGGGGAAGGGCTGCAGACATTGAGTCAAATTTTATTCTTCAAAAACGAGCCATCAGAGCAATATACAATCTTAGCCGGCGCGATTCTCTAAGGGAACCGTTTAAGAACATTAACATCATGAAGGTACCTTGCCAATACATTTATGAAAACATCATGTATTTTAGAAAGAATTTACATCTCTTTAGTAATTAAAAAAATCAAAAAACCCGACTGCTTAAAAAGTGAACTAAAAAGACGTAAACAAGAAGAAAATCATGCTGTGCAGTCGGAGGATACATATTCGCGAGCTGGCTGACCAAAACCAGATGTATCCTCCGACTGCACAGCATGATTTTCTTCTTGTTTACGTCTTTTTAGTTCGCTTTTTAAGCAGTCGGGTTTTTTGATTTTTTTAATTAACTTTTTTTATTTATAACTTTTTAGTTAACATTTTTTTCGAATTAGGTACATTTAAATATATAAGTGTTATATATTTTTGAAATCGCCTCTTGAAACCCTTTATTTTGATACCCCACACGATGGGTTTGGAAGAAAAAATAAATTTGGCCCCCCACAATATGGCGCCCAAAAGCCGCCATTTTTCTATTTTCCAATTTTAATGTAGCCTATGACACTCGCAAGGTTAAGACGAATCGATTGACCTATGAATCATCAAAATCGGTCAACGCGTTTGGTCTCTGGAACGCCACATAGGAACAAACATACATACATACATACATACATACATACATACATACATAGACTGATAAACACATTACCTTCCTTCGGCAGTCGGGTAAAAACAGCGACAGACATAATTATGTTACTAGAAATAGGGACCAATTAATTCAACCAGGTTTCAGGCTGACTAAACTGGCATCATATTTATTTTATACGGTACCCCGTATAAAATGTTACAATAAAATGCAGTACTTCTGCCGGGGTACCACAGGGTGGAGTTTTATCCCCTTTACTTTTCGCAGTTTTTATAAACTCAATCTCCAATGAACTTATTTCTGCCTACCATCTTTATGCAGACGATCTACAGTTGTACTCGCGGACACCCCTCGGGAAGCTGTCCGAGGCTATCGTAACCATAAACCTTGATCTGGCTCGCATTTGTGATTGGAGCAGGAGGTATGGGCTTATGGTCAACCCTATTAAGACGCAGGTTATTGTAGTGGGCAGTTCTAGAATGGTTTCAAAGATCTACTGGACGTCTCTTCCCCAAGTTCTTTTTGACAATTCAATTATTCCATTCCGTGCGAAAGTTAAAAACTTGGGGATATTCATCGATAAAAACTTTTCATGGACTGCCCAACTGCAGGAAGTTAGCCGCAAGTTATTTGCATCTGCTGGAACTTTGAGGCGGCTGCGGCATTTTCTTCCGACTGCCACCAAGATTGCGCTTGCACAATCTCTTCTTCTTCCCATCCTTGATTATGCTGATGTCAGCTATCTTGACCTTACTCAAGAACAACTCGATAAACTTGAGCGACTTCAAAATGTTTGTATAAGGTTCATATTTGGTTTGCGCAAATATGACCATGTTTCCGAATACCGTGTAAAGCTCAAGTGGTTGCCAATTCGCCTTCGCCGGAATGCTCATATACTTTCACTTTTGTACAATGTGCTCTTTACTCCTTCCAGCCCTCTTTACCTCAAGGATCGTTTTCAGTTTATCTGCGATTCCCACACGAAATCTCTTAGATCATCAGAAAACTTGCGACTTAAAATGCCTGTGCATGCCACTACGTTCTTTGATAAATCATTTACTGTCCAGGCTGCTCGTTTGTGGAATGCATTGCCTGACTCAATTAAACGTGCTCAGTCGTTGCCTGTCTTTAAAAAACTTATAAGGGAACATTACCTGTCTCTGTGATCCTGTACTTGTTTAAGCTGTATCGTTTACTTGTTTGTATAATTAGATTATTTTGTATGTATGTATTTATGTATCTATTTTAGTAGTTTGGTTTTAGTACCTAATTGTATTTAGTAATACTTGTATGATTTCAAATTTGCACCAAGTGCAACCCCATGTCGTGTCCAGGCTATCTCTATCCATTCAAGGTTGCCTGGAAAAGATCGCAGAGCGCGATAAGACCGCCTGTTGTATGTTTGTTTTAATTTTTATGTTTTTTTTTTGTATTGTTTTATCTTGGTGTACAATAAAGTATATATAAATAAATATAAATAACTGTAATTTTTGTGACAGCTTGCCGACACTTTTGCCATAATTCCATCACTCACAGTAAGCTTATCAGTAAAGATGACCTATTTTTCAGGAAGCCACCCAAATAAACAATATATCTTCTCCTTCATAACTAGAGAAAGTATCACTCATGTCCTCATTTTTCAACCCATGGTATTATGATTTAATAAAATGTAAAAAATACGGCATAAAACTCAAACATGTCGGCCATGTTATGACGTCATAAGCCGGTAGATTGATGGGAGCGTTAAAATGCTGCATACCAAATAATGTCATAAAGCGCGGTTTTTGGGCACCAAGAGTGAAACATTGTGATTGGCTGGATACTTTCTGTGTTATGTGGGTTTGATGATGGTTCATGAATAAAAGATGTATTCATCCTGATTCATGTAAAGTAACGACAATTGCCGGTTGAAAGAAGAGGTTTTTACTAGCTTTCATATAACTTACCTTCTAAGTATGTGTGAGTCAAATCTACCGAATGTTTTAAAAAAAATATACCCGATAAATAATAATAATAATTAAAATTAAAAAAAAAAAAAATATAATTATTTATTATTATATTCCGATTAATAATAATTCTGATACCAGCTATCTTGACCTCACTGAAGTACAACTTGATAAACTTGAGCGACTTCAAAATTGTTGTATAAGTTTCTTATTCGGTTTGCGCAGATATGACCATGTTTCTGAATTCCGCGAAAAACTCAATTAGACAGTGGTTGCCAATTCACCTTCGCCGGATTGCTAATATTCTTTCCCTCCTGATTAATACACAATTTTTCGCGTCTATACCCCTCTTTACCCAAAAAACCGAATTGAGTTTTTATGTCACTCGCACATGAAATTGTTTAGGCCATCGGATAACATGAAACTTAAAATGCCAATGCATTCCCCAAAGCGACGCCATATTGATCGGTATCGTGCGTCTCGCATCCAGCGGATCCCCACAACCTTCACCAGGTCACCGGTCCACCTGGTGAAAAGCCTTCCAACGCAACGTCTTCCGGTTTGCGGTCACCACTCCAGAACCTTTCTGTCCCATCGGCCATCTGCTCTGCGAGTAATATACCCTGCCCACTGCCACTTAAGTTTGGCTATTCTTCGGGCTATGTCGGTAACCCTGGTTCTCTTGCGGATCACTACATTTCTGATTCGATCACGCAAGGGAACTCCGAGCTCAGCCCTCTCCATTGCCCTTTGGGTGACTGTAAGCTTTCTGATGAGGCCCATGAGGCCCATTGTGAGCGACCACGTCTCAGAGCCATGTGACATCACTGGCAATACACACTGGTCATAGACTTTCCTCTTGAAACACTGTGGTAAGTTGGCCGATAAGGTACTGCGCAACTTTCCGAACGCTGCCCAGCCGAATCGGGTTCGACGGTTTAACTCTTCCTCGACTAACTTTTTTTATTTATAATTTTAGTTAACATATGTTTTCGAATTAGGTACATTTAAACATGTGTTATATATTTTTGAAATCTCCTCTAAAAACCCTTCATTTTGATACCCCACTTGATGGGTACGGAAGAAAAAAAATTGGAACCCACATCACAATATGGCGCCCAAAAACCGCCATGTTCCTTTTTTTTTAAAGACACTTAGCTAAGAAAACTTGGGAGGTCAAGAACTATCTAACGATGTCTTAATTATAAAAATCCACCAAGTAGTTTGAAAGATATGAGGTAATAAAGAATATTACATACATACAAACATACAAGATACGCGCGAAAAACATAACCCTTTCCTTGCAGCCGGGTAAAAATAATAATATTATTACGAGCTGGGGTAAATTATTTAAACCGCAATCTTCAATTAATCACACTTTATTACAAAAACACTTCTCAAGCAATTCTATTTCTTCGCACTATTTTCCTGTTCCGATCGCTCTGTGTCGCTTTCAAATCGAAACTGACTCACGACGATTTTTTTTTTTTTTTTTTTTTTTTTTTAAGTGACGTCTCGCAGTTTACAATCCAAATGATTGGTTACTGCTTAACCGGGCTATCCTGTGGAGACTAAACTAAGCCTCCAGCCAGGCACAAAGTTCTAAACCTAAGCGACTACGCTGAGGGCTACCCCAGGTGGGGTCGAACCTCGGCTCAGGGCGTCGCTGGAAGGGACAGCAAGGGGACAAGCTGGATCTTGATTATTATTGCTAATATTGATTCTACCATCAGTTCGTAAGGTACCTACTGTGGAGAAGAACTGACAAGAAACTCCACTATCACTATTTTGATTTTGTTCAGCAATTCGCGGGCTGCATTGAACTACATCGGGGCCAGTATTACGGGGATTTCGCGACGGTCCTCGGCGGCGAGGATGGAACGATTTTGTATGATACGTTTTTATTGTACTAGTTTCCCTACGACTCTCTTGGAGTAGGGTAGTGGCGTCATCGGGAGTGTTGAGAGTGTGCCTTGGTCGGCGAACTCTAGAAATTTTTGAGGGTTCGTAGCGGGTGGCCTCTTTTATAAGGGGGTTTTTATGTTTAACAGCAGTTTCGAAGAATCGCTTGGTAAGGCGTTTCGTGAACTGCTGTATCGTGGGCATTTTCATGTCCACGTGGAGTTCTTGATTACGGACAAACCAGGGAGCACCCGTGATTTTCCGGAGAAATCGGTTTTGAATTACCTGTAGCCTGTGAATGTGGTGGGGTTTGGCATGTGCGAAGACAGCGCAGGCATAGGTCATGATGGGACGGATGACCGCTGTGAATGTGCGCAGTTTGCACCTAAGTGACAATCTGCTGCGCGCGTTCACCATCCCGTGGAGTCTGCCCATAGCGAAGGCGGCCCGCGAGCGTGCCGCCTGTATGTGCTTGGCGAAAGTGAGGTGGTTATCTAGTATGACACCTAGATATTTGGCTTGCTCCTCCCAAGGGATCGGCTTGCCATACATGGTGATAGGTTTTGGGGGAATGGGGTTTTTAAAATTAAAGTTGTATTTTCGGTCAGGTCTTGAGAAAAGGACAGCCTGACTTTTATCGGGGTTTACTTCTATCCTCCAGAGCCTGAACCACTTGCCCAGTGCGTTTACAGCTCTTTGGAGTTTTAGAGAGATGGACTTTGGTACACGGCCGGAGCAATAAAGGGCCGTGTCGTCGGCGAATAATGCCAACTGTGTTGTTTTATTTTTCGGGATATCACTGGTGTACAGTGTGAAGTTTAATGGGGATAATACTGAGCCTTGAGGGACTCCAGCTCGTATTGGATGAGGGGCGGAGAGTTCGCCCTCGACTCTATAGCGGAAAGTGCGGTTCGACATCCAGTCTCTTAGTATAAGCACTAGGCGGTCTGGAACGCCGAGTTTGTAAAGCTTATATACTAAGCCATTGTGCCAAACTTTGTCGAACGCTTTCGCTATGTCGAAGAACACGGCACCCGTCATATGACCACGCTGGAACCCAGCACTGGTATGTTCTACGATGCGGTGGACTTGTTGGACACATGAGTGTTCAGAACGGAAACCGAACTGTTCATCAGGAATGAGGCCCTTTCTTTCAGCAAAGTCTCTGAGACGCTTATAAATAATCCTCTCATAGACTTTACTGAAGGTACTGAGCAAACTTATGGGGCGATAGCTTGTAGGCTCCGCTTTTGGTTTACCCGGTTTAGGGATGCCTATTACGGCGGCTTGTTTCCACACTTGTGGGAAGATATTATTACTTAATGCAGCGTTAAAGATGGCTGTCATTAGAATAATGATTTGGGCGGGGAGTAGTTTAATCACCTTATTGGTGATGCCATCTAGGCCAGGGGCTTTACGATGGTGGAGCTTTTTGATGATTTCCTCTACTTCGTCTGTAGTGACGGGAGGTAGGGGGTCATCTGGGTCTTCCACTGGGGGGAGGGAGGTCCTACGTTCGACTTCTGCATCCACCATATCAATGTGGGCTTGGTCTACTGGTTGGGAGCTGGGTGAGCATTGAAGTTCGAGGCTGGCAGCCAGACATTCGGCTTTCTCAGAGTTTTCGAATGCTACACTCTTATCAGGGCGATTGAGAGGGGGGATATCTGTCACTTCAGTGGAGCGTAATTTCCTCTGAAGGTGCCAGTAAGCATGTTGGTCGGGTTCAAATTCGCTTAGCATCTTTTCCCATGACTCAGAACGATGCTCAGCAATACGTTTCGATACAGCACGCTGCAGTCTACGCATGTGAGCCTTGTGTGCGTCACAGGGAAAGGTACTATAGGCACGGACAGCCGCGTTCTTCTCGGTTATCAACCTCCGTACATCGTCCGGGAGTTTCCCTTGCTGGGTGTCCAGCACTGGAACCTCCCTTGAACATTCGTCCAGGACAGATTGTACGTGTGTTGTAAGCGAGTCGATCGCCGCTGTCGTGTCAGCGACTGTTTCGAGGTGGTCGGGGATTGCGTCTAATTGGGGTGACTTGGTGGATTTCAGTTTTTCACTTACTTTCCTCCAGTCAATGACCTTTTTAGTAGGTATAGGCTGTCCTTGGTCTGGGAAGCCTGAGCGACTATTCAAATGCATAATCACGGGACGGTGATCGGAATCTAGTTCGTGAAGCGTTTCTATAGAGTTCAACCTAAGGTTTACATTCTTAAGTAACGCTATATCGAGAATGTCCGGATTATGCGAGGTTATTCCTGGGAAATGAGTAGGACTCATCGGGGCGATGACGTCATAATGAAGATGAGCACTTAGATCCAGTACCAACTTCCCTCTAGGGTTGGTAACGGTACTGTTCCAGGCTGGGTGTTTGGCATTGAGGTCACCCGCTAAAATGATAGAATCACTTAAGCCAAAGAGGGCATTAAGGTCTTTTTTGAGGCCTACAGGGTTGTCATTTGATGACGCCGAGGGAGGGGGGCAGTATGCGGAGATGATGGTGATCGATTGATGACCAGTCATTCCTAGCCGACAGGCGGAGTACTCTAGGTACGAAGTGGGGTCGGGCAGAGTAATTGGAATGCAATGGAGCGCTTTCCTATAATAAATAAGGGTGCCACCACCATGTGAGCGTGTCCTATCGTTACGAACTAAACGATAGTTGGCAATTTTAGGGTCACGCCGGTGAGGTTTTAGGAATGTCTCTTGAACGAGGAAGATGTCCAGCTGATGGTCACGAAGAAAAGTGGCAATCTCATCACGCTGGGTATTAATGCCATTGGCATTGAAGAAACCTATTCTAAGGGAACTGGGTTTTAGGCAATTGTTATTCAATTGCGTACCCATATTCCGTTTTTAAAGGTAAGGCAGTCGAGTTCCTTCGTAATCGAAGGATACCTCATGAAAATTTGAAGGCCAGACATGGGGTTAATGGCATTAGCCGGATTACTGAGTTCAGCGTAAAGAGCTCGGGCTTCTGGGGTCATCCAGATCGAGTATGCGTTGAGGATAGTCTCAGCGACACACCGATAGGATTCCTGACCGGATTGGGCTATCGGGGGTGGGCGTGCATCAACTACTGTGGTGGGAGCCACTTGGTTGAATTGCACTGGCTTAAGGGCAACGGGAGTCGTTGGTCCCATTGGGATTGTGGTGATTGGCGCTGGGATTTTGAGGTCCATGAGCGCTGGAATTGCCTGGGGGGTGGCATGATTTTCCATCATAGCCGGGAAGGCTTTTTGATGGTTGAGCTTGTTCCAGGGGGAGGATCTCTGGGGGGCGAGTCTCTGCTGAGATTGCGAGGAAGACTCGGTAGTAAGGGGGGCGGCGCGCTGTTGTGTAGCGTCGAAACGCTTGGCCACTTTTGGCGCTAATTTGGGGGCCTTAGGGCAGCCTCTGTAGTTGGCTGGGTGGCCTACTTGCCCACAAAGTACGCAGCTCGGAGGCTCTGCACATTTGGATGGGTCCTTAGGTCTAGTACACTCTTTGGTACTGTGCTCCCCTAGGCATTTAACGCATCTAGGGGTGGCGAAGCAGTTGGCCTGGGAGTGGCCGTAGAGTTGGCAGCGGTGGCACTGGCCAACTATGGAGGTCCGATAGGGTTTCTCTATCGAAATCCCTGACAGGGAGCAGATTGATTTAATCCCGAAGATGGGATTGTGACCTTCAGTGTGGCTACAAATAACCAGCACTATGTCGTATACTTGACCTCCTCTCGCTTTGTGAAGGCGATGGACCGAGATCACTGGGACGTTTTGGGCCAGAAGGTCGTCACGGATATCGTCCGTGGCGATCTCTTTGGGAACACGCTTGATAACCACACGAGTGGGCGTGTCCTCCGGGAGAGCGTAAGTATGGAATGAAAAGTTTTCACTTTTCAGCATACGGGTCAATGACCTAAAGTCACTTGAGGTCGGGACAAGGATTTTGATGCCTTGTTGGCATGAAGTGGCGGAGGTGAAATTGATCTTACGATCAATGCATATGTTGGAAACCTTGTTCCACTTGGCCTTGTCTTGCAAGAAGACAGGGGGAGGGCGCTTCTGTTTTTTCTCATTAGCTAGCACCATAGGGCTAGCTGAGCGGCTTGGCCGCTGAGAAGAGGGGGCAGAGGTGGGTTGGGGGGATTGGGTCGACGGCAGGGGCGAGGGGCAGGGGGAGGCAATGGGGGATGAGAAGAGTGTCGACGCCAGGGACCTCTTGGCCTTTGAGGCCTTAGCTTTTTTAGCTTTCCTCTTATTGCCTGGGACGGGTGTGAATCCGTCTTCAGAGGAGGAGGTGGAGGAGGTGTTCTCGTCCGAGTTGAGGTCTGAGCCTTCCTCGTCCGAGTTATCGGGTACCTCCATAGGGGAGAGCGACGAGATGGGACGCTCGTCGTTATCAATGGCCCTGGTCTTGGGGGACGGCCTTGGGGCTGAAGCGGGCGGAGGAGATGGGGAGCGGGGGGAGTCTAGTATAACAATAGGGGCAGTAGCCCTATTGTTGTCAGAAATTGCATTTTGGCTTTTATTAGCCGGGATGTTAGAGAGGATTTTTTTAAAAGCATCCCCGTGCTTTTTCTTGAACTCTTGGTCCTTGAGACAGACTTCCTGGAAGAAGTCCAGTAATAAAGATGGCCACTCCATCTCTATTAGAAGTCACTATTATGAATAAAAGGGAAAAACAGTCGTTATCAGTCACTATCTACAACTGATAAGAATGTAAACAAAAGGAAGTCTTTATCGCATATGATAAGAATTACCTAACTATAATTAAGAGTTACGTACGCCCTGGGTAGGTACGCCCAGGGGTGTGTGACCTTACCCTCCCAGTCGGGTTAGACTGGGAGGTGAGTGTCTAGGTGAGCCCTAAGCTATGATGTGCCTATCACCAATCTTAATGGGTGATAGGAGCCCTATGGTACTGGGTAGCCCACAGAAGGTGGGTACCCGTGCGTGTGTACCTTTGTCTGGCACGTAGGGGTGGAGACTCCCAGTCGTGCCAGGTGAAGCTGAAACGGAGTCAAGGGTTGACTAGGCAAGACACCAAGGCCAAACCCTCGCTCCCGAATCCAACTGACTGCCGTGCTCTGAAGGAGCTTGGCGGGTGCGTTGGGTCTGCACCCCCTCGGATTTCGGTTGTCACCGTTAGGTTTCCACCAGAGGACCACTAAGACCGTGGCTTTTACCCAGACGGGGTCAATAACCGTGACTAAATCTGTTAAAGAAACTATCTAGTCGTTCCCTATCCTTAGAAGGACCGGTCCGGACTGTAAGGTACTCAGTAGTACCAATGACGGCGGTGTGCGAAGCACAAACCGCGGACGCGTCGCGTAGATCGCGACGACACAGGACAGCGGGGTGCGGGCGGCGGGGGGAGCGCAGAGCGAGACGTGCGTTCGCGAACACAGCCGGCGGCGGAATGACTCACGACGAACCCGACCGCTCTTTATATAGCACAGAAGATGTTTCTAGAACGTTCCATACTTTTCTAGCTAGATAATCGCCTTCGAGCTCATTGTTCCCAAAGTGACTAGAAACTTCGATTAGAAAACTGGAAAATTCCTTTCGAGAAGATTAGTTCCGCTTGTCGATAACAGATGGTGCTACTATTTCTTCCTCTCGTCACTAGATGGCGTTGCCCTATATTATAAAATATAACTATTGATTACTAGGTTTAGCTAGTAGCTTCGCTCGTGTGAGAGTTAAAAAATTATCCCACGAGAACGTACAAACTGAACAAAAATATCCAATGTCAGGATACGGCCATAGTACATTATTACCTCAATGTCTACGGCCCATATTGTACCTGTCCAAGAAATTTCATCGAAATCCATTCAGTGATTGAGGCGTCAAATGTTAGTAGAAGCTGGACAGGATATTACGGTTAAGTTCCATAGAAACGCTTCAAAATTTTGAGAAAATCAACACTATACATTGTAATTTCGAGTATAAATTGTTATGAAATTCCCGAAAAGTTATGTTTGGCTCCATTACTGACTTATGTAGAATGGTTTCAGGTTGCATACTTCTTAGAAATCGTACAATTCGACTGAAACTGACCCACTAGAAACGGTATAGAATTTCTGGAATTAGTACACAGTTTCTCTAACAGAAAATGTACGAGTATTGGTCAATACATTTCTATCTGTGTATCAGTTCAAGTCCAGGTTCTCTCAAGGGGTTTTCATTCATCGTGAGTCAAAGGACACCGAGAAAGGATCATTCAATCCATATTAGATTTCCGTTACGGAAATTCTGTGTAGCAACCGGGTATCTGAAATTCTGCATACGTGCCCATTTACAATAGTCTTGCCATACGTTGCTAACTTATCCAAAACTAGCGAACCGCCCCGGCTGCTCCCGAGACAAATTATACACAGAAACCTTCCTCGTTTCTCACTCTTTGTATTGGTGAAAACCGCATGACAATCCGTTCAGTAGTTTTTGAGATTATCGCGTACAAACGCGGCGGGAGCCTTATTACCCGACTGCCGAAGGAGGGTAATGTGTTTATCAGTCTATGTATGTATGTTTGTTCCTATGTGGCGTTCTAGAGACCAAACGCGTTGGCCGATTTTGATGGTTCTAACGTCAATCGATTCGTCTTAAAGAAATGTAAACAAGAAGAAAATCATGCTGTGCAGTCAGAGGATACATCTGGTTTTGGTCAGCCAGCTCGCGAACATGGAGGATACATGTTCGCGAGCTGGCTGACCAAACTGCAAGACTGCACAGCATGATTTTTTTCTTGTTTACATCTTTTTAGTTCGCTTTTTAAGCAGTCGGGTTTTTTGAATATTTTAATTAACTTTTTTTATTTACAACTTTTTAGTTCGCTTTTTAAGCAGTCGGGTTTTTTGAATATTTTAATTAACTTTTTTATTTACAACTTTTTAGTTCGCTTTTTAAACAGTAGGGTTTTTTGAATATTTTAATTAACTTTTTTTATTTACAACTTTTTAGTTCGCTTTTTAAACAGTCGGGTTTTTTGAATATTTTAATTAACTTTTTTTTTATAATATGTAATGATTATAGTGATAGTCCTCCAGACTGAATTTCAAACATAAGTGCGCGCTCTGTTTCCTCCCTTTCATAGTTCGATGGGATGACAATTCGACACGACCGTCAAGATAAGGCGAGATCAGTCGAGGCGGGTGAAACCTACGGCTTTACGCGTTTTCCAATTCACAGGACTAACTTCCGAACACCGTGCTGCCACAGTGAGTAATACCTTATGTAAAAACCCAAGAACACTTTTCCCGACTCAGAATCAGAACCCGCAAATCACCTTACCTATCTCAATTTATAAGCTCACGTTATATAAAGTAAAATAAATTTTAAGACCATGGCTTCAGTCATTAAGTTATGACGACACTGAAAAGTTAATTTTATCAGTACCATAAAAGACGCGTATAATTTAAAAAAATAAGGTTCATCACTCATGCGTCCACTCACCATCACACATACATACACACACACACACACACACTCACACACACACAATCACACATACACTCGCAATCACACATACACTCGCAATCACACGCTCGCACGTTCGCTTTACTTCTTTTTATTGTTTAGTTTTACTGTTTCAATAGCTACTAGTGTTACTTACTCCTTGTGTTCTATTACATAAAAATTTAAATGTGTATTGATTTACATCAGTGGAAGACACTGATTCCTGTAACACAGGTTCGCTTAGCACGGGAGTCAGGGGCTTTACATGTATGGCTGTAATATGTTTATGTCAATAAAGTTATTTATTTATATTTGTTTTGGAGATTATCATCTTCCTGCCCTTTTTTAACCGACTTCCCACAAAGGAGGAAGTTCTGAATTCGGATGTTAATTTTTATTTGTTCTGTCATAATTCCGCCATATACAGACGGATTTACAAAATTGATTTTTTGGTTGTAAGGATATACTCTCGAGGTGGTGTGGTGTTCATTCCACATGTTTTAGTTTACTTACGTTTTATAATATATTTTACAAATTTCATCACCGTTACTTTTGAAATTGTATCATCTCATGTTTTCCTTTTTAGGGTTCCGTACCCAAAGGGTAAAAACGGGACCCTATTACTAAGACTTCGCGATCCGTCTGTCTGTCTGTCTGTCTGTCTGTCTGTCTGTCTGTCCGTCTGTCTCCAGGCTGTATCTCATGAACCGTGATAGCTAGACAGTTGAAATTTTCACAGATGATGTATTTATGTTGCCGCCATAACAACAAATACTAAAAACAGTATAAAATAAATATTAAAGGGGGGCCCCCATACAACAAACGTGATATTTTTGCCATTTTTTGCTCGATATTAATAACGGCAACAGGTAGACGCTTGAAATATTCACAGAATGTTTAGTTGTATATTTACTTCATAAAATAATAATTATTAAATTAAAATAAAATAAATTAAGGTTGCACTAGTCCAAAATTCTTCCATACAAACGTAGTTTGGGTTTTACTCCACTGTTTGACGATGTACGTTCAAAATAAAAAATTATATCAATTTGTCTCATCATTATCTAGTCCTGTATGGAAGCAAAAAGTACAAAAAAAAATTAGCATGAAAGTTATGAGCTTCGAAAGTTCCATATTTCAACACCAATTTTAACGCATCTTTGGGCGCAAATAAGTACCATAAGAAGAAAGAAAATTGAAAAACGGCCTCCATACAGGGATAGATTATTTGTTCAACAATGCAAATAATTTTATTTTGAACAGATACATTCAGTGGTTTTTTCATGATATCCAGACTCCCAAAGGTCTGTTTATAAAATTTCGCGCGCTCGTTTTCGTTCTAAATCATCATCCATCTCGCTACAAATTTCCTCCCCGGTCAGTGGGGCGGAGGGGTGCGCGTGCGGTGCATTTACACCTACACACACACACGCTCACTAGTTTAGCTACCGCCCGGCGCCCGCGCCCCGCTGCCCCAGAGGGGCCTCAATCGTCTGCTGCATAATATATACGTCACCGTAATTACGCGCGTGCGGTGTATGTTATTGATATTGTGATATCGACGATAACGTATTCGTATAATATTTTATAACATTGACCCCTGGCTTGAACTTTGGAGTCCGATATTCCTTTATGTGTTGTGTTGATTATTTTGAATTGGTCCGAAATTTTACTGACCCTGGCGTTCGTGGGATTTCATACTGATTTACATGGCGTTTGAATTTGAACTTGTTGCGTCAGTGAAGTGATCTTCTTCTTCAGCAATTCAAGTAACAATGGGTAAGTTGAATCTTTTATCGAATTTAGTTTGTACAATTCATGAGGGCGCTTGACATGACTTTTATACCTAAATAAACACGCGCATTTATAAAATTTTAAAATTACAAACTGCCGATCTTTATCTATAATTAGAAAATCTTTTTTAAAAATACTACCGACTTCCAAATAAAAACACTACAAAGTGAAAAATAACTAATTTCGGAAGTCGGTGTTCTTGTTTTTGTTTCTTCGTTATTTTTTTTTTTTTAGTTGTGGTACATAAAGATCAAGTTCAATAATACCTATAATCTCAGATTAGAGAAAATCTGAGCCTAAAATGCCCAAATTTATGCCTGAATAGATTACCTGAATACCTAACATAAAACTAACATAACCGGTGCAATGAGAGTGTATCTTTCAGGGTGAACTGTACAAATCTGCGTACCCCTTTAGAGCGTACCGGCTTGACGTTATGTTATCAAAAGGCCTAACCAATAAACAATTTTGCGATCGCAGCAATCCCGAGAGATTTGCCGTTGTATATTGAAGAGTTCTGTTGTATATATTAGGATATTAGATTCCAATTAGATTAGGTATTTTAAGATTTTCGATAGTCGTGCCTACTTATATCGAAAGTTCATTATTATGTAGGTACCTATCTGTTATATCGATATCGACTCGGCTTCAGCGGCGGACAAACACAAAAGGAAGCTATTTTTTAACCGACTTCAAAAAAGAGGAGGTTCTCAATTTGACTGTATTTTTTTTGTTACTTACCTCAATACTTTTTTAATGTGAACCGATTTTGATGATTCTTTTTAGGGTTCCGTACCCGAAGGGTAAAAACGGGACCCTATTACTGAGACTTCGCGGTCCGTCTGTCTGTCACCAGGCTGTATCTCATAAACCGTGATAGCTAAACCGGTGAAATTTTCACAAATGATGTATTTCTTTATAACAACAAATATTAAAAACAGAACAAAATTAATATATAAGTGGGGCTCCCATACAACAAGCGTGATGTTTTTTTGCGATAATGGTACGGAACCCTTCTTGGCCGGTTTTTTATTTGTATACCTACTATGCGCGCCGACACTCACAAGCTCGGCTCAGCCACCCGAAGCTATTATATTGTATTGTGATAACAAAGAGAATATTTCAAACTGCTATTGTAAACAAACAATCAATAAACAATTTACAAAATAACATTATGTTTTATTTGATGAACCTAATTACCTAGAAAACAAGTCTCACATCAAAGTGGCGCTAACGAAAAAGCAGTTATCCTGACTCTGGCTGGTATGAAATACCTACTTACGGGGAGGCGCCTGTAGGTTATAGCTAAGTAGCTAAGGTAAGTAAATACCTATTTAACACACATTGTAATATTTGCACAACCTGCAATAAAATACAAAAACATAAAGACATGACCTACACCCGTGCGCATAGAGCCTAGCTTTCCGCACGCGCTGGTACGATACCTACAGTCAGCGAAGCCCTGGCGCCCGCTCTGCCAACGTAAAATCTACCGACTTGACGCTCGAACACTTTTCATTCTTATAACTAAGGGCATAAGGTTCAATAAGCGCGCAAGCGGCTCGCGCTGCTCTGTCGTCGCCGCCGCCAAAAATAATTAAAAAGTCAAATCTAACATTACTTGTCGATAATAACAATATCTATGTAAATTCACATTTTCGCAAAAGATCTTATTGTCAAGTTGGCAAAGTCGCGGGTAAATATAGGTGCATAACAACAAGTAAATTGAGTGCCTTCTAATTACGTTACACACAGTAATAATCCAAAGTTCCAACATGAATTTTTTTATGTTTATGTTGTCAATGAATTGCATACGCGCCACCGCAACCACACACAAGTATATTATAGTAATCTTTGCACACACACCGCCGCGCTGTCGGCGCTCTGCAATGAAATTGCGCATGTGTGCATCACACAGCGTTATGAGTGTGTATACGAACACGATCTAGCTTCTTACTGCTCATCACAGCGTCTATCTCTTTCCTGCGCGATGTCGGATGAGATAGCAAATATTTTAACTCCGCCGCCAAATAGTTCGTGCCGTTGACTAGTGTAACCTTAAGGGGCGCTCCCATACAACAAACGTGATTTTTATGCAGTGTTTTGCGATAATGGTACGGAACCCTTCGTGTGCGAGTCCGACTCGCACTTGGCCGGTTTTTTTTATGTATTCTTTACATTGGTATAAACCTGAAAATCATAAGATTTGTTGATTCATCCAAAACTATTATATTATTTTTAACTCTTGACATTTTTACCTGACATGACATAGTCATTATTTTATTTTCTTAAAACATAGACATAAGATACCATTCTCTATAGCTTATTAAGCTCGTTGTACATTATATTTTTCATTATAAGGGCAGCGGCAGACTGCGCCTCTGTAAACCGTTTTTATTCGTTCACGATTTCTTAATTGATATTCATATTTGAATTTAAAATTGAGAAGACATGTCGGAACGAAGAAAAACGGGTGTCACTTTTTTAGTCTTGAATCTGCACTGAACTCTGAAAGTCGTTTGACTACTTAGTACTACGTGTTGTACTATTGAATCTGAAAATCTCTTTAAAAAACTATTATATATAAGGCCTGTGATTCCACCAATTCTGTGAAAAACAATAAATATAATTTATTGAGTGTTGAATTTAAATGTGTGCATTTTACTGGTTCATAAACTACGTCGGTCACCGCTTCATAGTAAAGGGCTTGATTGATCGGCATATTAAGCCACAGCCCGACCTCCACACTTCTATCTGCCAGTGCCAGCCTATTCTACTGCCTAACTGACTGCCTGACTATTAGTTCAGCAGCCTTGACCATCTAACTGTGAGCCAGCCCATTCGTCCTGCTGGCTACCCTACTGCCTATCTAAACGATACATCTGCGAGCTCATCTGCCTACCTCGGGCATTCCACGCCTTCGTGTCCGTCCAGCTGCCTAGCCTGCCTGCCTGCCTGCTAAGAATTTCTGCCCACGTCGTGTCAAGCGGGATCTTCCTAGCTGCCCACGTCGTGCGAAGCCGGACCTTAATTTGTTATTTATATCCTTTTATTAGTTTTAATTTATATTTACCTTTAATTTTATTAACGTGGCTTACGTATAGTTCATTTGAACTATACGTAACGCTACAGTGGTTCCATTGTCACTAAATTGGAATCTGATGATGGAATATCATGGAAATCGAGCTAACTCCGCAAAAATTATAGGCAGACATATAGCGATTTTGGTATTTTCAATGACATGGACAGGATTTGCACTCAGAAAGTATCATTTGGTGAAGTGCACCTGATGAAGAATATCCCAGATGGCCACTGGAACTCCTTAATAAATACATATGTCATGGGTAGAAGATATCTCGAATAGTTAAGCGACTATATGATGAAGCAAATACTTATAAATAAATGGTACTGATGAAAATGGTACCATCGATCTGCAGCCTAATTGCGTAAGTGAATTCTGCAAAGGAAACAAGTCGATTCTTTCAAAGAATCAGAATCATTTCTTTCAACTTTTTCGGTATTGTGAAACTAATTTGGAAAGCTAACGTTAGCTTTCCAAATCCTCCTTTGAGTTGAACACAGACTACTTAGAGATACTACGGAGTTGAAGATATATGACATTTGCATTACACAATACCAATAGTGAACTAAATAGTGACTACTCAACGAGAAGAGCCTCATCGGTCGCAAGAGCGTGAGGTTATGTATGGTGTCCCACAGGGAAGTGTGTTAGGACCTCCCCTGTTTACAATATATATTAATGACTTGCCTAAATCCACAGTGCAGCCGATGAGATTCTTTGCTGATGACAGTGTAGTGACAATTCAGTGTAAAAATAGAGAGACATATAAATGCGACATTATTAATTCCCTTACTAAAATAATAGAATGGCTAAATAATAATAATTTAAAGATTAATTTAAATAAGACTAAAATCAAACATTTTAGTCAACGCTCACTGACATTAAATAATCTTGACATCAATTATAATAATAATAATACTGACGAAGTTGATACAACTAAATTCTTAGGACTTATTATTGACAAAAAGTTAAATTGGAAGGCACATGTCGAGTCTGTCAGTAAGAAAGTAAGTACCTCAGCATATGCTCTGTACACACTCGCCGAAGTGGTTAATATTGATGCTTTGCTCA
Source organism: Anorthoa munda (assembly GCA_945859665.1). Classification (NCBI taxonomy): domain Eukaryota; kingdom Metazoa; phylum Arthropoda; class Insecta; order Lepidoptera; family Noctuidae; genus Anorthoa; species Anorthoa munda. The sequence continues at coordinate 4,528,912 of OX243894.1, read as the reverse complement.
CCGCATACTACGGCCTCGTAGAGTCCATTTTAAGATACGGCAGCACCTTCTGGGGCAACTCGACTGATAGGGAACTAGTTTTTAAAACTCAAAAGAGGTGCATTCGGTCGATGTTTAAACTTGAAACAACCACGAACTGCAAGCCTTATTTTCAGATACACAAAATCTTGACATTGCCTTCTCTTTACATATTAGAAAATGCCATATTCTTAAGAAATAATAACCATCTGTTTACTCGCATGGCAGATCGATTTCCGCGTAATAGACGCGACAATACCCAAATTTGCCAACATCAACACAGAACGGCACTTATGCGGAAGAGTGTCTTTTGCATGGCTCCAAAAATTTATAACAAATTCCCTAAAAGCTGGAAGCAGTTAAGTAATTTAGCATTTAAAAATAAAGTTAGAAATTTTCTAGCAGATAAAGCTTACTACAATTTAAATGAATTTTTTGATGACAAGTTATAATAATTTTACACATTTAATATTGTAATATCCTGACATTTTTAATAATTTTATTTTGACATTCTAGAATGATTATTTTGTTTTGACTTATTAATATAATATATTTACATTTTTTTTTAATTTTACCCTGACATTCTAGAATCACAACCTTGACATGTATTATTAATTTATTACAGCTTCTTAGATATGTACATACTTATACCATAAACAAAAGTAAACTATACAAAATTATACTTAAACTAACTACTTATACTATATACAAAAGACAGGTACACTTAGGCGTCGAAGTACTCCTCCACATCGCTGTCATCCGGGAACGTGCCCAGAAGACTGGCAGCATTGCCACGTTGAATTGCAATGCTGATTCTCTGCGCAAAGAAAGATCCAGCCCTCTGGTCACGCACAGCGTCGATCAGTAGGCGAGAGATCTCTTTAAAAAGCAGACGTGCACTCGGGCCCCATGTCCCAAGCGTTTCGACCCCAAACGGCTCAAAACTGTAATTACCAATTAGGTTACTGTATTTGCGGCGCTTGAGGGCCTCAGCAGCCGCAGCAGCAGCGCCAGAACAGCCCGCCGAACTAGGAACATGAGATGGCGCAAGGGTGTCGACACAGGTTGCGTCCCACACCAGAGGCCTACCCACCTTCCACGGCACCAACGTCATGCCATCTGGTCTCTTCCCATCGTCACGTACCAAACCGTTAGGTTCTAATACAGCTGGTACGCTGGCGGTGATAAGGGCTCGACGAATAATGTCATTGATGCTGGTGTGTCGTGCTATGCGTCTTGCGCTCTTGCAACAAGACAGGCCACGGTGCCCAAGGCTGCCGACAGCTTCACCACATTGGCACCGATGTGGAGCAACATAAGGTGCGCCTAAGCGTAGACAGGTTGCGAGCCGAAACGAAGAGTCATCCATCATAGTGCCTATGGTGGATGACGGGAGTGCTTGAAGCCACAAACCCGACTCCCATTCCACTACAGCCAGCAGACACGCACGCTCAGCAGTACTAGACTATGTATTTATAAGATTATTCTGTATAATACTGCAGAGCGGCACATCCCATCGTCTCTGGGAGGACAGGTTGTCGGGTAGATCCGTATTGGGACAAGCCATTTTCCAAGCGTTCAACGCATCGGTCAAACACGGTACCTCAAAATTAACCAGTGAGGAAGATAAGATGTTCCTGGTTAATTTATCAGTATTATTTGATTGAAATTTGCACGATTTTTTTCATTTTACACATTCAATATTTTAATAACTTGACATTTTTTTTTATAATATTACTTTGACATTCTAGAATAATTATTTTGAATTGATTTAGTTTATTGAAATTTGCACGACATTTATTTGATATCTTATTACTACTAAATATGACATTCTATTAATTATTCTGATGTGTATTCCTTTTTTATAATATTTGCATGCCATTTTCCAAGGCAAACATGACGTTCTATTATTTTGTATTCTAACATCTCTTCATGCTGACAATTTGTTATGTATGTATGGTACTCATGTTTGAGCAAATAAAAATGATTTGATTTGATTTGATTTTGAAGTTTTATCTCGATTCTTCCGCTTTCATTCATTCTTTTACAATCAATTCTACGTCAAAATATTGGTAATGAAAGGAGCATAACCTTTCCGTTTCAGAGTGTAATATGCAATACGAAAAGTCGTTTTTGGGCAGGTTCCAACTTGTTTGCTTTGCAGAATTCACTTACGCAATTAGGCTGCTGATCTGATAATGAAGCCGAAAGGTAGACACTAGAACTCCGTAATAAAAAAATGTATCCTTGTCGTGTTTGTGCTTATTGGAATTGAAATGAGATGTACTCTGACTATAAATATTTTTTATAGTAATATGAATTACCAATAGAATTAATATTTGTTTCGGGATATTTACCATGTATATTTTGATAATACATAAAATCTTTTTTTTTGTATTTTTTTTTTTTTGTATTTTTGTATATTTTTTTATTTTTTTTTTAATATACATGGTAAATATCCCGAAACAAATATTAATTCTAATGATTGTGACCATGTCAGCTTAAAAACTTATATTATGAATTACCAACACTAAAAAGGATAAAATAAAATAAGATTCTAGGTCGACTAGAAGTACCCTTTAGGTTTTGATTCCCTTGCGAGTAGTGCGTGTTCGAAAATCACATCACATCACATCATCAGCCTATTAATCTTCCCACTGCTGGGACACAGGCCTCCTCTCTGTGAGAGGGAATGGGCCGTAATCCACCACGCGGGCCGTAATACACCTGAGTATTTGATATGAATTTCAATTTAATACCTCTACGCGTTCTTGATGAAAGGGGTAATAAGTTTAAAATTATTAAAAATATTTTTATTATATGATGTAACTAAAAAGGAGAATGCCCATTTTGTATGGAGAAATGTACTGACCGAAACATTTGCGTGTAATGATAAAAACACCTTTATTAGTTTATGTTACCTTAATTAATTACACGTACCAACTTTAGTCAATTTTCATGGCGGGAGTTAAGAGATATTGAACAAATTATGTTCCTTTCTAGGTTGTAGTAGATTCACAGCAATATGGACTCTATGCCAGCATATTTAAGATTTGCAATCGTTAGACATCTGTTTAAGTGCTGGTTAGACATACAATGTTATTCTTACCGGTGTAGATCCAAACCCGTAATATGATCAATATATTATCAGGAATTAAAATGCAAAAATGCGGCAAAATATTATGTCTGCGCATATAATTATGGCGCCAACATCAAAGAACATTTGAGACACCAACTTCGAGCCGTAGCCATGTCGGAAATCACAAATATATAGTCCTGTCTTATTAAGCATTATTTTCACAAACACACGGCGGTGTTGTATTGATAAGATAAGTATTTCGTAACGGGAGAACGAAAACCGAAACTTGACGCAACACAACATACAAATAAATCAAATGAAAATGCGACTACTGTCACATGACTGTCACTGTCAAATGAAATGACTGACAGTTATAGGCATGTTACCAAATTGGTAATATAATCGATTTCTAAAAACATGATTCATTTGTTATCTTGGTTTGCATTAATCTAGTAAATCTAACCAATTTCAAAATCAATTAGTTCTTAACATTATAGAGGTGAATCGGTTCGGTACAGGAGATCCTTGGATCGATTCAGTGTTTCAGGTAGATTATAAAAAAAAACGATTCTTCGATTAATCGATGTCAGATCATGTCAACATGCCTCAACCCAAACATAAATGGCGGAATGTGTTTGAGCTATGAAACGGAAGTTAAATACTTATTAATTCAAGAAAATGAACCCCATTAGGAATCTTTTAGAAAAGAAGTCTTAATACTTGAAATATTTTTGTTTAATTTATTGTCCAGAAATGATTGTGATACAATTATTTTTTTTAAAGTACTGTCCATGGGCATTCTCCTTTACGGTTTTCGCAATTTTTCGTTTATCTGTGTTATAAGACGTTAGCTTCTACTAAATTTCAAGATTCTGAATTCACGGAAAGTACCCTGTAGGTTTTGATTCCCTTGCGAGTGTCGAAAATTTGCGGAAATTTGCGGCATAAACAGCTGTATCTTTTGATTGCGTTGGCTTAGAAGTTTCTACTCTATGGCTACTCGTTCTTAAGAAAAAGGGTCTTGACAGACAGACGCACGGACAACAAAGTGATCCTATAAGGGTTCGGTTTTTTCCTTTCGAGGTACGGAACCCTAAAAACTATAGGTACCAAAGACACCGACTTCGGAAAAGAAAGTTATTTTTCGCTTTGTGTTTTGCTTTAGAAGTCGGTTTTTTTTTTGTTAAAACGTTTTTTTTTTTCATGTTACTTGGGGTCGGTGCAATACGTTGCTTTCTTCTTTTCTCTCCTGTCAACCGACACGCTATCATTCATTCTCTTTAAATTCAAATTATTCCTTCTCTGTAGTTCCGTCTTGCACGCGAGTCCCAGCATTATGCTGAGCGACGACCGTTTTGCGCGGTTGTGACGCATACTCTGTACTTGCATTTAAGTTTTTCCTATGTTTTTTTTTTATGGTATGCGTCGTGCCTGGCGCAAATAAACGTTTTTTCTTTCTTTCTTTCAATCCATAATTATTTTTCTTTGGCCTTCCACCATTCATCTATCCATCAAAATTATTTGGTATAAGTCACATGCGTCTTTTGGAAACATCGGCGTACTTAGTAATTATTACGTAACCTAAACAAGTATTTTAATATTAACAGTTACTTTATACATGCATTATTGATTTCATTTACTATTGTGGTGATCATTAATACTATGTAAATAATATCTTAAGTGTTTGTCCCTAGTTAGTTTCATCTACTGATATTATACATTCGAAACTGTGTTTGTTTGTCCTTCTTTTAAGTAGTAACTGAGCATCGGCTAAACTAAATTTTTGTATAGAGGTTATGATTTTATGAAATTTCATGTAATTTTATGAAATAATATTATGTTTTTTTTTTTACATTTTCTAAAACATAAGAAAAATAACAAACCTAATATATATAGGGGACAGGGAAAAGAGCTCATTGCGCATCAAAAAATTCGTCCACATCGTTGTCAATGGAAAACGTGGCCAGAACGCTGGCAGCATTGCCACGTTGAATGGAAATGCTGATTCTCTGGCCGAAGAAAAGGCCAGCCCTCTGATCACGTAAAGAGTCTACGAGCTTTTTGCTAATGTCTCAAAAACTCGATGAGTACTCGGACCCCATGGACCTAATGTTTAATATTATAAATTGATCTTATCTTTTAATGTGACTGTGTGGATCGTATTTGTGAATGCTAGAAGTTTGTGTTACTTAAAAAATAAATATATAATCTAATACATTTAAACGGGCAATTCTTGGAAGCAGTGGTAGCCCAGTGGTATCGGCCGCGACTTACAAGTTGTAGATCGTGGGTTCGAGCCCAGGCAGGCGCTTTACTTTGTGTAAATTATGTAAATTTCATCACCACTGCTCTCAAAACGGCGAAGGAAAACATCGTGAGGAAACCGGCATGTCCTAGAACCAAAAATTCGAAGACATGTGACATCCACCAACCCGCAATGGGCCCGCGTGGTAGATTACGGCCCATTACCTCTCACAGAGAGGAGGCCTGTGTCCCAGCAGTGGGAACATTAATAGGCTGATGATGTGATGTGATGAGCAATTCTTGGATACATATATGTCGGATGATGTCATGATTTGTTTACTTAAAATGATACACAAGTTCCTTGTTTGGTACTGGGTAGAGTCTGGGTGGTATGGTGTCGATATTGTTCATTTTAGAGCGACAGTGATCGTTCGAACATGGCAACATGCTGCCTGGGAATTGCCCGTGTTTCGTTTTAAGCCCAGAGTAGTACAAGTTACAGGAGATATTTCTCTAGTTTACCCGAATCCCAAATTCTGCGCCCACGACTATAATCTAACAGCGGTATGTCACTAAGTAGGTCAAATCATGGTCCTATATACCCGGATCTGACATATATATAATCTGAATCTCGGAAACGGCTCCAACGCGTTTTTTCATGAAATTTAGTATGCCTCCTGCATGTTTCGGGGGCGATAAATCGATCTTGCTTGGTTTCATTTTTAGAAAACGTCGTTTTCGCTATTATCACCCGAGCAGTGCTCGGTCGTCCAGGTACTTACATTAAAAAGCCGTCAATTGACATGTTATTTCACATCATCACATCATCAGCCTATTAATGTTCCCACTGCTGGGACTCAGGCCTCTTCTCTGTGAGAGGGGATAGTCCGTAATCCACCACGCGGGCCCAGTACGGGTTGGTGGATGTCACATGTCTTCGATATTTTTTTTGATTCTAGGACATGCCGGTTTCCTCACGATGTTTTCCTTCACCGTTTTGAGAGCAGTGGTGATGAAATAATTTACACAAAGTAAAGCGCCTGACAGGGCTCGAACCCAGGACCTACAACTTGTAAGTCACGGCCGATACCACTGGGCCACCACTGCTCTCACATGTTATTTAGTATCCTAAATATACACAATTTCAGTGGGATGGAAAAGGGAGCGAAGTCGCGGGTAAATGTTAGTTTATGTTGTCTGTATTACCATTGCGTGGGATGTAACTATGTGGGAATTAGATAATGTATTCAGCTGCGGCTCTCCCACGCCTAATGGTGTGTGTCGATCTGTATGTGTAGGTTCAGATAAAGTCTGTGCGGAAAGAGAACCATCGTGGCGTAAAATGAAACTAACATTATTACCCGACTGCCGAATGAGGGTACTGTGTTTATCAGTCTATGTATGTGTGTTTGTTCCTATGTAGCGTTCCAGACACCAAACGCGTAGGCCGATTTTGATGATTCTTACGTCAATCGATTCGTCTTAGCCTTGCGAGTGTCACTGGCTACATTAAAATAGAAAAATGGCAGCTTTTGGGTGCCATATTATGGGGGCTCAAATTTGTATTTTCTTGCAAACCCATAGTGTGGGGTATCAAAATAAAGGGGTTTTAGAGTTGATTTCAAAAATATATAATACCTACATGTTTAAATGTACCTGTTCCAAAAAAAAGTAATAAACAAAAAAAGTTAGTAATAAAAGTAAAAAAACCCGTCTTCTTAAAAAGCGAACTAAAAAGACGTAAACAAGAAGAAAATTAAGCTGTGCAGTCGGAGGATACATCTGCTTTTGGTCAGACAGCTCGCGAATATGTATCCTCGGGTTATTCCCAGAGGTCCACAATTCTATTGTTATCGAAAAATTTAACTTCATACTTTACTTCCCAACGGGTCCACGACATTTTAAAATATGTAATATTTTCTTTCCCAACGGGTCCATGGGAATGTTTGGTACAGTCAGCAATAAAAGGTTGGCTAAGGGATAAATGTTTACTATTTCTATGAAATAAATCACAATGAGTATAGATAAGTAAAAACTACATTTTTACTGTATTCCATGAATGGTCATGACCATTAAAAAATCAAGCTTAGTAGGCGTTTCGGTCGATGAGCTTCGCCCGATCCAGTCAAAACAGGAATTTTTTAGTTACATCTATACCAATATTATAAAGAGGAAAGATTTTTTTGTTTGTTTGTTTGTACCGAATAGGCTCCGAAACTACTGGACCGATTTAAAAAATTCTTTCGCCTTTGAATAGAAAGGTGAAAGAATTTTTCTTTCTTTCAATAGAAAGCTACATTATTCCTGAATGACATAGGCTATTTTTGAATCCCGAAAAGGGTCCTGTGGCGTGGTCCACGGGAGCGAAGCCGCGGGGAACAGCTAGAGTTGAACATTTATGCACAAACTACCAGGAGAACAGAATCATGAAAAAGTATTTGCGGGCCTAGAATCATAAGCGGTAGAGACTAACGGAGTACCAGGAGGTGAGAATCTAAAATCTCTCGGTACTCTTTTTACATCTCATGGTTCCAGTCTCGGAAATACTTCCTCGTGATTATAATCTCCTGGTACTTACTTAAATTAGTCTTTACCGGTAAAAATCATGAAGAAGAAGTCTTAATATTTGCGGGTCCAGCCCAGCAAATATTAAGACTTCTTCATGATTCTGGCTTCCTGGTAGTTTGGGTATAAATGCTTATAATGTTCAACAGCTAACTAAAAAAGCAAAAGAATAGAAAAGAAAAGTCACCATTAAAGACGGCATTTTATTTTGTTATGTTTGCAACAAGCTGCTCCTTCTTACAATAAATTGTTTTTACTAGCTGTACTTTGGATATATCTTGTGGACCCGTTGGGAATTCATTTAAGAACATATAAAACATTATTATAATTTTTCATGGACCCGGTGGGAAAAGAGGAACAATAGAATCGTGGACCTCTGGGAATAACCCGACTATAATCTCTCTCTGTGCCAAATTTAATCCAGATCCGTCCAGCCGTTTGAGCGTGAAGAAGTAACAAACATACAAACACACTCACAGACTTTCGCCTTTATAATATTACTAGCTGTTGCCCGCGGCTTCGCTCCCGTGGACCACCCCACAGGACCCGTTTTCGGGATAAAAAAATAGCCTATGTCACTCAGAAATAATGTAGCTTTCTATTGGTGAAAGAATTTTTCAAATCGGTCCAGTAGTTTCGGAGCCTATTCGGTACAAACAAACAAACAAACAAAAAAATCTTTCCTCTTTATAATATTATAGTATAGATTAGTGTGATTATTGCTTATTAATTTATTTTTGTTCTACAATTAGTTTAGTCATAGTTTATATTTAATATTATCAATACTTAATATGTCCATATTATATTTTAAATCAATTAATTATTAATGTCATTTACTTATCGAGTTAACAGTTATTTATTTGTTTTATATTTTTTATTGAATTTATCCGTCAGATATTCGTTAATTGTGCAATAGCTTTAATTAATTAAGAATTGTTTTAATTTATTTATAGAATATAATAGAATAGAATATACTTTATTGTTCACCATAAAATTATACACATTTACAAGAAAAACTTATAAATATATAGGTTTTATTTACTTGTATCAATCGGTCAATCGTGCTCCTCAATGTTATTAAACTTGCATGCGAGTTGCTTACGGTTGAAACGTAGCCTATATGTGTGTCTGCATCATAGACATATTAAATAGAATGGACTGGAAACACCTACAAAAAAAAGGTGCCTACCTAAACCTTAAAATGTCACTTAAATTGGCTGCCGATGCTATGGTTGTGTCAATCACGGAACACACACACACACTCACAAATTTTAATAATACAAAAAGTAAACAACCTTTTGACAGAAGGACTACCACGAACACAACCACAAAATTCGTCTCCTAATATGGCGAATATGGCACTTACCTATACTGTGATTTTTAATTTCGTGGACTAAACTGACAGCTGCTATTGACCTTATTATTTTTTTAATGTTGCATGTGCGGAGCATAGTGTTGTAGGTAAGGCTCAATCGTAAGTGATTCATCGAATCGATGTGACATGACTCCTGAATTTATTTTTACTAATTGGTGTAAATAAATGTTTTATATGAATATAAAGTAATATATTTAAATATAACAGTATTCATACACATAGCACATGAACTATTATTGTGTTAAATATGAAATCAACAATAAAATAAATGCAATCGATAAAATTAAGTCTGACATAAATGAGTAGAAACTAAATGTGGGCCGCTAGTTTCTAAACATATTATTTTTTTATGCCGTGAAATAGTTAATTTTCGATTTACTTCGATTTTCGATTAACTTTCGATCACTCAGGATAGTTTGGTTACGACACTATTTTATTGTAACGATAAAGTGACAACCCCCCAAATGTCACTTTAGTCCACGAAATAAAAAATCACATTATACAACTGTCACTACGTCATAACAAAATGTAGCCATTGAACAACAACTGAAATTTTGTTGTCTCTTTTGTCAAATACGATTACTACATTAGAAAGAATGGAACAAAACGATGTTTCACATTCTGTATCGTATTTCACTCATATTTGTTAAAGCTAATGTATGTATAGAACATCGCGGCGCCTCCATGTATTTTCTATCTCAATGGTCTGCATCCAGTATTCTCTCGTTGTGTGGAGCCGACCTTCTGTGCTTATCTATTCTAGAGCATAGGACATAGCACCCGTTCCAAAATAGAAGAAGCAAAACCGATTTGTGGCTTTGCTGTGACCACGCGTACCGAGTTACGGCAGACAAAAGGTAAACATTATTAGAAATTAAATAAATATTATGGCTACGAACGGAATTTAAATTTTTGTTTGTTTTGTTTTATATATTTCGTGGATGTTGGATACTGTTTGCGGTTGTGTGGGAACGACAAGTTGGTTAAATATTGTTGTTTATTAATTTTAAACCATTATCGGTAAAAACGTGTTATTTGTATGAATTTTACAGACTCAAATTAATTTATTTAGAGAAGCTCTGCTAAATGTAACAACTACAGAACAAACAAGGCCAATAGGCACAAACACCCATAATGACTTTTTTTTTATTGGGTCTATCCCACCGCACTATTCCCAAACCACTGCAACTCCTGAAACCAAGAATCAACAGTGGCGACTACCAGAAAAGCGCCGACGCAATGAAGCTCGACGAAGTCCCGGAGAATGAATTTAACTGTCTTGGATCCCGCAACGAAATTAATCAGAAAAGAATAAGGGAGGAGTAGGAAAAACATAAATTTCCACTTCCCTCCATATCAAGCAGTAGACAGAACAAACAAGGCCACTAGGCACAAAGGGTCGTTTACAACTGGGATAAGCCCAGTTGCCTAGCACCACGGATAAAAATATGAATTAATATTAATGGGTCCTAACATTGTGAGCTGTTATGTTTGATTCCAATAATAGGTATGGCAAAAACGCTTGAACGCACGGCAATTTGTTCTAGTTTCCACAAGGTCCGTATAGTAAACAACTCCTGAGGTAGCCTCTACATTATTCAACATAACATTACGTTCATTCTGACAAAGAATACACTCCCATAAGATATGATGTGCAGATTGTACATATTCGTAGTCAGATGTAGAACACTGACATAAAGGCGAGCTTCAACGAGCTTGAAGGAAAACAATTTACTTTTAAAGTTACCATGCCCTGTGAGAAATTGGGCAACACAGTGATACACCTCCAGCCACGTCCTGGCCAGCCGCACGCGAACGGATGGAAAGAATTGGTGGAGATGTCGGCCCTTGATGGAATTATCCCACCTACATTACCATTCGGATAAAAGTTCCTCCCAGACGTCAATAGGTGGTTTAAATAATCTAGAGATTTTCTCACGGTCACTCCGCGTTAAAAAGTGATAATGACCATAATGACTGTCAAAGATCTTCAAATGACAGCCGGGACCAACGGCTTAACGTGCTTTCCGAGGCACGGACGAAACTCGTTATGTTGAAATGGTCACCCATCCACGGACCGACCTCGTCAAGCGTTGCTTAACCTTGATGATCGACCAGTGCGGCTGTTATTATTTAGCCACGAGCTCCTAAATAGAATAAATAAATAACAAACAAAATATAATAATGTAGAAGGTGAGTCCAAGTATGTATATTAATTATATGTAAGTATATAACAAAAATATACCTATAAATAAAACATATTAAATGTAGACCATTTTTATTTTTTTTCTAAAACACACCCGTGTTCCTTCAGTTGCTTGTGCTAGGGCCGCGGTAACACCGACGTCCGCGAAATCTTAGACAAATGACAGAGCGCGAGGATCAAAGAGAAATATATTATTACTTTACTTTAATATTATTTTTAAAGCTACAATATACACAACAAAAGTTTAAAAAAGAGTTACTAAATTACCATATTATATTAGTTGCAAATTATATTCTCATTAAAATACCAATTAATTTAATGGTAGACCAAATTGTTAATGTACACTTTAGTTCACAATTATATTCTCAAACATTTTGGTATTTTGTTAGCCAAAGGCTTGATAAAGACCTAATTAGTGTTTAATATTTATTTTATAAAGCTAACAGTGGGATCGACCTGAACTTTTAGAGAGAAATATAGGGTGATACTTTGAGCTTAAGCAAATTTAATTTGTACTAGAAAATTGCTTATTTGATAATCTAGAAGAATAGCAGGAATAAAGCAATTATGAGTCGGTTAAAAAGGTTACCTGCTGCTTAAAGATTTTTAATGAGAATGTAATTTTTTGATGCGCAATGAACCCCATTCTCTCATCCCTTTGTATAATTAGGTACGTTTTCAACGAACTTCAAAAAGGAGGTGGTTCTCGATTCGACTTTAAGTTTTTGTAAGTTTGTTGAACCGATTTTGTTAATATTTTTTTTATTTGAAAGTTGGCGATTCTCTGGTTGTCCCATTTAATTGATTAGGATCTAACGAGTAGTTTTTAATTTATCCTTAATAATGCTTATTTTCATGGTAATATTATAATTAGTACTAAAACTAATAAAATTATTCATAAAACAATATTTTTTCGTATTCTTCTCAGCAAACCCTTTCCTTTGTTACCCATATCATGGCAGTGGATAAAATATAACTAGTCCACCATCTTGGGCCATCCGCCATCAATATGATTAGCTAAGTGACTTCATTCTAAATCCAATGATTTAGAATGACGCCACTTAGCTAATCAAGCATTGTCATCCAAATTAAACGTGTATGCAAAATTTCATCTTAATCGGAAGAGGGGTATCCTCCACCGATTGCTTGCTTGCTATTAAATTCAGTTGCAAGATATATGACCCGAACATATAACTTTAAAACAAAAAAAAAATAATTGCTACAAAATACTACAAAGCGAAAAATAATTTTCGTTTCCGAAGTCGGTGTCTTTTGTATCAATTATTTTTCGTTTTTGACACCAACTACCGAAAAGACACTTATTTTTCGCTTTGTAGCGTTTTGGAAGTCGGTTTAATTTATTTCTTAAAAAGTTTTTATTGAAGTTGTTTAAGAATATTGACCTAAACTTGAATACATGATACTGAAACTTGTAGAAAAAAAATATAATGTCAAATTTAATTATTTTTATTTATTATTGAGCAAACGCTCCTGTAAAGCACACCCTGTAGATTATTTACTTGACTTAAACTTTAGTCATAAAATCCAATAATCACTTTGAGAATTACTGTTTGACTTTGTAAGCTTTAGAGAAAACCAAGGCGGCAAACTTTTTGACCTTATTTTATTCTAAAATGTTTTCTTTGTGTAGAATGTAACAGGTTCTTATATTTACGCTCTTTTGTTTGATAACAAAAAGGCCTGTAACGTGACGAGAACAGTTTTACAGTTTCAGAGACTACTTTTCGCTTTCTGTTTTACAGAGTTTAGGCTATATTTTTACCAGACTATATAAACAATAGATCAAGTGCGTGTCGGACTAAATTAAGTTGGTTTTAAGAAAAATGAGGCAATTTCAAAGAAAAATCTGATTTATCAATATATTAAAAAAAAACTACGAATTACTGCTACGATTACGACGGCACTATGATTTATATCATCATCATATCAGCCGAAAGACGTCCACTGCTGGACATAGGCCTCCCCCAAGCGTCGCCACATTGACCAGTCCTATGCTTCTCGTATCCAACGGACTCCCAAACCCCTCATCGATGCTATGGCTAAACTATGATAAAAATTACGAATCCAATCCTGCTTCCGTTGAAAAACATAACCTTACAAATCATTTATAAACCAACAATTTATACAGGAAGCTAGCTACAACATCCGCAATGATTAAATTGTGCTTCCAAAAAATATTTGTACTAAACATTTTACGATGCACTCTCGGCATATAAAAGGTAACGTCCCTCAAATATTGAATATTACAGTGGCCACAGAGCATCGAGACGACTTCGCGGGCATTGCTAGATAAAATATAATTTAAAGAAAAAAAAAACGATTATGTGTAATACTTAGTAATCATCATTGTTATAGATAAGAAAAATAAAATGATCTTACAAACATTGTAAGAGTATGTACTCAACTGAAATAAATAGTGTCTACTTAATAAATAATCTGTCTACTAAACGGCCATCTTTATTTTGTTCTGACCAATAGAAATGATAATGGCGTCGCATGCGAGTCGGACTCGCTCTCGAAGGGTTCCGTACCATTACAGCAAAAAACGGCATAAAAATCACGTTTGTTGTATGGGAGCCCCACTTAAATATTTATTTTATTCTGTTTTTAGTATTCGTTGTTATATCGGCAATAGAAATAAATCATCTGTGAAAGTTTCAACTGTCACGGTTGAATCACGGTTCTTGAGATACAGCCTGGTGGCAGACAGACAGACGGACCGCGGAGTCTTAGTAATAGGATCCCCTTTTTACCCTTTGGGTACGGAACCCTAAAAAAGCTTTCCCTACAAACCGAGCGTGTCAGTGAATGTCACCGTTATGTTATAGAAATTGAAAGACCGTGACAATTTTTCTACGACAAAAAAAGCCATAACTTGTGCTCAGCGCACTTGCAGGGGTACGATTATTTGAGCACGCCACAATTGCGGTGGTAAGGCCCCTCCTTGAGGAGTGGCTCGAGAGGCGCCACGGCGTCCTCACCTTCCGCCTGACGCAGGTCCTCACCGGACACGACTGTTTCAGGAGGTTACTGTTCAGGATAAGGCGGGTGGAAACGCCCGGGTGTCACCGTTGTGTGGACCGCCCGGAGGACACGGTGGAGCATCCGGTGGAGGACTGCCCCGCTTGGGCGGAGTACCGCCGTGTCCTCGTGGAGGCGATCGGCGGTGGCGACCTCTTGCGTCCTGCCCTGGTCCAGGCCATGGTACGGAGCGAGAGGGCGTGGGAAGCTGTCTCCTCCTTCTGCGAAGCAGTAACGCTCGCAAAAGACGGAAGCCGTGAGGGAGACGCAAAGAAGACTCAAGCCCCATAGCCACCACAGGAGACGCCCCGGGCGTCAGGATTTGCAAGCCGATGCCCGGCTACCGTAGTGCGGACGGCAAGTAATGGATATCTCACCGTCTGATAAGGACTAGGCCCGAGTTTATAGCGCGTGGTGTTCCAGCGCGCCTCAAACAGATATCAGTAAAAGTGACGGGGCCCGCTAGGGCCGATGCCTGTCTGAGTCGCGGATAAATTTGAAAGAGAGTTACCGCGGCCCTGGCAAAAGCAACTGAATAACACGGCAAAAAAAAAAAAGTCTGACACGCCCTCCCGCTCCACCCAGAGCGGGTGAAGTCAATGGATAATTTGCCACGCAAAAAAATAAAGGGACTCGGTTATTATTATATGTAATGGCACCTCTTTGTGGCTCTGTCTCGCATACCAGTCCCAGCTTTAGGGCGGAAAGTGCACGTGTACAAAGTAACTTGCTTGCCACTGTAGCATTCTCTAATCAGAAGTTATTATGGCTCAATAGCATGCAAACTTCTTGCAACAGTTTTATGCAAGTTACAGGCATGTGTTTTTTCGCCTTATATAATTTATTTTTGTTTTTTTAGGTATGTATCTTTTCTTTCTTTTTTTTCTTTGTCGTCACTGCCGAAGCAGCAATTCCGTACTCTATGGCACCCCATGGTTTTATAGCCCCCCGTTACAAGGATATTACTTGTACCTGCCGATACTGCGTTTCCTTTTATAGTTTTACGCTTGTTACTTTTAGGGGAATGAGCAGTTTGCTTTATTTTATGTTTCAATTCTCAAAAAGTTGGTGTGATCTAAATTATCTTTGTAGTTTTTACTGTGAAAGTATTAGTAATAAATGGGATTCGTTTATCCTCGCACTGCAATGCAAAAAAAAAATAGGGTTATTAAAACACGAGCGTAGGTTTGTGATAATAATATTACGCGAGTGTTTTAATACCTAATTATATGCAGTTGCATACACTACTTTATCTTCACTCATAAAGTTGAAATAAAACAAAAGTGGAAACGGAAAAAATATTTGGTATGGCGGGCAATGATATCCATAGACAATGACATGACACTTCTTTTCTACATTATGTCAGAGCCCATACGCGCCAGTAAATTAAAAAGTTTAAATGTGCTATAAAAATTAAAAAGTTATTTTATGATGCAGTTGTTTGAAAATCGAAGGAAAATGTTGCATTGTAATGGTATTTTTTTAATTTTACCCATCCACGAATATAAAGTACGTGTTTATACAATATTTTTTGAATTCATATTTGGAACATTACATTGTGAGTGTAGATACCACCACGCTCTTAAGGCATATACCATACATATATAGGATAGAATAGATGGATCGCCTTTTCCGCACTTGGACTTACTTCCATTTGATCCGTTGTGCGTGCCCATTCCCTCTCACTGAAAGGAGGCCTACCTCTTTTCTGTGAGAGGGAATGGGCCGTATTCCACCACGCGGGCCCAGTGCGGGTTGGTGGATGTCACATGTCTTCGGATTTTCATTTCTAAGACATGCCAGTTTCTTCATGATGTTTTCCTTCACCGTTTTGAGAGCAGTGGTGATGAAATAATTTACACGAAGTAAAGCGCCTGCCTGGGTTTGACCCACGATCTACAACTTCTCAAGTCGCGGCCGTTACCACTGGGCCATCACCGCTCCAACTTTACCAAAGCAAACAAATGGAAGATTATAAAAATGTACGCATTTATAATTATGTTTACCTTTTTTCCGCACTTCACTCCCGTGGTTTATCCTAAAAAACCGTAAGCATTTTTAGCAGTAGTGAATAATGCAGTGTTGTAACAGTGAAAAAACGTTCGTACCTGTCAAATTAATAAATACAAACTTTACAATTAAAGAATACCGTTGTCTTAACGAGAACTTCCTACAGCCAAACATTTTTGTCGTTTTTAGTGTTCCGTAACCATAGGGTAAAAACGGGACCCTATTAATAAGACTCCGCTGTCCGTCTGTCTGTCTGTCTGTCTGTCTCATGAACCGTGATAGCTAGACAGTTGAAATGTTCACAGATGATGTATTTCTGTTGCCGCTATAACAAAAAATACTAAAAACAGAATAAAATAAATATTTAAGTGGGGCCCCCATACAACAAACGTGATTTTTTGCGATAACGGTACGGAACCCTTCGTGCGCGAGTCTGACTAGCATTTGGCCGTTTTTACAAAAACTTAAAACACCAACTTTAAACAGCAATATCCGATAAACACCAGAAATTATGGTGTCCATACTTTATGGGCATTTATTCTCCACCTGTCAAGACCGCACTCTACGTACAGGCAACACGAAAAAAATGACGTCATGTGCTCTATGGTCGTGTCTGGGATTCCATTTATACTGGAAAACAAATCGATAGGTATGTTTACTGAAAGAATAGAGCTTTATTAATGTCTAAATAACATAGTTTTGGTGTTACATCAGAAAATAAGAGTGGCTTCATTTATCATATCTATGTTACTTTCTACCGAGTAAGATTATTCGAGTATAAAAAACAATAGTTATTTTAAAGAAATGTCAGTGTCTGAGGTACCAAAAAGAAAAAAAACCGGCCAAGTGCGAGTCGGACTCGCGCACGAAGGGTTGGGGGAAAGGGTCCCGAACACGGGACCCGTTTTTACCCTTTGGGTACGGAACCCTAAAAAACATATTTTAGTCTAGTATTCTGAGTTGGCGCCAAACAAACAAACATGCAATTGTAGCTAGTTTGATCTTCGTTGTTGGTTTGTTTGGCGTCACCTCAAAATGCTAGACTACATATTTCACCAGTTAAATTTTTTGTTAAAGTGTTTTTTTTTCGCTTTTCAGTTTACTTAATTTAAACAGAATCGGTTCACAATTGAAAATTCAGTGAAAAAAATAAAACCTTTTATCTACATTTGGAGGTGGATTTTATTTTTAAAATTTAATGGGGCCAACTTTTATTTATTTATTTATGTACACACAAAACACTTAACTGAGAAAAGAAATAATACATATAGAAGAGCACAAAGGTACTGCTTATTTCAAAATTTTTAGTTATATATACTCTTTCCAATCATTTTATTTTTTGAAATCGGACCACTTTATAAAAAGTTATGCGTATACATAAAAATATACTTGTCGAATTGAGAAGCTCCTCCTTTTTTTTCGTCGGTTAAAAAGTACAAAGTGTTAGTGAAGTCATTGAATTCCTTTGCTATATTTAAGTAACTGAAGTAACTTCTGACAACTCACTATCGAGTAAGATCTTCTTCTAGACTCCTACAGCTTGACGCCAAGCGTGGAATGCGGCAGGCAGGTTTATTACATAAGAAACAGCAATCAGAAATTATTGCGCGACCAAACGCTTTATGTCATCAAAGTCGGTATTACCTACAGTGTAGGTATGGTAGGTCCTACACAATCGTTTGCTAATTGCTCGCTGTTTGTCAAATGCATATAGTTAAAAAAAAAAATTGGCCAAGTGCGAGCCGGACTCGCGCACTGAGGGTTCCGTACAAACAGCTACATACACCAAAATAATTAAATAACATTACTGAAGGTCATAAAATATGAGGACATCGAACATTGCTCTAACGGTAAGATAAACTGAATTGAGGGACAAAATTAACTTTGCCATCAGAAACCTGTTGTCCCCGTATGGAGTACTGTTCTCATCTCTGGGACGGATCTGCCAAGTACCAGCTTGATGCACTAGAGTCGATCGAAAAGCGGGCCAAGAGGCTCATCGGCGATGAGGCACAGGTTAAGTCAAAGCTCCAGAGCCTTGAACATCGTCGCCGAATTGCCAGCTTGTCGGTTTTTTATCGGTTGCATTTCGGAGAGTGTGCGATGGAATTGTATGATCTAATTCCGCCTAGCCCGTTTCATCATCGGACTACAAGACATACGGCGATGCGCCATCGGTACATGGTGGACATCCCACCCATACGCACTAAACGTTTTGGAAATACTTTCATTATACGTACAGCTAAGGAGTGGAATTCCCTGCCGGAGTCTGTGTTTCTAGATAGCTACAACCTCGGGGTCTTTAAGTCAAGAGTGAATAGGTTACTTCTAGGCAAGCGTGTTACAGCGTCGACCACATCATCGCTTACCATCAGGTGAGATAGTGGTTAAGCGCGAGGCAACCCAAAAAAAAAAAAATACATTGACATAAGCCGCGGTCAGTTTACCAACTGCAAATAAGTTAACAATATCTTTTTTTGATGTATATACAAATTTTGTGTTTTAGGATATTTTCCTTTATTTGTGCTATAAGACATTGCTTCTTGACAAATTTCATGATTCTAGGTCAACGGGAAGAATCTTGTAGAATTTGATTCCCTTAAAATATACGTCATTATCGGCTGTATCTCTTGATTGCGTTGATCTATAAGTTTGATTTTATCACAGCTGCAAGGGGATGCAAACTTGACTATACGATATTAATTTCAACTCGATACCTCCACGCGTTCCTGAGATAAAGAGTCTTGACAGAGAGACGAACAGACAGACAGACAGCAAAGTGATCCTATAAGTATTCCGTTTTTTCCTTTTGATTGGCACTCTTAAAAAACTTCTGTATTAAAGAGCAATTATTGCGCTATAATCGCCTTCGTTTTGCTCTTGCAAGATACGCAATAGCTTGCCAAAATGTTTAGTACGTTGGTTCTTCTTCGTTTAGTACTCAGTAGGTGATTTGCAAGGCTCTATGTGCTAAGCAAGCTAAAGCAAATATCTTTTGCAGAGTTAAATATCGCAGATGATCTTCAACGATCTTGACGAGAAAAAGAAAATAATCAACAAGCTGTCGTTGCCAATACCAATCTGCCACTCCCTAATTTTCACACATACACAAAAAACTCACGTTTTTTTACCATGGGGGTAGGCAGAAACTACAGAACGCCACCTGCTACGATAATAAATGTAATAAAATGTTTTATTCGTTAACAAAAGTTGGTTTAACAATATTGCGGTTGACTTCTCCTTTTAAGTGTAAAAATACCTGTGCCAGGAGAGGCCGCTCTCCCATAACTTGATTACATTTATGACTCATAATTACTCGTATTAAATCTGTTTGATTGTGTTAATAGAGCAATTTACCAAATGTATGTGCAATGGTGCGCACGTGTGTGTAGAAGTGAGAGTGCGAGATAGGGTGTGCGTGTGTGTGCAAGTGAGAGTGCGAGTTAGGGTGTGCGTGTGTGTGCAAGTGTGAGTGCGAGTTAAGGTGTGCGTGTGTGTGCAAGTGTGAGTGCGAGTTAGGATGTGCGTGTGTGTGCAAGTGTGAGTGCGAGTTAGGGTGTGCATGTGTGTGCAAGTGTGAGTTAGGATGTGCGCGTGTGTGTGAATGTGTGTGAGCAAATATATAACGAGATATATATTTTACGATACTTTCATACTTCTTTTGCTTCACTCACATTCATACATCTAGTCATACACACACCTTTCTGATGAACATCACCAATAAGGTCAATTGTATGTCTTTCTAGAGCGTCCCTCCTCTTTACACAATTTTCAAGAAAAAAACATTGCTTGTCTAGACACATTTAAAAACCGTACATCACCGAGATCCTCCAAGATATCTTGTTACCACATTTCTGTCACACCTCAAAGCTCACCACACGAGGGCACGCTAATTAGAAGTAGCGAAAGGGACAGGACGTCTAGACAGAAACAAAAGAAAGAGACGGTTAGATGTGTGTCGTTTGCGACTCGAATAACATAATTTGTATGCGAAAACTGAAGTTATTGCTTAGAAAGGTAGGGTGGATATTTTATTTAGTTTTTGAGGATATATTTGGGAATGATGTCGAAGGTTTAATTAATTGTATGTAACTAGGGTAATCACACTATAATATTATAAAGGCGAAAGTTTGTGAGTGTGCTTGTATGTTTGTTACTTCTTCACGCTCAAACGGCTGGACGGATCTGGATAAAATTTGGCACAGAGATAGATTATAGTCAGGAATAGCACACTGAATACTTTTCATCCCGGGAATATGTTGCCTCGGGATTATTTTCGAAATTCACGCGGTTGAAGCCGCTGGCAGAAGCGAGTTTCTCATAAAATTATCATGATATTTCTTTGAATATATTCTTTGTTTTGATTAGAGAGAACAACACCGTTTTTGTGTTGAATATATTTTTCGTGCCTCTATCTGGTCCTGTTACTGGAACTGGCCAACTGGCAATGTATTACTACATTTGTTAGCTTGGGTCTTACCTGTAAAAATAAATGTACGTGTTAATAAATAATAGTAGTTTATGCAATAGTCATATAATAGGGGTTATTAAAACACGAGCGTTGGTTTATCACATGATGCGAAGCCGAATGTGATAATAATATTACGCGAGTGTTTTAATACCTAATTATATGCCGTTGCATACACTACTTCATCTTCACTCATACAGTTGAAATAAAACAAAAGTGTAAACGGAAAAAATATGTGCTATGGCAGGCAATTTAGATTCTCATTGCACATGACAGCGCAGCGCGCGCATCCAAACACAATGACACTTCTTTTCTTCATTAAGTCAATGAGTCATAAGCGCCAGTAAATTAAAAAGTAAAAGTGTGCTATAAAAATTAAAAAGTTATTTTATGATGCAGTTGTTTGAAAATCGATGGAAAATGTTGCACTGTAATGGGTTTTTTTTTATTTTACCTATCCACGAATATAAAGTACGTGTTTATACAAAAAAAATTGAATTCATATTTGGAACATTACGTTGTGAGTGTAGATAAATAAATAAACTTTCTTATTACTGTAATATGTTGTTTTCCACGCAAAATACCAATGACTTCTTCAATGTTATCCCACCACCACTCTTGGTTGACTTATAGATAATGCCTAAGGTATTAAGCCCAGGGTATAAGGGTATACCTCTGTGATGTAAATATGAATCTTAAATAATTAAATAAGCCTATTGTATTTTATCCTCTACTGTTTACGGTCTTAGAATAGGTTAAAGGTAAAAATGGCAAGATTTTTTTTATATTAACCAATTAAATATTTATTTAATACCCAACCGAAATCGTTTAAACAAAAACAAGAAAGCAAATAAACCAATTTGAATTAAAGATCGCTAAGTCAAAAACAAGAAAGAGAGCTATGTTCGGCGTTTCAAGAGAACCAAGGTTACCGACAAAGCCCGAAGAATTGTCAAAATTAAGTGGGTAGGGATCCATTCTGCGTGCAATGTGCACGCAGAATGGATGGCCGATGGGGCTAAAAAGTTCTGGAATGGCGACCGCGTACCGGAAGACAGCGTTGGAAGGCTTCCCTTTAGGTGGAGTGACGACCTGGTCAAGACCGGGGAAACGCAGGCCAGTGGACGTCTTTCGGCTGAAATGTTGAAGCCAAAAATAAGAAATAGCCTGTAACATGAAAAATATTTCTTCAAAAAGTTGAATTAAAACAATGATTTTTAAAACCGGTCCAACATCGCCAAAACACAGGGTACCCCTACCCCTGAGCGGTAAGCACACGAAACGTAATGAGACATCCCTCGTTTTATGGTAATTGAAACTATAACATACAACGTATAGCGTACGGAGCTTTTTACATAGACGACACATATATTGTTACGAGAGGTTTCGTTCGATTTTCAGGTTCAGGTGGATTTTTCATTATGAAAATTCTTGATACTATAAACTTGGGGGTTTAATTGTGTTTCGTAAATGGCCACTTCTAAACAAATCGATAGTAGAAAGCCAAAATGTAAAGGATTGATCACGTGATCATGAGGCATTTTGATAGTGGTTGGCATTTTACCAGTCGCTTTCGTTAAGGCGCAGATATCCCTCAAAAGCTGATTTGATGTAAATGAAAATGAGAATCATGTCTAAACGCTTGTTGCATTAGACCATTTTCTTTATAATTTGTTCTAAGAAAAATTGAGTTTTATTCTCATAAAATAGTTTAAATAATTTATAAAGTTATGTCTAAAATGGACAAAAAAATCGCACCAAAACCGCCTGGCGTATTTATATGAAATTTTCTCCATATCAAAGACAATTTAATTATCTATATTTTGATCAGAGACTTTTCTTTGAAGTCATAGAATTATAAGGAAAGTATTAGTACATTACTGCAGCGGCCAGCAAAATAGGCATTGATGGACGAACGTGTAAATGTGGGCCGAGGCGAAGCCGAGGCACACATACGTAAGTCCATCAATGCCTAGTTGTGGCCAAGGCTTGTATAGTACTTTTCTCAAATAATGCGCGGAAATTAAAACTAAGTAGTACCTAGAACTCATTTTGTCAAAATCAATGACGAACAACAATAATTGTTCCCGCGTTAAAGTGTTCCTTTGTTTTTTTTTCAATAAATAGCGTTCTATTTGCAAGCCAGTTCGAAATTTAAATAAAACCTTTGATAAGTTACCTCCTTGGTTGCCATGTTTCGGAGTAAAACATCGTTCCATTTTTAAACTACACGACAGATATGAGTTTACTATGGAATTTATTTGGCCGCTAGACACGACAGATATGGATTTTCATACAACTTTTGCCGGCCGCTGCGCGCATGTATTTGACCAGTACAGCAATTTCGATTTATCTCGAAGAAGGTTGTCAAAATAATGATCACATTTCCAAGCATGTTTGAGAAAAAAGAATTTTTTTTTTGAGTGCGCGTTTTGTTTCCTCAATGTCGTTGGTGACTGTCGTCGTCTTAATAGAATTTTAGTTGTCTAGGGCCTAAGAAAAGATGGATGGACTGTGTGAGGAGTGATATGAAAAAAAAAGGAGTCAGTAATAGCGTAACAGTGGACAGGACTCTATGGAATAAGAAAACTTGCGTCCCGTGCGTCTCGCAACCAGCGGATCCACGCAACCTTCACCAGGTCATCGGTCCACCTGGTGGGAGGCCTTCCAACGCAATGTATTCCGGTTCACGGTCGCCACTCCAGAACCTTTCTGCCCCATCGGCCATCCGTTCTACGAGCAATGTAGGGCACATTGCTCGTAGAACGGATGGCCCACTGCCACTTAAGTTTGGCAATTCTTCGGGCTAAGTCGGTTACCCTGCTTCTCTTACGAATCTCTACATTTCTGATTCGATCACCGTCGAATCCGACTCGGCTGGGCAGCGTTCGGGAAGTTGCGCGGTATCTTCTCGTCCAACTTACCACAGTGTCTCAAGACGAAAGTCTATGACCAGTGTGTGTTGCATGATATGGAACATGGATGATATATGGCTCTGAGACGTGGTCGCTTACAATGGGCCTCATCAGAAAGCTTACAGTCAATCAAAGGGCAATGGAGAGGGCTATGCTCGGCGAGTTTCCAAATAAATAAATAAAATGTTTTATAATGTGTTTTTCGTGTATGTCGCATAATTGTCGCAATGTCTCACAGTACCTGTCGGTGGGAGCCTTTGTCTTCTCAAGCTTTTTTAAATAAATCCGTAGAAACATTTCCTGTGCCAGTTTGTGAGTGTCTTGTCTTCTAATTTCGCATGAAACTATTCTCATATCACACATAAGATGAACTACTCTATTTTACATATAATCCTCCAAATAGAATTACAGGATTATGATGTCGCTATAAAATTAATGTTATATTAAGTTTCAGTTATGCAGTATTGCACGTTTTGGGCGCACGGTTGGCGCAGTGGTTGAGCGATTGACTGCTGCGCTTCGTGTCGCGGGTTCGATTCCCGCACGGAACAAATATTTATATGACCTACAGATAGTTGTTCCGGCTCTGGGTGTCTGTATATGTGAGTTTATATGTTTGTAATACACCCACGATACAGGAAGAAATTCCTAGTGTGGGCCAAAGTATAAAAAAGCCCTTGTTAAAATAATCAGAATCCCATGTTTATTTGCAGTATTGGCACACACTAGTCAGTCAGCCCTCTTACAAATGAGGTCTCTCACTGACTTTAGGTTCGCACAGACAAGCGTGCCGAACAATTGCCAAACTTAAGTGGCAGTGGGCAGGGCAGATTGCTCACAGAACAGATGGCCGTTGGGCCGAAAATTTCTAGAGTGGCGACCGCGTACCGGAAGACTCAGCGTTGGAAGGCCTCCCTCTAGGTGGACCGACGACCTGGTCAAGGCTGTGGGCGTCCGGTGGATGCGAAACGTACAGTACCGATCAGTGTAGCGACGCTTGGGGGAGGCCTATGTCCAGCAGTGGACGTCTTTCGGCTGAAATGATGATGATGAGACAAGCGTGACGCGACAATTTGACAACGATGTGTCAACGCGTTTACATATGTAAAGTTCTACGGTCAATGTCTCCGTAGATATTTTTTTTATAAAAATGTTTGTCGCAATGTCGCATAATGCAGTTCTGCGGGTGCCTTTATCTTCTAAGTTTACTTAGCTATTCTCGTAACACACAAAAGGCAATTACTACCTACTCTGTTTTACGTGTACCTATAAACTAATTAAAAGCACTCGTGATGGAACTTCGTAATAAGATTGCAGGATTATGAGGTGGCTGTGAATGTTAAAATAATGTTTTGTTAAATATATACGCGACAGAAGTTTACTATTCTAAACTAGCAACCTGCCCCGGCTTCGCACGGGCAGTAGAGCATAGATAACCTACCACGTTTTTTTCTATCATAGTATCCCTTCATAGGAGCTCGTGGCTAAATAATAGCAGCCGCACTTGTCGATCATCGAGGTTAAGCAATGCTTGACGAGGTCGGTCCGTGGATGGGTGACCATTTCAACATACCGAGTTTCCTCCGTGCCTCGGAAAGAACGTTAAGCCGTTGGTCCCGACTGTCGTTTGAAGATCTTTGACAGTCGTTACGGGTAGTCAGAAGCTTGAGATTTGACTCCAGTCTTGCCAAGGGGTATCGTGTTACTCAGTTTCTGGGTTGTGGAGGTCAGATAGGCAGTCGCTCCATGTAAAACACTGATACTCAGCTGAATCCGGTAAGACTGGAAGCCGACCCCAATAGAGTTGGAATTTATTGCCCGCTTGAATTTATTTTCGCACGCGTTAGTTTTTATTTTGTGATAACTCCTAAGATATTCATTTTAATTATACTGGTATGCTGTATAGGGCAATTTTTATCTACACGAAATACCCAAAGTATCCAATGTATTTAATTGGATAAGGAATAATACTGTATTGTTTAAAATAGCTTGGTATATAACCCACATTTTATTTGTAATATGTAAAAGATAAAAATGGTTACTGTGGGTTATTTATTTGTTTCTTTTTGAAACGTTGCCCCACACAAGGAATTTCTTACTGTATCGTAGGTGCATTTACAAACATTTAAACTCACATACAACATATACACACACAAGACACCCAAATCCGGCACAACTATCTGTAGGCCAAACAAATATTTGTTCCGTGCGGGCATCGAACCCGCGACACGCAGCGCAGCTGCCGATCGCTTGACCTCTATGCCAACCGTGTCGTCAAAAATTAGTTATCTTTAGTTGATAAACATATACCATCGCGAACTTTTTTATCGACCTTTGTAAGATACAATTCTGTAGTACATTAATCTGATCTATCTTGTAAGGTTTAGCCAGCGTTTGCAATGTAAGCGCACAAAAATAAGTTTGTTACGACATCACATTACAAATCTATGAATTTCTCGGCTTTTCTCAACAATAATATGCATGTAGTACCGCCTGTACAATGGTTTGTGCTCAGATGAATTGTTTGACATGATGCCCACAGCTACATTCTATCATCGCACTGCTCGCCACAGGCAGGGAGTTCATCCTCACACATTGCGACCTGAGACGGTGCGCACTGTGCGGTATGAAAGAAACTTCATCCCACGCACACTCAAGCTGTGGAATGAACTCCCTGCAGCGGTTTTCCCAAGCGCTTACAATATGGGGTTCTTCAAGAAGGGCATTTGAAGGTTTCTTCAGGGTCGGCAGCGCGAGCGTAACGCCCCTGGTGTTGCACACGTCCATAGGCCACGGTAACCACTTCCCATCAGGTGGGCCGTGTGCTTGTCTGCCAACTAAGTGGTAAAAAAAAAAAAATACTAGACATAAACCTTTTAAAAGATCTAAGCGTACAAATAGTGCGAGCGACTTTGTTTTATACTATGTAAATAAATTGAATGCAATGAATAGTTTTGTTTGTTTGAAAGAATTTGCACCTCTTTTCAATATGGGTTCAATTCTCAATTCTTTATTGCGTACTTTTACAGTTGGTAGGGAGATAATTATATTAGTCACAATTATGGACCCTGTTAGGCACAGCATATTCAAGTAGGAGAGAGGAGGAAGAACATTCAGTGTTTAATGTGATAAATGTTATTATTGGTTAAGTATTAGTAAGTTATTATGTGTTATTAATACAGAATTGAATTTAAGAATTATAATTATTGTTTTATAAATAATTTTCTTCGTATTATTTATATATTTAGTAACATTGTACAAAACATGTTTTTTTTTTAAATTAATCATATTTATTTTATTTACAAATTAATATTTACATTTAATACGTAATTATATTTATTATTATTAAGGTAAGTTATTTATTGGACACTTCATAATAATATACATTTAAATCTTTATTTTGAATTATGGGATGGGATATGGGGTTGTTTGACTTCTTTGCAGTTTGTGAGTAGGCTTTGAAGTTTGTGAGTAGGTTATATTATTCATTAGCTTCTGCAAGCGGGTTTGACTGCGGAAGTCGGAAATTATCTCAAGGGAACATACTACCGTTATGAAAAGCATCTTATGTCCTAATTCAGGACATGGTCTATCCGTGTGCCAGTTTTCATATAAATCCACTCAGCCATTGCGGCGTAACTGATTGATCAAACATACAATCTTTCACTTTTTAACCCCCGACGGAAAAATATTGGTGTTATAAGTTTGATGTGTGTACCTGTGTGTTTGTGTATCAGTGTATCTATCTGTGGCATCATAGCTCCTAAACGGTTGAACCGATTTTGATTTAGTTTTTTTGTTTGAAAGGTGACTTTATCGAGAGTGTTCTTAGCTATGTTTGATGAAAATCGGCCGTTTTCGCTAGATATCGTGTCATAAAGTCATAATTACTTGTTCATATAGATTATGGATAGAAGCGTGTCTACTACTAGATAAATTTATGTTGCTAAAAAGAACGAAAAAAAAAAAATCAGGAGTTCTGGCAATTTTTAATTTTTCATCATAATCATTTCAGCCGATAGACGTCCACTGCTGGACGTAGGCCTCCCCCAAGCGTCGCCACACTGATCGGTCCTGTGCGTTTCGCATCCACCGGACGCCCGCAGCCTTGACCAGGTCATCGCTCCACCTAGAGGCAGGTCTTCCAACGCTGAGTCTTCCGGTACGTGGTCACCACTCTAGAAATTTTCGACATCAACGGCTGTTCTGCGAGCAATGTGCCCTGCCCACTACCACTTAAGTTTGGCCATTCTTCGGGCTATGTCGTTAACCCTGGTTCTCTTGCGGATGTCTTCATTTCTTATTCGATCACGCAAGGAAACTCCGAGCATAGCCCTCTCCATTGCCCTTTAGGTGACTCCTTAACCCTTCTGATGAGGCCCATTGTAAGCGATCATGTCGCTGTCCTGTAAGTAAACACTGGCAACACACACTGGTCATATCATTTCGTCTTGAGAATAATTTTTACTTGTTTAAATTAATATAGGATGGGATAGTACTATGTTTATTTTGTCCTAAAAAAATTCACTTAAAATTGTTCACAATTTTTCTAATAAATTATTCTTAATTTAGAAAAGAGACTGCACTTTACTCAACAGACCGCTACATTAAGACGCTGCCTAAATAGAATTGATAATAATTGTCCCTTAATTATCGGGACAACCCTCCCCTCAGGGGGGGAGTAGGGGGATGACGTGCAAAATATTTGGTCCATCAACAGTACAATAATGCGCTACTAATGGCCCGGAGAATTAGGCTAGCATCTTAATGGTGATTTATTTTTAGTAGCAGGGCTGTAATTTGAGTGTTTTGAAGGACAATTTAAATAAAAATCTCTTACAACGTTATCCTCGGTTTCTAGAAAGAAAATATCAAATCGTCGCACATTAAACTCAAATGAAGTAATACGATTGGTTTCCTGTGAAATATCTAGTAATGTCTCTGTAATTATTATCATCATTATCATGATCATTTCAGCCGAAAGACGTCCACTGCTGGACATAGGCCTCCTCCAAGTGTCACCACATTGATCGATTCCGTGTGTCTCGCATCCAGCGGATCCCCGCAACCTTCACCAAGTCATCGGGCCACCTAGTGGGAGGCCTTCCAACGCAACTTCTTCCAGTTTTCGGTCGCCACTCCTTCGGCCTGATCGGCCATCTGTTCTGCAAGCAATGTGCCCTGCCCACTGCCACAAGTTTGGCAATTCTTCGGGTTATGTAGTAAAATAACGTAACATCACGTCGTTTTTATTCTGTAGCGCTAGGCTCGGCAATTATAGTGCTCGCATATTTAGCCAGGTGTTTGATTCTCATTTAAACGAGGCAAGCCGATTGCCAGCTACCAGGGAGACTCCGAGCTGCTGGTGAGAATTTACGGATGTCAAAATCGAAATACACTTTGTCCGACCCGGGAAGTGAAACCAGACTGCTGACCTCGTGCTCAACGGTCCAACAAATTGACAACATAAAATTAAACATTGTGGATCAGGTCCAAAAAAAATATTTTGGTCTATGACATTTGTGCCGTTTCATCGTAATATCTGCGTTATAAAAAACAACACGAACTCAATTGCAACAGAGAAGCAATCAATCGATGTTCGTAGTAGTAAACTGGGTTGCAATACCAAAACAATAACTAAAAACTCCGAAACATATCCAATTCAAAGTCAAAGCAAAGAAAGACTCAAAGACGTCACTTCTTAAAACTGTCAAAGTTGTCAAACCTCTTGTCAAACACAAATGTAATAGCTGCCCTAAAAATAAAAAAACTTTTCAAGTGATAATTTTTGTACGTTTGTACCCTTCTTCAAATTAATTTATTAGTATTTTTATGATATTCCCCTATTTTTACCCGACTGCTGAAGGAGGGTAATGTGTTTATCAGTCTATGTATGTATGTATGTATGTATGTTTGTTCCTATGTGGCGTTCTAGAGATCAAACGCGTTGGCCGATTTTGATGATTCTCACGTCAATCGATTCGCCTTAACCCTGCGAGTGTCACTGGCTACATTAAAATTTTAAAATATAAAAATGGCGGATTTTGGGCGCCATATTGTGGGGGCTCAAATATTTTTTCACATCTGGTTTTGGTCAGCCAGCTCGCGAATATGTATCCTCCGACTGCACAGCATGATTTTATTCTTATTTATGTCTTTTTAGTTCGCTTTTTAAGCGGTCGGGTTTTTTGTTATTTTTAAAGATTTCTTTTATTTATTTATCTATGTAGTGTGGCCCAATATCAAACATCTTTTACCTTCTATCGTGTATGTTATTTTTACAGCAGGAATTTTCCCAAAAATCCCAAACCCATCGTCACAGCAATTTATAACAAACAAATGAATGATGTAGGTACATTCATAATGATCCTAGCTAAATGGTGTGAATAAGCAGAGAAGGTAATTGTTAGCTTTTTTATGTTCGCTTTTAAAATAAAGCATCTATCATCATTACTGTCTTTGTTTGATGTAAAAGATGCTTTCAGACATTTTTAATGTTAATAGCAAGTCATTTTAGGTTTCAGCAGAGATTTTTTAGGTTTAAGTACACCAAATTGTTTCTTCAAATAGCTGAGCTATATTGTAAAGTTACTACGTCGAGTGAGGTCCTGGGTTCGATTCCCGGTTCAGGAAGTATTGCGTTGTTCTATTTGTGGTGAACGGCTCATTTTGTATAGCATACTTTTTTTGGTGTTCGGGTAAAGAATTTGTACCACTTATTAAGGCTACTGAGCCATTTTTATTGTCCTGTAAGTCTACTATTTTTAGAACATCGGATTAATTGATCTACTATTTTTAGAATATCATATATATATATATCAAAGACACCGACTCCCAAAAATAAAGTTATTTTTCACTTTGTAGTTTTTCATTTGGAAGTCGGTAGTATTTTTGCAAAAGTTTTTTAATTTTTCACTATTTAGTTGTACCTACCTAATAGGCAAGTTCTTTAGTAAGGAACCTTAACGCCACAATAGATTATCCGAATATCACGAAACTTGAACATAACCGGTGAAATGAGAGATCTGCGTACCCCTTAAGAGCGTACTGGCGTGATGTTATGTAATGGAATGGTATAAACAATGAACACACATGCGATTGCAGCAATCCCGAGAGGTTTGCCGTTATTTATTGAAGAGTTCTGTGTCTTATTATTATCAAGCTATTGCAGTCCGCTGCTGGACATAGGTATCTCCTATTGCAATGAGTAGGTACGATCCTCATCTCAATCTACCCACTTCATCATAATCATGAGCCTTTTTATTGTTCCCACTGCTGGGACACAGGCCTCCTCTCTGTGAGGGCCTTAATCCACCACGCGGGCCCAGTGCGGATTGGTGGATGTCACATGTCTTAGAATTCTTGGTTCTAGGACATGCCGGTTTCTAGCTCGTGGCTAAATAATAACAGACGCACGGGTCGATCTTCAAGGTTAAGCAACGCTTTCCGTGGTCGGCCCGTGGATGGGTGACCAGCTTTACATAGCGAGTTTATTCCGTGCCTCGGAAAGCACGTTAAGCGGTTGGTCCCGGCTGTCATTTGAAGATCTTTGGCAGTCGTTACGGGTAGTCAGAAGCCTGAGATCTGACACTAGTCTTGCCAAGGGGTATCGTGTTACCCAGTTACTGGGTTGTGGAGGTCAGATAGGCAGTCGCTCCATGTAAAACACTAGTACTCAGCTAAATCCGGTTAGACTGGAAGCCGAACCCAACATAATTGGGAAAAAAGACGATGTTGATCGTGATCTTTCTTAAAAATATTATAAATGCGTATATTTGGATGGATGTGTGTATGTTTGTAAGTCAATCACGCTAAAACGGCAGAACAGATCTAGATGAAATTTGGCACAGATATAGATTATAGTCTGGAACAGCACATAGGCTACTTTTCATTCCGGTATAATATTCCTTTGGGATAAGAAAAAACTTTAACGCGGGTGAAGCCGCTGGCAGAAACTATTTTCATATAAACCATTGATTGATCAGCAAACAATATATATATGTTTGTGTTAATTTTAGGACCTATTAATATCAATGATATTTCATAACCGTGGTGCTAGGCAACAGTAACTGGGCTTATCCCAGTTACAAACGACCCTTTGTGCCTATTGGCCTTGTTTGTTCTGCCTTCTGGAGGGAAGTGGAAATTTGTATTTTTTACTACTTCTCCGTTATTCTTTTCTAATTAATTTCGTTGCGGGTTCCATTGACAGTTATTTTCATTCGCCGGGACTTCGTCGAGCTTCATTGCCTCGGCGCTTTTCTGGTGGTCGCCACTTTTGATTCTGGCTTTTAGGAGTTGTAGCGGTTTGGGAATAGTGCGGTGGGTTTGGCCCAAAAAAAATACTATGTGTTAGCATAATTCATTTCAAATTGTTTAGGCCTGGCGGTTATTGCCATAGTTTAGGGCTTCAGGTTTGGTCACCAAGTTAGTCAAAGTGTAATTGGGTTTTTCAATAAGGATTTTTTTCGTTAGTAACCCAGAATCGAGTCAGGTTGGTGCCAATAATTTTTCTGACTAACAACATATCTGGCAAACCACATAAACTTCTGCCAAACCGCTATGTTATGTACTATATTTCTCTACAAACTGCTATGTTATGTACTATCTTTCTCTACAAACCGCTATGTTTTGTACTTACTATCTTTCTCTCAAAACCGCTATATTTTGTACTATCTTTCTCTCCAAACCGCTATGTTTTGTACTATCTTTCACTCCAAATCGCTATATTTTGTACTATATTTCTTTACAAACCGCAATTTTTTGTACTTACTATCTTTCTTTTTTTACTTTCTGTGTTTATTATATTTCTTTTGTTATTTATATATACTATTTTATTTATTTTTTTATTGTAGTTTCCGTTTCCGTAAGTGTGTCCGTGGCATGAACAGTGGGCCCTATCAGAATATCAGCGCAGGGTTATTTCCTTTTTGGATATCGCTGCACATGCTGAGATAGGAGCCTTTTTGGTCTCGCACGGGGTTTTTTATTTTGACTATTGTGTAATTTTTATGCTTATTTCTCGTGTCTCCTGTGCGGGTCACAAATAAATATTATTCTTTTTTTCTCTTTATACTATATTTTTCTTAATAAACTCAATTTCGTCTTTAAAGGCCTTGCCCAAAGTTGTCGTTTACACTTTCAGCAAGAACACAACAACCCTTTTTATCTCACATCGTACATACAACAAGGTACCATACACTTGCGTACAGTTTAAAAATACAAGCCCAGCCGAAATGCTCGTATCTAGCGACGACGCGTGTTATTAGTCTGTTTAATTGTACTGTGCTCGAGTGTACGTAACGTAGTACCGTCTGTGCGAGAGTGTACATCGTTGCGTACATTACTCATAAGGGGTGTAGGGTTGGCGAGTGGTTGGTTTTAGCCGACTGCGTTAAGGAGAGGGGTAATGGTCTGACTTTGTCACAGATAATATAATACTAGCTTCCAGGTGCCTAGTTTTTCGTCAGATTAAGAGAATATTTTATAAGCACTTCGATCGCTTTCGTTTCCGTCCCACGGCTATAGATGGTGTTAGCAGCGACTTGCAAGTAAAAGGGTTTTCGCGGTTCATGACTATTTTTTTCTTTAAATACAGTGATGATTTGTTTTATAGTATATTTTTGCATGTTATTACAGTTTCATTGTACCAAAATGTGTTGTAATACAAGTTAAAAAATTTAGTACCACGCCTCAGAAATGTAAAAACGCGCCATCTATTGGAATTAATTCTGAAATGATACATTCAAATTATCTTTGAAATGTGAATTAAGAGCCCAATATTCCATAATTTTGTGATTAGGAGAATTGATTTAACAAGAACACACAATGTTTTTAATCAATTCTAGAAAATATAAATTTTACACACAATTCAATAACAAGTCGATGCATATCACGTGCACGTGAGCATATTCGCAAAAAAATTGCAGAATCTTCACACAGTTAGTTTGTTGGATTCGGTTTCTCAATGTCATTTGTAACGGGATATTTTCTTGGGAACAATAAAGCACCATATACTGAGAACGATGTTTATTAAATGTAACCCTTGAACACGTTACCAAAGTAAATAAATTTAAAAAGGGTCGCTGGTTGCAGTTGGCTGGTCAACTTTTCCTCGTACCAAAATATTTCCCAACTAATTTATAGTTGAGGGTGGGAGAACAAAAAAAATAAAAATAATAATAAAACGGAAGGGCCAGAAAGCCCGTCTCCTGAACCGTCGCGTAGCCAGCCAACTCCACACCGCGACAGCCTGCCTCGAGCAGATAGCCTCAGCCAGGCAATCAGCCCCAACCAGACAATCAGCCCCAACCAGACACCTCCTGAAGTTACAGAATAAAAACTTCTTAGCACAAAAACTCAAATTAAACACAAAGGGTTTTGAGTATATAGAACAGACAGGTCGCTAAAACACTGAAAGTAACATCCTATACACCGGGCTTTACATAGGCGAACACAATGGGTGAGCCGTCCGGCACTCTTCAGGATTAAACACACAGAATTTAGGGTTATACGGAGCAGACAACTCGCTACACATGGAAGGTATTATCTCACACACAGGCTTTACATAAGTGAACACAATGGATGAGCTGTCCCGCACTCTTCATGATTAAACACACAGATTTTATTGTTATACAGATCAGACAAATCGTTGGAATACGGGAATTATTATCTTAAATACCGGGCTTTACATAGGCTAACATAATGGATGGCCCTTCTGAGTATATGGAAATCATGCCTAAGGTATGTAAATATGTATAATTGTATGGAGCTTGTCAACAAACACCCACAAAGGATAGGCCAGCCCAAATAATATAAATGTATCGGCCGCCCTAAGAAACCGAATACCAACTGACAGAGCCTTTAGGAAGTCAAACACGTACCTTTCGGAGGAAGAAACCCGTAGGGTAGATAGGTCGGCCCAATTTCGACCCCACGCCACGTTGTTCTGAAAGAAACCAGCAAGTCAGCACACAGAACTCACAACGAAATACGATGGGGTCAATCCCCTGAGCAAGGCGACTTACCGTGAGGGATTATGAGCCCGACGTGGGAACACGTGGACAACGGGGCCAGTACCTGACCGAATCCCCGCTGCCACAGGAAGAAGCCCACGTTAAGATAACTCAGCAACACTATCAGTCAGGTCGCGGTCGCACGGACCTCACGGTTCCACGTGGACCAAAGCGACCTGATCAAAGCACAGCCAGGAGCAGCTTTTTCGGTCGCCGGGACGCACTCACGCGTCCCAATGCGGATCAGGCTACTCACACACACCAACTTCAGCACAACAGATTATTGGTTAGGGCTTCGGCCCAACCTGCACTTGGCAGGCGGGCGACCTAAACTCCGGTCGCCGCGCCGCCCAGCAGAAAAAAAGAAAAAAGATCTACGCACCCACAAGGCAAAACGTCAAGTCACCCAGTGCCGTTCGGATACACATCGCACTAAAATCAAATCACTATAATTTCAACTAACCCATAAAAGAATTCCAATCCTTGAAGAAATCACACGGAACAATCACCCTTCCGCAAAACACACTATCCCAGGTCCAAATCACATCCGTCAAATCATTCAAATACAATTTACAATTAAATTCTATAAAAACACAATCACTGACTAATAAAAATTATTTTAAACATGCACTGCGTCTAACTAACGATTTGCGCGTTTCCAAACGCAAATGCGGCACTCACAAATGACAGCTGGCAGTCTGTCAAAACAAACAAATAGAATTAAGTAAATATAAATTTCGGAGGGCGAATATCAAGTGATTTTAAGTTATTTTAGTGAAATTAGAGTGTTTATAGGGAACTCGACGTCCCAGGGTGCGGTTCCAAAGTGGTTCCACCACCCAGCGGCAGTTTTAAGGCGAATGAGCAATACAAATACGGCGGAAAGAGGTGACTAATTTTCTTTTGACAAAACTTTTATCTACCACAAAAAAAGTGTTACACATTGTTTATAATATATATTTATATATAATATTTTTTTTTCTACGTTTTCTTTCATTTAGTTGCACCTGCCGTGTCTCATCTCTGCACCACCCTAAGGTCGACACGTAGATAATGCCTAAGGCATTAAGTCCGCTTTTGTATTTGTGCAAAAGTTTTAATAAATAAATATTGTAACTTGACTATTTTCAGTTGAGACCCTCACAAAGACTCTCAACTGAAAATAGTCAAGTGATGCTAAATATCACAATTAGTAAGTTCCTAACCACATCACTAAAAACGCGGAACAACACCGGTTTGCCGGGGATTCTGTCATTTCAATTCTGCTTACTTAGCTGATGAAAGCTATTCTCTGACCCTCAGGACTCTGCGTGCCCCGACCTAGGGTGAGTTCAACATTAGTTAAGCAATTATACCTGATTCTCTGCGCTGGATAACCTATATTGATTTCATCACCTAAAGGGTCTTTCAACAAGGACGGGTCGATGCTAAAATTGAATAAAACAAGATGTGTGATCTATGCAGCAGAGTCATTAAAAATTGGACCTCTCGGATTCGTACCACCATACGAAGCCGCGGCGGACATTTGAACGATGTCATATTCCATCCATAATTGGCATAAATGGGCCTTTTAAATAAAAAACTAAATTTCGTTAATATCTCACACACATCTTGTTTTATTCAATTTTAACATCGACCCGTCCTTGTTGAAATACCCTTTATGTAGTATCTGATTTCGCGTTGTCAATGTCGGACACGCGACTAGGAGTTATCCAGCGCACAGGAGATTCTAATATGTATGTATGTCTACTGCATCCAGGTGGTGTAGCGCCTCACTGTGTTATTGTAAGTGATGATGAGTGAGCCATCTGCTATGATCACGCTTACTTTGTGCTATGGTCGCGTGTTCATACTTAACCTAATTTTGCATCTGTCAATGTGCTCGCTATGTTTGCAAACCCTTTGCCTGTAAACCGCTGCGATTTGCTGAGCTTTCACCAACAATGCTTCCCACACCGTTCTTTGGCTTAAAAAGGGGAAGAAGCTGGTACACTGCATGCGGCTTGCCGCTAATTGCACCGCATCTAACATGCGCACCCTAAGGTGCTTCCAGGGTTCACCGTACGGACTGAGGGCTAGACCCCTTGCCCACTGCTGCACGCTGCTAGCTACTTGCATGCTACCTACGCACGCTGCCCAGGTTTTGGCCTGCCTACCTGAGGCCTATCTCCACGCGAGCCGGTGTTGACAGGCAGTCTCCGGGTACTACCTGTGAGAGATCCAAGAGCCGACCGGCCTACTGCTGAGCCTGTGCTGAACAGGTCCCCTCGTCTGCCACGGGCTACCAAGGACAGTACTACTATCCTACCTCAATATATTGTTGTCATAGTGCTCGGAACAGAACAGTGAACTTATTTACCCGCGACCTAGCTGTGGAACTTGTTCTATTATAATATATGTATTAACTTGTCCAGCTGTTTCACTTATCATCTACCTAACTACCTACCTACCAGTTAGCGGCCTGCGCAGCCTGTCCTGTGCAGCCCTAGCCGTTACAATATCGCGCCACCTAGTGACATTCATTTGAACCAAATTTTCTTTGCTAGCGCTGGGACCCCGTGACGTTGTGTTTACTCTACGTAATTATGTAGATTAAGGGACAGTAAAACCACATTTTACCTTATTGTTACCTTTATGTGCCTTTATACCATCTAATGGATTATAATATTTACAGTCTATCATTTGTTTTTTTTTATATTTTGCACCGTGAATTTAGTTTTTTAATTTGTTTTGGTTTTCTTGCAATGACAAGAATATTTACTTTTTAAAGTATTATATTATTTTATTTAATGTGAATGTGAAGACTATGTGGATCATTCTTTTTTTTTTGTGTTTTGTTCTAATTTATCTTAGTTAGTTTTTAATCATGCTCTGGCAGTTTGAGCAGTTTATGCGGCCTACCCGAATGTCCTTTCTTTGGTGTTGTTCGTCAATTCGTTGAGCTCCTTAAATTCTGAGTTGAGCTGCACAGTTATTGACAAATGCGTGCACTGACTGGACAGGTCCACTCAATCTGGCTGGTTCTTTCCTCAAAAGACCATTTCAGACATCAGTCTACATGGTCTTCACATGATCTAACCAAGATTTTGTCTGGACTTAAAAGAGACTGTGAACTCTGAGTTTGTTTCGGCCTTTCTTCTCAGAGTAGTCAGACAGGAAACGCCGACCTCATCTAGTTTTATTAAATATGATCGACATGTAAAAGTGTTTCTACAAACCAACTTACAGAAATAAAATCATTTATCATTATCATTTATCATCATCGATTGAACCGAAAGACGTCCTCAAATGAACATAGGCCTCCACCCAAGTGTTGCTACATCGCCCGGTCTCAAGCGTTTCGCATCCAGCGAAACGCAACTTTAACTAATTCGGCCTACCTAGTGGGAGGAACTTGAAAGTGAAAATTGAAGACTGGCCCACAATGGCAGTGGAGAGACTTGTGTGGCAAAGGGGGCCTCCCTTTGCCACACAAGTCTCTCCACCAGTGTGCCTAGCCCAGCAGTGGGCCATAGGGGGTTACTTAGATCAATTAAGATTGGATTTATTGAGCTGCGGAACATGTGTTACTGGATCGTGGATGTCAGATAGGCAATACGTAAAATATTGGTATTCAGTTTCATCCGGTTAGACTAGGAGCCCAAATCCTTCCTTTCCTTTTTATTCGACTGCAAAGGAAGAGATATTATTTCGCGCGTATATTATATGTTTGTAAATTTCTTTAATACCTTGTAGTTGAGTATCTGCCAAATGGCTGGATGGAATTTGATAGTTAAGGCAAGGGCGTCGCCAGCTGATGGCCCAGGGGGGGGGCAAGTTGATATGGAGAATGAGAAAAGTATGAATTGTTGGTAAAGTCGAGAGCACATGAAGCTTTTCACTTGTAGTACGAACCTTACATCTACAGCGATTGTAATAATATCGGTAGTTCTCGCCAAACTTCTTGGCCGTCCCGAAGTTGGCTGCAATGTCTGCGCAGTAGTAAATCATACAAAAACAGTACCGATCCGTGCCTTGCGCATCGGAAAGCCAACTTCAGGACGGCCCAGAAGTTTGGCGAGCACTATTCAGATTCCAACGTGTAAAGCTACGCAACTCTACCGTACACATTGTGCACGGAAGAGCGATTAAAATTTTCAACGCTTTTCCGTGTCGGGAAAGAAGGATTTTTCCTATTTTAGGATATCAACAACGGTTCGATCTGTTGGGTTTGGTTTATATATATTCATTCGAGTTTCGACGTACGGCAATGATCAATCAAGCAAGTCAAGTCAAAGACTTAGCTTAGGACTGTGGTTGCTTTACATTTGGCAACTTTTTTAGAATCTCTATCCCTGCCCCTCCATGGTGACGCCCTTGATTAAGGTATCGTTATATTCGTCTTAAAAACCCAAGTGTCCTTAGACAGGTGTTTGAAAAAAATATATTTTGGGGAGTCTCAATTTTTTTAAACAAAAATGACGCAATATAAAATATACATACGTGTACATATTTCTCTCTCGCACCACCCCTATTTTCCAGCTAAAGTGAGGCTAATAATGTCACGCGGATCAAAGGCTCTTTGTCGAGGCACATTTGCATGGCCGAATATGTAATTTAATAAGCCTACACGCTAAATTGTTGGTTTAAGTTGAGAGGTGCGTGGTGAGCTTTTTAAATTAGGTGAATCAGTAAAATTGGAGCTGGGTATTTTTTGAATTTTTCTTCGTTTTTATTATGAATTTGGATTGATTTGAGGATATGTTTTTAATTAAAGGTATGTAGTATGCTATGAGGTCTCAGGGTTCTAAAAATGAAGTATCACATCACACTATATATAATATATTATAATCACACCAATATTATAAGCCAACGCCCATACCAATCTGCACCGACTTCTGGTACCTAGGGTCGTTTGTCCAAGGGAATGGCGAGGTACACCGAGACGTAACGCACCGGATCAACTCAGGATAGATGAAATGGCGACAGGTCACTGGAACAACTTGCGACCCACGGATGCCCCTCAAGTTAAAGGGGAAAATCGACAAGTCCGTGATTAGACCTGTCATACTGTATGGATCAGAATGTTGGGCTGTGAAAAAGATGGATGAAAGGCGATTGCATGTAGCAGACATGATAATGTTGAGATGGATGAGTGGCGTGACGAGATTGGATAAAGTGAGAAATGAGTATATTAGAGGCAGTTTGAAAGCGCCAGTGGCAGAAAAGTTGAAAGGAAACCTTTTGTCCTGGTATGGTCATGTGATGAGGAGACATGAAACGCATGTTACTAAAAGAGTTATGAATATAAATGTGGATGGATGGAGAGGGAGAGGAAGGACAAAGAAAACATGGATGGACTGTGTGAGGAGTGATATGAAAGAAAAGGGAGTCAGTAATAACGTGACGGAGGACAGGACGGTACGGAAGAAGCAAACGTGTTGCGCCGGCCCTAAGTAACATGAGATAAGGGCAGGAAGATGATGAAGAATCACACTAATATTATAAAGGCGAAAGTTTGTGTGTGTGTTTGTATTTTTGTTACTTCTTCTCAAACGGCCGTTTTTTTGTTGACGGTTGTTTTTTTATGTAAGGTCAAATTTACGGTTACTTATGCTATAAGACATTGCTTCTTGCCAAATTTTATGTCATAGGTCAACGGAAAGTAACCCTGTAGATTTTGATTCCCTTGCGAGTATCAAATATGCGTCATTAACAACTGTACCTCTTGATTTGATTGATCGATTGCGTTGACCTAGAAGTTTGACATTTTCACAGTTGCAAGAGATTGCAAACTTGAATATACGATATTAATTTCTACTCTATACCTCCACGCGTTCCCGAGATAAAGGGTCTTGACAGACAAGACGCACAGACAGACAGACGGGCAACAAAGTGATCTTATAAGGGGTTCCGTTTTTTCCTTTTGAGGTTGGGTAAAAAAAGAAAAGAAACTTTTTAATCATGTTCAGATTACATTATGGGAAGTTTCGAATTCCAAGAAAAAATTTCCTTCTTATAATATTTTTAAAAGCTGTACAGTTGTTAACTACTTATTAAGTAAGAACCTACTTATGCATTATTAAGAAAAAGTCACAATACTAAGCACTTTACAACCACTTTGTTTCGTCCGAAATATTTTGTTCCAACACTTTAATGTACTAAATTAAAACTTTTTAGGTATTACAAGAAAAACTTAATGAAAAGAAAGCTGAATTATAAGCTACGTGACATTTCGTATAAAATATTGACATGCTTTGGCCAGCGGTTTCGTCCGTGAAACTTGAAATTTTAAAATATCACACGGGAACATACTACCGCAATACATACTTTAGGACAGGGGTCACCAATTACTTTCATTTGAGGTTTTTATCCTTTGGGTACGGAACTCTAAAAACGGGATCCTATTACTAAGACTCCGCGATCCGTCTGTCTGTCTGTCTGTCCGTCAGTCTGTCTGTCTGTCTGTGTGTCCGTCTGTCACCAGGCTGTATCTCATGGACCGTGATAGCTAGACAGTTGAAATTTTCACAGATGATGTATTTCTGTTGCCGTTATAACAACAAATACTAAAAACAGAATAAAATAAATATTTATGTGGGGCTCTCATACAACAAACGAGATTTATTGCCGTTTTTTGCGATAATGGTACGGAACCATTCGTGCGCGAGTCCGACTCGCACTTGGCCAGTTCTTTTTTTTAATAATATGACCGATAAGATTTAAAGCCTTTAACCACCCCAAAGAGGTCCCCTAAATATATCTTATGTAGGCATAATATAATATTTTGCGCTGAAATATCCTTCCGAAGTTTGGAATAAAGTTGGTGCATGCTACTGTCATTAAATCTTGGACATGCTCATCGGTAAGTCTACTCCGAAATTAAGACTAAAAATAAAGACAAAGCTAACTAATTATTAAATGGCGTACTCAAGTAAAACAAGTAAATTATTTTGTACTGTTTACTTTAGGTCCACACAGAATAGGTCGGTGGCGGTCCGGATCTGGACCGCGGTCTGGCATTTTGTGACCTCTGCTCTGAGAGATAGAGTCCAGAGGCCATAGACAAGTGACATTCTGACAACGAAAGCGTAATGATAAGGAATGAAAAAAAAAACCGGCCAAGTGCGAGTCGGACTCGCACACGAAGGGTTCCGTACCATTATCGCAAAACACTGCAAAAAATCACGTTTGTTGTATGGGAGCCCCCCTTAATTTATTTTATTTTAATTTAATAGTTATTATTTTTTGAAGTGAATGAAACTAAACATTCTGTGAATATTTCAAGCGTCTACCTGTTGCCGTTATTAATATTGAGCAAAAAACGGCCAAAAAATCACGTTTGTTGTATGGGAGCCCCCCTTAAATATTTATTTTATACTGTTTTTAGTATTTGTTGTTATAGCGGCAACAGAAATACATCATCCGTGAAAATTTCAACTGTCTAGCCATCACGGTTCATGAGATACAGGCTGGTGACAGACAGACAGACGGATCGCGAAGTCTTAGTAATAGGGTCCCGTTTTTACCCTTTGGGTACGGCACCCTTAAAATGACAAAAATGTATGGGATTATCGAAATGTTACGTGATCAATCCCTTTTTGGCATTTTGACATTTCGACTATCGCCATATTTGACATGCAATGACACTTATCTAGAGCCTCAGGCTATGGTATGGTCCGGTGTTCCATATTCCAAGCAAATTTATTCTGCCGTTGATTGACTTACAAACATCTAACTAAAACAAATACAAAAAAAAAATATTTTATCTATTTGTTATCAAATTTGGCGACATGGTTGGCGTAGTGGTTGAGCGATCGGCTTTTATGCTGCGTGTCGGTTCGATGCCCGCACGGAACAAATAGTTGTATAGCCTACTGATAGTTGTGCCGGATCTGAGTGTCTTGTGTATACTCATCATCATCATCATCATCCATCCATCCTTTGATCCAACGGTCGAACGGTTAACATACGTGTGAATTTGCTCTTTGGTTAAATACAAATAAAAGTTAAATCTGGACTTGTCTTACAATTGAAATCGTTCCAAGCTATATAGCATTCCATCAACAAGTGTTATACATATTAAAAATCATCAAAAAGAGTGTTAACAGAACGATTTGTGGTGTGAACTGCAAAAAGATTTGAATCTCTGCTGGTCAACCGGTGAGTGCATGACAAGACTTTTTACGCACAGTACAAGCTACTCTCGCGGTTACGCTGCGAACTTAGGTAGCATATCGGCGTGCGCCTGCGTTGAGTGACTCATGAGAGCGCTCGCACCAAAGATTATTTATCGTAGACTGCGCTGTGTTTCCTGCCTACTTAACACTGCCTCGGGGAGGATAACCAATTTTTTTTTCTAAGTCTGTATTTTTTTTTTCTAAATTACCTATATGGCCAGTGAAGCGGAGCGATCAAAAATATTTCCTAAAGACTCGACCCCTTCCCGTAATATGTCTAAAAATAGGGGAAATAAGAGGCATGCCAGTGGATCGCCATCTCCGCCATCACCTCAATATAATAAAGAAGATATTCGATCTATTATCCAAGACATAATTAAGGCAGAATTCAGCGATATGTTGACACAATTCAATGAAAATTTGGCCAGCACTATGAACAATGAATTGGAAACAGTTAAGTCAGAAATGATGGAAATGGTAAAATCTATGCAATTCATGAACAAACAATTTGAAGACTTTGAGAATAATCAGAAGGCATCAAACGTAACCATAAAGAGGCTAGAGATAGAAAACACGGAACTGAGGACTGCTATGGCTAATCTTAATGTGCGTATTAATAACTTAGAGCAGCAGTCTCGATCGAGTAATCTTGAGGTACAATGTATGCCTGAAACAAAAAACGAGAATGTGTACACTATTGTCACCAAACTCGGGCAAGCTGTCAACTGTGATGTTCAAGAAAAAGACATATTGAATTGTACACGAGTTGCCAAAACCAATTCATCCAGTACACGTCCTAAATCCATAGTGGTTCAGTTGGCATCACCAAGGCTGCGCGATCAACTATTAGCGTCCGTTATTAAATACAACCAAAATAACCCTCAGAACAAACTTAATTGTGGACATCTTGGATTTGCCGGTCAAGCGCCTGTTTATGTTGTTGAACACCTTTCGCCCAGCAACAAAACTCTTCACGCTGCGGCTAGGATTAAGGCTAAGGAACTGAACTACAAGTACGTTTGGGTCAGAAATGGCAAAATATTTGTGAGAAAGGTGGACGGAGCAGAATACATACTTATCAAAAACATGGATAGTCTAAGTAAAATCAAGTAATAGATCTCATATTAATGTCATGTCTTAGTGCCTATCTAAATTTTAAAATTCACCAATTTAACAATCTATTACCAGAATTGCAGAGGTCTGAGAACTAAAACTAACACCTTTTATATTAACCTTTCTTGTACTTATTATGATGTAATAATTTTGACCGAAACCTGGCTAAATAGTAGTGTACTCAGTAGTGAACTATTTGATGATAGATATGTTGTTTACAGAAGAGATAGGGAGACATCAGGCTTCCATCCTAATAAAGATGGAGGCGGAGTTCTCATTGCTGTTTCAACCAAAATCAGTTTTAAGTGCATTGATAAATGGCACAGTAAATGTGAAGATCTTTGGGTTACCATTGATATTTCGACTGCACATAAATCACGACAGTTGGCTCTCTGTGCAGTCTACCTTCCTCCACCTGTATGTCTTCCAACAATTGACCACTTTATAGAACACTGTAATAATGTGTTTGAAACGGCAAATATACCAATTTGTATAGTTGGCGATTTTAACCTGGGCAAAATAGATTGGGCTCCTGGTGCCGTTAACAGCTCACTTCCTAGCACTAGTTTGAGATTGCTGGAATTTATGAACGTTAGTAGACTTTC
Organism: Anorthoa munda; assembly: GCA_945859665.1. Lineage (NCBI taxonomy): Eukaryota > Metazoa > Arthropoda > Insecta > Lepidoptera > Noctuidae > Anorthoa > Anorthoa munda. The sequence continues at coordinate 4,484,098 of OX243894.1, read as the reverse complement.
TCAGTACAATTTCGTAAAGAACTGTTCTGCGCGTACTTTGGATCTGGTTTTGTCAACCATATCTACGTGCACTGTGAGTGAAAGTAGTTGCTCTTTAACTTCTGTTGATAAACTACATCCTCCGTTTGAGCTTATTGTGTCATTATTGAAAGAATCCAATCTCCCATACAATAGTCTCAACAAGAGAAAAAACTTTTATAGGGCAAATTATGAACATATTAAAACTTATATTAACGAACATGACTGGAACCAACAATTTGCTAACATTAATGATGCAGACATTATATTGAGGGAGTTCTATGAAGTGTTAAATAGTGCAATAGATGCATTTGTCCCAAATTGTAAGTCAATGACTTGCCGTTACCCTCCATGGTTTAATAAAGCAATTATAAGAACACTCAAAGAGAAAAATAAATTAAGATTACGGTTTAGGAAGTATAAGAACCCGTTAGATGAAATAGAACTAAGACTAGTCTCAAAACGTTGTCAAAACCTGGCAAAAACTTTGTACAGTAAATATATGGAAAATTTAGAGTCAGACATGAAATATAATCCTAAACTATTCTGGACTCATATAAAGGCTAAGCGCGGTGGGTCTAGTGCCTATCCAATAACGATGACTGACGGTCAAACTATAACATCGAATGGTTCGGATATTTGTGATCTCTTTGGTAAATATTTTGCATCTGTTTACACCCCTGAACAAGGCACGGCACTTAGGGATAACTCAAATTTTCTTGACACATTAGAAACTAATAGCCAGTGCCTGACAATACCAGAACTGGATAGTGATACTCTGCTCAAAAAGCTGCAATGTGTTAATATCAGGAAAGGTGCTGGTCCTGACGGCATCCCACCCTTGTTTATTTCTGCCTGTGCATCTGCATTGGTTACCCCGCTATTAAAAATATATAAGGTGTCGCTAGCCACTGGAACCTTCCCATCTGAGTGGAAAAAGGCCAAGGTTGTTCCTGTATACAAGTCGGACAAAAGAGACGCAATTGCCAACTATCGTCCTATCGCTATTCTCTCCACGTTTGCCAAAATATTTGAGTCGATGATCTGTCCTTGCATTCAACGCCATTTCAGACTTTATCTCAGTGATCACCAACATGGCTTTGTTGCCTCAAGGTCTACTGCCACAAACTTAGTGGCTTTCTCGGAGTCCCTATTTGAATCTATCGACTCAAATAAACAATTTGATGTATTGTACACCGATTTCAGCAAGGCCTTCGATAAAATCCCCCATTCCACACTGATCCACAAACTAGCAACGTATGGTATCACTGGTCCCTTGCTGAAGTGGTTAACATCCTATCTGTCAAAACGAGAATTTTATGTTGTTGTTAACGGTTTTCGATCTGCCAGAAATTATTGCATGACTTCCGGTGCCCCACAGGGGTCACACCTTGCTCCTATATTATTTATCATATATATTAACGACCTTCCCCACTGCTTTTACTTTTCCGATTGCTTTCTCTACGCTGATGACTTAAAGTTTGCTCGAAGAATTGAATCCTCTAGTGATATTGCGCTTCTTCAGGAAGATCTAAACAGAGTTGTTGAATGGTGTGAGACTAACAAAATGGAACTTAACTTAAAAAAATGTTACCATTTGTCATTTTCAAGAAAGTCTCATCCAATACACTCGGAGTACTTCATAAGTAATAAGAAAATACAAGAAGTGGATGCAATTAGAGATCTGGGAGTACTATTTGATAAAAAGCTAACCTTTGTCCCCCACATCGAGAACATTATTAAGAAAGCATCGAAAATGCTAGGGTTTGTGATAAGGAACACCAGAGGCTTTAGACAGGTAGGTACCAAAAAGATGCTGTACTATAGCCTTGTACGAAGCGTCCTTGAGTACTGCAGTGTTGTATGGAGACCACACTACGCCACACATAAGTTACTTTTGGAAAGAGTTCAAAAACGGTTTCTGTGGCACCTTGCATTCTCTAAAGGAAAAAGTAAACAGCTGCTCTCCTATAATACCCGTCTAAAGTACTTCAACATGCGCTCGTTATCAACTCGGAGAGAAGTTACTGATGCCTTGTTTCTCTACAAGTTGCTTAGAAATAAAATTGACTGCCCAAATCTATTGAGTCTCCTAAAATTCCGTGCCCCAGCTCGATATCCGCGTAATCCTATCACACCATTATACCCTCCCTCGCGCAGAACAGTTCTGGGTGTCAACTCACCGATTTCACGCATGTGTACAAATCTAAACAGTTGCAGTGATCTCACTGATATTCACCATGACAGCATAGGACAATTTTATAAAGTAATTATTGAGTACTATTCTCACAAACAATAATTTCACGCGAGATATGTTATGTATTTGAAATTATTGATGAGTTTTTTTTTATGATTATTATTTGTTTTATTTTAATTTATTGTTCAGATTTTTAATTTAATTTATTTTTATTGTAATTTATAAATTTTATTTTTAATGTTTTTGGATCTGTTAATTTTATACTATCTGTGATTAATTGTAATAATTTGTTTTTGTTGTTATTATTATTGTAAAATACCAAAAATTTCTGTATGAATAACCATATGGTGCATGTTGTGTTAGCCTGTAAGTAATTGTTGCACTTATAAATGTGATATTATGCAAGTATAATTTTAAAATGTTTTGTGTAATCAATTGTTGGCTAACCTAAATAAATAAATAAATCATTTCAGCCGAAAGTCGTCCACTGCTGGACATAGACCTCGCCCAAGCGTCTCCACATTGACCGGTCCTGTGCGTTTCGCATCCACCGGACGCCCGCAGCCTTGACTAGGTCGTCACTCCACCCATAGGGAGGCCTTTCAACGCTGCGTGTTCCGTTACGCAGTCGCCACTCTAGAACTTTTCGGCCCCAACGGCCGAAAAGTGCGAGCAATGTGCCCTGCCCACTGCCACTTAAGTTTTACTTTTTAGGGTTCCGTACCCAAAGAGTTAAAACGGGACCCTATTACTAAGACTCCGCGGTCCGTCTGTCTGTCTGTCTGTCTGTCTGTCTGTCTGTCACCAGGCTGTATCTCATGAACCGTGATAGCTAGATAGTTGAAATTTTCACAGATGATGTATTTCTGTTGCCGCTATAACAACAAATACTAAAAATAGAATAAAATAAATATTTAAGTGGGGCTCCCATACAAACAAACGTACAGATGACTTTTAATAAAATGTTTCATACAAACTTTTATCCCCTATTTCACCCCCTTAGGGGTTGAATTTTGAAAAATCCTTCCTCAGTGGATGCTTACGTCATAAGAGGAATACGTGTGCGAAATTTTGAGTTTCTAGCCCTAAGGGTTTGGCCTGTGTGTTGATACATCATTTTGTCTTTTATATATATAGATGTTATTTGATAAAAATCATGTTGGTCCAATGACTGCTATAATAAAGTAACCAAAACAGATGCAACGCAAAGATGAAAAAAATAAGTTCAAAAATTAAAACCCGACTACCGAAAAATCAATCATTATTAAACAAGAAAATATTCTCATCTGAAATTGTTATATTCAAACTATTCTATATGTATCGGGTATTAAATAAACAACTTACATGTAATACATATTTTATTGTATTACATACATAATCATAGTGGTGTTCAGAGGATAGCTGTGTCATATGCCTGCTACCGTAACAAAACAATACATTCTGCACTCGCCACCTACGTACTAATGAGTCTTAAGTTCTATTAATTTGCACACCATCAGGTAATAATACAGTGTATCTATCGACTAATATTTGTAACACATTTATCAACCTGTACTAAGCAAATAAATATTATGATTTGCATCGAGCAAACAAAGTTTTCGCCGCGATTTGAACGCATACAACAGTTCGACATCAACCGTCGGGCAATTGCCCGGAGCAAAACACCCGTCTGGTCGTAGGATATTCCCTTTGCAACGAAGGTTTGCGGGACTTTCCACCCTGTTCAGCATACCTCCAAACTTGTGGCTATTGATTGGAAATTTTGTACATACTCGTACATAAATTTCTGTGACCCAAATACGGAAGTGTACCTAATGAAAATATATGAATTTAAAATTTGAGTTCAATTCGTATTTGGCGGTTGTATAGATTTTTTTCTAATTTGTTGATAAATTTCTAAGAAAATACATTTTTGCATTATGGTCCTCCTTTTAAGTTCTGTATGGCTTATCAAACAGATTAATTTATAAAAAATGCTGTGTACATATTCCTGAGTTGGCTGACCAAAACCAGATGTATCCTCCGACTGCACAGCACGATTTTCTTCTCATTTACGTATTTTTAGTTCGTTTCATTAGATTTTTAGGGTTCCGTACCCAAAGGGTAAAAATGGGACCCTATTACTAAGACTTCGCGATCCGTCTGTCTGTCTGTCTGTCTATCTGCTGTCTGTCCGTCTGTCACCAGGCTGTATTTCATGAAACGTGATAGCTAGACAGTTGAAATTTTCACAGATGATGTATTTATGTTGCCGCTATAACAACAAATACTAAAAACAGTATAAAATAAATATCTAAGGGGGGCTCCCATACAACAAACGCGATATTCTTGCCGTTTTTTGCTCGATATTAATAATGGCAACATTGAAATATTCACAGAATGTTTAGTTGTATATTTACTTTAAAAAATAATAATTATTAAATTAAAACAAAATAAATTAAGGGGGGCTCCCATACAACAAACGTGTTTTTTTTGCAGTGTTTTGCAATAATGGTACGGAACCCTTCGTCTGCGAGTCCGACTCGCACTTGGCCGGTTTATTTTTGAATTAACTTTTTTTATTTATAACTTAAACATATAAGTGTTATATAATTTTGATCACCTCTTAAAACCCTTTATTTTGATATCCCACACCATGGATTTGTAAGAAAAATAAAGTTTGGGCTCCCACAGTATGGCGCCCAAACGCCGCCATTTTTCTCTTTTCCAATTTTAATGTAGCCAGTGACACTCGCAAGGTTAAGAACGCCACATAAGAACATACATAGACTGATAAATACATTATCCTCCTTCGGCAATCGAGTAAAAATATAACGTGCCTACCCAAACACAATGCCTCGGTTATCAGTAAAAGGTTCTCATAAATTGCTAGAAAATTAGAGCTCTAAATTCAACATGAAGTAGGTCATAATGTATTCCTTCTAAACAATGCCGTTATTAGAGCCTGTACGTATTTACAGAAGAGATTTTAGTTATAAAGGAAAGTTACAAAATGGACGTGTTGTATATATGTGGTGTTGTCTTTATCACTACTTATAACTGTATGTATGTTCATCATGAGAACATTGTCATCATGAAAGGTAAAGTCATGGACATGAACTTACTATTAAATAAAAAAAATATTTCCCTTCTTATTATTCATTATCTTAATAGAGACGTTTCCTAGGTAGAAAAATGATAATTCTATTTAGTCCGTCAGTAAGTTTAACAAATAATATTGCAGCCGAATATTAAATAAAAGGTGCGAGTTTTTAAACATATTTTACGAAAAACAAACCAATTTTTTATGTAAGTAATCAACATTTCAGCCAACTCCCGGTTTAATAACTAGTTCTCCACCCAACTATATACACATTCAAGCACAAAAGGACTCCTTAAGCCCCCAGATTTAGCTGAATAGGCCTCCTAATTTACGGGGGCTGTTGAACCAACTACAATAGCTTTAAATTCCGCTATAGTGTTAAAATCTATTGTCTAACAAGTGCTGAGATTTTCTACAGTTCTATCATTTGTTGTTAAAGCTTGTATAGGGTGGCGCAGAAATAATGTCTAGATTTTTTAGGCAAATGATTTTTTTACAAGGTGAGGAGCTCGTGGCTAAATAATAACAGCCGCACGGGTCTATCTTCAACGTTAAGCAACGCTTGACGAGGTCGGTCCGTGGATGGGTGACCATTTCAACGTACCGAGTTTCCTCCGTGCCTCGGAAAGCACGTTAAGTCGTTGGTCCCGGCTGCCATTTGAAGATCTTTGACAGTCGTTACGAGTAGTCAGAAGCTTGAGATCTGACACCAGTCTTGCCAAGGGATACCGTTTTACCCAGTTACTGGGTTGTGGAGGTCAGATAGGCAGTCGTTCCATGTAAAACACTGGTACTCAGCTGAATCCGGTTAGACTGGAAGCCGACCCCAATATAGTTGGGAAAAGGCTAGGCAGATTGATTGATTTTTTGCAAGGTTTTTTTTATTGGTACAGTAGGCCATACATCAGTTGGAAGAAAACCAAAATTGAAACGAAATTCCATGCTACGCTATGCCTGATCAAGAAGCTCTAGACAAGTGGCATTCGATGTCAGCGAAAGAGATAGTCGAAATGTAAGTGATTGATCACGTGATTTTTCGATATTACTTGTTAATCCCATACAATAGGTTAAAGTGTTTATCTATCAGTCTATATATGTATAGATGTTTGTTCCTATGTGGCGTTCTAGAGACCAAACGCGTTGGCCGATTTTGATGATTCTAACGTCAATCGATCAAAATTACCAAATAGATAAAGATAGATAGATAATAGATAGGATTTTGGGCGCCATATTGTGGGGGACCAATTTTCTTTTTCTTCCAAACCCATCGTGTGGGGTATCAAAATAAAGGGTTTTAAGCGGTGATTTCAAAAATAAATAACACTTATATGTTTATTAAATGTACCTGTAAAGTAAATGTTAACTAAAACGACAGCCGGGACCAACGGCTTAACGTGCTTTCCGAGGCACGGAGAAAACTCGCTATGTAAAGATGGTTACCCATCCACGGACTGACCTCGGCAAGGGTTGCTTAACCTTGAAGATCGACCCGTGCAGCTGTTATTATTTAGCCACGAGCTGTCACATGTCTTCAAATTTTTGATTCTAAGATATGCCGGTTTCCTCACGATATTTTCCTCCATCGGTTTGAGAGCTGTGGTGATGAAATAATTTACACAAAGTAAAGTAGTGCCTGGGTTCGAACCCACGACCTACAACTTGTAATTTGCGCCCGTTACCACTGGGCCACCACTGCTAACAACCGACTTCATTACAAATATAAAAGTCACGATGACAGGTCATAATGTTTACGCCACCCTGTATCTATATCAAGATTTAAGTTGTGTCGTCAGTTTGTCTTTAGCATGTTTTGCATACGGCTTTCAGATTAGTCGAATACTAAGCTAGATTGATGAATGGTTTAGCTACTCTTATTATGTTACGGTCTGATTTAAGACTTACTTAACTATCATAGGATAGTCTTTTTAACCGACTTTCCAAAAAAAGGAGGAGGTTCTATGTTCGACATTATGTTTGTATTTTTTTCTTTTTTTTTTGTGTATGTTCACGCATATCTCCGTCAATTTTGGACCGATTTTGAAAATTCGTTTGAAAAAGTATGATTTGAAATTGGTCCCATTTTAGTTTGGTGAAAATCTGATGAAGAACTTCGAAGATATACAACAGAACTCTTCAATAAATTACGGCAAATCTCTCAGAATTGCTGCAATCGCATGTCTGTTTATTGTTTATATCATTTCATAACATAACATCACGCCAGTACGCTCTTAAGGGGTACGCAGATCTCTCATTTCACCAGTTATGTTCAAGTTTCATGATATCCGGGTAATCTATTCTGGCGTTAACTACCTTACTAAACAACTTAATACTAAATAACAAAAAAATACTACCGACTTCGAAAAACTACAATGTGAAAAATAACTTTACTTTTGGAAGTCCATAACACAAAAAAATAGTATCTACCTACAAGAGACACCGACTATTTTTCACTTTGTAGTTTTTTTATTTGAAAGTCGGTAGTATTTTTTTGTAAAAAAGCTTTTTGGAACAATATGTCGGGTCGGCCTACAGCCTTACTTAAGGTTTATATTAAACAACAAACTTATAACAATGTTGCTCCCGCAAACTAATTTACTACCTACCTATTTACTTAGATTAGACTAGTGAGATAGAGACGAGCTCGTGGCTAAATAATAACAGTCGCACGGGTCGATCTTCAAGGTTAAGCAATGCTTGACGAGGTCGGTCCGTGGATGGGTGACCATTTCAACATACCGAGTTTCATCCGTGCCTCGGCAAGCACATTAAGCCGTTGGTCCTGGCTGTCATTTGAAGATCTTTGACAGTCGTTACGGGTAGTCAGAAGCCTGAGATCTGACACCAGTCTTGCTAAGGGGATAAAACAGGAGTTGAAACTTTACATGAAATTTCTTCGGTTTGGAAGGTACCGTGTTACCCAGTGTGTGGAGGTCTGATAGGTAGTCGCTGCGTGTAAAACACTGGTACTCAGCTGAATCCGGTAAGACTGGAAGCCGACCCCAACAATAATTAGGAAAAAGGCTAGGCAGATGATGAGACTAGCGAGATAGAATTATAAAATAACAATGTACCTTTAATGACTAGGGTAACGGCATAAATTTAAAGTAAAAAGTAAATATACTTTACCTTTGATAGGTAGAGTATATTTACTTAAACTTCAACAATGTAAGTATCATAGAGAGGATAATTGCTCGTCTGAAAGCCCGAAATAATAATCCTGAATTATTAGCCCCGGGATTTAACTACGACCTTTTATTTTGGACTTTGAATGCACCACAGACATATATCTAACTAGATAGACCTCCATCTGTATTAAAACCAAGCGTGCCACTTTTTCACACACAATTTAAAAACAAATTTACTTACCAATGAAAGAAAACATTTCTAATGCCCCAGCCAACTTTTTCTACACAGTATTTAAAGCTCAATATGGCATAATTAGGCATTTTTCTAAATTTTGGTGGATTTCTGATGCCGATAATGCTAAGTGAAAATTTCAAAGTACGATCATTGATCATAATTTTACTTCGTTTTTTGACACGTGAAGTACATACAGTCGCGTCATCTAGTTAAATTTATATCTGTGGAATACACGGAAGTAAGCCAACTTAGTTTATTTTCTAAACATTTTACTTTGGCACAATATTAGACAGAATCCTAAAAAAAAAAAAAAAGGTGCCACTACCGGATTCACTCAAACGCACAAAGTGTTTTGTAAATACTTTCATTGCGCGCACAACTAAGGAGAGGATTTCCCTGCCGGAGTCTTAGTTTCCTGATAGCTAAAACCTAAGGATATTTAAGTCAAGAGTGAATATATTACTTCTAGACAAGCGTGCTTCACTGTCGACCGCATCATCGCTTACCATCAGGCGAGATAGTGGTCAAATGCGAGCCCGTTATAAAATTCGCTGTTGTTTATAAGAACCCCTCCAAGTTTAAATTCACAAGTCTCAGGCTAAAGTCTTCTTCATGTAATCTACAGCCGTAACTTCCTTATAAGACCACCACGGAAAGGAAAATAATTCGACCTAAGCAAACGCTCTTGAATGTAAATGAGCCATTACAATCTATTTCAAACTAGCATTTTCCTGTGGCATCACTACCGTGGTCTATGCATCAGGATACGTATACAGGGTGGCAAAAAAGTCGTGGATCAAACGCAACTAGGGGTTAGATGGGATCATCAGCTGCAAAAAAGTGTTCTACGGGTGGTCTTTAAGGTTATAATTAGGCCCTGCAGAGTTATAATTTATTTTGTGTTTTTATGAGAAAATTTCCTTTTTTTCTTATTAAAATTCGAAAAAATCTACATTCTGTATCTTTTTTATAATTTTCACTAGATTGGAACTGATGAGTCCTTGCGTTCGACATGCTATTTATGGTTGTTTATTGGGAATCTACATCCTGTATCTTTTTATAATTTTCACTAGATTGGTACTGATGAGTCCTTGCGTTAGACGTACTATTTATGGTTATTTATTGGGTGTTTTGATGATAATATTAAGTATTACGAATTTTTTTTCTCAAATCATAATTTTTTATATACTTCGGACCGGGAACCGATCACTTTTCCGAATCTTTTTTGTTCGAATTTCATTTTACCGAAAACTATTGACCGACGTCTTTTTTGCTTTATGCATTATTTGACATAATTTCAGATAATCGAAGTATCAATTGCCATAGGTATTATTTTACCGAACTACATTTCGCCGATTTACAAAATAACTTTATGCTTTTGGCCGAAGTCTCTTTTGAACTTTTTTCATTTGCCATATTTTCACCAAACCGAAACAACATTTTAGGGAATATTATTTAGTCACAAGTATATAGCCGGTAACTTGGTAGCATTTTCAATTTAAAATTGAAATAGTGTCATAAAAAGTAAATATGTTGTGCTACAAAATTTAGTGACAGAAACGAATAGCTGCAAAATCGACTTTACGCAGTCTTGTCTGTGTTTACGTATGTATTACGAATTTTCATGCAAATAATTTAATAATTTATTAGTAGCTGTCATGTATTAGCCATTTTTATTACTTAATTATATCAAAGAATTTTTCCGAGAGCAAGCGAAGCGAGCTCGGGAATTTAGGGCACCCCGACACGGATAGGTTAGGTTACTTTAGACCCTGTAGACAGAAATAGCGCTCTGTCGATAGTTTTTTTCTTCAAGTCGCTGTTTTAAACATTTGTTTAGCCCACTCCGCGTGCACTCACTTGCGTCCACTCACTTTCTCTCTCACTTAGTATTTTGATACGAGTTTAAAAATAAATATTTCGAACAAGTGTTATTTCGGCTAATTGTAACTTCGGTAAAAAAGTTTTTCGAAAAAAATCGAATTGATAATAGGTCAACTAAGACAGTGGCAGACGTGACCTCGATGAAGTAAAAAAAACGAAATGATAATAGTTGAAAAGTTTTAGTTGAAATGAAATTCGGTCAAATGTTTTTCGATCTTATGATAGGTAACCCTTCGGACCCCAGTGTGAAAAAAAATACTCTACCGAAAAGTGACCCTGTATGACAAGTTTTGGCGCATTAAATAGGGATCCTGAAAAAGTATAATACATGGCCATGAGTGGCTTTAATATCGTTCTAGGACGAAAAAATAAAATAACGATTGTGAACAATACAAAATAAATTAAACACAAAATAAATTAAAACTCTGCAGGGGTTGACCTTAAGGACCTCCCGTTGAACAATTTTTTGCAGCTGTTGGCACCATCTAACCCCTAGTTGCGTTTGATCCACGACTTTTTGCCCACCCTGTATTTTTCTGGAATAAAGACACTTGGGTGAATAGGAATACACCCTGTTGTGAGAAGATCCATTACAAAAATTCATTCACCGATATAAAACAGGGTTGTTTCTGATACACATTTTTTCACATCCGCGGATGCTGATACTGACTGATATTTTATCACTGACATCAGCGGATGGTGAAGGTGACGCTGATTTTTATTATTTAAAAAAACAGGCATATTTGTAGTTCCGCGGATGCTGAAGCTGAAGTTTATGTTCCCAACAACCCTGATGCAAAGCTACACTGCAACACTATTGCCGAATGCCATAGGAATACCTATATAATAGGCATGCTATAGTACCGTAAAACGGGGTTACATTAATTAATTTTGAAATTAAAATTTACATTACTATTCCAATCATATTTTGAAAAATATAAAAAAAATGCAGTGTTGACTGTTGACTTTACTTAAAGTTTTATAGTCTTTAATAAAAATTATATTTATTTTTCGAAGTTTGGGAGAAAAATTAAAAAGAAACGAGTCTGTCAACATTAAAATAAATAAAAGCTTGTAAATTAGGGTTACTCTAATACCCCAGTGTTTTTTCATTTCAATATAAAGTAACACCAATTTACAATGTATCTTTAATGAATTCTCAATGTACAATGTAAAATATTTTTTTACAGCGCTCTGGCTCTTCTTACTTCATACTTGAGTAATAGGATTCAGAGAGTTGACGTTAATGGAAAAAGATCTCCCGGATCTATAGTAACAATGGGAGTCCCGCAGGGTTCAATTCTTGGCCCTTTCTTGTTTCTTATTTATATTAATGACTTGCCTTACCTCATAAAGGATAACCATGATATAGTGTTGTTTGCGGATGATACTTCACTTTTGTTTAAACTTAAACGTCAGCAGCTGGTTACTGACGATGTAAATAGCGCGATCTCAAAAGTAGTTCACTGGTTCAATGTTAACAATTTACTTTTAAATGGAAAAAAAACCAAATGCATTAAGTTTACCCTACCTCACGTTAGGCAGGTGAAAACTGATGTGATGTTAAAGGGCGAAGAATTGAATCCTGAAAATAGCACAGTATTCTTAGGCCTAACTTTGGATGCTAAGCTTCAGTGGGGCCCACATATAGATAGATTGTCAAAGAAGCTAAGCTCCGCAGCATATGCTGTTAGAAAGATTCGTAATTTAACTGACATAGAGACAGCCCGTTTAGTATACTTTAGCTATTTTCATAGTGTAATGTCGTATGGTATTCTGTTGTGGGGAAATGCCGCCGACATCCAGACTATCTTTGTTTTGCAGAAAAGAGCTGTTCGATCAATTTATAAATTAAGCCCGAGACACTCTCTCAGAGAGAAATTTAAGGAGATTAATGTAATGACTGTGCCTTCTCAGTATATTTATGAAAATCTTTTATATGCCCATAAAAATATAAAATTGTTTAAAAAATACAGTGATATCCATAACATAAATACTAGGAACAAACACAAATTTGTAGTACCTACAACAAGGCTCAAGAAAATAGGTGGCTCGTTTAGATGTCAATGTGTACGCTTTTATAATAAGCTTCCAAGCGACGTACAAGGTTTAAGTGTTAATAAATTCAAATCTTTCATTAAACGTAAGTTGTGCCAGAAAGCGTTTTATAACATTAAAGATTACGTTGAGGACAAAAAGGCTTGGGATTGAGCTGCTCCAATTAATTTCGTTTTTTTATTTTTTTTTATTTTGCTTCGTGGATTTAGTTTTTAATTATATTTTAATTTTTTTAATTTTTCTTGCAATGACAAGAATATTTACTTTTTAAAGTATTATATTATTTTATTTTAATTATTGTGAATGTGAAGACTATGTGGATTATTCTTTTTTTTTAATTTTAATTTATCTTAGTTAGTTTTTAATCATGGTCTGGCAGTTTGAGTATTTATGCGGCCTACCCGAATGTCCTTTCTTTGGTATTGTTCGTCAATTCGTTGAGCTCCTTAAATTCTAAGTTGAGCTGCACGGTTATTGACAAATGCGTGCACTGACTGGACAGGTCCACTCAATCTGGCTGGTTCTTTTCTCAAAAGACCATTTCAGACATCAGTCTACATGGTCTTCACATGATCTAACCAAGTTTTTGTCTGGACTTTAAAAGAGACTGTGACCTCTGAGTTTGTTTCGGCCTTTCTTCTCAGAGTAGTCAGACAGGAAACGCCGACCTCATCTAGTTTTAAAAAATATGATCGACATGTGAAAGTGTTTGTACAAACCAACTTACAGAAAATAAATCATTTATCATTTATCATTTAACAAGTAAACGTATTCTTGCGCTGACGTTGATGCAAAACATGGCTGTGTTGCAAATTTTGAAAAGAAAATTGAGGTGCGTTCCGTTTTCACGGAGTTAGCTTAAAAAATACCGGCCAAGCGCGTGTCGGGCCATGCGCAGTAATAGGGTTCCGAAGTTGCATAATAATGCGGACTAAGAAGAGGTTTCAGTGGCTCACAACGTCTAAAAACGGGCCCACCTATGGTCGGGTAGCGGAATTTGCTTGGCAATCGAATCTAATTTGACTTTAGATTACAAAACGTCGCAAATACTTCTGCACTAACACAAAAACTTTTTAACAAAAAATTAAACTGACTTCCAAAAAAACACTGCAAAACGAAAAATAACTTTCTTTTCCGAAGTCGGTGTCTTTGGTACATTATTGTTTGCCGTGTGTCGACACCGACTTCGGAAAAGAAAGTTATTTTTCGTTTTGCAGTGTTTTTTTGGCAGTCGGTTTAATTTTTTGTAAAAAAGTTTTTTATTTATCTCTTTTTAGTTTTGATAGGTACTTCCAATTGCAATAAACATCATATATAACCAAAGTACATCTCATGATGATTCCAATAAGCCCATACACGACTAGGATACATTGTTTTTATTTGGAGTACCAGTGCCTACCTGCCGGCTTCATCATCAGATCAGTTCGATGGTACCATTTTCATCAGCACTATTTGTTTCATCATGGTCGTTAAACTATTCTAGAAATCTTATAACCCATGACATACTTAGCATTAAGGAATTCTATTGGCCATCTGTGGTCTTCTTCACCAGTTCCACTTCACCAAATGTTACTTTCTAAGTGCAGATGATTGCATTGTTGATAAAAATACCAAAATCGCTATATGTTTGCCTATAATATTTGAGGAGTTCCCTCGATTTCTCCAAGATCCCATCATCAGATCCTGACTTGATGACTATGGGACCAACTGGGAAGTATACCCTTTCAAACAAAAGAAGAATTTTCCAAATCGGTCCAGGCGTCTTACAGTAATCGGGGAACATACATAAAAAAAGAGATTCCGACGAATTGAGAACCTCCTCCTTTTTTTGAAGTCGGTTAAAAATAGACAACCCCGCACGCATGGCGCCGTATGGACTACAGACCGGTACTGCCAACGACTCCGCCCACTCCAATGCGTTATTCGAGCTTAAACATAATTAATTTAGAAATTATTATTAGTAGGTGTGTTACTCGTATATATATTTACATGGTTCCTATGCATATATTTTCTATCTGTTTTACACAGTTAACAACGTTATTTAAGTAATTTTTCAATGACATTTGTACAAAAAATGTACTGTTCCAAGTACATTTTATTAGTTGGTCGACTATTACTCGTTAACTTGTAAAGCATGTTATGATTTTATTTTTGTATATTTTAATATGGTTCATAAGCATATATTTACTCTGTTTCACATAGCTAACAACGGAATTTAAGTAATTTTTCAATGGCATTTGTACAAAATTTTTACTGTTCCAAGTACATTTTATAAGTTGGTCGACTATTACTCGTAAACTTGTAAAGCCTACTTAGCTGTGATAGTTTTCCTTTTAATTTCGTTATATATACTACAGCCGTGAATTTTTTTATATAGCCAAGAACAACCATTTCGCTGCCAGGGGGAGGGGGACACCTGACTCTAACAAAAATTTGTAATTTATAGTTTAATTTTACACAAACGGATCTCTGAATCCAAAAATGGTGTTGTTGGATGGCCTATCCAACGATACCCCACACCATGGGACAGACGAAAAAAAACATTCCTACTTTACGTCTATAGGAGGAAAACAAAAAAAAAAACATGATTTTATTGTACCAATTTGTCGGAATTAATAATATGTATATCCATGCCAAATTATACCTTTCTAGTACTTAGAGTCTCTGAGTTCCCTTCGGAACCCTAAAAACTAAAAATATAAGTTTTCATCAATGTTGCCCCAAATCTCAACGTAACCCCGTCCTACCGGTACATTGTAGTTTTCTAACAATAAAAGATTTATGAAATCCAAACTGTACTTCCAGATATAAGTTTTTTAACTGTCATGGTCACCAACACTAACATGGTAAATATCCCGTTTCTAATGTTAATGTTAGTGTACTTCCAGAGACTACTTTTTACAAACAAACAGACAATTTGAAATCTTTTTGATAGTAGTTGAAATTGAAACGATGTCCATTCGATAGATATGAAGCGATACGAAGAATGAAATGACTTCGATTGGCAATATGAGGAACGGAACGGGAGTACGAAGACTATGCTGCTTTAGAAATGCGGGAGAGTATATTATTATTTACCAGCAGCGCCCCTAGCCAAGTTACAAACGTTTCGTATCGAATCTCCTTTAAATAA
The DNA here is from genome assembly GCA_945859665.1 of Anorthoa munda. Lineage (NCBI taxonomy): Eukaryota > Metazoa > Arthropoda > Insecta > Lepidoptera > Noctuidae > Anorthoa > Anorthoa munda. The sequence continues at coordinate 4,468,366 of OX243894.1, read as the reverse complement.
ATATCTCCTTTAAATAAATAAATAATACTTTCATTTGAGGTTTTTACCCTTTGGGTACGGAACCCTAAAAACGGGATCCTATTACTAAGACTCCGCGATCCGTATGTCTGTCTGTCTGTCCGTCAGTCTGTCTGTCTGTCTGTGTCCGTCTGTCACCAGGCTGTATCTCATGAACCGTGATAGTTAGACAGTTGAAATTTTCACAGATGATGTATTTCTGTTGCTGCTATAACAACAAATACTAATAAAAACCGGCCAAGTGCGAGTCGGACTCGCGCACGAAGGGTTCCGTACCATTATCGCAAAAAACGGCAAAAAAATCACGTTTGTTGTATGGGAGCCCCACTTAAATATTTATTTTATTCTGTTTTTAGTATTTGTTGTTATAGCGGCAACAGAAATACATCATCTGTGAAAATTTCAACTGTCTAACTATCACGGTTCATGAGATACAGCCTGGTGACAGACAGACAGACAGACAGACAGACAGACAGACGGACAGCGAAGTCTCAGTAATAGGGTCCCGTTTTTACCCTTTGGGTACGGAACCCTAAAAACAGTATAAAATAAATATTTAAGGGGGGCTCCTATACAAAAAACGTGATATTTTTGCCATTTTTTGCTCGATATTAATAACGGCAACAGGTAGACGCTTGAAATATTCACAGAATGTTTAGTTTTATATTCACTTCAAAAAATAATACTAATTAAAATAAATTAATGAGAGCCCCTCCCATACAACAAAAGTGATTTTTTTGCAGTGTTTTGCGATAATGGTACGGAACCCTTCGTGTGCGAGTCCGACTCGCACTTGGCCGGTTTTTTACTAGCGTTATCGATTGTAGATTGTCAACTTGGCTACAGGTGCAGATTACAAATACTTTAGAAATATATCTAAGAATAGGCAACTCATATCAAAAATGTGCGTAAGTCTAGACGCCCTTCGTTTATAGTATATACTTACATTATGTACTGAGTTCTTTTTGAACCAGCCAAATAATAAATGATATTTCATGTTTTTTTCTATTACGACCACAGGGACACGGGTTTTCTTCTTGTTCTGGGATTGTTGTACAGAAAATTTCTGCAGCAAATCAAACTTATACATACTGTACGTCGAATCTATACATTTTGTCCAAGTGTACGATGAAAAATCATGCTGTGCAATCGGAGGATTCATATACGCGAGCTGGCTGACCAAAACTAGATGTATCCTCCGTATGCAGAGCACGATTTTCTTCTTTATTATTATTTATTTATTTATTTATTAAAGTACAAGTTTCCTTATGATATTTTCCTTCACCGTTGCCTGAAATGTCCAAGATAAACTTAGAAAGTACATATGAATTTGAAAAAGTCATATTGGTTGACGACGTGGGTTCAACCCACGACGTCAAGCACGAGAGGCTAGGTCTTGGCCACTGGGCCACCACACATATCATTACCAAACATTAAATTTATACATTGGTATAAATTTTGACAATGCCGCCCCAAGGCTAGTCCTAAAGCCCAAACCTTCCTATTTATGAAGGTTCGTTTGTAATTTCAAATTCACGGAATCACATCCATAGCTTGGAAGTGATTCCTACATCCAAGCTATTCATACTCACCCTACAGACGTCCGCAGACCACGTAACAGTGAGTGCATTACTTACAAAATTTGCATTTCTAAACGATTTGCGGTTTCAGCAGACCTAATGAGCTTTTAATGACTCCTATTTATATAAAATTCTTGAAGTTTGTAGCACTTATACTTAGGTCTTGGACATTCATTCATTATTTAAATAGCTTGGAGTAGTGATACTTGCCTGGGCAATAAGCCCAGTTTTGCCTTGCTGAACGCCCATTTTTTTTTTGTTTTGTATAAATTTTATTCTGCCAATAAATGAAATATATCATAATCAGCTATGCTGTTGGACACTTGCCTCCTCCTCTATACAGAACTCATATTATTTAATATATTAACAAAAAAAAATAAACCAACTTACAAAATAAAACATTATAAAGCGAAAAATAACTTTACAGTGCATGCCCTCTAAAATACCGTTATCCAAGCAGCCAAACTGTGCGGAAAGTGTCACTTTATTTCACTAGTGCTTTTTACTTTTCTGTATTTTTTTATTTTTTTACTCCAACGTCAGCCTGGAGTAGTGATACTTGCCTGGGCAATAAGCCCAGTTTTGCTTTGCTGAACGCCCATTTTTTTTTGATTTGTATAAATTTTATTCTGCCAATAAGTGAAATATATCATAATCAGCTATGCTGTTGGACACTTGCCTCCTCCTCTATACAGAACTCATATTATTTAATATATTAACAAAAACAAATAAACAAACTTACAAAATAAAACATTATAAAGCGAAAAATAACTTTACAATGCATGTCCTCTAAAATACCGTTTTCCAAGCAGCCAAACTGTGCGGAAAGTGTCACTTTATTTCATTAGTGCTTTTTACTTTTCTGTATTTTTTTTATTTTTTACTCCAACGTCAGCCCGACGCATAGAGTTTTTATCATTTGAGAAAAGTTTTAATAATTATTTAAGTACAGATTATCATTCATTTAAAAGGTAAAATATAACTAATACTTCATTAAATGCGATTTTAATTACTCTAGATTTAGATTTGATCAATAAATTAATATTAAATATTCATTAAATATGTTTCGAAGAACGTATATTTTGCTCGTGCCTTTTTGCGTTACGACGTGACAGCTATTTGCACATGCGCAGTAGATATGCCCGAGGAACTATTAGTTAATCTGTGGATATACTGAGCGCGCTTGATAAGCCCGCCATTTTATTAATTTCTTGCTTGGTTCTGATATATTTTTTTATTTCCTCGCACAATTCATAGTAAAATGTTGTATGATACACGTACGTAAGATGATTCCCGACTCGTGTCGATTTATTCACTCACTCGCTTCGCTCACTCGAGAATTAAAAAAAAATGCACACATCAAGCAAATGCCACTTATCGGGAATCACCTACCTTCTGCAATTGTAGCATAATTATCTATTCTTTTTGGCAATCGGTGTCTTTGGTAAGTACCTATTTTTTTTAGTTTTTGACAACGACTTCCGAAAAGTAAGTTATTTTTAGCTTTGTAGTGTTTTGTTTTGGAAGTCGGTTTAATATTTTGTTACAAAGATTTTTATTTTTTGGTTGTGGTACATGTCTATAAAACCCATCAAGTTGCCATGCCAGGATAGATTACCCGAAAGGTTAATCTTTCTCTATATACAATTAGTGAAACCGCCTGCTCGTTTCAACTCGTTTGTCGTATTCGATATCACTGGATCCCTATTGTTGACTGGAGAATTTGAGATGAAGATATTGCTAATTTGATAATCAATTCAGTTTACCTTGTACTATACACACGCAATAAATCCCTCATTGTCGCCTGACTATCTTGTTGGTGAGTTGATAAGGTACCACAGCTCCTAATCCAATTAGCTGCTACCTCTGCTTATCTACTGTTCTGTTAATATTGTACCAATTAGCGGTTCAATTAATTGAATACATGGTGTTTCAATATGTCAACTGACCGTTAATTTGCGGTTGACGGTCGGTGGTCTGTTTAAACTGTTTATTTTATTTGTAATTAATTTGTTTGGTCGTGGAATATAATCAGATTACGAGGTTAGGTGTTTTAATTTAAATAATTAGTTAGGTTTTTTTTCTGAATTCAACAAGTAAAACTTAACCATCAACCCCCCGTCACATTTTTATTTCATGCTTCATAATATTTATCCAGTAGTGGACACGCTTTGATCGACAATATATTGAACACGTAATTATGACACGATATCCTGCGGAAACGTCCCGATTCAAATAGTAAAACGTCCAAAGCTTTTGAACGGCGTAACCGATTTTTATCAAACATAGCTAAGAATACTTTCGATAAAGTGGTGTCTTTATCGAAAGTTTACGGAGCAACCGATTTTTATTTAGTTGTTTTGTTTGAAAGGTGTTGTTGTTGTTTGAAACTAAATCAAAATCGGTTCATCCGTTTAGGAGCTGCAGCACCGAAAACGGTCTGCGGCCGAATACGGCTAACCGAAAACCTGTTTATACTAGTCGGTGACCGCATACGGGCTGTGGTCGAATACAGCTTACCGAAAACCCGTTTACACTAGTGGGTGACCGAATACGGACTGCTAGTGATTCCGTTGAAAGGACCTATAGACCAGGATCAATAATTCTTGAACACAAAAAAAATAGGAAACCCAATGGAAAAGGAAGAGAAGAATAACAAAAATGAAAGGAAAAATACGGTTTATACCGATTTCCGTCATAACTACAAGTCCTATGGAAAAAAGTTAAATAGCAAATTAGGTAATAAAAAGATCTACAACTTTTGTATTTACACTTTTTTCACATAACCCCAAAATTTATGTTAAAATTCAAATAACTAAGTTTTTGGTATTAACTAATTTTACATTTTTTTGTCACGGAATTTGGTGAACCTTTGGTTACCTTTTTATGTTCCAAAGACATTCTTCAACTCTTCGATAAATGACGGCAAATCTTTCGGGATTGCTGGAATCGCATGTCTGTTTATTGCTTACAACATTTCATAACATACCATCGCGCCAGTAGGTATACTCTAAACGGGTACGCAGATGTGTATAGTTCAACCTGGTATCATCATTCCACCAGTTATGTTCAAGTTACATAATTACAAGTATTATTCGGGTAAACTATTCTGGCATCAATGTGAGCATGTGAGCAGGTACCTTACTACTTACTATAGAACACTTACGATAGAACTTGTCCATTATACGAGTATACCACAAAAAGTGAAAAATAAAAAAAACATTTTAACAAAAAAACCGGCCAAGTGCGAGTCGGACTCGCGCACGAAGGGTTCCGTACCATTATCGCAAAAAACTGCAAAATAATCATGTTGGTTGTATGGGAGCCCCACTTAAATATTTATTTTATTCTGTTTTTAGTATTTGTTGTTATAGCGGCAACAGATATACGTCATCTGTGAAAATTTCAACTGTCTAGCTATCACGGTTCAAGAGATACAGCATGGTGACAGACGGACAGACAGACAGACAGACGGATCGCGGAGTCTTAGTAATAGGGTCCCGTTTTTACCCTTTGGGTACGGAACCCTAAAAAAACAGAAGACTTCCAAAAAACAACACTACAAAGTGAAAAATAACTTAAATTTCGGCAGTCGGTGTACCTGTTTTCGTTTTTTTGTTTTTTGACACCGACTGCCGAAATTGAAGTTATTTTTCACTTTGTATTGTTTTTTTTTGGAAGTGGGTTGCATGTTTTTAGAAAATATGACCACACCTTTACGTTACACTCTGCCATTTCGTTAAATCCATGGTAACGTACTGGCAGATGAACTGGCAAGAGAGGGCTCTTTTTTTTTTTTTTTTTACTATGTATAGGCCTGTGTTTGACCACAATCTCACCGTGGTCAGTGATGATGTGGCCGATGGTGGTAAGCACACTAAGCCTAGAAGGGAACTGGCTCTCAAGTGCTGCTGTCGGAACACACCGGAAGGTGCTTGGCGACAGATTTTCAACTTGAGGGTGGTTGCCAGCCAGGCGGGTACTACAAAGTACCCTACCACCGTACTATGGTTTCCTCACGATGTTTTCCTTCACCGAAAGCTCAAGCTCATTGTAGGATTCGAACCCGCGACCTTCGTCTCGGTATCCGACGTCACTACCACTGAGCTATCATCGCCTCAGGTTTGGTCAGAGAGGCAACGCAAAGGGATCAAGAATGTAAGTTACTAGAATTTTACATTCTAAATGGATGGCCGAAGTACAAAAAGGATTTACATGAAATGATAAAAATACATTGGGCATATAAAGACGAATTACAAGTAGTGGACGGTGTGATCTTAAAAAACAACTTGGTCTTCATACCGCGTGGTCTGAGAGGTGAAATGATATCCCGCGTCCACGAGGGGCATCTTGAAATCGACCGATGTAAGCGTCGAGCGCGCGATGTCATGTTTTGGAGCGGGATGTCACGTGACGTGGATCAGGCCGTGCGCGCCTGCGCCGCCTGCGTCGAGCACGCCGCGCGAAATATGAAGGAGCCTATGATATCGCATTCAATACCAGATTAACCATGGAGGAAGGTTGGCGCTGATATATTCTTTTGCGACCGAAAGAACTTCCTTATTATGGTAGATTATTTTTCAAATTACATCGAGATTAATGCGTTAACAAATATTGGATCTAGGGTAGTCATAGCGGCGATGAAAGATCAGTTTGCAAGACATGGTATTCCAACGGAACTTATAACAGACAATGGTCCGGCATTCAGTTCCAGGGAATTTTGCAAATTTACTGAAGAATGGTGCTTTAAACATATAACATCATCGCCCAATTACGCCCAGTCAAACGGTTTGAGTGAGAGAGCAGTGAGGACAGTAAAAGGCATAATAAAAAAGTCACTCAGCACAGGTACAGATTATTATCTGGGATTACTAAATTTCAGAACAACTCCAAGGGATGGAGTAAGTGCGCCGTCGCAATTATTGATGGGTCGACGTCTGAACACTCGCTTACCAATATATAAAGAAAGATTACGACCAGAACGTAACAACAATGACGACTATAAAAATATACAGTCAAAACGAGAACTGTCTAAAAAGTATTATGATATGCATTCCCGAGAATTGCCAGTATTAAAATCCGGTGAAAATGTAATTGTAGCGGATAGCGACATGCGTCGACGACACATGCGAGTGCAGGCACCGGCACCGCAGCCGCGATCGTACTTCCTCACTGATAGCAGCGGGCGGAGATACCGCCGCAACAGACGGCACATCATGAAAGATACAAGGCCAGGAGATACCACGGCACATTCTGCTTCCTTGCAAGGGAAGCAGAATAGTGATAGTGATGAAAATGAGTGCGCCAGCACGTACAGTGACGCGGAGGAAAATGTAGATGAAGGGTTGAGTAACAATGACAGGGCTGTGACTAGGTCAGCTAGTTCTTCTCCAGAATTAGTTGTAGGACAGCAAACCCGAGCTGCGTCCCGACGGGCACGTGAAAAACTTGCACTGTTTTTTAACAAAAAGTAAAATAAAATTATGTGTATTAATTTAGCAGTGATTATTTTAGTTAAATAAAAGAGAGAGAATAGGATATCAGTGCACATAGTTTAGTAATGGGTTGTTATTGAGATTGTATAAATAACACATCTTAATGTTTTAAAATATTTTGTTATTATTGGTGGCGGGAATTTGCTAGTTATTATTTTTCTTTAAAAAGGGAACATGCAGTATATTTAACATTATTGTGTAATGTGGGTAACTGCATATTTTAGGTTTTGTTGATATACCTTACATGGAAATAAAGTAGTCATTATCTAGCAAGATCGTGTTTTACTTCAGTTATGATCAATATATTCGATATTCATCAATATATTGACGATAATAACAAAATTGAATCTGTTAAAAGTCAAAACACTGTATAAGCTATAAATGCCACAATGAGTAGAAATGAATGAATGATTAATGATGATGAATGGTGGCGTTTCTATTGTTTTCTGTTGCACTTTTGGTATCGAACATGATGTCTTGAATTTCGTCTAGGTCTTGTAGGTCGAGTTGGCGGATGAGCAGTTTCGATAGTTCCTTGTCAGTTAGTTTTCCAGCAGACGATCGTTTCAAATTGCAGGAACCATAGCTTGATTCTGTATCTCCATAGAGGCGGTATACGGATACCGCCATCTCGTACAACCAACGGTGGTTGTACGAGATGGCTGACAGTTCGTGCGAATCTTTTTGCGATAATGATGTTCCGCTTCCATTGTTCAAATTTGAGATAGTCGGGTTCATCTTTACTTCTTGGAGCTGATCTCATCGGGGTCACCACTGTTAGATACGCAGGTTATAAAAATGAGACGCCAATGAAGGTTGAGTATAGAATGAATGTGTTTCGGAAAATAAAAAAGTTAATTAAAAATATCGAAAAACCCGGCTGCTTAAAAAGCAAACTAAAAAGACGTAAACAAGAAAAATTATGCTGTGCAGTCGGAATGTACATATTCGTGAGCTGGCGGACCAAAGCCAGATGTATCCTCCGACTGCACAGCATAATTTTTTCTTGTATTCATAGGAACAAACATACATACATACATACACACATAGACTGATAAACACATTACCCTCCTTCGGCAGTCGGGTATAAACAGTTCCTTATATATAAAATCAGTTACAAAATTAATACATAGAAGGTAAATATAAAAACCGGCCAAGTGCGTGTCGGGCCACGCGCAGTAATAGGGTTCCGAAGTTGCATAATAATGCGGACTAAAAAGAGGGTTTTGTTGTTGTTATATGAACATAAGAACGGTTTCAGCGGCTCACAAAGTCTAGGACATAAGATTTTTTAATCTATATTCTCGCGTTTGACCACTATCTCGCCTGATGGTAAGCGATGATGTGGTCTTGATGTGGCAAATGATTTTGTGGGTCCAGAACCACGTATAGGTATTTCGACGTGTCTCGTAAAAGCCACATTTAGGGAGTTTGCAGATCACAGACAACGAACACATTGGCTGTTAATACCGGTCTGCAACATTCCAAGAAATTCCTGAGCTCTACGTTCAAAGCACGAGAATGCATTTGGAATATCAGCAGAGGGCAAATCAGCTACCTGCTTGGGGCGTTTACTGGCCACTTTGGAACCAACGATATGCTCATGAAGGGTCTAACCGCGACACCCATGTGCAGGTTGTGTGGGGAATATACGGAACGTTTGGAGCACCTTCTGTGCACATGCGATGCACTGGCTGGTAAGCGAATGAGTCTCCCAGAAGTTGGATATCCAAAACCAGAAGACTATAAGCTCATATCTCCTAGCAAAACTCATAAAAACAGTTTTCAACATGTTTGGAGAAGAGTAGGTTATGTAGAGGACCACAATAGATCCCAATGAGTCGAAGTGTCCGAGTTATTTCTCGGCCCCTCAACAAGATAAGATAAGATACACCCTGAACAGACGTGATGTTATGTTATGTTGATTCAAAATGTCAATTGACCGTTCATTAAGGGTTGACGGCCGGTGGTCAGATAAAGACTAACAGTTTGTTTTTAACCCCCGACGGAAAAAGAGGGGTGTTATAAGTTTGAGGTGTGTTGCTGTGTATCTGTGTCAGGGGGGTGTCACTCCGCAGGTTAGGTACAATCGGCCGGCGGTACCCTCTAGAAGGAATAACGCATTAGGTTGCCGCTTACCGCTCGACTCGCACGTTAGCCACGTTATTAATTCTATGATTTATGCAGCAAAGAACAATGACTTCTAAACGTACTTCTAAGGCCTTTAAAATATATTGTTATGTTTACGAGTGTTTAAATAAAGCAAAGAACAATGAATCGATATTAAGTTTTTTTTAAGTACCGAAAGATTTTGAAAGGTAAGCTATTTTGTTGTACCTATTTAAATCATTACATAAATACTCTGTAACTATCGGTAGTAGGTGCATATGTACTTACTTACACCTAACGAACAAACAAGCAATATTTCCTAAGAGTTCTTCAAGCCAACTTTAAATAAACTAACAAAAAATATCACTAAAGAGTAAACAAAGAGGTAGGTAACCTATACTCAATTTGAAATAACATTAGACGTCTTTACAACTCGTTTTACAGTCCATTCAACCGATTTTGTGTTCTATCTCGTACACATAAGGATGATATAAAAAGCACAAATTTGTTACCAAAACCAACTGTTTACTACAGCTTCCATTTGGCGTATCACCAACGCAATAGAAGTCAAAATTGATTGACCGGGCTGTAAAATGGGCTTATTTAAATGTCTAATGTAAATGCAGTTTAGGCAACCTAGTTTTCATTTGTTAAGTACCTAACAAAATTACGGTCTATAATATTCATTGTCTATCTACCTACTTGACCGTGTAACCATAGGCATCAAACATAAGAAAGATTACGCGGTCAAGTAGGTAGATAGTGGATGTAAGCGAAAGCGGCAAATCGACAACCCTTACGAGCAGAGTCAAACCGCGCCAGACAGCGACGGACATACGCGTTAGAAGAGAGCGGCAACGTTTAGGTGAATATCACGTTAGGCACTGAGCGCTTATGCGAGCTGAATTGCACTTTGTTGCTTACTTGCAGGAGTATCTATTTCAATGAATTATTGCATGAAGTGACTCTTCTGTACTTGTACTATTATTTATTCTGTGTCTGTGTATCTGTGCATCTATGTATATGTGTATCTGTGTGTCTGTCTGTGGCATCATAGCGCCTAAACGGATGAACCGATTTTGATTTAGGATTTTATTTTAAAGGTGACTTTGTAGAGAGTGTTCTTAGCTATGTTTGGTGAAAATCAGTTCAGCCGTTCAAAAGTTATGGGCGTTTTACTGTTTGAATCGGGGTGTTTTCGCAAGATATCGTGCCATAATTACGTGTTCAATAGATTACCGATCAAAGCGTATCTACTATGTACTAGATAAATTATGTAGCAAGAAATACAAATTCCCCGGGGGATATTGAAATTTTGAAATTTTACTTGTAATTTTGGTGAATGGTGCCAAAGAATTTTATGGTCGTGTAATATAATTGCTTTTGATGTTTGAAATTATTAGTAAGTTATTTATTGCGGCTTTTCTAAATTTAATTCGAAACCTGTAGAATTTACTAGATTATCATAAATATATCTTGCGGAAATTAATCTTTTTTTTTTCAAATTAATCATTGCTATTGACCCCCAATGTTTTATTTTATACTACCAGACCAGTGACCGTTGATCCCGTAGTGAGATGTATTGTTACTTGAATTTAAAAATAAAAAATAATAATGTTATTCTCATTAGATATCCCCTTGAGCGCTAATTAGCAGACACAATAGAAAAAAAATTGTCTTGGGAACCAAAGTTCCCAGAAGGCACTCAAGGGGAAATCGAACCATCAACCTGAAAATACTGGTTGTAGTGTGAAAAAGGGCCGGAAAAGGGGCATATGGAGGTTCAGCTGCTCGCTGGTCAGATCTAATCAGAGCGATACAGGACTTACGGTGAAAATAACCTAAGCAACTCGTCAGTGAATCCGTCAAAGCTTTTCCAGATGGGCACGACGTTCAGCAATTAAGACCAAGAATAAAAGAAAACGAATGGTCTGTTCTCATCCAAATACCAGCTTGATGCACTAGAGTCTATCGAAAAGCAGGCCAAGAGGCTCATCGACAATGAGGCAATGGTCAAGTCAAAGCTCCAGAGACTTAAACATCGTCACCGAGTACCCAGCTTGTCGGTTTTTTATCGGTTACATTTCGGGGAGTGTGCGATGGAATTGCATTATCTAATTCCGCCTGTTACATCATCGGACCACCAGACGTACGGTGATGCGTAATCGATACATGGTGGACATCCCATCCATATGTACATAACTTTTTGGGAACACTTTTATTATGCGTACAGCTAACGAGAGGAATTCCTTGCCAATGTCTGTTTCCCGACGGCTACAATCTACTACTACAAGGGGTCTTTAATTCAAGAGTGAATAAGTTTTTCTAGGCAAGCGTGCTTCACCGTCGACCACATCATTGCTTACCATCAGGTGAGATAGTGGTCAAGCGCGAGCCGACTATAAAAAAACGATACTCTTCGCGTTTATGTGGTTTCGCTAATTAATTTAGAAAGCAAAAGAAAATCAAATTCATCATAGCTTTTCTACATCCTTTTTTCAATACCATAAAAAAACCCTTTTTATTTAACAAAAATCCCACTTAAGTTTCATCCCCAAACTACCCTACATCAGCTAACATTCATCCCTCTTCTAAAGAAACCGCGCGGCATTCTTTCATAATTTTCATCCCCTACAAAAATTAATTAGTACAAGATTAAGAGTAATAAGCCTTCTGATTTATAAGGGTTGTGGCCAAATGATACCCAACCCTTTTAGGGGTCCGCACACAAAACGGCAAATAGAAAAACCTTTCGCCTTTTGTTATGTTGTCCCTCATTATCGGAGGGTATTTCAATGTGCACTTATACCTATTATGGGGTAAAGGGCCTTTATATATTATTGCTTACTAAATTCAATTTAAATGTACCTTCCTCATTTCTATGCGATTAACTTATGTTATGCTGTACTAGGAGAACCAGGGTTACCGACATAGCCCGAAGAATTGCCAAACTCAAGTGGCAGTGGGCAGGGCACATTGCTCGCAGAACGGATGGCCGATGGGGCAGAAAGGTTCTGAAGTGGCGACCGCGAACCAGAAGACGTTGCGTTGGTAGGCCTCCCACTAGGTGGACCGATGACCCGGTGAAGGTTGCGGGGATCCGCTGGTTACGAGATGCACGGGACCGGTCAATGTGGCGACGCTTGGGGGAGGCCTATGTCCAGCAGTGGACGTCTTTCGGCTGATATGATGATGATGATGCTGTACTAGCAGCTACTAGCGGGTTTCCCCACGTGTGTAGTGTTTTATTATTCAAAGGGAAAAGCATCTTATATGTTAATCTAGGTTATATATACTAAAGTCTCCGCCAGATAACAAACAAATAAAAGTCATTGCTCTGACTTATACCTTATGTAACTTGAAAACATGATTTTTGGAGGCATGCGTGGAAAGTCACGCAAACCTCAGTTGGAACGGGACGATCCTCCGACCAGACGGGTGTTGTGTCTGGTCCGGGCAACTGCCCAATAAATGATAAATGATATATGATATATGATAAATGATAAATGATAAATGATAAATGATAAATGATAAATGATAAATGATAAATGATAAATGATAAATGATAAATGATAAATGATAAATGATAAATGATAAATTATAAATGATAAATGATAAATGATAAATTATAAATGATAAATTATAAATTATAATTATAAATTATAAATGATTTTATTTCTGTAAGTTGGTTTGTACAAACACTTTTACATGTCGATCATATTTTTTAAAACTAGATGAGGTCGGCGTTTCCTGTCTAACTACTCTGAGAAGAAAGGCCGAAACAAACTCAGAGGTCACAGTCTCTTTTAAAGTCCAGACAAAATCTTGGTTAGATATTGACTTGAATAGTTATTGTCGGACTGTTATGTGTTCAAATCGCGCCGAAAACTTTGCTTGCGCGATGCACGATTTTTGTGACGTCATGTCATTAGTTCGTAAGTGGCGACGTTGGTGTCGCTAGAGTTTTTTGTTTATTGAGATATTTTGATTATTTTGAAAGGCTTAGTTAGAAGGCTTAGGCTTAGATCCATTTTATCCGTTTAAAGCAAGGAAATCGGTTCACGCGTTTATGAGATATTAACTCATTACTGAATGCCAAATGAAAGGGTCACGGACGCCCATTACCGCGATACTTTGGTTTTGATTGTATTAGCGACACTGTCTTAAATTTCTTTTTCGTATCGTTTTAAAATATTGGAATACATTGGTATACAGGTGTTAACGACTTTTATTTTTTTGTTATCTGGCGGTGACTTCATCTGTGTGCAAATATCCAAAAGATATCCAAATCCATTCCTACAGTTTTAATTTATAGAAACAAAAAGATACAAACTTATATGCTATTAGTAAGAAGTATGATTGTTTACCTGATTTAATTTAAATGTACTTTTGTATGTATTAACTTGTATTTTCTGCTAATAAATATTATATTATTATTATGTCTTTATATTTTTTCTTATTTATTATTTTTTTAAATATTTTTTTAAAACAAATACAAAAAAGTAAAATATAAAAAATAATAGCCCACCGGTATCGGGAACAGTGTCCAAGCTACTTATGGTCAGGGCTCCTGAGAGAGGAAACTCCTAACGATACGCGCCGTGTCCGTTATTATTATTACTTTCCTCTTTTCTATGCGATTAACTTATAATGTATTGCAAAAATGTATGTAAATGTTATTTTATTTTTCTATTAGAATCATTTATGAAACTCACTTTTAATATTGCATTATAGGACACGATTGTTGCATAATTGGACTACTACGTTCCCACTGCTGTGACGAAGGCCTCCTATCTGTGTATCATTAGTATATGTTTTGATGATGTTACCAATATTCATGGTTTCGGGACTGGGGATGCCTCTGTCCATTAATGAGAAGTGGACGGTTTTCGAACGAAATGGTTTTATAATTTATAGGCTCGCGTTTGAGCACTATCTCGCCTGATGTTAAGCGATGATGCGGTCTACGGTGAAGCAAGCTTACCTAGAAGAAACCTATTCACTCTTGACTTAAAGACCCCAAGGTTGTAGCTATCAGGGAACAAAGACTCCGGAAGGGAGTTCCACTCCAGCTGTGCGCACAATGAAAGTATTAGCAAAACACTTTGTGAGTATGGGAGGGATGTATACCATGTACCGATGGCGCATGGCCGTACGTCTTGTAGTCCGATGATGGAAAGAGCTAGGTGGAATCAAATTGATGTAGTGGTAGTGATGAAGCTGAGGATTTGATTTTTTTTTCTGTTCTTTGCTCGCTTTTGACCACTATCTCACCTGATTGTAAGCAAAGATGTGGTACATGATGAACCACGCTTGTTTAGAGTAGTAACCTATTCACTCTTGACTTAAATACCCTCAGGTTTAATTCGATCAACAGCGTCTGGCCGTTTAACATACAATTTAAATCGAATGTGTTTATTGGATACTATATAAGATGGTGTACACCAAATATCTACCTATGAATGAGTGAATGAATCGTTTATTTGCTAAATTTTTATGCTTATTTCTCGTGTCTCCTGTGCGGGTCACAAATAAATATTTTTCTTTCTTTCTTTCTTTCTTTTCTTTTTAAATGTAGGTGTTTTTTATTTAATTTAGAATAGACTCGCGTTTGACCACTATCTCACCTGATGGTAAGCGATGATGTGGTCGACGGTGAAGCACGTGTTAGAATCATAATGGAACTCCATATAAAAGTAGCGATAGCAATCTTAGAATGTCAAGATGGTTGTTGGTTATTTACTGTGTATCAGAGTTCTTATTTCTGTGGTGTATAAGGGAAAGGTTTTATGAATAAAAGCACAGAAAGACAAGACTAGGTATTTATTTCAATTAGGCTTGTCAAATAATTCATATTCAGGCTCAGAGAGCTTACCGCCCGTTCGCTAAACTAGTTCTCGTGTAGAAGAAGGGCAAGAAACTCCACGGAAGCAACTATAGTTGTAAAAGTATTCATAGACATCTTTTACAACCATATAAATATCGTATATTACAGATCTAATTCTATTATGGCCATTATATGATGAATCTTGTAACATTTCACAATATTACATAATCAAAACAACAAGGATAAGGCAAGGAACTTGACTAGCCCTTAAATCAATTTAACATCATTATGAATAAAGGCCACAATATGAAAATAGAGTTTCAACACAACCTTTAGCAATAATCAAGTTATAATATCAAATAACTTACGTGAAGCTTGTGTAGTCCACAACAAAGGTATCTCAACTTACGAATTACACACTATTTATAGTAATAAGTCGACCTGTCAAATGACCCCATCATTTTCTACATTGCTATAAATAATCTCACAATTAGGTCAATAATCAATTATTGAGTAATGAAACCTTTTTAAAACGTATCAAGACAATTAAGGAATTTAATATCGCCTATTTAGTCATTCTTAAACAATATTCGAAAGAATATTGATACTAACTGACAGTCTTTTATTAATTGTCTCAAAAGACTTATAATACTAATATAGCAATATAAAATCCAAGATACATCACAATGATCATTACAAATTAAGTAATATGGTTAAAATTTCGATTATGGGCCGTTGATTATTGGCACGGGGAGGGTGGAGGGGGGAGGGGGGTGGTTTGGCTACCCCCCAGTACCATCCTCACTACTTGGAACCCCATGGTTATGGAGATATCCATGGTTAAAGTTTTCAGGTTAGAATTAAAATTTCCATATATGTCCATCGATTTAAGGGGCGCGGAGGGGGTGAGGGTTAAGGGGGGTAGAAGGGCTACCTCACTGTACCATCCCTACCCCACGAAACCCCATGGTTATGGAGATATCCATGGTTAAAGTTTAAGATTACTATTTAAGCAACAAGTCGACGGAGCCCCGCTGCGCGGGGCTCCTATTTCTGTCTGCAGGGTCTAAAGTAACCTAACATGAAGGAGATGACGGGAGCTGCGTTCGCTCACTTTGCTCGCTCACTTCAGCTCCCGTCATCTTCTTCGAACCTAACCTATCCGTGTCGGGGTGCCCTATGCTCCCGAGCTCGCTTCGCTCGCTCTTGGACTAATTCTAATTTTTTTCCCACGAAAAACATACAAAAACACATAAAATTTTCCTACAAAAAAAAAATTTACTTCCAAATCAACGGCCCATAGTGGAAATTTTATCCAGTATAATTTTATAGGAATATCATCACTATGGCATATGTAAGTTTGGAGTTATTTCCTGTACACACAACAATATTTACTTAGGTGGGTACTCAAACAATTGTAGGTATCTGACAACACAATAATAATTTAGGTAGGTACTTCGACATTTGTCGGTAGATGCTTAATAAATATGTCAGTTTGTATTTTGTAGCAAACCATTGTGCTAAAAAAGTGAAAATTCATGATTAAATGGACGTCACACGTTCTTCCAATACTAACACACGCTTGTCTTGTAGGTATAGAAATAAGGTGTTGATTTTGTAGAACAGGTCCGATACATTTTGCCTTACGGCATGCAACATTGTTAAGTTTATATACCTACCTAAACAACCCAGCATTAAATTCTTTGATCACATCTCTCTGCAGATAGAAACTAAGAAGAAAGCAAAAAAAGCGTCGGAGAAGCAAAGTCAATTCCGCCTGGTAACTTGCTTTTTAATTGGCTAGCACACCGTTGGCAGCCAATCGGAACTCGGCATAACTACCCCCACCTGGTAATATAAACTTTGCTCGGAAAACTGATGCTCTGAAGTAATTGAAAAGGGCATTGGGTAGATGCATTTTTGTTTGTTTTTGATCAGCAAATAAAATGAAACTGTTTGACATTTTTGTTGTAAAGTTCTTTTAGTAAAGTGTTAGTGTTGGGATATTTTATTATAAGCTTTTATTTAGTAGTATCTGCAATCAAATCTTGCAAGTTACTTTTAAACTACTGCCCGATGTTCGATTGAGAGATACACACACGTTTGTTTTAACGGGCTACAAATGAGAATACATGAACTTCAAGATAAATACTTTTATTCACATGAAACGTACACTTTAGATACATAAACTTCACTCAACGAGTCTCCAAAACAAAATCCCCTTTGGCGCATTGACCGTTTAGGTTGCACTAGTCGACGGCACGAACTATTTTGTGCGCAGGGTTAAAATGATGCTATCTCATCCGACAACACGTGCGAAAGAGATAGATGCTGTGATGAGCAGTAAGAAGCTAGTACGCGTACGAATTAGCACTTTTGAAAAGTTGTAGCGAAATGGATGATTATTTAGGACAAAAACGAGCGCGCGAAATTTGAAAAACGACCAAATGTATCTGTTCAAAATAAGAAATGAATATTTTTGAACTACCTGTATGGTGACTGTTTTGCAATTCTCCTTCTTCTTATGGTATTTATTTGCGCCCAAAGATGCGTAAAAATTTGTGTTGAAATATGACACTTTCGACGCTCATAACTTTCATTTTTTTTTTTTATTTGTTCTGTATTTGCTCTTGACTCTAGTCTATGTCAGAGGTGACTGAGACAGAGTCGACGATGGAGTGAGCTTACCCAGTAGAAGCCCGTTCACTCTAACTTTGAAGAGATTCGGGTTGAAGGCGTTCGGAAACACAGACGCAGGTAGTGAGTTCCATTAATGGCTAGATAATGATGATATAAATTTCTAGTATTATATGAATGCAATTGACGGTTGAATATGTGTAGGGAACTACTCTACGCCAAAAAATCACGAACTGGAAGACGCTACGACGTGGGAAGGCCTCCCAGGCCAGATAACCTGGTGGGGATGACGGGAGTCTGCTGGATGCGAGACGCTGTATAATATAATTTATATTATCATCATCATCATCATTTCAGCCGAAAGACGTCCACTGCTGGACATAGGCCTCCCCCAGGCGTCGCATCCAGCGCCTTCCCGCAACCTTAACCAGGTCATCGGTCCACCAAGTGGGAGGCCTTCCAACATATCGTCTTCCGGTTCGCGGTCGCCATTCCAGAACTTTTCGGCCCCAACGGCCATCCGTTCTGCGAGCAATGTGCCCTGCCCACTGCCACTTAAGTTTGGCAATTCTTCGGGCTACGTCGGTAACTTTGGTTCTCCTGCGGATATCATCATTTCTGACGTGATCACGCAAGGAAATTCCGAGCATAGCCCTCTCCATTGCCCTTTGGGTGACTTTAAGCTTTCTGATAAGGCCCATTGTGAGCGACCACGTCTCGGTCCCATAGGTGATCACTGGCTACACACACTGGTCATAGACTTTTGTCTTGAGACATTGCGGTAAATTGGACGAGAAGATACCACGCAACTTCCCGAACGCCGCCCAGCCGAGTCGGATTCGACGGTTGACCTCTTTCTCGAAGTTTATATTATATTATATAATAATATAAATATAATATTATATATTTATATTATATAATAATATAAATTGATATCATCAAACAGTGGAGTAATCACCAGACTAATTTAGTATGGAAGAATGATCGACTAGGGCAACCTTAACTCCATGCGCCATCTTTACCGCCAAAAACTCACACCCGTGACCATTGATTCAATACACTATTTTAAATTACCCGGGCGCAGACTTTTGGCGGTACATTGCCCTCAAAATCAAAATAACAAGAACACAGACATCCCGTTGTCAATACCGTTGAGTCAATACACCATCTATTTATGTAAATAACTTATCTTACTAAATAAGTACAAGTAGTATTGTAACGTTATACGTACATTATTTTATATAATTACTCATATTTTACCACTTCACAAAAATAAATAAATATATTAAATCATCAGAGTAAGAATAAATTCATCAATACGCATATTCATCATATTCGCAAACTCGACTTTCTTTTGTCTGCACTCGACTAATCACTTTACGGTCATCACTATAGATAACGGTCGCAGGCGCACCGCGCCGCACCCGCATTTCCCCACCGAGCGAGAGAGACATACGCCACCCGGCTGCTAAGACGAACGCTCGTATATGACGGTCTCTGCTACGCTAGCTAAACAGTTTTCTTTTTTTGCGCGTAACCGTCACATTAAAATATTGTTCACCTCGCAATATATTGTGAAGTAGTTAAAGTTACTAAGTGTTTTTCCAACCCCATATTGGGGTTCAAGGTCCGGGTTAGAAGAATACCCCGCGGCGCTTCCAGCTGGATTCTCCAGCGACCAGCCTACGCTCTACTCCAGACTACTCGTCGAGTACCTGCTTCCACCTGCGGCTTGACTCAGGACAGTACTGGACCACTGAGGGATAATAGAATTCAGCACCTACTTGTAGAACGGCCCGAACACCACCTTGTTGCCCCTCCGGCTTTACTGGTTCTTTTAAATAAATATTTTTGTTAAATGGTTTCCGCCTTCTTCTTACTTCACGCCTTATCCCTAGGAACGTTGAAAGAAGGTAGGAGCACTAACCGTTTCAGTATTTAATTAAACTAAGATGGTAACATTTGTTTCTCATGACAATGCATTTTTTAAACCTCAACGGAAAAAGACGTCGATCCGGATCCGGACCGCGGTACGCCTTTTGGTGACCTCTGGTCTAGTCTTTGCAAGCGCTACTGCGGAGCATGATGTCCTGGTTTGGGGTCAAGCAAAGTGTGATGGATGTGAAAATAGATGAATCACGAACAATTGACGGATTCTAACAACTGAATCACGATCGTAGAGAGTGATTCATTATGATTGAATCACGAGCATAGCGAGTGATTAAAGTGTTAGAATCCTGAGCGACGCGAATGATTCATGGCCCTCGATATAAATCTGTTTTATTCAAGAGTTGCATACTATATTTTATACGAGAAAAAGAAACACGTAAGCAAAAAGCACAAGGATAAACATTATAAATAAATAAATGGATTATTACCTTCAAAATTTACAAAAAATTACAAACTTCAGGGTTTCACATTTTTGTAAATTGAATCTGAACTAGGTAATAGCACCTGTGTTTCAGGGGCCAGTGACCACCTCCGTTACGTTACATAATTATAATTAATTAAACACCAATTCAATTAATATTAGAATTACAATCCAAATAAGTATTCACTAAACATCCTAGACCATAATCATTATTAAAATCCTCAATATAAACAAACTCAAAATTAAATCGAAGAAGGAGTTTGAAAGTCAAATATTCTTTGCACAAAAAGTTCACATCGAGTATTTCATGCGCAAGGAGGTTGTATAGCATTGAAATGGAGGCTGAATATATATTGGTGTGTTCTAAATTCAAACACCATAACAGTGATTAATATTAAAAATAATTATTTTATTCACTGTTTTCAGTGAATAAAATAAGCTTTTTAGAGGGGGAATGGTATAAAAGGTTATTTCAGTAATTCAACAACAAATAATAAATAAAAAAAAATATTTTGCAAAAGGGATGTTTCCTGGGTAGAAAAATGATAATTCTATTTAGTCCGTCAGTGAGATTATCAAATAATATTGAATCAGTATTAATTGGTAACTTCTTCTTCTTCGTCGTGAACGTTACCCCAACAGGAAAGTGACTCCTAGAGTGATATGAGTGGTACGTATACTTAGTGCGTAATCTGCTATGTGTGTGCGCTACATAAAAAATAAGTGCGCGTCGTAGTTTTTGAAAAAAACGGAAAAAACGATTCCTGCTAGGGTAACGTTGTTCCAGCAGGAAAATTCTAAACGAATGATCGGAATGAGAAATATTGTGCATGGGCAGAGAGCTTATAGTTGTGCAAAAAAGTGCGGCGAAAATATAATTGGTGCGTCATCAGGTTTTCGAGATATTGCATTTCCTGCTGGAGTAACGTTTTGAAGAATCGTGTATCTCTAAAACCATTGTACGTGCGCCTGTAGAATAAACATACACGAATAGCTCTTGATATGTGCGTATTTGTGCCGAAATTAGATTTAAGAAAATATTTATAATTTTCAAGTAAATGCGCTTTTTAGAAAACCCGTAAAAAGTTCGCAGCGCCTAAATGAGAAAACGTATAAGCTCGCTGAAAACTGTATTCAGTCCATCTTGACGCTTGTAATAACTATAAAAAGTTTCAAAAGCGTAAATGCTTGCGTTGTCGAATAATATTGCTAAAAGTCAAAACGAGGTTGTCATAACTTTGATGGCAAAATACAAGAAACTGACTCAACCCAAGATAGATAGGTGTAAACCACAAGTATGTGCGTTTAGTCAAAAATATATAGTGAAAATATTCAGCTTGGAATGTTTCTTATTTAGTAGAAGAATGAAAAAGCTAAACATGTAAACAAAGGCTGGTTATCCGACCAAATTCGAATGACTACGAAAAAGCGACGGATTCATACATATCGATGACCTTCTTAACTTTACTCACGAACCGGTTGTAGCGTGTTGTGCCTGAGTACACTGAGGTAGAAAAGTTATAGAAAAATTTACTTGTTATTGGATTATTTTCTACTATAATAGCTGTTTCCGTGACTTTGCACTTGATTAGGTAAGTACATTAGAAAAAGTAGTGCCAAGTTTTAACCCATCTTCTTTATTCCAAATTTCATTAAAATATATTCGGTATTTTGTGGACACATCCAGACATTTGCCTATATAATATTAATAGAAAAAAGTACTTTAGAGACCAAAAAATAGATGGCAGCTGTTTTTAAAAAAAAACGTTCAAGATATGTGGGATGAATACCGACTACAAAAAAGAACCTACAGATACAGTTTATAAATAAAAAGCCAATTTTACTGTTTGTATTTTAGTACTTAAGTAAATGAAAAACAAATATGCGATTTTAAATAATAATGACTACACAAGGTACAAATAATTTGATTGAACTGTTTTCTAATATTAATAGGTTTGTAATTTGATCTGTGATTTGATGCCATAATTACTTTAAGAAACAAAATTAAGAGAATAAAAATAATAATTTCTACATCAACAAGCTCTTTCATTTGTTATAGTCACAAGGTGCATTTAATGTATTTTTTAAATTAGTCCCCAAAATTAGGTCATAGAGTCTGGCAAACGAAAGTAGAGACTGAAAAAGGGCGGAAAATTTAAAAAATATCAGCATAGCAACCCCAAAACTAGTATGAAATATCTGGAGTAACCTTCGATGAAGAATACTCTAGATGGAGTAACCTAATTTGATACTTTAGAAATATTTATTTTATTTCGTCTGAATAAAAATACAATAGGTAATTGAGGTAGGTAATATTTTAGATATTATGTATCAATCTCAATAAAAAAGCAACAGTATTCTGTAACAATTTTGGTATATTCAACTTATTTGCGTCATAATAACTTATGAAATCTAACACCACACGTAAAAAATCTTGGTTATTTTTTAATTTGACGTCTTTCTCCTGATGTTTTTCTTGATATTTAGACATCACGCAAAACGACATCTCCCGTAATCCACTTTGAACTGTTTTATTCATTTTTCACTTAAATAAATGCTATTATCAATAGATAGATGGAATAGGGTAGATGGCGCTAGTGCCAATGTTAACTTCGGCTCCGTAATTAAAATTGTTTTTAAATTATCTAAATCGTTTTCAAGTGTGAATAAGTAGTGCAATAGCATCAGTGTATTCCAATAAACAAGTGACAGTGTTAGTAAAAAATCCTGTCAGTGAATACTAGTGATATAACTTAAACTATAAAATCGTGTAAACATTGTGTACACAAATGTAAAACACAATAATCTTTGTGTAAATAAGGATTTAAAACAAACAGTACTAAAACCTAGTGACTATTGACAGTGCATATTTGATCGTTTTACATTAAAAACACTTAAAAAGCAACAAAAACACTTTTTTCAAATCGCGGTCACTGTTACAAAAACAAGGAAAAAAAAACGGTCACATCAAAATTCAAAAATATCGAGAATAAAAACAGATCACTATTTTCGTCAAGGAATTAATTGACCGTTTGGCTAAGCTGTCTAAAGGTGGGTCTCTTTTTGAGAGTCGCGGTGCACGCTCGAGGCCCGAGTTCAAACCCAGCCCAAGCAAAAGTTCTTTTTCTATTATTTCTTGATCTTTATCAGCAACAAAATGGAATTCTTAGAAAACATTACGTTTCGCATGAGAAAACGTGCTACATCACTTTCAAACGACACAATAAACGAAAGTACGTATAATAATTCGGCGAACTCACCGCTAGATGGCACATCTAGTAGCCTACCTCCTAATATATCCGATGATGAAAGCGAAGAAGAAATCTTGCAGCTTAAAAATGAACTACAAAAAGTTAATCTACAACTAAGCGCAGCTCACGAAGAAATTAATAACTTATCATTAGAAAACATGAAGTTAAAACAAGAAATAAAACATTTAGATACAAAACACAAGATAATGAAACAAGTTACAAGTAAATTAACATCTGAGACAACCGTTACCCCAAAGAAAAAAGCAAAAAAAATACTGGCAAAATCATGTGCAAATGTTCCTGCTACTCCAGAAATTGACATCCTTTCACAGACACCAGCAGCTAAGGAAAAGGTCTCTGTACAAAATAGACACACTGAGGCACTTCAATCCCAAGAAACAGAACTGTCCATCAAGTCTAATAACACCAAACATAAGCTATGTATTGTGAGTGAAAATAAAAATAACAAGATTTTATCTATAGCCGAGAATTCATTTCAAAACTGTGAAATTTGTCATTATGTTTCCCCGAATTGTGGCACGGAGCAGCTTATCAACAACTTGGAGAAGAAAATAATAGAATATACATTTAATGATTTCTGCATTATTCTAATTGGAGAAAAAGACTTCTATAAAACTGAAAACTATGTGGACATAATAATAAAACTGAGAGAAAAATTGCAGAAAATACAGCACACGAATATTATAATATGTGTTCCTACTTTCAAATTAAGCGATAATTCAACATTGTTCAACTGGCGAATAGAGACCTTTAATAATCTACTTCATTTAGACTTGCAGACGTACAACTATGCAATGGCGTTTGACTCAAATTTAGACTTGTGTTACGATTTTACAATGTTCTCTAAGTTTAGTAGGAAAATAAACGATCGTGGTATGCGAAATGTGTTTTATAATCTGTCGGTAACTATAGCAGATTATAATTCATTTTCTCAACAAGAAAATATAGTTGACAACCAAACAAGCATATCGTCTCCACGATGCGATTTTTTTCTCTAAACATATAAATATATTGCATCAAAATATTGCCGGTCTCTTAAGCAAGTCCGACTTACTGGTTATTTGTATGCAGGAATTGTTAAGTAAACAAATTGATTTAGATGTTATATGTATTACCGAACATTTCATAATGTCTGGCCAAGAAAAACTTTTACATATACCAAATTATAAGCTAGCGGCATGTTATGCTAGACAAAACATTAAGCGCGGTGGAGCCTGTATCTTAGTTAAAAAAGGCATCGAATATAAAGAACTGCCTGACATTGTGAGACATTCGATATCGGGCATTATAGAATGTTGCGCAATTGAATTACCTTCTCAAAAACTTATAATTCTTTGTGTGTATAGACCACCAAAAATCACTAATCTACACCAATTCTATGAAAACCTAGATATAATACTTAAAAAGATTTCTAAACCCAGCAAAAAAATTATTATGTGCGGCGATTTTAACATAGATATTCTGAAAAAGAACAGAATTAGCATGGATTTTGAGTATTTTCTTATGAACTACGATTTAAAGCTAGAAATAAATAGACCGACCAGATTTCAAAGTAAAACTTGCTTAGATAATTTTGCGCACAATACAAAACAAAGCGGCCAAAGTGAAATAATAGACTTCGGATTATCCGATCATACGGCCCAAATATTTACAATGAAAGTTAGTAAGTTTAGTCAAGTTAAAACATGGAAGACATCAAGACGTGACATATCTGAAGAAAATTTAATTATCTTTAGAAATCATCTCCAAAACTTATCGTTTTCAGATATATATAGCACAGAGGATCCAAATGAAGCATATGATAACTTTTTAGAAATATTTCAACTCCTGTATGAACTATGCTTCCCCTTCAAAACAGTCATATTAAGATCTGAAAAAAAGATCAAATGGGTATCTAGAGGTATTAGAATCTGCAGCAAAAAACAACGCCAATTACTCTGGAAACAAAGACTTAATCCTACTAGAGAAAATAAAACGACATTTAAAGAGTACTCAAAAAAATTTAAAAAAATTATCAAACTGACCCAGAAAGCACAGAACAACTTTCTAATTAAAAATTCCAAAAATAAATCTAAAACATCCTGGCAAATAATAAATAATACAAAATCTACAAGTGAACCCATAACAAGAATAAAAAAACATGATTTAATATTAACTGACCCTAATGAAATTGCTCAATCATTCAACGATTTCTTTATTGATCAGATCTCAGATCCACCCCTGGACACAACTAAAGATACTCTAAGAATAACGTATAACCCTCATTCTATTTTTATGGCTCCAGTTGTCCCTCAAGACATTATAAGGGTGATCACATCTTTAAAGAACAAGAAGAGCTATGGATATGACGGTATTTCTACAAAAGTTATAAAATTTGTCTGTTCTACAATAGCTAATCCTCTAAGCCACATTATTAACTCAAGCATATCCGTTGGAACATTCCCCGATAGTCTTAAAACCACAATAGTTAAACCACTCCATAAGAAGAACAACAAAGAAGACATGGCTAACTATAGACCAATAGCTTTAATCCCAATATTTTCCAAAATAATCGAAAAAGTAATTTATGAGTCATTTTATTCATTTCTGTCAAAATATTATATATTATGTGAGGAACAAAAAGGTTTTCGTAAAAATAAAAATATAAATATGGCCATATACGATTTAATAAATAAAATAATGGTTAATGTGGATAAAAAAATACCAATTTGTGCCATTTTTACCGATATGACCAAAGCTTTTGATTACGTGAACCATGAAACGCTTTTGGTCAAACTTGATGCTTACGGTATACGAGGGAATGCCCTACGACTAATAAAATCATATCTAAGTGGACGTCTTCAGTATACAGAAATCTCTAAAATATGCATCAAATCAAAACGTGAGGTCAAATATTTATCTGGTCCTAGGGCAATTAAATATGGCGTTCCGCAGGGTAGCGTTCTTGGGCCATTATTATTCTTATTAAATATAAATGATCTACCCCGACATATCCCATACCCTTGTGTGTTATTTGCCGATGATAGTACAATCCTAATAGACTGCCTCAACAAAGAGCTTTACGAAAATGAAATAAATGATTCTCTGAAATTAATAATAAACTGGCTCAACGACAATAATCTAATCATAAACCTCAATAAAACAAATATAATGCATTTTTATCAAAAAATTATTCCTTTAAACCTAAAAATTAATTATAAAGGACAAACTATTGATAGCGTTAGCGTGGCTAAATTCTTGGGTATATTGATTGACAGTCAATTAACTTGGAAACCGCAGGCTGAAGAAGTTTGCAAAAGATTAAGCACGTCTGCGTATGCTCTCTACAATCTGTCCAAGAAAGTTAACGTTGACACATTAATGGTTGCATATCACGGTTTGGTGGTCTCTGTTCTAAGATTTGGTGTAGTATTCTGGGGTAATTGTTCCGAAAGGGAATCTATATTTAAAGCACAAAAACGGTGCATAAGATCCATTTTTAATCTCAAGATTACAGATAGTTGCATTCCTTTTTTCAAGAAACACAAAATACTAACATTTCCTAGTTTATACATTCTCGAAGTAGCTATATTCGTTAAAACTAACAAGCATCTATTCCCTACATTGAATGATACAAGGATGCGAACTAATGTCATGAGATCAAAATATCAGAGTCTATTGTGTACTGGTAGATATAACACTGCATTGCTTAAAAAAAACATTATTGGTATGGCTCCTATTATATTTAACAAATTGCCAAATTGTATTAAGGATCAGCCATTTATAAAATTCAAGAAACTCCTATCGACGTTGCTGATAGAGAAATGTTATTACTCTGTTACCGATTTTATAAATGATGAATTGTAATATTTGTTTCACTTTATCTTATTTATAATGTAAATTATTTAGACTTAGCTGATTCATGATCTCATTTTGAATTTAAGTACTAATTAATTTAATTTTAGTTTCTTAATTATCTGTAAGTTAACCACTATATTTTTGTATGCCAAAAGGCAGAATGTACTGGGAATATATTTGAAACTAACACCATTATTGTAATACCTGCATTCTATACAAATAAATAAATTATTATTATTATTATTATCAAGACCACAACAAATCACCAAAAATTGATGTTGACATTAGTATAGCATTGCCATATAACAAGTTTGCAAATAATTCGAGTGTCTACTTTCATTTGCCAGACTCTACCAACAAACGTTTGAACACGACTGTACATACAACAGCTTAGGTTTAATACGTCCAATTAAGAAGGTCATCGATATGTATGAATCCGTCGCTTTTTCGTAGTCATTCGAATTTGGTCGGATAACCAGCCTTTGTTTACATGTTTAGCTTTTTCATTAAATCTGCTAAATAAGAAACATTCCAAGCTGAATATTTTCACTATATATTTTTGACTAAACGCACATACTTGTGGTTTACACCTACCTATCTTGGGTTGAGTCAGTTTCTTGTATTTTGCCGTCAAAGTTATGGCAACCTCGTTTTGACTTTTAGCAATATTATTCAATAACGCAAGCATGTATGCTTTTGAAACTTTTTATAGTTATTACAAGCGTCAAGATGGACTGAATACAGTTTTCAGCGAGCTTATACGTTTTCTCATTTAGGCGCTGCGAACTTTTTTCGGGTTTTCTAAAAAGCGCATTTACTTGAAAATTATAAATATTTTCTTAAATCTAATTTCGGCACAAATACGCACATATCAAGAGCTATTCGTGTATGTTTATTCTACAGGCGCACGTACAATGGTTTTAGAGATACACGATTCTTCAAAACGTTACTCCAGCAGGAAATGCAATATCTCGAAAACCTGATGACGCACCAATTATATTTTCGCCGCACTTTTTTGCACAACTATAAGCTCTCTGCCCATGCACAATATTTCTCATTCCGATCATTCGTTTAGAATTTTCCTGCTGGAACAACGTTACCCTAGCAGGAATCGTTTTTTTTTCCGTTTTTTTCAAAAACTACGACGCGCACTTATTTTTTATGTAGCGCACACACATAGCAGATTACGCACTAAGTATACGTACCACTCATATCACTCTAGGAGTCACTTTCCTGTTGGGGTAACGTTCACTCTTCGTCGGTACACTCTTGGCAGAGCGGTCGTGGTCATCATGTTGCAGTGAGACTTCGTGTTGCCATAATTTGTTTAACGATGCGACGCCATCCGTCTCTATTGGCCGTTATTTGTGTGTACTCATTCAATGGGCCACTCACTGCAGACTTAATCTGGTCGATCCATCGTATAGGCGACCTGCCGCACGCTCTCGTTCCTTCCACTCTACCCTGAACCACAAGCCGCTCGATAGAGTCGTTTCCTCGTCGGGACACGTGTCTAAAGAACTGGAGTACTCGAGCTTGGACTATAGCCGACAGACGCTGCCTGATACCAAGCTCTTGAAGGATGGATATGTTAGTGCGAAACTATTTATTGCTTTATCAAATAAATAAAAAATTGTCAAAGATAAAGCGCATTTAAGTTCATGGGGGTGTAACGTCACTTTGTCAGTATAAAGTGTAGCACACCGTGATGTCACACGATATTTTAACGCACTGTACCGACGTAATTTTTATTTTTGTGGCAAAATAAAAAATACCTGTCCAATATTTTAAGGTTATCTAACTGATGGACTTAATAAATATTTTTTGTCAAGGTAACAATTACGCGGAACCACATTCAAAGTAAAGCTTAACGCTCCTACCCGCTTTTTATTTAAGTTTAATTAAAACAGAATCTTTGTTCAGCGGTAGAAAAAGGTGCAATTTTATTTAAACCGCTTAAATGCGGACAGAGGTGTCCGCCTTTCATTATTTTATATTATTTTTTTGTTAAACCTTTCCAAAACTTTGTATGTCGGCAATGAAAGGTAGTTTTACCATTTAAAAAGCTGTTTTTAATAGATTACTATAATAGTTTTCATTGGTAGTTTTAAAAGTGTCGTTGTTCGCGCTACTGCTACTGCTGATGTCCTGGGTTCAATTCCCGGCCGGGCAAGATGTTACTGGGTTTTTCCATCTGGATCTTTTTAGTAGCCCGGAGTCATTGGATAACAATATGGGACTTAAATCATCAGCTTTTTAATGATCCTGCTGGGACACAGGCCTCCTCTTTGTGAGAGGGAATGGGCCGTAATCCACCACGCGGGCCCACTGCGGGTTGGTGGATGTCACACAGTCACATGTTTTCGAGTTTTGGTTCTAGTACATCTCCTCTCACAGAGAAGGGGCCTGTATCACATTAGTGGGAACATTATTGGCTCATTACGATAAATCTGGAATGCCCTGGGTAGTCAGCCTCGCTACCTCCTTGCCAACTGGCTAATTTGTTGATTTATATCAGTAATAAAAATATTTTACAAAATGTGTTTTACACTTTTTATGTGTTTTTCTTGATAGCTGTGGTTAAAAATCTTTTTCACAAAAAAAAACTTTTTAATAAAAAAACAAACTGACTTCCAAAAAAAAACACTGCAAAGCGAAAAATAACTTTCTTTTCCGATGTCGGTGTCTTTGGTACCTATTGTTTTCCGTGTTTCGACACCGACTTCGAATTGCAGTGTTTTTTTTTTAGAAGTCGGTTTTTCTTTGTTTAAAAGTTTTTTATTTATCTCTTTTTAGTTTCCATAGTGTAATAGATCACTAGATAGACAACAGGTCTAGTACAAAGCGGTAGGTCAGTAGGATAGAAAAATACTCAAGAATAGATAATACTTACGTGTAGTTGGTAATTCAGCAATAACACACAGTTTGGACTTTGAACTATTATTTATTTACCATTTCACACTAAGTTACCATCAACTCCATACAATATATCCACTTAGGTCAACAGTACAATCTTTCAAGCCCGCCCAGACTAGACTGACGAACTGCCTCAACGCGCCTCGTGTCCGAACAATCCCCCTCCAATCGACAACTGTCATTAGATGTGACGACATTTGACATTCGAATATTTTCTAGGATAATCAATTTAACAACTTTTAAGTACTATTTGATGTTAAATATAAATAATTTAATTCTTAACAAATAAAAGATGTATTTATCAAAGAAAAACCTAACAATAGGTACCTCCAATTGCCATATAAATCATATATAGCCAAAGTACATCTCATGACGATTCCAATAAGCCGATTTTGGATTTCCAGTGCCTACCTGCCGGCTTCATTATCAGATCAGTTCGATGGTACCATTTTCATCAGTACTATTTATTTATAAGTATTTGCTTCATCATAGTCGTTTAACTATTCGAGATATCTTATACCCCATGACATACTTAGCATTAAGGTGTTCTATTGGCCATCTGTGGTTTTCTTCATCAGTTCCATTTCACCAAATGACATTTTCTGAGTGTAAATGATTGCATTGTTAATGAAAGAAAAAAATCAAAGACATGTTACATCTACCAACCCGCACTGGGCCTGTGTATAAAAACTGGAGGAACTTCTTGGGAATTTAGGGAATTAAAAACTCAGGATGTAGCACGCAGTGATCCACCTTATATATTTGACTACCAACTGACATTACATAAATCCTAGGACCGTAGGATTAACGCCTGATAAAAAACTTATAGCTAAATGTCTTAATATCTACAAATTGCGCCGTGTTGACTGCTGCTTTAACATGCCCCCGGCCGTTGGAAGCTCGCCTTTCAACAGTTGTCTTCCAGTAACGGACAAATCTTGGAGAATGCCCGTCTGATAGTCCTATTTTGAGTCCTTATGTCGGCAACTCTGCTTATGCCGTCTGTGCCAGGATGAAGACCAACAACGCGGCCCATTTTCCACTTCAACGGTGGCTGGTTATCCTCCTTTATGACGACTAGGGAGTCCAGGTGCAGGCTGTCGTTGCTGGTACGCCACTTTACTCGCTGTTGAAGCTCGGAGACAAATTCCTTGCTCCATCTTGACCAGAAATGCTGCCGCAACTGCTCAATACGTTGATGGCGCGTCAAGTGGTGAGTGGAATAGTCCCGGATATCCTTTACAGGAAGAGACGTGAGAGGTCGTCCAATTAAAAAATGACCTGGAGTGAGAGGCAACAAGTCTTCTGGATTTGACGATAACGGTGTGAGCGGCCGAGAATTTAAAATTGCTTCAATTTGTACCAAAACGGAGTTAAGCTCCTCGTATGTTAAATGACAATTGCCCAACACTCGTAACAAATGAAATTTGGTCGATTTGACACCCGCCTCCCAAAGACCACCAAAATGTGGAGCGTAAGCAGGAATAAAATGGAATTTAATACCATCTTGAGCCGCACTATCAGTTATGGAGTCACAATTGCGTTTCAAAAAATCAGCTATCTCATTGTAGGCTCCTACAAACGACGTTCCGTTATCGGAGTAGATGTTAAGAGGTTTTCCTCTTCGAGACATAAACCGACGTAACGCCTGTAAATAATTACTGCTCGTCAAGTCACCTACCAACTCTAAATGAATGGCCTTTGTAGTGAAGCACACGAAAATAACGATGTATACCTTAACCAATCTACATCCACGACCTTGACGACTAGACGAGGTTATAGGGCCTGCGTAGTCAACTCCTACGCTTTGAAAGGGAAAGTCAGCAGGTGAGAGTCTGCTCAATGGAAGATTACCCATCTGAGGGACAACAGCCTGTGGTTTTAGACGCTGACATCGAACGCAATTACGATAACAGGCTCTGGCTAAATTTCGACCACCCAGTGGCCAGTAGGTCTCTCTAATTGTACTTAGTAATAATTGAGGACCTGCGTGCATTAATCTGATATGCTCAAATCTAAATAAAAGTTTCACAAAATGATGAGTGGACTGTAATAAAATTGGGTGTTTCTTTTCAAATGAATATTCGGAATTGTGTAATCTACCACCTATACGAATAACTTTATTTTCATCTAGAAACACATTTAAGCTTAATAATTGGTTTTTATGTGGTAACTTTTTATTATTTAATAGTAAGTTGTATTCAGGAAAAGATTCCCTTTGAGATTGAATAATTATGAAGTTTAACGAATTTTGTAATTCTTGAACATTTAAATAGGACGTATTTGCTGTATGCCTTTTACATGCATTTATAAAACGAAACATGTAACAAATAGAACGCTGTAATCTAGTTAAATTGGAAAAACGATTAAACTCGATTAATGATTTAAATAAATCTGCGTTAGTATGATCATGGGCAAAATTAATCAAAATGTTAGATTTAATGTCTGGTAAGATGCCTGGATTCATTACAGGATGTGGCCATGTAGCACTGTCATACTTTAAGAAACATGGACCGAACCACCACAAATCCAGTGTTTGCATAGCGGTAGGTTCCGCCCCGCGGGTTATTAAATCAGCTGGATTGTCGTGTGTCGACACATGTCTCCATGTACCCGACACGGTTAATTCTAATACTTCGGCAACCCGATTGCGAACAAAAGTATTTAATTTAATAGGTAGCATTTTTAACCAACCCAGAACTATCATGGAGTCAGTCCAAAAAACTACACTAAATGGTTTAATGCGAAGGGAACTAGCAACCTTTTGATATAAACGTGCACCAAGCAATGCAGCACAGAGCTCAAGTCGCGGTATTGTTACTGGTTTAATAGGAGTTACACGACTTTTAGCTGCTAATAATCGCACGTCGACGTCACCCTGCTCATTGATACTGCGTATATACAAACAAGCGCCGTAAGCTCGCTCCGAAGCGTCAGTAAAAATATGAAATTCAACCTGTTTGTATGCGTCACAGACTACACGACGTGAAACACGTAACTTATGAAGGCAAGGTAAGGCTTTAATTATGTTCGCCCATATAGTTCCAATCTCAGGTGATAACTGGTCATCCCACTTCAACCCTTCCAGCCAAAGTTTCTGAAGCAACATCTTCATGCTCACGACACACGGTGCTAAAAACCCTAGAGGATCAAATATTCGTGCGATTACTGCTAACATGCCACGCTTAGTATTTTCTATGCATTCAGGAACATTTATAGGAAAACACAGATCATCTGTGTTAGTTTGCCAACTAAGACCAAGTGTTTTATTGACAACATAACTTTCCTTGTGGAAATCCAAATTAGAATCACCAAATGGTTCTGAAATTAAACTGGGTTCGTTAGATTTCCACTTCCGTAAAGGCATGCAAGCAGAAGCAAGAGCATCAGTCACCCTATGACGCAACATTTGAGCCTCCTCAAACGAGTCTGTACCGGTCAAAAGGTCATCGACGTAAAAATCATGAAGGATAACTTCTGCGACCTTTTGATCCTGGCATTCAATACCGACCTGTTTGAGGCACCTAGTAGCGAGAAACGGTGCACTAGCCGTACCGTAAGTTACTGTATGCAATTGGTAGGTTTTTTAAAATCAAACGGTTTTCCTGGGAATCACTCTAGACGACAAATTGCAATGGAGTTCTCACATAACATCTCTTGCGGGTCGGCTGAGCTCGGCCGCTTATGCTGTTGGAAAGATAAGACAGTTGACGGATGTGGAGACCGCGCGTTTGGTCTATTTTAGTTACTTTCACAGCATTATGTCATACGGTATTTTATTGTGGGGCCGAGCGGCTGACATTGAATCCATATTTATATTGCAAAAGAGAGCTATCAGAGCCATATATAATTTAAGTCACCGAGAATCTCTTAGGGAGCTATTTAAAAATATTAATATTATGACAGTTTCTTGCCAATTCATTTATGAAAATATTATGTATGTAAGGAAAAATATACATCTCTTTAGTAAGGTCAGTGATAGACACAATTGTAATACGAGAAATAAAGATAAGTTAGATCAACCATCTTATAGACTAGCAAAAGTACACTCATCTTTCATGGGGTACTGTGTTAAATTCTATAACAAAATACCTTGTGATATATTAAAACTAAATGAAAGTAAATTTAAAACTTTAGATAAAAGCACACTTTGTAAACAAGCATATTACAAATTAGATGATTATATTCGAGATAAGAATGCTTGGCAACATGTTGGTACCGCTCCGTAGGGCAATCTTTGGTGTGGACATAATCAAATTTGCTAATTTGTATTCCTATTCGTAGTTATTGTATTCTTATGTTATTTTTTATATTTTTCCAGAATTTGACTCACACACGGTTCCGTTGTTGTTGAATTAGGTATTTTACCTATGTTTGGAATATTTGTAAGTATGTGAGAACCATGTTCCTATTTATCAAATTAATGAATTTACCTGTTAGTGCTTTTATTACTTTATACCTGTACGTAGTATAGTGTGTAGTGCTATTTTTGGGTGCATCGTCCTCACATATATGAATTTATTAATGTATGTACATAAGTAAACATTGTAAAATATTTTAAAAAGAGTAAGTATGGAGTTTCTTGTGCGTTCTTCTCCATAACAAGCTACTTTCCGAATGCACGGTAGAGTCAATTTTTATTACTTGTACATTTTTAATTTAGATTTAATGTTTGACGTTCAAAAGTGCCGCTTATTGGCCTAGTTGAAATAAATATATTTGACTTTGACTTTGACTTTGACTAATTTGACTTTAAGAGGACTAGAAGCATCATCACGCCAAACAATTTCCTGCAGGTGCCTGTCTGAAGGATGTACAGACACCTGCCTGTACATTTTCTCGACGTCAGCAGAGAGGACGTACTTATGCATTCTAAATCTAAGAAGGATTGCGGTCAGATCGTCCTGGACGGTAGGCCCCACCATCTGTATTGTATTTAAAGAAAGACCAGAGGTGGTGGGTGCACTAGCATTAAAAACTACCCTTAATTTGGTTGTACTACTACTCTCACGCAGTACTCCGTGATGAGGAATAAAATATGACCGCTGATCTTCACGAATAGTACACTCGGACATATGGTCTAAAGAAATGTACTCAGTCATAAAATCTTTGTACATTTTATCAAGTGAGGGTTGGTTGAGATTTCTGCGCTCTAATGACAGAAAACATCGCTTTGCACGATGATATGATTCGCCTAAACTATTCGAAGATTCCTTCAACGGTATCTTAACGCTAAAGCGGCCATCTGCCAAGCGCGTTGTGTTTTTTATAAAGTGTTCTTCACACATCTTCTCCTCAGCTGAATAAGTCGATGACTCATGACAAACTTCCTCGAGCTGCCAGAAACGCGACAATTGGTTTCGGATGTCATCTAACTCAATCGAACTGGAAGAGCTTTCATAATAATCGTTAATATTTGTAAAATTACATTTAATTGATGAAAGATGAGATGAATTATTACTAAAGCCGCTGTTAATTGGGCCGCAAACTAGCCAACCAAGTCTAGTTTGATAAAGTGTTGGTTTCCCATCACCTAGTAAAATCTTATTTGATCCTAATAAACTCCAGAATACGTCTGCTCCTATAATAATATCAATAGAAGCCGGTGTGTGGAAATGCGGATCGGCTAAGTGAATGTTTGACGGTATATTCACATGTACCTGTCTAGCGGGGACGTTATCAGTTATTGTGGGCAAGACAAAACATATTAAATTATTAGTGTACGATTCATACAACGATTTAATGTGTACACGACACATTTTTTCCACATGCGATATAGAATTATTTATGCCTTGTATAGATTTGTCTGTATTTAAATAAGGCAGATTTAACTTATTAAATAAATTCTCTGTCATTAAACACGTCGAACTACCAGAATCAAGAAGCGCTCGAGCTATGTGTTCTTTATTATTTACATCGTAGCACCTCACTAAGTTCACTAACGCAGTTGACAATAGGATGTCGCCTGCGCTGCTCGTATGCGAATGCGCAGAGATATTAGCTGAGAGCGAAACGTGACTATTGTTTGTGTTAACAGTGGAGGATGACTCAATCTTAGCCTTATCAGTCGTGCCGTCAGTTGATTTGCATGAAACAGGTTTTGATTTGAAGTCTGTGTTGTGAATAAGCGTATGGTGCTTGCGTTTACATATTTTACACCCTGGTTTCTTGCAATTATTGGGATAGTGACCGTGACGCAAACAGTTATAACATACCTTATAGCTAGGTAGTAAAGACATTCTATCGTTGACGCTTAATGATAGAAACTGTGGACATGAATTAAGGTTGTGATCGCTTTTACATTTTGGACAACTATTTGATGAAGAACTACTAGTGTTTTGTGTTGTAACAAAGGATTTTATTTTAGTATTATGCTTTATGTTAGTTGTAGAATGACGTGACTTTTCCAGTGTTTCTATTAAATCAGCCCGATTACGCAAAAAAACAATGAACTGATCAAAAGTGATTCGTTTAATTTTATCGATACGTCCTTTGTATTCCTCCCATTCTCGGAATGTTGTAGTATCAAGTTTTTGTCGAATGATATGAATAAGTAATGTGTCCCAATTACCAACAGGTTCGCCTAATGTTTTTAACGCTCTGATATTTTTGTTTACATTGTCTATAATACCTTTTAATGCAGTTGAGGACTCTCTAGCGATCGGCTCGACGTTGAACAACGCCGTAACGTGATTTTCAATCAATAATCTTTCATTATCGAATCGCTCACAAAGAAGCTCCCATGCCACATTGTAGTTTTGAGCAGAAAACTCAATTGACTGGATCACGACAGCAGCAGATTCCGATAATGATGACCTAAGGTAATGAAATTTATTAATCTCGTCTATATCGTCATTGCCGTGAATGAGACTTGCGAAGGTATCGCGAAATTCGAGCCAGTTATCATATGATCCTGTGAATTTGGGTAATTGGATTGTGGGCAACTTGACGTACTGACGCTTAACATTAGTACTGCAATTCGATTTTATTTCGTCTTGCTCAGATGTTGAAACGTTACCTAACATGATTTTAGCTTAAGCTACCAACCCATAATATTGAGATTTAATTGTAGTTCTTTCGAGTGTCTCAGTGTCAACGTTATCACACAAGCATTCTAATTTCAATTGAACCTCGTTAAATTCATTAAAAAGATCATCTAATTTGGTGACTCGCAACTGCAACTCCATTACCTGCAAGGGGTTTATCTCGGAATCTTTTAGATTACTCAAATAGGTTCCAAATACTGTAAACCTTCCTTTATAACTGCTTCGCTTCCTTTTAAGTTCTTTAATATCAGTCATTTCGAATGGCGAGTGTCGTAGACCTGTAATTATACAATAATAATGTTAATGTTAGCGACGAGTCACGATCATCATAAGAGGTCAATCATATATTTAAGCGTAGATACATAAGTTGTATAAAATAAAGAGTAGATTTAAGCGTCGGTGTCATTTAAGTGTAGGTTCTTATCTTTAAATTGTATAATTATCAAGTAGACATCTATGTTTAGACTAGGAATAATTAATTTCTGTATTTAGCAAGGCATAGAATTAATAATAGTTTAACCATAAGATTGGTATGCGACCCGCCTCCCGACGTACACTCGGTTTCAGGTAGCAAAAGACGGCCAATCGCGTTGCCGAAACGAGATCTCCTAAAAATACGCGGATTTTGCCTTCTAGTTACTTAAGACGCCGCCAGAGTTTTCAGTATTACGGCATTTTTAGTGTTTAAATTAAGGTTTATCGTTGAAATGTATTGTATTTAGATAGAATAAGTGTTTCAACATGTATTAGTCATAAGTTCAACATTATAAGGGATGTTTTACCGCAGAAAAGAGCCAGAGAAAGTTACCCATAACACGACGCGCGGGCTTCGCGCTAAAATGCAAGAGCGCCCTGATTGGCCAACGGTCTTAAAGTCATATGCGCGCGCGAATTGCAGTGTTGTGGTTGGTTAGGTCAGTAGAGACCACGCTTGCCCGCCTAAGTGTGGGGATGCGTCTGTTTTTTATAGAGGGCACACATCTGCGGTCAAGCATTCCGAATCAGCAGCGTCACCAGTGTACATTCTAAGAAAATAAACAACGAGAAATTATCAATCCAACAAGGCTTTCTTTTGTGCCTATAACGCCGCTCAAGTACTCCCGCCAGCGAACCCTATCAAGTCAACAGTAACATCCAGACAAACAGTCATCAACAGTGGTCCTTCGAGAAGCCGGATCGGGTTCAACAAAGAAGATGCCTTCAACAAGAGCCGGAGCAGGACGTTCGAAAACTACAGAAGAAAGCACATCGTCGTCGGATTGCAGCATGCACACGCCAAGCGAAAATGCAAGTGAGTCAACTATAAGCGCGTCGGAGGCGAGTCGATCTACACATAAAATGTCGCCGCCACCCGACGCGAACGCTCGCCTAGCAGAGGATGCTGCTGTGAAGGAATCATCGGGGAAAGCTACCTCCACCGCACCCTACACAACTCGTACCATTGAACGAATAGAAGTGTCAAGTCACGCACGCCAAGAAGAGAGCCACCCTACGCAGCAGAACCCGGAAAGAAGTGTTGCTGTGAAATTGCGTCGAGTAGAAGGAAGTACACCGACGTCAATAGAAGGGAGCCTGCAGCGACCGTCTCACGCTAAGAAGCCGACCCGCGACACAGATACAATATCTGTCCGCTCGTCACATAGAAGGAAAGCTGAGGCGCAAGCGAAGCTAGCGGTGGCATTAAGAGAAATGGAATTGGCGGAGGCGCGAACAAGAGTGGCTCAAGCTGAATTAGAACTCGCAGCGGCTGAGTCAGACGAAGAGGATGGTGCCGAGCTATACGAACGAACTCAAGAGGTCGAGAATTGGTTCATTGAAACCGGAGCCGGACCTACTAAGGATCAGAGGCCGGCTGAAATAGAAGAAAAAAAGAGCGACATACAAGAGTTGGCCCAAGTGATAATGAAGCTGTCAGAAAACTCACGCGACATTAATACACCGCGGCATGTTGAGCTCCCTTACTTCAACGGTTCATGTGACGAATGGTTAGCTTTCAAAAGGTCGTACGAGGACAGTGCTGCTTCTTATAGCAATGCGCAAAACCTAGCGCGTCTCAGAAGAGCAATACAAGGGGCAGCTAAAGAAGCAGTACAGAGTCTGCTGTTCACAGCCGAGGATCCTCGTGAAGTCATCAAGTGCTTGGAATCAAGATTCGGAAGACCTGGGGCATTAGCATTAGCGGAACTCGACAAAATGAAGAACTTGTCAAAGGTGGGTGAAAACCCAAGTGACATATGCGTTTTCGCTAGCAAAGTGAAAAATGCAGTCGAGACAATTAAAGCATTGAAGAAACCGCAATACCTCAGTTCACCCGAAACCTTGAAGGCCGTAGTCGACAAGATGCCAACCTCCATGAAATTTAGATGGTTCGCTTACCATAGAACCAGAAGAGACGAAGAACTCCAAGAATTGCTATTAATTGAAGCGTTCTTGGAGATAGAGGCCGATATGTGCAGGGACTTTGCTCCACCTGAAGTGTTTTCGGAGCAGAAGAAAGTGTATAGAAAACCCGTACATACAGTCCAAGAAGTGTCGAATGAAAGTTATAAGAAGTCGTGTCCTACCTGTAAAGAAGAGCATTTCGCAATCGAATGCAAAAGGTTTAGAGACGCTAACATTGACGAAAAATGGAACATAATCAAGGAAGCGAGGATTTGTTTCAAATGCCTACGATTTAAACATTCAAGGCTCAATTGTAAAGCTCCAGTCTGCAAGCAGTGTGGGAGATGGCATCACACTATCCTACACTCCGACAAGCCACCTGTATCGATAGGGAAGCAAGTCAACAAAGAAGGCGGTGCGTCAGAAGAAACGGTTGCGTCGATTAACAACGCTAAAGGTGAAGAGAAAGCGTACTTGAAAATCATCCCTGTGGACCTCTATGGACCGAAGGGTCATGTTCGTGTGCTCGCGTTGTTGGACGAAGGATCAACAATAACGCTCTTAGACGCATCGATTGCCGAACAGATTGGAGCTAAAGGGAACCTTGAAAGATTAACGATCGAAACTGTCGGTGGGAAACTAATTAGAAAAGATAGTTCGCAAAAGATTGAGCTGAGAATTAAGGGGGCTCATAGAAGTGACAAGCGAACTATCATGGCAAGAACCATCGACGACCTGAAGCTGTCTGAACAGACAATAAATAAGGATACAGTAAGGAACTGTCAGCACCTAAGGACGATCGAAAATCAAATACTTTACGTCACAGAGAGGCCCAAGCTGTTAATAGGTCAAGACAACTGGGGGCTCATTGTAACGAGAAGATTGATAAAAGGCAAGCCATCCGAACCTGTAGCCTCCCTTACCAACCTAGGGTGGGTGCTGCACGGATGCGAATCAGGAGCTAACGCCTTAGTGAATTTCACACACTATGGCAGAGCTACTGCAAGCGAAGAAACTGTAGAGGAAATTGTCCGCGAACATTTCCAATTAGAGTCTCTCGGGATTCAAAATCGTTCACCGTCAAACGACAGCGATAGAAGAGCCGTAGAAATCCTCGAGAAGACTACAAAGAGACTGGCAAGCGGTCAATTCGAGACCGGACTTCTATGGAGAAGGGAAAACGAGAGCCTGCCTAATAATTATAAGCACGCCCTCTGACGCCTATTCAATCTTGAGAAGAAGTTAGACC
Source organism: Anorthoa munda (assembly GCA_945859665.1). Classification (NCBI taxonomy): domain Eukaryota; kingdom Metazoa; phylum Arthropoda; class Insecta; order Lepidoptera; family Noctuidae; genus Anorthoa; species Anorthoa munda. The sequence goes on along the minus strand of OX243894.1, from coordinate 4,427,627 downwards.
AAGACCAAGGGATGCAAGATTCTTACAAGACCCAGATGGAGAATCTAATTAGAAAATGTTACGCGAGCGAAGGGAGGCTTTTCTACTTGCCACGCTTTGCCGTCGTTCATCCAATTAAGAAGAAGCCCAGAATAGTCGTCGACGTAGCAGCCAAGTACGAAGGGAAGAGCCTGAATGATAGAATGATAGACGACGGGATCGTCAAATTAAGGAGCAGAACATTGAAGTTCCGCGATGAAGGAATAAGGAAAATGAATCCCGTAATTCTTATTGATAAGCAGACAATCACCCGCCTCCTAATAAGATTCTATCATAACAAGTTTTATCACGGAAACACCGCAACAGTAATTAATGAGATTCGACAGAAGTATTGGATCTTGGGCTTAAGAGCAGCTCTGAAGGAAGTCACGCACCGCCGTCAATGGTGCAAGACTAGGAAAAATATGCCGGAGATACCCCCGACAGGAGATATACCGAGCGAGAGGCTGCAACATCATCAGTTCCCGTTCTCTTGCACGGCCGTAGAATATTTCGGTCCGATGCAAGTAACCATCGGAAGGAGAATTGAGAATCGCTGGGGGGCACTATTTACATGCCTCACCACAAGAGCCGTGCACCTGGAGTTGGCATCTTCACTAAGTACCAACTCAATGATCATGGCGCTTCGACGGATGGCGGCTAGAAGAGGAACACCAAGAACGATATACAGCGACAACGGAACTAATTTTGTCGGAGCCAAGAAGGAACTAGAAGAAGCCGCTCAAGAGAGGGGCATCAGCTGGAAGTTCATTCCCCCAGGCTGTCCGAACATGGGAGGCGCCTGGGAGAGACTTGTTCGCACAGTCAAGACAGCGTTGACAGTGGTTCTCAACGAAAGGAGTCCACCCGAAGAAGTGCTTCATACACTCATGACCGAAGTTGAGCATATAGTCAACTCTAGACCGCTCACTTCAGTCAGTATGGATTCTGAAGACGAAGAAAGTTTGACGCCAAACCACTTCCTATTGGGACGATCGTGCGGAGCAATGGCGCCGGGAGAGTTTGACGACAAGGAGCTCATCGGGAAGGCGAACTGGAGAACCTCCCAACGACTGGCAGACCACTTCTGGAGAAGGTGGGTCAAAGAATACCTACCTCTCCTAATGCCAAGGAAAGTAAAAGGCAAAGAGACCAACGACCCGAAAGAAGGAGACATCGTTTTGATAGTGGACGCTACCCTACCACGAAATTCATGGCCTCGCGGGGAAGTTATCAAGACGTACCCTGGGCCAGATGGAAGAGTTCGAGTGCTGGACGTGCGGACGACGGGAGGAGTGCTTCGACGACCAACGCGACGGATCGTCGTGCTGGTACCCGCCGCCTCGTCGCTTCAAGAAGATGCAGTGCAACGCACCGTGGGGGAGAATGTTAGCGACGAGTCACGATCATCATAAGAGGTCAATCATATATTTAAGCGTAGATACATAAGTTGTATAAAATAAAGAGTAGATTTAAGCGTAGGTGTCATTTAAGTGTAGGTTCTTATCTTTAAATTGTATAATTATCAAGTAGACATCTATGTTTAGACTAGGAATAATTAATTTCTGTATTTAGCAAGGCATAGAATTAATAATAGTTTAACCATAAGATTGGTATGCGACCCGCCTCCCGACGTACACTCGGTTTCAGGTAGCAAAAGACGGCCAATCGCGTTGCCGAAACGAGATCTCCTAAAAATACGCGGATTTTGCCTTCTAGTTACTTAAGACGCCGCCAGAGTTTTCAGTATTACGGCATTTTTAGTGTTTAAATTAAGGTTTATCGTTGAAATGTATTGTATTTAGATAGAATAAGTGTTTCAACATGTATTAGTCATAAGTTCAACATTATAAGGGATGTTTTACCGCAGAAAAGAGCCAGAGAAAGTTACCCATAACACGACGCGCGGGCTTCGCGCTAAAATGCAAGAGCGCCCTGATTGGCCAACGGTCTTAAAGTCATATGCGCGCGCGAATTGCAGTGTTGTGGTTGGTTAGGTCAGTAGAGACCACGCTTGCCCGCCTAAGTGTGGGGATGCGTCTGTTTTTTATAGAGGGCACACATCTGCGGTCAAGCATTCCGAATCAGCAGCGTCACCAGTGTACATTCTAAGAAAATAAACAACGAGAAATTATCAATCCAACAAGGCTTTCTTTTGTGCCTATAACGCCGCTCAAGTACTCCCGCCAGCGAACCCTATCAAGTCAACAGTAACATCCAGACAAACAGTCAACAACAGTTAATGAAACTGTAACAACAAATACCTATCGTAGAAACTAATGAGACTGTCAGCTAAAACTAGCCCAAGTATGTTAATTGTACAAGTTTAACTGTTAAGTTGTATCACTGCAAATATTAATAATAGCTACTGTAGGAAGGTATGTAAGGTTCACTATTTCTAAGAAATAATGTAACAAACAAATTAATTATCAATCTGTTAAAAGATTTACAAAGCAACAATTAATTTTAAAGGTTTAAATTAGAAAATAATAGTTGTATATTGAAAAATAAATAACTAACTAATGTAGGTTAACAAATAACACTACTGTACTGTATTTTAAGCACTCGTTAATTATATTATACAACTGTGATTTAACCTAATGCTCTGTATATAATCCTTGTAAATAATGTATACACAAAAGAATAAAAACATGTAAATATATAACTTTGTGAATGTAATACAAAAATATTTTACTAACCTTATTATCAATACTTAATTCCTATATTTTATATTACCTGATTTAATATTAATGAGTGTTGGGTGAATTTAATTAATATTATAATTCTTAAAAGCTTCCTGTTTTATTTCACTTAAAGTCCGATACACTTTTCTTCCAAACACGTGTTCGTTACCTCGTCACTCCGATACTCATTAAATATCCAATTTCCAGAATATCCAATTCCAGCTTATTCCACTTTGCTAGTATGAGATAATAATGCGGCTCGTATGGACCATGTATAAAAACTGGAGGAACTTCTTGGGAATTTAGGGAATTAAAAACTCAGGATGTAGCACGCAGTGATCCACCTTATATATTTGACTACCAACTGACATTACATAAATCCTAGGACCGTAGGATTAACGCCTGATAAAAAACTTATAGCTAAATGTCTTAATATCTACAAATTGCGCCGTGTTGACTGCTGCTTTAACAGCCTGCGTGGTGGATTATAGCCCACGAGACATAGAGGGTATGAAAGGAGACCCGTGTCCCAGCTGTGGGAACATGAAAAGGCTGATGGTGATGATGAGACAAGAACTACAGAACGAAACGAACAAAACGAAAGAGTAAGTATGTATAAGATTTTCTATTATAATTAAAAACCGGCCAAGTGCGAGTCGGACTCACACACGAAGGGTTCCGTACCATTATCGCAAAACACTGCAAAAAAATCACGTGTGTTGTATGGGAGCCCCCTTAATTTATTTTATTTTAATTGAATAATTATTATTTTTCGAAGAGAATATACAACTTAACATTCTGTGAATATTTCAAGCGTCTATCTGTTGCCGTTATTAATATCGAGCAAAAAACCTTAAAAATATCACGTTTGTTGTATATTTAAGGGGGGCTCCCTTAAATATTTATTTTATTCTGATTTTATAGTATTTGTTGTTATAGCGGCAACAGAAATACATCATCTGTGAAAATTACAACTGTCTAGCTATCACGGTTCATGAGATACAGCCTGGTGACAGACGGACAGACAGACAGACAGACAGACGGATCGCGAAGTCTTAGTAATAGGGTCCCGTTTTTACCCTTTGGGTACGGAACCCTAAAAAGTAGTGAAGTATCTCTAAATTCCCAAACAATCCTCTATTGTCATTCAACTTCAACTAAAACTGACTAAAACGAGGTCAAAATCGTCAGTTAAATCAGGTCCCGCCTCAAAACTCATAATGCAGGTCCTAAAGAAAAATAACTGGTGTGAATGATAGTAAAATAACGTGTTAGTAGGCCTTTAGACTTCGTGTATGTGCTCATCAAAGTTTTCAAATGTTGGAACAGAACGTAAACTTGATCTTGTTTTGAGTGGTCCAAGTCAGAAGTGGGATATTCGATTAGCTTCATATTTCTGACTGACCCATTCCATTACAATTCAAAAGTGTCTGTAAATGGTTTCCTTGAAATAATTGATTTGAGTCTGAGTTGCCAAATAATCAACAGCTGCTCGCGTCGATCATCAAGGCTTTATTAGCAATGATTGCCGATGTTTAAAGACCAATTCAAGTTCCATCATCATCATCATCATCATATCAGCCGAAAGACGTCCACTGCTGGACATACGCCTCCCCCAAGCGTCACCACATTGACCGATCCCATGCTTCCTGCATCCAGCGGATCCCCGCAACCTTCACCAGGTCATCGGTCCACCTGGTGGGAGGCCTTCCAACGCAACGTCTTGCGGTTCGCGGTCGCCACTCCAGAATTTTTCAGCCCCATCGGCCATCCGTTCTGCGAGCAATGTGCCCTGCCCACTGTCACTTAAGTTTTGCAATTCTCCGGGCTATGTCGGTAACCCTGGTTCTCTTGCGGATCACTACATTTCTGATTCGATCATGTTTACTCATATTAAATTAACCAGCGACTTTAATAAAGTGATGAGTATCGAGATTTATGATGAGAGATTCTTAGCGTTGGTCAAATGGTTGTTAGCGCTACTGCTGGAATTTCTCAGTAGCCCGGAGTCCGGATTTTTGTTGTATTGTATTCAATAGGCTCATCCACTACATCATATCATCAGCCTATTAATGTTCCCACTGCTGGGACACAGGCCTTCTCTCTGTGAGAGGGAATGGGCCGGAATCCACCACGCGGGCCCAGTGCGCGTTGGTGGATGTCACATGTCTTCGAATTTTTGGTTCTAGGATGCCGGTTTCCTCACGATGTTTTCCTTCACCGTTTTGAGAGCAGTGGTGATGAAAATATTTTACACAAAGTAAAGTACCTGCCTGGGCTCGAACCCACGTCCTACAATTTGTAAGTCGCGGCCGATATAACTGGGCCACCACTCCTCTCAAACTGCTACTGGCTTACCCTCTATTACATGGGATGTATACATATCTGAAAAAATTTAGGTGTAATATAGGTACACGTCTGCTTAATTCATACCTTTTTATCTGACTGTCGAAGGAGGGTAAAGTATTTATCAGTTTATGTATGTATGTTTGTTCTTATATGGCGTTCTAAAGAACAAACGCGTTGGCCGATTTTGATGATTCTTACGTCAATCGATTCGTCTTAATTCCGCAAGTGTCACTGGCTACATTAAATATGGAAAATAGAAAAATGGCGGCTTTTGGGTGTGATATTGTTGGGGCCCATATTTTTTTTCTTCCCATCCCATCGTGTGGGGTATCAAAATAAAGGGTTTTAAGAGGTAATTTCAAAAATATATATCACTTAAATGTTAAAATTTAACTTATTCTAAAAAACATTAACTAAAAAAATTCAAAAACCCATCTGCTTAAGAAGCGAACTAAAAAGACGTAGACAACTAGAAAATGCTGCATTTTCTTCGGGTTTACGTCTACTGTTGTTGTTTACGATTTTTTGTTTCTTGTTACGTTTAGATTTTTTGAAGTAACTTTTATTTTTTAGAAATGCTCATGCATACTGCGCTACTACGGGGAGATGCATGATGCAGATAGCATGCGTTGGCACTCGTCCGTGAACCCGCCGCGGCTGTCTATCACCGGAATCTCCTCTGGGGACTACCCCCCATCACCTGCGCACCAGAACACATTGCACGCCGTGATCACCCCAGCGACCAAACCAGCACATGGGCGCCAGACGACCCCGTGTATGGCCCCCTTGGTCTCCCTGTGACTTCAGGACATACCTTTAGGTCTGACGGTGTTATGATTTGATACATAAATGCTTACAAACTGAAAAGTTTTCTCAACTAAAACAGCTTTTATCTTATACCTCACATCCCCGGTATTACCTGCAAAATACTGAAAGGGGCAAGCACCAAAACTTACTGTACCCAATTTTAAACTCTACTGCTTTTACAACTACACTTTCCTATCAACCCAAACCCTACCTTGTAGCCTTCGGCATAAAGGTTCAATACCTTTGTTGGATGTAGGATAGTTAGTCGTAATGGAAGTAATATATCGGATTGTAAAAGCCTGAAGATTCGTGAAAGTTTCAGCCGCTGGGGAATGAGTGTTGGCTTACTTATAGCCACTGAGATCGTTTTGTCATAGTTCCCAGACTTTTCTGCTGCCCTAGTACTTTTGGTAGCTTTAACTGTGCGCTGTTCTGCTTTCGGTCGATTTTTATCTTGTTTTTTAGGGTTCCGTACCCAAAGGGTAAAAACGGGACCCTATTACTAAGACTTCGCGATCCGTCTGTCTGTCTGTCCGTCTGTCTCCAGGCTGTATCTCATGAACCGTGATAGATAGACAGTTGAAATTTTCACAGATGATGTATTTCTGTTGCCGATATAACAACAAATACTAAAAACAGTATAAAATAAATATTAAAGGGGGGCTCCCATACAACAAACGTGATATTTTTGCCGTTTTTTGCTCGATATCAATAACGGCAACAGGTAGACGCTTGAAATATTCACAGAATGTTTAGTTGTATATTTACTTCAAAAAATAATAATTAATAAATTAAAATAAAATAAATTAAGGGGGGCTCCCATACAACAAACGTGAGTTTTATGCAGTGTTTTGCGATAATGGTACGGAACCCTTCGTGTGCGAGTCGGACTCGCACTTGGCCGGTTTTTTTTTTTTTTGTAAACTTGTATTTTATTTGTATCAGTTACTAAGCTTAAAGTAAAAATCAAGCTTTTAATTAATTAAAAAGTACGTAAGGTAATATCACTTTTCAACACGTCATATCCAACTGTCCAAACATGATGTTCCTAGTCATCTAGTAAGGCTGAGGAATTGAGGAAACAGGAAAAAATCCGCACTTCGACTTCCATTTGGTCCGTTGTGCGTGGCCTCCTCTCTGTGAGAGGGCATTTTTGATTCTAATACATGCCGGCTTCACCACGATTTTTTCCTTCACCGTTTTGAGAACAGAGGTTATGAAATAATTTATACAAAGAAAAGCGCCTGCCGGGGTTCGAACTTGTAAGTCGCGGCCGAAATGGTAAAAGTGCTCAAAAACTGGTTGTATTGCCACGTTGGATGTCAATTCTTTGGCCAAGATAAGGACCCTTTCCATGTGCTGATGTGACGGTGATCACCGTGGTGGTTTCAGTGGCCCTCTGGTCACTTGTAAAGTCTACTTTGCTTGGACATGTCATGCCTCCTAAAGTTTTAACCCCAAACGGCTCAAACTTCTAATTAGGTTGTTAAAATAGTTATGTAGAGTTAACAGAACTAATTCAATTATAATGACTTTCTTGGTAGAGTAAATATCGAACAAACGTTTAACAGAATAATCAATTAACACTAAAGACTAAAATTATAATTCCCAACGCAAATTGAATAAGTAGACACAAATTACCAAATTAATGTGAGCACCACTGACAGCGAACGAATGGAGAATTAATTGAGTGAACGAATAAATGAATGAACTGTTGAATGATTCAGGATTAAATGAAATATGGGTCGTCTGCGGATCGTAATTTGTTTTCTGTGATGGCTGGATTTAAATGGCATTTATTTCATTATTTATTTGTTTTGTTTCAGGATTATTATCTTGTTCATTTGTTTTGTACTAGCAATTATGTGAAATGGATAAAGGATTAATATTGGCAGTTTTTTATTTTGCTTGGTAATATAAAGAAGTTATATTATAATAGGGTTTTGTAAATTAATTTAATTTTTAAACCCCGACGGAAAAATAGGGGTGTTATAATATTGTACCTGTGTTTTTGTGTAAGTGTGTATTTGTTTATCTGTCAGTGGCATCATAGCTCCTAAACGGATGAACCGATTTTGATTTAGTTTTTTTTGTTTGTTTGAAGGTGACTTTATCTAGAGTGTTCTTAGCTATGTTTGACGAAAATCAGTTCAGCCGTTCTAAAGTTATGGGCGTTTTACTGTGTGAATCGGGATGTTTTCGCTAGATATGAGAGGGACAGTGGTCAAGCGCGAGCCTATAAAATATATTTAAAAAAAAGATATCGTGTCATAATTACGTGTGCAATAGATTGTAGATCGAAGCGCGTCTACTACTAGATAAATTATTTAGCATGCAATAAAAATGTGTCGGAGGTTTTTAAAATTTTATATTTAGCTTGTTATCTTGATGATTTTGACTACATTTGCTGAGGTTATCAAGAGCTCAGCTTCAAGGTTGAGCAACGTTTGCCGAGGTCGGCACGTGGATGGGTGACCGTCCAATTTACACCGAGACTCCTCCGTACCTCGGCAACTAAGTTAAGCCGTTGATTTCAGTTGTAATTTGAAGAATTTTGATAGTTGTTATGGAGAACATGACAATAATAGTACATGACATGACATAAAAATAGAAAAATATAGACATATTATTAGTTATGTCGGCATTTCTAAGATATCGTTCTGAAGAGCGCTATGGTTTCAAATGACTTTGACAGATGTCAACTTGACGTTAACACTATACGCTAGTTTTTGGCGCGAACAGAAAATGACAGAAAGGACCGAGTGAGAATATGGCGGGTTGGATTGAGTTGTGAATTCGTGATAAAAACCAAAAGAGAATACAGTCAACAGTGAGAGTTACCGATTGTTCGTGTAGATAAAACTACGTGTTATAGTGGAATGTCGTTTAAGTGAGAGCAGTGGTGGCCCAGTGGTATCGGCCGCGACTTACAAGTTGTAGGACGTGGGTTCGAGCCCAGGCAGGCGCTTTACTTTGTGTAAATTATTTCATCACCACTGCTCTCAAAACGGTGAAGGAAAACATCGTGAGGAAACCGGCATGTCCTAGAACCAAAAATTCGAAGACATGTGACATCCACCAACCCGCACTGGGCCCGCGTGGTGGATTACGGCCCATTCCCTCTCACAGAGAGGAGGCCTGTGTCCCAGCAGTGGGAACTTTAATAGGCTGATGATGTGATGTGATGTGTGTCGTTTAAGTTATTCGCCAATACATAACGTGATTAGTTACATTGTGAGCCTACATACAAGCAAAGAAGTTGGTTTGTTTAACATCTAGCCCGAAAGAACCGATGCAATAATGGCTTTTCCTGACAATTACACAGTCTTCCCTACAGATACATTAATCCAAATAAAAACATTGGAAATACAACTGAAATGTTATTATGGAAAAATGTTAAGCGCTATTCCTCTCTCCTAGACACTACATCTAGAATGTTGCTGTGCCCGACAGGGTCCATAATTGTTTCTGCAATTTATATTTACCACCTGTATGTACATTATGGATGCAATAAATTGAATTTGAACATTAATTGCATATTGTAACAGAAGCCAGGAAATTTAACTGCTGTCTTTACAGGGGTGTAAGATTATGGCTGACTACATAGTTGGGTAACTGGATACACCTGAATACATAAAGTGACTGGCTATGATTTTCACAACCCAGAAACTGGGTATCACGCAACCCTATCTTAAAAATTAATTAAATGACTACACGACAAGTACTAAATATATTTAGGATATATTGAGGAGCTCGTGGCTAAATAATAACAGCCGCACGGGTCGATCTTCAAGGTTAAGCAACGCTTGACGAGGTCGGTCCGTGGATGGGTGACCATTTTCAACATACCGAGTTTCCTCCGTGCCTCGGAAAGCACGTTAAGCCGTTGGTCCCGGCTGTCATTTGAAGATCTTTGACAGTCGTTACGGGTAGTCAGAAGCCTGAGATATGACACCAGTCTTGCCAAGGGGTATCGTGTTACCCAGTTACTGGGTTGTGGAGGTCAGATAGGCAGTCGCTCCATGTAAAACACTGGTACTCAGCTGAATCCGGTAAGACTGGAAGCCGACCCCAACAATAATTGGGAAAAAGGCTAGGAGATGATGATGACGACAAGTACTAAATATAATTTATAATTGAAATATTATGAGGTGCTGCCAGAGGTGACAAACGAAGTTTTGCTCGGCTTTTCTATAATATTTGTTTGTCCTCGCCTGCAGCACTTCATTATATTAATTAATGTATAAATTATATCTAGTACTTCTTTTTCTCTTTTCATTTAATGAATTTTTAGCAGTCGGGTTTTTGTTTTTATAATAATTTGCTTTATTTCAAACTGTAATGAACGAATTCTCCAAATAAGTTATGTGGTATAAGATTATTAATTTTACTATCATAGTTACGCTTATATTGAATTTGTTATAATATATATATATTTGGAATGGCCTATTTAGTAGCGTTCATTTGATACCCATATTGTCAGGATAACGAAAAAAAAATTGTATCACCCCTTTTTTTAGGGGCGCTATTTTTTTTTAAATTATATAGCTTATGTCACTTCCACAATTGAGACAAATCCAACTAAACCTCATATGTCATAATCCATTAAGCCGTTTGGGCTGTAGAGCGTGCTATAGAAATGGAGACATACATACGCTCGAAAAACATTACCCTCACGCAGTCGGGTAGAAATCAAATACATCGCGATTCTGTTAACTGCACACAAAGTACTCATACCCCACACTACACACCACATAAAATAGTACGAACAATAATTGCGTAACACCCATAGTTCCGAGTGACGGGTCTGACGTGACGTGACATCGTAACACGTCGCAGTGTGATACGTCACGATAATATCGCTGGGACGAGGGTCGGAACGTGACAGCAGCTCGTTTAGGACTGACTTTTAACGGATTTGAACTGGGTTTCAGTTACTTTTCGGGTTGATATTTTAAGTTTGTTTAAGGGCCTACGGCACATATTGATGTAAGGAAGTAGGTAAACGTAATTTAATTAAATGTTCGTGTGACGATTTGATTACGTTTACGGGGAAAACTTGGCTAAAGATCGGCCAAGACAGAGGTTTGGAAAGATATTTTTCTTTTATTTCTAACTAGCTTTCCGCCCGCAGCTTTGCCTGCGCCTTTAATACGTGTTTCTTTAATTGAATTGAAGAGCAGAAATACTAAGTTTCAAGTAATTTTGATGATAAAAAAATATATTTTCCTTACAAAGTTTAACACCCCTTTTTACCCCTTTAAGGGATGAAATACAAAAAATTATTAAAAAATATTTTTCTAATTTTATATTTAGAGGCATATTTCATTCATTTCAAATTAAAAATGACAGAGTTTCATACAAACTTTCATCCCCAATTTATCTCCCTTAGGGATTGAATTTCGAAAAAGCCTTCCTTATTCCTAGTCTACATTATAAAATAAACCTTTGTGCAAAATTTCAGCTTTCTAAGTCCAAGGGTTTGGGCTGGGTGTTGATGAGTCAGTCCGGACTTTTCTTTTTATTTATATAGAAGATAGATTGGGGCACTCCCATCGCACTATTACCAAACCACTGCAACTCCTGAAAGCCAGAATCAACAGTGGCAACCACCAGAAAAGCGCCGAGGCAATGAAGCTCGACGAAGTCCCGGAGCTGTCTTGGATCCCGCAACGAAATTAATCAGAAAAGAATAACGGAGAAGTAGGAAATTACAAACACCACACAGGTTTGGAAAGATAAAGGGGAGTGCTTTGCCCAGCAGTGGGCACAATATAGGCATACATAAAACCTGCGGTTTACTCCATATTTACAATAGTTAATTCACGCGGTTAAGCCCCTGTGGCGTATTCCAAATTATCTGTTCCTTTTTGTTGACACGACTACGGCGAAGCAAAAGGGAGGGTTATGCTTTTTATCCGACTACGGCGAAGCAAGAAGCAGGGTTATGTTTTTGACCGGTATGTGGGTGGGTATGTATATTCATCTGTTCCCTCATAACTTCTAAACTACTTAGCATAATTTGACAAATGAGGTGTTGTTTGAAGCGTCTTGTTTGTCTGCTGGTTATAAGCTATGCGAAGTTACATTAAATTGAATATGGCGCCATCAATATGGCACCCCATCATGTGTGGTATCATTGAACAGGTATTTTAAAACAAAGGTAGGGTTAGGTACATCATATTTTTGTCAAGCGTACCGGTGTATGAGACATATCCCGTCAAAATCATGAAAATTAATTTAGGCCCGACTACGGCGCAATCAAAGTGTTTGTTGATCGGTATGTAAGTATGTATGTATGCATTTATGTTTATTTGTTCCCTCAGGCTCTTCCAATACCCCAAAATATTTCAAATAATAAATATGTTCAAAAACTAAAACCCAACTACTAAAAATCACGCACTAAAAAGTACGAAACAAGAAAATATTCGGGTTTTAGATTTTAAACTTATTTTTTTATTTCAATAAAGCACTCTGCATACTTATGTTATAAATGCGAAAGTAATTGTGCCTGTCTGTTATCTTCTCACACTTAAACCACTGAACTGATTTAGATGAAGTTTGGTATGGAGATAGCTTGAGATTTTTTCACGGTAATCATACTTGAGGGGGTGGAAAGGAGGGGGTAGAAGTTTGTGTTGTTAGCCAATAATTTAACAAGCAAGGCGGCCCCACCTTCAATATAATTTGTATAATCTACAGATAGTTGTTCCGGCTCTGGGTGTTTTGTATGAGAGTTTATATATGTTTATAAACGCACCCACGATACAGGAAGAAAATCCTAGTGTGGGGCTTGCCTGGAAGTAACCTATTCACTCTTGACTTAAATACCCCTAGGTTGTAGCTTTCGAGAAACTCAAACTCCAGTGAGAAACTTTGCACTTTGGGCGCACGGTTGGCGCAGTGGTTGAGCGATTGACTGCTACGCTGCGTGTCGCGGGTTCGATTCCCGCACGGAACAAATATTTGTATGACCTGCAGATAGTTGTTCCGGCTCTGGGTGTTTGTGTATGTAAGTTTGTATGTTTGTAAACGCACCCACGATACAAGAAGAAATTCCTAGTGAGGCAAAGTTTAAAAAAAAAAAAAAAAAGAAAGACAAAATTACATTTACATTTACAAAATTATCTAGTTTAAATGGAAGGTTGGATATACGTACATACATTGAATAAATGCAATGCTCCATACAGTTCTGTTTGGCCTTGTACAAGCGTCAGTATATTATTAGGTACGAGACTACGAGTGTTTTGATTATCAATACAAGTAATATTACTTAACGCACAAGCAACAAATAACTGACACACCGAATGTTTTTATTAACATACTAGCAACAAATAACTGTCAAACTTTACAAAACAAAACATCTTTATCAATACTGAAACTTGCTCCTGGGAATGCTACCACAGAACTCTTCCGTATACTTTCATTCAACGACGACGCGACGACAAAGTTACTCAAACCGAGCATTGAGCATTGATCGTCCTCTAGCTAAAGTGCCGCTATCTGACAATTGGCTGATTTTAGATTTTTTTTATGTCATCGTAACAGCATAAAATTATCAACCAATCTATCTAAGCAGTATTTTTCTATTATATTGCGCATATAAATAAAAACGCCCTAAATTGCTATGTACATCTATGACGAAAGATAAGATTAAGTAATTGATTTAAACTAACAATATAATATGCCTAACCGCGAAATAAATGGCTATAATATGCAGGCGATGACCTGGTGAAGGTTGCGGGGATCCGCTGGATGCGGGACGCACGGGACCGGTCAATGTGGCGATGCTTGGGGGAGGCCTATGTCCAGCAGTGGACGTCTTTCGGCTGATATGATGATGATGATGAACAATATGCTTAGTCGAAAGTGCAGAATTATAGATAAATTTTTTGACTCGAATACTTTCACAAAATTATGATTCATATTTGACTAGCTTCTGCCCGCGGCTTCGCCCACGTAAAAGTATTTTACTATCCCAAGGTTACACACTATACGGATAAAAACTATCCTATGTCCTTCACAGGGTCTCAAATTATCTCCATTTCAAGTTTTATCAAAATCGATTCTGCGGTTTAAGCGTGGAACAGTAACAGAGACAGACAGATTCACTTTCACTATTAGTAAGTATATAGATAAACAGCATCGATTTTTATTATTTCGCGAGTTTTTGTTTTTCGTATATAACGCAAAAAAATATTTTGTCAGATAACGGCACTCTAGCTATAGGCAGATTGAAACATTGAGCATTCTCCCTGTTGGCGACTGAGGCTCATTGCTCAGGGGTGTTATCATGTTTAGTGGTTACCTACTCAACTGCTATTGGTGCTGCCTGATAAGAGGTGGGCTTAGCCGAAGTATTAGGTGGTAGGAGTCTTATAAAGTTGGTTGGGTCGCACTGAAGTGTGGTTTAGTTTGAAGGTACGACTTGAGCAGTGGATGAACGATTAACTGCTGTGTCAACGGTCAGTTTCTCGGAATGTCTGAATGTTGTTTACTATACGGACCTTGTGGAAACTAGAACAAATTTCCGTGCGTTCAAGCGTTTTTGCCATACCTATTATTGGAATCAAACATAACAGCTTATAATGTTAGGACCCATTAATATTAATTCTTATTTTTATCCGTGGTGCTAGGCAACTGGGCTTATCCCAGTTGTACACGACCCTTTGTGCCTAGTGGCCTTGTTTGTTCTGTCTCCTGCTTGATATGGAGGGAAGTGGAAATTTATGTTATTTCCTACTCCTCCGTTATTCTTTTCTGATTAATTTCGTTGCGAGATCCAAGACAGTTAAATTCATTCTCCGGGACTTCGTCGAGCTTCATTGCCTCGGCGCTTTTCTGGTGGTCGCCACTGTTGATTCTGGCTTTCAGGAGTTGCAGTGGTTTGAGAATAGTGCGGTGGGGATGTACCAAAAAAAAAATGTCGGAATGAATGTTAATCTTAGATTAAACGTGGTTTAGGTTTCTCGAAGTGAAATGTGATGATAGTGTGTTAACAATTTGTCATTGATGTGTAAAATTTCGAATTAATTACTTGAGGCGTACTAAGACGTGTCAATGCTTTCATGATACCGTTGTGAAAAAAGAATAGTGCAATTTATCTTGTATAGCTCCGTGTCTCTCACAGTGGTACAAAGAGCAATTTTTGGGTGTCAGGAAAGCTATTCCAAAATTCACAAATTATCAACGACCCTAAATGACGACGGGTAATCGGTCGTAATTTATATGTTTTATTTATATATATTTGTTTTATACTTACACATATAGGTACATGCACCTTCTGTGTTTATACTGATTTATTGTTATTTTTATTCATTTTTTTTAGGGTACCAAAGGGTAAAAACGGAACTCTATTACTAAGACTCCGCGATCCGTCTGTCTGTCTGTCTGTCTGTCCGTCTGACACCAGGCTGTATCTCATGAATCGTGATAGCTAGACAGTTGAAATTTTCACAGATGATGTATTTTTGTTGCCGCTATAATAACAAATACAAAAACAAAATAAAATAAATATTTAAGTGGGGCTCCCATACCACAAACGTGATTTTTTTGCCGTTTTTTTGCGATAATGGTACGGAACCCTTCGTGCGCGAGTCCGAATCGCACTTGGCCGGTTTTTTATATTTATTGTTCCGTTTCCGTGAATGTGTCCGTGAAATCAATAGTGGGCCTAATCAGAATACCAGCGCAGAGTTATTTACTTTTAGGTATCGCTGCACATGCTGAGATATGAGCCTGTTTGGTCTCGCAGGGAAACATGATTCTTTACAGCAAAACTAGTTATGACTAGTTGTGACAAGAACTCTACCTACTAAAACTTGGGCTATCGAGAACGATAAAGGCGAAGTTGTAACAGAACTGGACCAAATCTCAGAAACGTGGCAGAACTACTGTCAATCACTGTCGCGTCTTTTCCCAAATACAGAGGTAAACAGGGAGGAACAGCTGTTACCGGATATTCTTCTGTCAGAAGTAAGGGCCGCCATAAAATATCTTAAAACTAAAAAAAAGCCACGGAAAGAAACCGAATGCCCATAGAAACCATAAAGGCTTTAGGAGAACGTGGCGTCTATATCTTCCATGCCGTTTGTAACAGAGTATGGCAGACAGTAACTTATTTATTATATTACCTTGATATGGTATGTGTGTCCGGTATCTAATGATCGATGTCTGACGATTAAGGCGATATTTTGCCTTCCTGCAGTCTCATGATGGAGCTGGAAGGTGGCTATAGCAACTCCTCAACTAGACAAGTAAGCACCTATCATATTTAAGCTCATTGTATATGAATTGAAAAGCGATATTACAATATTTTTGTATTCGATAGTCAATTAAAAATTAGTTTTAAACAGATTTATACTTTTACTTATTTTAAAGTTGACTGTGTGTCAATCTATGCCACCTACCGAAACAAACCAATACATTCTGCAAAGTGGCATACGACTACGGTTATCCTCTATGGAATAGTTTGTACATAACAATTTCAGAAGAGAATATTTTTTTTTTTTACCCGACTGCCGAAGGAGAGTAATGTGTTTATTAGTCTATGTATGTATGTAAGTATGTATGTATATATGTATGTATGTATGTTTGTTCCTATGTGGCGTTCTAGAGACCAAACGCGTGGGCCGATTTTGATGGTTCTTACGTCAATCGATTCGTCTTAACCCCGCGAGTGTCACTGGCTACATTAAAATTGGAATATAGGAAAATGGCGGTTCTTGGGTGCCATATTGTGGGAGCCCAAATTTTATTTTTGTTCCAAAACTATCGTGTGGGGTATCAAAATAAAGGATTTTAAGTGGTGATTTCAATAATATATAACACTTATATGTTTAAATGTACCTTTTTCGAAAAAAAAAAATAACTAAAAAGTTATAAATAAAAAAAGTTAATAAAAAAATAAAAAAACCCATCTTCGCGAGCTGGCTGACCAAAACCAGACGTATCCTCCGACTGCACAGCATGATTATCTCCTTGTTTACGTCTTTTTAGTTCGCTCAGTCGGGTTTTTTGATTTTTTAATTAACTTTTTATTTTTTACTTTTTAGAACGTGATTTTTTAGTATTCGGGTTTTAGTTAATACGAGAGAGTGGACTTTCCGACGCCGTGCGCTTAGTCGGGTAAAAAATATGATGTACCAAACCCTAACTTCATTTTAAAATCCCTGTTCAGTGATATATGATGGAGTGGGATGAAAAAATAATGTTTGTTCTTGACATCGTGCCCCCTAGAAGGCGTCCAACGACACCACATTTGTCAAATTATGATAAGTAGTTTAGAAGTTGTGAGGGAACAGAAGAAGATACAGACATAACTACATACATACATACATAACTACATACATAGATACATAACTACATACATAGATACATACTTACATACATACTTACGTACATACACACATACCGGTCAAAAATATAACCCTCCCTTTTGCTTCGCCGTAGTCGAGTAAAAATGACTAGAAACTTACCAAAAATAATAACACTACGTTTAATTTCGGCGCTTGCTGGAAACCTTCTGTCAAAATGTGGGTCCATTTTAGCCGAAACCGAAAATTTGTCCGAAGACAGCCGAAGGCGAAACTTCAGTCGGCCACTGAAAGTGGCTAACCCGAATATCAAGCTTATTATTATAAACATTGTAAATCACCAGTTTGGCCGGGCATTTCGGACGCTTTCCGGTCATTGTGCGTATGATTGATGACCGTAATTAGCGGCTTTCAATAGTATTTAATATAATGAGTCTCAGTTTTATTGATACACTAATTATGCTTCCTGGCGTTGTTCGTTTTGTAAAGGGGGTTGGTTCCTTTATTTTGTAGATGGTTAAATGGTTATGTTCTGTCATCATTAGTTTTAGTGTGGGCTGATGTATAGTTTGGCGAAAGGACAAAGCTGGGAACAAATTATCGGACGCGGCTGACGGACGCGACTGACAGCCGCGACATATAGAGTATCTGTGTAATAAATGTACATTACATTGTGCAAACTATCAGACGTAATTTGCGGACGTGACCTTGGGCTTTCGGACGTCCGATAGAGATCTGGCTTGCTGGATGTTTGTGTCAGCCTAAAACGTCCGCGGACGGTGTGCACGGGGTGCGGGACGCGTCCGGGCGTCAGAACAACTTTGACTACGCGATATCTCGCACGTGCGTGCGAGGTTTTAAATAAAAATGGAAGAAAAACTTATCGAGTGTGTTCGCAGTAGAGAATTGCGTCCTCACTTTTACTACTCGACATGTTTCTACGTAAACATAATCTTCGTTGAATAAGCTATATTATCTATGGAATAAGCGCTCGGACGCGTCCGCAAGGTGCGTCCCTAACGACTGTGCACACATATCAGTCGCGGCTGTAAGTCGCGTCCGTCAGCCGAGTCCGATAATTTGTTCCCAGCTTAAATAATAAACAAATGATGGCTTTGATAGGTATTCAGCATCTGCCAACTGGCTAGGTTGGAAGCTGATTATGAAACAAATGAAAGATAAATATCTAGTTTGTCGCTGGTTTATTTTACCCGACTGCCGAAGGAGGGAAATGTTTTTATCAGTATATGTGTGTATGTACGTATGTTTGTTCCTATGTGGCGTTCTAGATGCCAAACGCGTTGTCCGATTTTGATATTTCTTACGTCAATCTATTCGTCTTATCCTTGCGAGTGTCACTGGCTATATTAAAATTGGAAAATATAAATATCGTGGCTTTTGGGCGCTATATTGTGGGAGCCCATTTTTTTCCGTCTTTTTCTATCATGTGGTGTGTTTTAAAGGGTGATTACAAAAATATAAAACATATAAATGTGTAAATGTACATAATTCAAAATAAAAAAATTAATCTAATAAGTTATAAATAAAAAAAGTGCCATTAGTGATTGAGAATGGGTTGAATTAATTTTCAATTTCATTGACGTCAACTGAATTGAGTTTCGTTTGTGGCGCGTCGATAATATTTCTATGTAAAAACCATTTTACATTTAGATTACATTTCCATTTTACATTTTCCATTCCGTCATAGTTGCATATATCTATAATTATCTTTTTATATATATTAGTATTTATTTAGTATTAATTGATACACAGAGATGACAGTATATTTTATTTGTTATATTGTTAACTACATAACTGTGAATTGTTTTATGTGTTTATTTTTCCCCTCCACACACAATGTCTACATCTGTTTTTTATCATATTCCTTTCGCAGGTATCCTGGAAGAGATTTAATTAAAAATAAGCATCTCCTTTGTACCTATTTTTCTGTTCCTTCTTCTTGTCCTTGTATTATGTGTGTGTACAAAATTGTTAAATAAATAAATAAATTCTTAAAAATTCATATCATTTAGATTTCGAATACATTTATTTATTTAATTAAAGACAACCAACAAAGCATACACCAAAAAATACATGTACTCTCATTTTAGATTTTATAGTGTAGCTTTAATTAAAGGCCAGTTACAAAGAACAGTTATATAAGATTTACTTATTAAGATAGATTGTTACATAATTACAGTTTATCTACACTCACAACGTAATGTTCCAAATACGAATTAAAAAAATATTGTATAAACACGTATATTCGTGGATAGATAAAATTTAAAAAATACCATTACAGTTCAACATTTTCCTTCGATTTTCAAACAACTGCATCATAAATTAATAAAATACTCAATATATTACATTTAAGTAAACATGATGCTAAGATCTCAGTGAAAAGATGGTTATTGCAATTAGACTACCAAAATGGCGAATGTCTTTTGTTTTCACAAACATATTAATTAAACACACATACATAAATACAAACACTAACACACATACATACATACATACATACACTGCACTCACTTTCTTTCTTTATTAATTAACAAATTAAAACAGTAGCACGCAATTTTGTAGGTTATAAAATAACGAAATTCAGTCAGCTGAGGGCTATCTTCTGAGATACAGGCCAATAACACCTAGCCTGACCCATAAATCGAACCCCGGAATTCATTCTCACCAGTAGCACTTACAAACACGAAACCAACAAGGCGGTCATTGACATCATTTTTAAAATTTCGATCAAAACAATTTCTCCACTTTGTATATATATACACAACAAATATTTATTCGCAAAAGAACATCTTTTACGCAAATAGCATCATTTTTGAACGATATATTAATATTGACTGACTTTCTACATAAACATTTCACCTTTTGTGGACCTCTGGGCTCCGACTGAAGTTTATTGTCATAGACTAAATTGTGTTTCAGATGAGAATATGCTTTGAAGGATGTTAAATTTATTTTAGAAATATAAACACTGGTTTCAATTATTACTTGCAGATAGATATGACAAATCCTAACGGTTTCTTTATAATCTGTCTTTTTGTCATGTAGATATTCTTTCATAGTCTGTTCTTGACTGCCAACTTGTTTGATGGACCATGGATGGAAACGTATGGATGAGCTCTAATATGGAACGAGCGAGAGTCAAGTGTGAACCTCCTGATTTAAATATCCGAGTTAAGCTCCTTAAATTCTGAGTTGAGATGCACGGTTATTGACAAATGCGTGCACTGACTGGACAGGTCCACTTAATCTGGCTGGTTCTTTCCTCAAAAGACCATTTCAGACATCAGTCTACATGGTCTTCACATGATCTAACCAAGATTTTGTCTGGACTTTAAAAGAGACTGTGACCTCTGAGTTTGTTTCGGCCTTTCTTCTCAGAGTAGTCAGACAGGAAACGCCGACCTCATCTAGTTTTAAAAAATATGATCGACATGTAAAAGTGTTTGTACAAACCAACTTACAGAAATAATTGATACCCTGCAGTACTTCTGGTATAGTGCGGTAGTGGAAGGGAGATTGTGGGATCAGTGCTCTGGTACGGGAAAAGCCATTCCTGGTGGTGGGCATTGAAGTCCCCCAGTAACACTAATTGGGCGGAAGAGTACCGCTGCTGTGCTGTATCAGCCGCCTCACTAAGATACTCTGTGAGCCTGGTTATCTCCTGATTGCCGCTGTGCGAGCGGTAGACACAGGCGTAGAAAATTTTATCAAGGCCCGTGTCCAGCATAACCCACAGCACAGAGAACCTAGAGTCCTCAAGGTTTCGGAGACGCCGATAACAGATGTCGTCTCGTCTCTTAATGAGTTTAAAGCCATCCTGTTTTACCTGCGCTAGACTATGGGCCAATTTGAGGATTGTATTTAGAGTTAAGAATATGTCAAACCCTACTTGAATGGTAAATTATGACAGATTTTCAGGCAAAAGAAGAGTTTGACAAATACTTCAAATTCTAATTCAGAAATCAGGTGACACCTTATCTGACGCATCTGCAAAATTAATCTACGTCAATGCAGAATTATTTTGTGATTTCCCAAAGTTACATACATTTCATAATATTTATTGAGTACATACGACTTTTTATTGAATTTCTCTCTGCCTGTAAGTCATTTGCGTTCTGAGGGTACCACAGTAATATTGTTACCGAGTTTGACGATCCGTTGATACGATTTTTGTGAAAACATATTGGTTTATTTGAGAAATGTTTATTATTTGTTCTTATTTGATTCTTGACATTGGAGACTTTTGTAAAAGATGTATTGTTTAATGTCGCTATTATTGCTTTAAAAATAAAAAGGTGGATTTTGATCAAATTGCTTTGTATTATACGTTATTCGTAAAATGTGTCTTCATTTATTACGAGATAGGTTTTCCCGCGTCGTCTCTCATGTGGCCTATCTCAAAGGAGCCGAGAATTTCAGAAGAATAAAAACTAGCCTTTAATATACCAACAGTAAATCTACCGATTACTGTACCTATATGTCGTTCGTTGACTTGTGTGCTCTGGCAGTTGAGTGTGCCATGCTCTCTCTAATGTCTCTCTGATAGTAGCACATGTGTTGAATCATTCGGTTCCCTTCATGATGGTTGAGCTGAGTGCTGCCGATCCATGCGTCCTGTTCGTGAAGGGGCGCCATCAGTTGGTATTGGCCATAACTTAGCTGCCTCAGCCTGCTATTGTATTTTTTTTAATTATTTGGTATTCTAGACGCTTTTACGTGCACTTATTTTTACATCGTTCTCACATATATGATTTTTTTCAACAAGAATGATGTAACCAAATACTTGTAATTATATATATATAAAATTGATAGAAAAAAGTGTCCGTGGCATTTCTTGCAAATTCTTCTACACTGAGACCCACTGACGCTTGCTAATTTGCAACTAGATCTTTTTAAGATTTATTTGAAATAAACTATTTAAGAAAGAAAAAAAAAGAAAATTGTTTATTCTGCACAAACTAAACGCACAATACAAAATAACGAGTGGCATTCACTAAAGGTACAAACTGCCAACAATAAAGCGACAGCAACAGTGAAGCGTTTTATCAGTGACAGGGTTTTAAGTAATCCAATCATTACTTCCAATGATTACCTTTTACAAAGATATAAACAAACAATGGGGACAACCAGCTTAAAAATAACAAGTTCCCAAATTATTATATTTTATATATACTACAATTTAATAAAATCTTTTTACAAAAATATACTACCGACTTCCAAATAAGAAAACCAGAAAGTGAAAAATAACTTGACTTTGGTAGGTACTAGGGTGGGTCAATTTTTTTTTTTCTCGTTTTTCAAATATGCTCAGCATTAAAAAGGTGCCAAATGGTGTCATTACTTTATATGTAAAGTTTTATTAGATTATTTTAAGTTTTATTGCCTCCGGATTGTCATAGAACTATTTAAAAAAAGTAGATTTTTGACATTACTTTACTAATACTTAACTCATGTTTTTGATATCTGATTTCATTCGAAATACTTTTTAGTAATGATAAATACGAAATTGTTTGGTTGAGTTCAAGGACAAAGGAGTAAGGAGGGGAGGGGGCGAGGAAAGTTGAGACAATTGACGCGCGATTCATTGGTAAAATAATCAGTGTCGCGCGTTGCGTAATACAGTGCAGTCATTAGAAAAATGTAACGCACTCGAAATAGTTTGAAGTGTCCCTTATTTGTTGATTTAAAGATAACCTATTGCCAACTTACGAAGATGTGATAAAGTATTATGAGTGAACCCGACACAAGTAAAAATTTGAGAGGAAACCGAAAAAAGAGCCGACATATAAAGAAATAGAGGCCGTTTTAGTTTCAAAACTGATACAAGTATGGGCAAAATCTTCTATTCCTACAGTAGAACCAAAACGAATGAAGGATCTTAAAAGTAATAATTTAAAATGTATGGTTTTCTATAAAAACTCACTCTAAATGTAAAGATGAATCGCCATACTTGTTTAAACTCATCGAGCTAACCAACAACTTTAAAAGTCGTTATCGTTCGAATTACTGGGAATTCAAAGAAACAGCTATTTCGCACACCCGGAAAACTTATTGCTTGCAATGTTGACAGATTTTCAGCCGCACGTTCGTGAATTAGCTGCACGGCGAATTTTGAAAGCTAGATCAGAAACACCATAAAAATTGCGTATGTTTCAGTTACCAAAGATAAACGTTAACTCTTCAACATATTATGACCTTTTGAATTGGCAAGAAAATATCACTGAGCATTTATTAAAATCTGTAACCGAAGAAAATCTCCGTTTGTTTATTCAACAAAAAGGAGAAGGAGATTTGGATTTATTATGCCTTCGGTGTCACACACAAGCAGTACAAAGAGCAGTTAAAGCTGTGACCGAAGCATCATACACCTTATGTAATAAAAGAATGGCAGAAGATTTTATCAAAGCTCAGATAGACTCGAGAAAAGCAATGCCAAAATTCGACAGCAAAAAGGATTTTGCCACAATGTAACCTTTAATTTTAATAATTATTATTTTATATTTTTAACCGGCTTCCAAAACAGAAAGAGTTGGTGCGGGTTGGTGGATGTCACATGTCTTCGAATTTTTGGTTCTAGGACATGCTGGTTTCCTCACGATGTTTTCCTTCACCGTTTTGAGAGCATTGGTGATGAAATAATTTACACAAAGTAAAGCTTTGATTACATACACACAAACATCCGGGATATGTGCAACTAAATAAAAACTTGTAAATAAAACCTCTTTTTTATTATATTTTAGATAATAAATGTTTTATGAACGCAACCGTCGCCGGGGGAAAAACCTATAACTTTTTAAATGTCAGTACCATTCATATCGACGCCGGAAAATGAATTTTTGTGCAAATGACTTTTCACCTTTTCTCCAATAATGGCATTTAAGCGATTTTTACATACCTGTGTCGTTTGAAGTATATTGATAAAATTTTTCGTTAGCAAATCAATTACCATCAAGTACAAAATAACTGATAGATGGATGTCAGATAAGATGTTGCTCGTGACTAAATAAAAAAACCGACCAAGTGCGAGTCGGACGCGCACTCGAAGGGTTCCGTACCATTATCTCAAAAAACGGCAAAAAAATCACGTCTGTTGTATGGGAGCCCCACTTAAATATTTATTTTATTCTGTTTTTATAGCGGCAACAGAAATACATAATCCTTGAAAATTTCAACCGTCTAGCTATCACGGCTCATGAGATACAGCCTGGTGACAGACAGACATACAGATGGACAATGGAGTCTTAGTAATAGGGTCCCGTTTTTACCCTTTGGGTACGGAACCCTAGAAACAGCAGGACGGATGATTGCAGCATGATTTGCCGGGTTAGGCAATGCTTTCCGAAATCTGTCCGTAGATGGGTGAACAATACTCAAGCCGTTGGTCCCGGCTGTCATTTTAAGATCATTGGTAGTCCTTCCGTTTAGCCAAGAGCCAGATATTCTGGCACCAGTCTTGCTAAGGGGTACAGTGTTGACAAGTAGAACTGGGTTTTGGAGGTCAGATAGGCAGGCGCTCCAGGGAAAATACTGGTTCTCAGCTGCAGTAGACCCAACCCGACTCCAACATAGTTAAAAACATACTATACCCAGAAATCAAATTCGAGATCAAAACTGTAAACAAAGGTGTTGTCAATTTAAAATAATAACCTCAATTTTTCAGTTTGCCGAAAAGTACTATAACATAGTGCTAAAATTGTAGGCATATCTTTAAAAATTAAAATATAATATTGCACACAGCTTTCAACTTTAAAGTGGCGTACACTAGGATCCAAGAATAAAATATAACTGCTTGAAATAAAATCTTGCAAATTATTTTATGCTACTGGCAATAAGGCAGTGGTCTCAAACATTTGGACTTCATTTAGTATTTTCAACTAGCGAAACGCCTCGGCTTCGCATGGGTGTTTCTTACTAATGAAATAAATAAGAATTTTCTTACACACAAACCTTGCAATATAAACAAACCTTGGTAATTATGAACAGAAAGTAAATAAATCATAATATTACAGATCTCATAGCATAGTGAACTGAAATAAAACTTAATAAAAAACCGGCCAAGTGTTTAATATCAATATTTATTTTATTCTGTTTTTAGTATTTGTTGTTATAGCGGCAACAGAAATACATCGACGACAGACAGACATACAGACAGTCTTAGTAATAGGGTCCCGTTTTTCCCCTTTGGGTACGGAACCCTAAAAAAAACCAGACTTTGTAATTATAAAGATATTAATATTACGCAAGTAATTTTTATTAAAATGTGTGTTTACTAAGTATGTAATATAAATCTAAGTAGACTTAAGTAAAACTGTAATATAATTTTATTATATTAACTTTTATAAGTATCGTGTTTTTCATATTGGTGAACTTAGTTAGATTTAAGTCTTATTAAGCTAAAGTAATTAAATAAGTATTATTAACTAGTCATTAAGATTATATTGACGTACTTACTATGTGTATATTATGGACCAAGTGATCAATACGGCATTATTTATAATGCCCAGACAAGTTGAAAAATGCCCATTATGAGTAGGCAATTTGCTAAAATCTATTGAAATAATTAAGTTGACCGGGCTTTCTGAATTTCTGTGTCGGGATGCTCTAAGCTTCAAAGCTCGCTTCGCTCGCTTTTGGACTAATTCGTTAAATAAGTTCTTATATTTCTTGCTGACCGAATATCTATATCTATACTTAATATTATAAATAGGAAAGATTTTTGTTTGTTTGTTTGTTTGTACCGAATAGGTTCTGAAACTACTGGACCGATTTAAAAAAAAATCACCAATAGAAAGCTACATTATTTCTGAGTGACACAGGCTATTTTTTAATCCCGAAAACGGGTCCTGTGGGTGGTCCACGGAAGCGAAACCGAGCTAGTTTAAAATAATACCATACTAATGTACCATAAATATCGAATTGCCCAAAAATAACGTAGAAATATTCATAATGACCAGACAATGTGATAAATATGCAAGTTTAATCCAGTATTCATTACATTTCCCGATTTGACTTGACTTGATTCATAATGCCCGGATCATCAGTATAATCAGTGCCTTGATTATACACTTGGTCCATGACATATATATCACTATAATGTGATTTTTTATTTCGTGGACTAAACTGACATTTGGGGGGTTGTCACTTTATCGTTACATTAAAATAGTGTCGTACCCTAACTATCCTGAGTGATCGAAAGTTAATCGAAAATCGAAGTAGATCGAAAATGAAACTATTTCACGGCATAAAAATATAATTTGTTTAGAAACTAGCGGCCCATATTTAGTTTCTACTCATTTATGTCAGACTTAATTTTATCGATTGCATTTACTTTATTGTTGATTTCACATTTAACACAATAAAAGTTCATGTACTATGTGTATGAATACTGTTATATTTAAATATATTACGTTTATATTCATAAAACATTTATTTACACCAATTAGTAAAAATAAATTCAGGAGTCATGTCACATCGATTCGATGAATCACTTATGATTGAGCCTTACCTACAACACTATGCTCCGCGCTTGCAACATTTTAAAAAAATATGGTCCATAGCAGCTGTCAGTTTAGTCTACGAAATTAAAAATCACAGTATAATTGATATGCAAGATTTTGGATTTGTGCAAAATTTTGCACAAAAAGCACAAAAAGGAGAGAACGTGAAATTTAAAAAAAATCACAGTATAATTGATATGCAAGATTTTGGATTTGTGCAAAATTTTGCAAATTTTGCACAAAAAGGAGAGAACGTGAAATTTAAAAAACCGGCCAAGTGCGAGTCGGACTCGCACACGAAGGGTTCCGTACCATTATCGCAAAACACTGCAAAAAAATCACGTTTGTTGTATGGGAGCCACCCTTAATTTATTTTATTTTAATTTAATAATTATTATTTTTTGAAGAGAATATACAACTAAATATTCTGTGAATATTTCAAGCGTATTCCTGTTGCCGTTATTAATATCGAGCAAAAAACGGCAAATATATCACGTTTGTTGTATGGGAGCCCCCCTTAAATATTAATTTTATACTGTTTTTAGTATTTGTTGTTACAGCGGCAACAGGAATACATTATCTGTAAAAATTTCAACTGTCTAACTATCACGGTTCATGAGATACAGCCTGGTGACAGACAGACAGACAGACAGACAGACGGACAGCGAAGTCTCAGTAATAGGGTCCCGTTTTTACCCTTTGGGTACGGAACCCTAAAAAGGAGTTATTAATTGTTCACTAGCAACTCCCACTGGACCACAGTAACTGGGTATCAATATTTAAATCGAAAAAAATAATAATTAAAAATCGCATTTATATTTCTTAATAATACTATTAATTGATAATATATGTATTGCTACGCCTTCCGGTCGGAAGGCCTCCCTCTGGGTGGGTCGATGACCTGGTTTAGGAATCCGCTGGATGCGAGGCGCACAGAACCGATCTTGAGGTGACAATTGTGGGCGGTCTATGTCCAGCAGTGGACGTCTTTCGGCTGAAACGATGACGACGATGATATGTATTGATAAATGGATTATCTACATACAAATCAATCTATTAATTCATAGTGATTTTGTTCCAGGTCATCGATTATTTCTTGACATTCCTTACGGAAAAGAAGATTCAAGTAAAACGGTTTGTAAGGCTGAAAAAAAAAAAAAATGTAAATAAAAATTATTCATTTTAATTCACTTATTGTTATATAATTTTATGTTGCGTAAAAGTTAAACTTTTTGTTTATAAGCGTTTATGTATTCCTCTAAGCAAACCCTTTCATTTGGTACCAACATTGTGGGAGTGTATATATTATAAATTGTTTCCTCATTTTTAGGTGTCCGCTATATTGGATTTAGAATGATGCCATTTAACTAACCGTTTAATGTCATCCATACCAAACGTGTATGCAAAAGCAGGCTCAATCGGTTGGGGAAAACTGTCTTAAAATTCACTTGCACGATTTCAACCCAAACATTTTAACAAACTTACTAATATGGCATGTTATCTGAAAAAATGCTCATGTGAGCAAATTATAAATTACTCACAAGTACATTAGATCTTTGTATTGTATCTGGCGCGTCGCATTTGATCCAACATCTTTTAAATATGGCAACGATGAAAAACACAAATAAAGCAATTCCTAATAAAGATGAACCTATAATAATAAAGAGATTTTGGTTTACAGCTTCTGTAATTTCTGCACCTGAAACAATTTAATGTGTTTATCTTTTGAAGTTTTAAACTGTAATTTAGTTTTATTAATATTATTATTAACCAGGCGGGCGAGCACGGCCTACTATGACAGGCTTGAGTCACCATTTTTATCACAGTTTGGGAGTAAAAACTGTGACAAAATGCGTGACTCAAGCCTATCACAGAGGTCGTGCTCGCCCGGCAGTAGTGGGTCAGAATCACGGGAGCTTACTAAAGGGGTGAAATGCATAATCACTTGAACGGCTTGCATTTCTAAAGGAAAGAAAAAATATTTTAAAACGTCGTCGGCTCTCAAAATATAAAAAAACAAACTTTAAATTTGAGGTCCACAACATATTTGGTCAAAAAATCCGATATATCTTGAAATATCTTAAGAAATGGTAGCACAACTAATAAGTATTATTTCAAATATATGGATCGTCATGACTGACTCCACTTAGTTTGCTATGATGTGCCTCCAGAACATCTGGCAAAATCACTGTATAAGTTTTAAAACCAAGGTGAACCCCTAAGGAGTTTTTCTCTATGGAGTTTAGACTTGGATAATCCAAGCGAGATAAAGACAGATGATAGAGACATTCGAAATGTGGTGCTGTAGGTGGATGCTCCAAATACCATGGACAGCCAAACGCACAAATGTGTCTGTCCTTTCTCAACTCAATATTAAGACCCGATTGTTTCCAGTTTGCTTACAGCGTATTTTGACCATAATGCTAAGGGGTCGAGGCTGACTTGCCAACACGATGGTCTGACCAAGTGAAAGAAGCTATGATCTCAAGAAATCTTATCTTATCTTATCTTATCATCTATATATTTTGATTTAGTTTGCCACCACTTACATTCATGTGTTTAAAAAAAAATAGTAACGGTCCTAATACTGTGCCTTGAAGAACACCATTGTAGATGTTTTACAGATCGTAAGCTTATTTCTTGTTATTTTTAAGTAAATAATTCCAGTTATTTGTGATCAGTAATATTTAGCGTTTGGCCAAAAAATGATTTTTATTTCAATTGTTTCTACATTTTAGAATGTAACGATGGTATCAAAAGCTTACCTCCGCATGTGTTCCTTAAGTCAACTTCAAGTTGACATTTGTTACCGTTAAAACAAAGCACGCTATCTGTAAGAATTACAAGATTACTTTTGTATATACGGAATATTATTAACTTTATCTATTAACTAGCTTCTACCCGCGGCTTCGCCCGCGTGAAAGTCGAAAAGCCGTTCTGGCGTGATTGAGTTACATCTACACTTCCAAACTTTCCCATTTATAATATTGTTAGATTTTTAGAGTGGTGTTGCTAAAACAAAGTAATAATAATACATACATTTATAATCCAGGTCGCTTTTTTTGAGATTCTCTTCTAACATTCTCCCTTCTGCAATCCTTGTATTTGAACACACTCCGGTTTTGTTGTACAATTGAACATCAAAGTAAACTTGATCCCTGAACATTATCCATTCAACATGCGCAATCTTATCGTCTGATTCATCGGACAAGTTAGGTCGTCTGATTTCAAATTTCTCTTCTGGGTGGAGATCTGAAAAAAATATTTATATAAATTAAAGTAGTATTTATTTGTACCGTAAAGCTAACTTACACAATAAATCAGTAAACAGGTAAGTTTAACTCCAAGCCAGTTATCTCAAATAAAGTTACTATGTTAGTGGTTCTGACACCTCGTAAGTCTGCCTTTTTGAAATTATTCAGATGATTCAGATTTTTTTTTTTAAATGACACATAATTTCTAGAGAATCGGTTGAGAAATGCGACGTGTAAAGGAGAATAGCCGAACTTCCGGACGTACGTTTTTTTTTTACCTAAACTGAAACGGAGACACTTCGCTCGCGCTTTTCGCTCGCTCAGTCAATTAAATCTCTGCCAGGCTAATAAACATCACGTCCTGAAGGGTAGAAATTCCAGATGGAGAAACCCAATAACATTATGCAATTATAACTTGTTATTTATTGAAATTAATCAAGTATTTGTCCTGTTGTCGTGCTGACTGAGTCGTCCTTTAAACTCATTTGGAATATGGGTCTCAAACTCGCTTCGTGGTCGGTGAAGTGTTTTTTGTGTGCTAAGTTTATGATTAAGATGTCGATAGAGAATTTAAAAAACAAAAAGTGGGCATAAATAGCTACACTGAGAGAAGGATGAAGGAAAGTTACGTGACGTTCGTATGTAACGAACTTCATGTAACTTTCACGTTCTCCCGAATCACATTTACCACAAGGCACGTTAAGAAACTTTATCACAAGAAAAAAAAAGGGACATGCATTTTCAGTGAGACATATTTATAAAATTACAACAAGCGTGTTACACCGTCGACTACATCATCGCTTACCATCAGGTGAGATAGTGGTCAAGCGTGAGCCTATCTATAATAAAAAAATAAAAAAAATACTTAATTTTATGACCAGTATTAAAACTGTCGTAATCATGATTCACATTCTAACCTTTTATACTATGTCGGAGTAATACAAAGCCAGTATGCACATCCGATGGCAATTTAAAATGTATATCCATTTTGAGAGGAGATCCAATATCCCGCCGTTCGTATCCAAATTTAAAAGGTGTGTTTTTTATTTGAAGTTTAACAGGATTATCTAAAATAAAAAAAAGTATATATATTTAGTAACGTCAGGAAGTCGAATGGTAAAGTTTATAATGTACTCACCGACGCATCATGGGAATCTTAACTCATCTTCATCTATACTAATCTAATAATTATTATATATATACGTATATATATACTATACAGAGCAGTGGTGGCCCAGTGGTATCGGCCGCGACTTACAAGTTGTAGGTCGTGAGTTTGAGCCCAGACAGGCGCTTTACTTTGTGTAAATTATTTCATCACCACTGCTCTCAAAATGATGAAGGAAAACATCGAGAGGAAACCAGCTTATCCTAGAACCAAAAATTCGAAGACATGTGACATCCACCAACCCGCACTGAGCCCGCGTGGTGGGTTACGGCCCATTCCCTTTCACAGAGAGGAGGCCTGTGTCCCAGCAGAGGGAACATTAATAGGCTCATGGTTATGATGATGATATATATATATACATAATATTATAAAGAGGTAAAGTTAGTGAGTTTGTGGGGTTGTAGGGTGTAATCTCTGGATCTACTGAACCGATTTTGAAAATTCTTTCACCAGTAGAAACCTACATTATTCTTGAGTGTTATAGGCTATAATTTATTATCAAAAAAAAATAGAGATCCTTATGAAAATTGAGATCCCTATGAGGTCCTTATCAACGAAGGCGACGCGAAACGCGATAGCGATTGGTAAAATGTCAAAAATGTATGGGATTTCCAAGCGCTATCGAAATTTCACGTAATCAATGCCCATATATATTGGCATTTCAACAATCGCAATCGCTGATACGAGTAGAATAACACTGTCTAGAACCTCAGGTTATCGGTCCACGTTATGAAAAATCATATAACGCTGGGTATTCCAGTCTGACCGGCTTTCGGCTGTCCATTCACCATACTAAATATTTCTTAAGTTTTTTTGTTACCACGGACAGAAAATTGATAGTATTTTGCTCGGAATCAGACACATACCTGGTCCAATATTACGTAAAGGCTTAATACCGCTGTGCACATCCAAGTTTGAATTCTGTTGCCAATTATTATTTACATCCATTTGTTGTTTATACCGACGGCCATTGGAAGGTTGTGGAGGTCGGGAAGGTTGACCATCACTACCATCTGATCGATATGATTGACCAACAGTATCAACTGGTGGTGTAGTTGCATGCTGTTGCTTAAGATCATCTGAAACTAAAATTACGTCTATACTCACATTTAGAATACGAATATTATAATAATATAACTTTATTTGCATCGTAAAATAGTACAACCATATTAGGTGCTTTTGACATTTTGTAGGCAGACATTACATACATAAACAAAGAGATTCCTGTATTTAAATACTAGCTTTTAATGTGATAATTCCCCCTTTTTTAATATTTTATGAGTATTGTTCGTTTAGTACTTACTTCACAATGATAATTATTTAGTACGTATTGAAGAACTAACCACTCACTAATAATTACTTAACTGATATTGTTATTTAGGTTGTAGCATTCAATTCACACTGTCCTCCGTACTAGTCGAAACTGTATCACGGTAGGACAGTCTTCCTCTTACACAATTAACCAGTTCTAAATGCAAATATAATTCCACTATTCTTTTACAGTGTATAACTATGACATTATGTTTCAATGTAATAATGTTGAATGCAATTCAAGAGCGCCTAACCAACTCTAAGCACTGCACTGCACGACGAACTATCCCAATTTTTTATCCTGGTCAAGTACAGCTGTAAACGGAGGTACAGATTGTTCGAAGTATCTGAGAGCTGAACCATCGCTCGAGCCCAGTCTTCGTCGTACAATTTCCGCGTCTACGCTCTCTTTGATGACAAACCTGATTGTGATGTGTTCGCGGATGAATAGAAGAAGATCTTGTCTGTATGTCTGGAGTATTGTGAGATGATCGTATGACTGCCGTGTATTTATCAGTATTTCATTGTTGTTGTTATATATTGTTAAGAACATATCTTTAATAAATGGCATTGGTCTTCGGCCGTGTTACGTTAAAGTAAAAAGCTTAAAATTGTATGATAGGATATCAATTGTTGGCATTTTGTTCGAAGTACAATATTACCTGGCCTACTAGGTAATGAGGCAAAATCTCTGTTTGGTTCATGTTGGTACTGCCTGGTGTTGTATTCGTCATAATATGGTGATGGTTGTCGGAGTTGTTGACCAACAGTACCGATTGAACGTGATTGTTGACCAACAGTACCAGCTGTTCGTGATAGTTGATCAACTCTTGTATCGGATATTGGTTTTTGTAATTTCAATGGTGGTGTATTTGTATACTGACGCTGTGGATCATCTGAAATTAAAAATAATAGTCGAATGGTAAAGTATATAATGCATTCACGAACGCATCATGGGGCTCTTAGGTCATCGTTATAAGGACATGCTAAAGAGTTATATAGGGATCAAATCGTTCGTTATATCCGCTAGGCTTAATCATTGTAAAAAAAATAGTTAATCAAAAAAATCAAAAAACGCGACTGCTTAAAAAGCGTTAGCGAACTAAAAAGAGGTAAACAAGAAGAAAATCATGCTGTGCAGTCGGAGGATACATAATCGCGAGTTGGCTGACCAAAACCAGATGTGTCCTCCGACTGCACAGCATGATTTTCTTCTTGTTTACCTCTTTTTAGTTCGCTAACGCTTTTTAAGCAGTCGGGTTTTTTGATTTTTTTAATTAACTTTTTTTATTTACAACTTTTTAGTTATTTTTTTTAGAGTTAGGTACATTTAAACATATAAGTGTTACATATTTTTGAAATCACCTCTTAAAACCCTTTATCTTAATATGCCACACGATGGGTTGGGAAGAAAAAAAAAAATTGTTCCCTGACAAAATGGCGCCCAAAATCCGCCATTTTTTTCTTTTCCAATTTTAATGTAGCCAGTGACACTCGCAGGGTTAAGACGAATCAATTGACGTAAGAATAATCAAAATCGGTCAACGCGTTTGGTCTCTAGAAAGCCACATAGGAACAAACATACATACATACATACATACTTACATACATACATAGACTGATAAACACATTACCCTCCTTCGGCAGTCGGGTAACAATAGCTCATCCAGACTTAAAATTGTTTGACAATGGACATAGGTGGAAGCGAAGCCATTTCGAGCGGTACTACGCTTCTTGAATCCAGCGGTCTCCCGCAGCCCTCACCATTATAATTGGTCCACGTTATGGGATACCTTCCAATGCTGCCTATTCCTACACACAGTCGTCACACCAGAAATTTTCAGCTATCCAACAAAAGTTATTAGCATTAAATAGTTCCTAAGAAGCATACAAATGGCTTAAAATTTTACAATCTTACCTGGTCTACTGCGGTGATGTGATGATTCAAATCGATTGTTTGGATTCTGTTGCCAATTATAATTTACATTCATTTGTTGTTTATACCGCTTGTCATTCTCATGACGAAGTGGTTTTTGTCGGGATGGTTGACCAAGATTAGTGAATCGTCCAGAAGGTTGACCAACACTACAACATGATCGTGATGATTGACCAACACTACCGCGACGTGATGATTGACCAACATTACTGGTTGAGCGTGATGATTGACCAACATTACCAGAATATAGTGATGGTTGACCAATACTAGCGATTGGATGTGATCGTTGACTAATACTACCAGAAATTCGTGGTGATGGTTGTTTTGGTTGATATGAT
Organism: Anorthoa munda; assembly: GCA_945859665.1. Taxonomy (NCBI): domain Eukaryota; kingdom Metazoa; phylum Arthropoda; class Insecta; order Lepidoptera; family Noctuidae; genus Anorthoa; species Anorthoa munda. The sequence goes on along the minus strand of OX243894.1, from coordinate 4,392,929 downwards.
GTCCGTGGTGGTGTGATGTCATGCTGTTTATACTCATCTGAAAGCAAAAATAATATACTAAAATGTCAAATTCTAGTGATATTGTTCTTACTCTTACTTAATTGCTGAACGGATTTAGAGGAAACTTGGCACACGGATGACCATGAACTAAATTAGGACATTGGTAACTTTTTTATCCCGACGGTATAAATTTTTACATTCACGCCAGCAAATCCGCTGTCATAACGCGAAATGGTCATAAAATACAAATGGTTGTAAAATAAGAAGTACACTATTCATTGGCTATAAGAGAAGTCTTTATTCAGAGACATAAGTAGGCCAATGTACCTGAAAAACAAATTATCTTATAGCCAAAGGATAGCATAACTCTAAAATCTACTTATTGTACCACATTATACACCGTGGCATTTTTGTCGTCTTACAAAGGCAGCCCACTTAATGAATTCTATGGCCATTCATAAAAAAATATATTTATGAACACTTGAATAATATAAAAAATTAAAATATTATTCATTATTATGACACATAACGTAGTCTGAAACACCTTTTTGTGCTAAGGTGAATGAACTCTGATAAAGATGTCGCCGCCCCTTGCGTTGCATATTTTATTACTTGCGTTATTCTTTACTTTCGACGTTTTAAACAATGCACTTGCCATGTTATCTCTTCACCCACTTTGCTTGACTGGTAGAGAATGCCTCACGATGAGGACGAGGACTAACGCCAACGACCTTGAGGGAACAAAACGCGCACTCGTTTCACACTCGCGCGACCCAAAATTTAGTAGATTTTTGTACTTTCCTTATTATTCTATGACTAAAAAAAGCCTCAAATCAATATTAAAATACGCCCAGCGGTTTCGGTGCGATTGTCGTGTTTTTTTTCCGTTTTAGACATAACTTTACAAATTAATTACACCATGTTATACGAATAAAGCTCAAAATGCTCTTAGATCAAATTATTGGTGCTCAAATGGGAATACCTTTGGTGCTCTAAGAATAGGTGCTCAAATGGAAATACTTCGTTAATAAAATGTTGTAATGTAACATATATTTTTTCCAAAAAATTATGACTAGCCGTTTAGACGTGATTCACATTTCAAAATCAGCTACTCAAGGGTATCTGCACCTTAAGTCGATCATTGTAAGTTTTATGTATTTTGTTTTGAATAAATAAAGAAGTATGTAAGAAGAAATTATGTTGCGTCGACCCCAAACAATTTGAGATCTGACGCTCTTGATAAGTGGAATTCTATCCATGAAAGCGTCGCGATAGCGATTGGAAAAATGCTTTTTTTATTTAAAAATACAGCCGCGTTAACAGCCGCCAAAACATTTCATATAAAATTTTTTTTTTTCAGAAAATTCGAATTCAATTTCGGAAGTCAGTGTTCCAGTTTTTGTTTCTTCATTTTTTGACACCGACTTACGATATCGAAGATATTTCAATTTTTTTTTGTGTCGGATGTTTTTGTTTGTACAAAAGTTTTTATTTTTCACTTTTATGCTGTGGTACATAATGAGCAAGTTCTATAATAATGCGCAAAGTTATGCCAGAATAGATTATCCGAATAACATAAAACTTGACAATACCGGTGAAATGAGAGTGTACAAGGGTGAACTGTACACATCTGCGTACCCCTTTAGAGCGTACCGGCAAGATGTTATGTTATGAAATGGCGAAAACAATAAACAGACATGCAATTGCAGCAATCCCAAGAGATTTGCCGTTGTTTATTGAAGACTTCTGTTGTATATCTCCGAAATTCTTCATCAGATCTTCACCAACTTTTAATGGGACCACATGTCACGCTTTCAAATAAAAAAGAATCATCAAAATCGAACCGATTAAAAAGTTATTAGGTGACAAACATAAAAAATAAAAATACAGTCGAATTGAGAACCTCCTCCTTTTTGAAGTCGGTTATAAATAACACCCTCAGTACAAGAAACCGGCCAAGTGCGGGTCGGACTCGCGCACGAAGGGTTTCGTTTTCAAAAAAATCACGTTTGTTGTATGGGAGCCCCACTTAAATATTAACGTTATTCTGTTTTTAGTATTTGTTGTTATAGCGGCAACAGAAATACAGTATCTGTGAAAATTTCAACTGCCTAGCTATCACGGTTCATTAGATACAGCCTGGTGACAGACAGACGGACCGCGGAGTCTTAATAATATTTTTCGGTTCGGTTTTTACCCTTTGGGTACAGAATCCTAAATATTCTGATTTTTTCTTAGCAAAAAATCACGATACATCTTAACTAACGATTATTTTTCATTCATCATTGATTGATGATACACTACGCAAAATAATTAGTATGCGTTGAAACTCTTACGATATCTAATACCTTTAAACGAGCAATTCTTGTATATATGTGCCTATATATATAATCTGAATCTCGGAAACTGTTTGGGGGGCAATAAATCGATCTATAGAAAACGTCGTTATATCCGTGTTTTCAGGCAATGAAAAACTCCTATAATATCATTAGAATACGAAGGTAAATTTCGCCACCATCTACAAGGTTGTAATAGCTCAGGTGGGCAATCGGGCGGTCCTGAAACCAGAAGTGGGTTCGAGACCAGATGATTATTTTTTCCCTTTCTTTTCAAGTTCTTCTTTTGTGAGAAAATCTATTATATTTTTAGCGAGTAGTAATACTATTACTTTTTTATAATTTTTTAAACATTTAATTGTATAAAAAGACATTCTTTTGGTGACTGTTGTTTGCATGGACGAATTTTAATGGAGCAACCAAATGAATTAATACGTCTCCTTTTAAACCGTCACCCACATTCGGAAGAATTTCATAAAAAAATAAGAAACATAAACGCATCTTTTGCTCTAGCATCCTTCAATGCAGAAGGTGACAGAACAGTAAATAGCCATGGCATTTATTCTTGTCATAAAACTTTTGGACAAGAAGTACCACTGATACTAGATTCAGTATCAAGTACTAAACCTAACTCTTTTAAAGCGAGAGAATTAGCACAAATCGATATTTTTCTTATGGATGAGGCTCCGATGCTTCCAATATATGGTTTGCAGATTCAGATTTTAATACAAACTAAAAAGACGTAAACAAGAAGAAAATCATGCTGTGCAGTCGGAGGATACATCTGGTTTTGGTCCGCCAGCTCGCGAATATGTATTCTCCGACTGCATGCATGATTTTCTTCTTGTTTACGTCTTTTTAGTTTGTTTTTTAAGTAGTCGGGTTTTTTTATGGTTTAATTAACTTTTTTTTTAGTAGGTATTTTTCGAGTCGAGCATAGCGGGATTAGAGCTTAATGGGACTAAGCGTTTTTCCCTGAGGGTACGAAATGACAACAATTTATGGGAATGTCAAACGCTATCGAAATGTCACGTGATACCCTTGCCTGTGTCGCCTTACATTTTGGCATTTCGACTATCGCCTGAATAGACTGACACCTGTATATAGCCTAAGGCCGGTATTCCAGATTCTCATGTTCATGCTCAACTCAACTCAAACTGGAATCGGACAGTTTTAATATTACTGAGACTCCGCGGTCCGTCTGTCTGTCTGTCTGTCACCAGGCTGTATCTCATGAACCGTGATAGCTAGACTGTTGAAATTTTCACAGATTATGTATTTCTGTTGCCGCTATAACAACAAATACTAAAAACAGAATAAAATAAATATTTAAGTGGGGCTCCCATAAACGTGATTTTTTTGCCGTGCTATTTGCGATTATGGTACGGAACCCTTCGTGCGCGAGTCCGACTCGCACTTGGCCGGTTTTTTATATTAACGTGCTCAAGTTCAAGGTCTTCCGAAACGCCCCAAACGTTACCGAACTCTTTTAACACAACACCAACGGAATGGAGTAGTGATAGTATGTACTTACTTATGTTATTACATACCTACAACACATTTTGTGTAGAAAGAATTCAGTAACGTCTGGGGCGTCTGGGCTCTTGGTATATTGAGTACACATATTTTATCTCAAGCTAAAGAATCAAAACCAAACTCGAGAGTTGTGATTAGTTGGCAGTAGATTGGTAGGTGAGGCCAATTTTAAGTTTGAGTCGAGTATAAGGGCAAGAAAATAATGATGAGAAGAATAAACTTACCTCTTTGGCCAGTTACACCAATAACTAACACCACGAAACAATACACGAGCACAACAAAAAAAAAAAAATTCATTGTTTTATTTAGCGTAACTTAATACTAGAATTTTTTAAGCATATTTTGAAAACTGCCATTCGTTTTTACTTTCAGAATTTCTATAATAAATTCATTTTAATTAATTATATTTTGATATCCTTGCTCAGGTTTAATAATGTCTGCATGAGAACTTTGTGTGGACTACAAAGGAAATATTAAAGCTAATTGTTTATCCTGTTTTCCTGTTAATTGGCACAACGTCACTTAAGTCTGTCACCTGACCCCGATTTTTACATTAAGAAATGCATAATGTATTTATTGATTTAATACTTCATGCAGAAACGTATAGAGGCGGAATAATGCTTTAGTCATATTCTACCAGTCAACCTTTGGGTGATGCATAATGCATAACACCACGCCTGATGCCCTGAAGGGTCCGGCAGAGGTTCACTTACGATAAACAGACACATTTTGCCATGTATGCTTAAAGCCCATGTAAAAGAGGTCCTGGTTAGGTCAGCCTATTAATGTGCCTACTGCTGGACACAGGCCTCCTCTCTGTGGGAAGAAATGGGGCGCCACATACGTAGTACAAAAATATCACTACTATGACACGCCGAATCCATCATGATGTTGTGAGAGAGAGAGAGAGAGACGGAACTACGCAGGGCGAATAGCACTATCCCTAGGATAGGATAGAAGGACCCGTTTGCCGCACTTAGACTCCCATTTGGTCCATAGTGCATGCATGCCTCCTCTCTGTGAGAAGGAATAACGGCCTATACCACTGGGTCACCATTGATCCACTAAGCCACCCGGTTCGATAGGCGGCCACAAACCCAGATTGGGCTGCTACTGAGAAGTTCCAGATGAAAAAAACCAATAACAATTTTCCTGACCCGGGCATCGAACCCTAGACTAACGAAGCAGTGAAGTAAGAAATATATGATAGTAATGTGGATGGACTTGTTATGGAGTGGCGACCGCGAACCGGAAAACGTTGCGTTGGAAAGCTTCCCACCAGCTGGACCGACGACCTGGTCAAGATTGCGGGGATCCGTTGGATGCGAGACGACCGATCAATGTTGGCGACGCTTGGGGGATGCCTATGTCCAGCAGTGGACGTCTTTCGGATGATATGATGATGATGATGATGAACGTGGATGGTGAAATGGTCATTCCACAATCTATCAGCCTGCCTAGCCTTTTCCCAACTATGTTGGGGTCGGCTCCCAGTCTTACCGGATTTTGCTGAGTACCCGGCAATATCCGACTCGAAGGACCATGTTCGGGGTTGGGGTGAGATTAAGATTAATAAGATTAAAGAATATAAACATAACTATATTTCAATAACTCAAATGGGATAAGAATTAGAACTAATGAGGTAAATGAGATGAGATTAAGTCACGCCCGATATGCTATCCGAAAGCGTACTGACTGTTTTACTTAGGTAATACATAAAATATTCAAGGCATAGAGTGCGATGTCGCAATTACGCTGACATGTTTATTATTGTACGGTGATTGACCCGCAGAAGTAATTTACATGGACCTACTTCCTATCTGACCTCCACAACTCAGTAACACGGTACCCCTTGACAGTCAGATTTCAGACTACCCGTAACGACTGTCAAAGATCTTCAAATGACAGCCGGGCTCAACGTGCTTACCGAAGCATTGAGGAAACTCGCTATGTAAAGATGGTCACCCATCCACGGATCGACCTCGGAAATCGTTGCTTAACCTTAAAGATTAACTCGTGCGGCTGTTATGATTTAGCCAGGAGCTTCTTATTATTTGTCATTGTACAATGTTAGTAAAACACAGTTAAAGATCTCTCGAGATCTCTACTAATATCTAAAAGGCTTTTTTTATATCATCCAATGACTTCGCCCGCTCAGGGTTAAGTGGGAGGACGTGTCAGACTTTTACTGACTAAAACTCACCCGTGTTCCAGTTGTTTAAGCCAGGCTTGCGGTAATTATCTTTCAAATTTATCCCCGACCAAGTTGTTTGTTGTTGTTAAGAGCAGTGGTGGCCCAGTGGTATCGGCCGCGACTTACAAGTTGTAGGTCGTGGGTTCGAGCCCAGGCAGGCGCTTTACTTTGTGTAAATTATTTCATTACCACTGCTCTCAAAACGGTGAAGGAAAACATCGTGAGGAAACCGGCATGTCCTAGAACCAAAAATTCGAAGACATGTGACATCCACTAACCCGCACTGGGCCCGCGTGGTGGATTACGGCCCATTCCCTCTCACAGAGAGGAGGCCTGTGTCCCAGCAGTGGGAACATTAATAGGCTGATGATGTGATGTGATGTAAAGTTGTTTAAAGTTAAGTATCATTATAGACACTCCAAGCCGCAGCAATACAACTACAAATACTCAATTCAGACACCGTGTTAACACCATCATAGTTTTCTAATACTAAGAGTCCCTGAGCTAAGCTGCGGATGGTCAGACATACGGACATAGCGAAACTTTAAGGGTTCCTTCTTGACTACGGAACACTAAAAGTCCAAAGATTTTTTTTATTTTATCCTTATTAGTCGATACTGTTTCATGTACCGGATCGGCCCTCCACGGTATTGTAGCGACCAAAAGGTGAACGGAAGATTCTGTACCGCATACTTTTTTTGTTGTTCGGTTATAGAATTTGTACCACTTAATAAGGCAACTATGCCATTTATTTTCATGAAGTTTACTATTTTTAGAACTTCGGATTAATTAATAATATCAATAAGAAGATTTTAATAAATAAACGTAATAAATCGTACACTAAATGCAGTTATGTTTTTAGAAGTTGCCTTAAGCAAAATAACACAAATATTGAAAGGATAATTAATTCATCTGCCTAGCCTGTTTCCCAATTATTGTTGGGGTCGGCTTCCAGTCTTACCGGATTCAGCTGAGTACCAGTGTTTTACATGGAGCGACTGCCTATCTGACCTCCACAACCCTGTAATTGGGTAACACGATACCCCTTGGCAAGACTGGTGTCAGATCTCAGGCTTCTGACTTCCCGTAACGACTGTCAAAGATCTTCAAATGACAGCCGGGACCAACGGCTTAACGTGCTTTTCCGAGGCACGGAGGAAACTCGGTATATTGAAATAGTCACCCATCCACGGACCGACCTCGTCAAGCGTTGCTTAATCTTGAAGATCGACCCGTGCGGCTGTTATTATTTAGCCACGAGCTCCTCTCAATCCTGAAAGGATAATTAATTATTTAGAAATAAAGATAACATTAAATATAATCACACAATCAAACTGTTGCAGTTCGCTGCTAGACACAGGTATCTCCTAATGCCCTGAGTAGGGTACGAATCCTCATCTCAATCTACCTACTTAAGTAAGTAAAACACTACAAAGATTGCAACAAACCATTTACTTTACACATTATGTAAAATTTACCTATATGTAACAATCTACATTGATACACTAGTACATAACCTCAAAAAATAAAACTGGTTATAACTTTTACGTCGCAAGTTCTAAAAATCTAAGATTTTGAAAAGAAATTATCTATCATAATAACTACCATTTAAAACAAAAAATATCCCAAAACACGAAATTTTATTAGCGATACGAAATTCCCATACAAGCCTGCTTTTAACGGAGTATACTATGAATTGGTAGAAATCTCTGCAAAACTGGGTAACTACCTTAAATAGAATAGTTAGTTCTAAGATATTGATAATTCTCAGATAGATTGAGATAAAATATTTCATTCGATTATGGTCGAGTCAAGGGAGGGCAAACTAAATGCATAGCAAATTGAATTTTAGCCTGATTCGATGGATTCCGTGTGGAAACACACGCTTCAATGTTTGTACGGTCTAAAATACAACGAGGTTTGTAATATATTGCCGATCTTTCAGGAGGCGGAATAACTTACAATTAATATGAATAATTTACACAATGGGACAACTCTGAAATATAAAAAAAACAGCTGGTAAATACATTTGTGTTCACATGGAAAAAAAAAGTCGCGCGATTTCAGGGAAGATCTAGTAGTATTTCCCATATCAATGAGTTTTTAAATATTGGAAATGAATTTTCTTACTCCTAAACTCATTAATTTTAGGCTCGCAACGAAGTGTATATGTCATGGACCAAGTGATTAATCAGTGCAGTGGTGTCTCATCCCACACAAAGAAACCGTGTAGACGTACTGTACTGATTGTACATCGATCGCGTTCGGTTCCATTCCACGGATATAGCTAGTGATCTATCTATCGCCGTGGAACAGAACCGAACGCGATCGTTTTACAAAAAATAATCGGTATAATCAGATTGTTATATATGTATATCTACCGTGCCGCGGCTGCGTCCCGGCTAAGTAAACCGTTCATATATGAATAAAGTTAGTGTGTCATTGACTAGCGTGTTTGACTGTTGTCCGTCCTATATCTGCATATCCAACAGTGGCGACGAGGCGAATTTACGAGTGCACAATGTCTACTTTTGGTGTTTCATTCGGAATAATGACGAACTTTGACCACTTATCCCAGGACTGGATAAGTTATAAGTCACGGCTACAGCAATGGTTTATTGCCAACGACATTACGGACGAAGCAGACAAGATGAAGGTCAAACGGAGGGCAATTCTTATAAGCGCTCTCACCGGACCAACTTATATGCTAGCAAGGGATCTGGCGTTGCCAAAGAAGTTGGAAGAAACAAATTTTGAAGATATCCTGAAACTTCTTGACCGTCATTTTGAGCCGAAGCGGCTCGGATTCGCAGAAAAATCTATTTTCTACGCGGCGGTGCAGCGGCCAGACGAGAGCCACACTCAATGGGCGGCCAGAATTAGGGGATTGGCGGCACACTGCGGGTTTAAGAACTTGGAGGAAGCTCTTCTGGATAAATTCATCATGGGCATGATGCCAGGACCCGAGCGAGACAAGCTCTTTTCACAGGACCACATTGACTTGACGCTAGCCAAGGCGGTAGAATTAGCAGAGGGCGTGCGGTGTGCCCGGCGCGCCTCCCAAGCCACACCTGTGGCACGTGGCGCGAGCGCGGCCGCCGGCAGCGTCGATGAGGGTTCCGTGTTCGCGGTTAAGGAAAAGTGCAGTGTGTGCGGTTACACTAATCATAAATCCAATCAGTGCCGGTTTAAAAACTACAAATGTAAAAAGTGCAATAACAAGGGCCATCTGAGGCGGATGTGCTCAAGTGACGTGAAAGTAAAACACGTGGAGGAAGGTAAAGTGGACGATGAGGGCGACGACGGTAAGTTTTGTTTAAATATTCGTTGTGATAAGGGTCGACCGATGCTGGCGAGCGTTTTTATCGGTGGACTAGGGTTGGAGTTCGAAATAGATAGTGGTTCCGCGGTTAGTATAATTTCACACCAGATATATAACGAGCATTTCAGCAAAGTACCGTTATTAGTTACAGATAAAAAACTATTCAGTTATACGGGGGAGCTTCTAGAAACAGTTGGTGTTATTCATTTAGATTTAGAATATTCCAGGATGACGCGTAAACTACACTTGTTTGTTGTACGTAATGGCGGCCCACCATTGTTAGGCCGAGATTTCATTAGCAAGTTCGACTTGGAACTAGCACCAATAGTAAAATCAATTGGCGGATCGAACGACAATTCAATAGTGGAATATTTAATTACAAGATTCCCAACTGTGTTCTCCGGTAAACTAGGAAAATTTAATAAGTACGCCGTGGAGTTGCATTTAAAACTGCACTCGAAACCAATATTTTTTAAAGCACGATCAGTACCATATGCTTTGAAAGATAAAATTGATAACGAATTAGATCGACTCGTCGAATTAGGAGTATTAGAGCCAGTTAAGTACTCAGAATACGCGTCACCAATCGTACCCGTTTTAAAAAAAGACGGCGGAGTGAGAATTTGCGCAGACTATTCCGTGACAATTAATAAGCAACTAATTGTTGATAAATATCCATTGCCAACGGTAAATGATTTGTTCGCTAAGTTGCACGGCGGCGTGCAATTTAGCAAATTAGACCTGTCTATGGCTTATAACCAGTTTTGTTTAAGGGAACAATCACAGAGTATGACCTGTATCAATACACATCGCGGACTATTCAAATATACAAGATTGGTATTTGGCTTATCGAGTGCACCAGCAATATTTCAACGCGCAATGGAATGTATTTTATCAGGGTTAGATGGGGTAGTGTTTTTTCTCGACGATATATTAATAACAGGTGTCGATAGTAAACAGCACATGAGCAGGTTAATAACGGTACTAGAAAGGCTAGCGGATGCAGGGCTCACAATACAACCTAGCAAGTGTCAGTTCTTCAAAAATGAAGTAAACTATCTAGGGCACATTATAGACAGTAATGGTATAAAAAGTCACCAGATAAAATTACAGCAGTTACGCAAGCACCTCGACCACAAAACGTGTTACAATTGCAGTCATTTCTAGGGTTAACAAATTATTATCGTAATTTTGTCCCAAACGCTTCAACCATATTAGCACCGTTATATAACTTGTTACACAAATCGACAAAATGGGAATGGTCTCAAGTACACGATAATGCTTTTAAACTAATCAAACAGAAGTTGGCGTCAGATGAGGTACTCGCACATTTTGACCCGGTGGCGAAATTAATATTAACAGTAGACGCCTCTCCATACGGGTTAGGCGCGGTGCTATCACAAGTAGGAAGGGATGGGCACGAACGACCGATAAGTTATGCATCTAGAACGTTAACAGCAGCGGAAAAAAAATACGCGCAAATACAAAAAGAGGCAACAGCTATAGTATTCGGGGTAAAGCGTTTCCACCAGTATTTATATGCCCGAGCGGTGCCCTTCACCTTGCGAACGGATCATAGGCCGCTATTAGCCATCTTCGGTCCACACCGTGGTATACCGGAGGTATCAGCTAACAGACTACAGCGGTATGCAATATTTTTATCTGCATATAATTATGTAATCGAATATGTTAGCAGTAAAAACAACAGTGCCGACTATCTGTCGCGCGCTCCGGTAGGGAATGAGTCACCGACATTAGGCGGTGCAGGGCCGGGCGCCGACGGCGGCAGAGAGCGCGCGGGGGCAGGGCGAGAGGCCGCTGATGACCGCGCCACTTATGTTTACTTCGTTGTTGACGGTGGGCTGCCTATTACGCTAACTGTTTTACAACACGAAACCGAGAAGGATGCAACATTGCGTAAAGTAAAAGATTATGTGTCGTTAGGCTGGCCGAGAAAAGTATACGACGAAAAATTAATGCCGTTCTTTTACTGTCGTAACCAACTATCGGTAGAAAACGGTTGTTTGATGCGTGGGCACAAAGTTATCATACCCGAATTGTTGAGAGATCAAGTATGTAATGAACTTCACAGTTCACATTTTGGAGTGGTAAAGATGAAGTCAGAGGCGCGCAAGCGGTTGTGGTTTCCAGGCATAGACGGCGCGCTGGAGCGGCTGGCCAGCGCGTGCGCAGTATGCAGCGCGCTGCGCCCCGCACCGCCCCGCGCCCCGCTTGCGCCTTGGCCACATCCTCCTCATGCATTCCATAGAATACATTTAGATTTTCTAGGGCCTTTTAATAACCAAATGTTTCTAATCGCAGTTGATGCTTATAGTAAATGGGTAGAAGTGTATATAATGACTTCATCATATGGCTCGAAAGCAGTCATTGAGAAACTAATAGATTTAATGTCGCGTTTCGGTATTCCACATACTATCGTAACGGATAACGGTACTTCGTTCGTTTCGCTAGAGTTTAAAGAATTTTGTTCAATGAATGGTATAAGGCATACGCTTGCTCCGGCATATCATCCGTCAAGTAACGGGCAAGCCGAAAGCTTTGTTAAAATAATTAAAAGGGGGCTCAAGGGCATTATTTTTGATCATAAGAGGAAACCACTTAAGGAACAAATTTCAAAGTTTTTGTTCGACTATCGGAACTCCAGGCATAGCACCACCGAGAAATCGCCCGCCGAGCTCGTGTACGGCCGATCACTTCGCACGCGACTCGATTTATTATCACCGACATCGGCGTCGGCGACGTCCGCAGTGTCGACTTCCTCTTCCACTTGCCTCACTCAAACCGTGGAGCAAAACCAGTTCTTACAGCGTAAATACTATAAAGGAAAAAAACGTAAACAATTCCAAGAGAAAGAAATAGTGTGGATAATAAAAAATTTAAATAATAAAAAGATAGTATGGGTCGAAGGAATTATAAAGAAAAAGATAGGAAACGTAATGTATGAAGTATATGTTCCTGAAGTGGATCGCTTGGTAAAAAGACACATAAACCAGGTACGGGCACACGGAAAAACACAAATGCCAGGAAGCGAGTCGTACTGGGATTCAGATGTCACCCCGGATGTACAGCGCGAACAACCAGACGCAATCCAGATGACACTGAATGACGACTACCAACAACCAACATGCGCCAACAACGACGAGCGAACCAGCAACAACGCCAACTCTGATATAGAGGAAATAGGAACACCATCACCAGTACACATTACATTATCACCGTCAGTCACTAGCACACCAGTCCGTGGAGAAGGAGAAGGTGAATGTAGTTCAGAGCGAAATGTGACCTTCGCCACGCCGCTAGTAGAGTCTGATGGCTCGGTTGATGCGCTGACACCCATACCAGCGATAAACCCACGTCTCGAGTTATCACCCGACAACTTTACACCATAGGTTATACAATAATGTAAATTACATAGGGGTTGATTTATAGTAGCAAAATAAAGGGAAGGGGATGTTATATATGTATATCTACCGTGCCGCGGCTGCGTCCCGGCTAAGTAAACCGTTCATATATGAATAAAGTTAGTGTGTCATTGACTAGCGTGTTTGACTGTTGTCCGTCCTATATCTGCATATCCAACACAGATGAAAAACGCTAGTTACGTCTTTGTATGGGATGAGGCATCTGTTTGCTAGTAGTGCTAGTATTATATTATCTGTGACTATGTATAATTCCCGGGCATTATGAATCTAGTCAAGTCAAATCGGGCAATGTAATAAATACCGATTTAAACTTCTATATTTATCACATTGTCTGGTCATTATGAATATTGCTACGTAACGGTTGGGGAATTCGATAATTATGCAATATCGAAGCAATATCGGGAGCTTAGGGCACCCCAACACGGATATGTTAGATTTTAAGGAGATCACCTTCGTGTTAGTCGCTTTAGACCCTGCAGATAGAAAGAGTCGCCTTTTCTGTAATAAGTTATAATAAGCAACACAATAAAACAATTGTTTAAAATAAGCTTCCCAAAAGTTGGAGGGATCTTAATAATGTACAACTGAAGAAACAATTGAAGTCATTTCTAAGTACCAGGGCTTATTATAGTATTAGCGAATTTCTGGCAGAATCTTTCATTTTGACATGATTGTTATGACTATTTTGACATTAATTGGTTTTGATTATTTTTTACAAGGATTTGACATTAATTATTTTTATTATATTTTTCTAAAATTTATTGATATTTTTCCATAGATTTGACATTTGATTGATATTTTACATAGACTAGATATAAATTATTGTTAATGTATGTTTTAATTATTTGATATATTTTGACATTGTTATTACTTATTTTTTACTTTTGACATTTGAAATTATATTTACATATATTTGACATTTGAAATTATTTTTACATAGATTTGACATTTGCTAAATATTTTTGATATTGTTATTATTTATTTTTCTTTTACTGTTGACATTTGGAATAATTTTTACATAGATTTGACGTTTGCTTGATATTTTTGACATGGTTACTATATAATTGTTTGTATTTTATTTTTCTATTGACAGTTGTAATTATTTTATTTTTAAATTCATTAGAATAATTAATTACTATCATTTAATTATTTTTCTTGTAATAATATTTGTACGCCATAGTATGGCAAACATGGCTGAACCTTTGTTTTCTTTTTTTTGTCATCCTGCATGCAAGAGTAATGATTTGTTGTATGTATACACATGTTTGGGCAAATAAATATCTTATCTTATCTTTGCTTAAATAGTAATCGTACTAACCTATTCTATATTAAAATCAATGTCAACATTAAAATAATTTAATAAAACACATCTTTTTATTACCCGGCCCAATAAGTGATGTGCATTATACAGAAAGCCCAGTCTATTTTATTATTTCATCATGTTGCCTACTTTTTTTTTCTTTTTTTTTATTAGTAAAAGGCTTGCGCTTGACTACTATCTCACCTGATGGTAAGCGATGATGTGGTCGACGATGAAGCATGCTTGCCTAGAAGAAACCTATTCACTCTTGACTTAAAGACTCCCAGGTTGTAGCTATCGGGCAATACAGACTCCGGCAGGGAATTCCACTCTAATGCTATGCGTATAATAAAAGTATTCCCAAAACGTTTGGTTCGTATGGGTGGGATGTTCACCGTGTATAGATGACGCATCGCCGTACGTCTTGTAGTCCAATGATGGAACGGGCTAGGAGGAATCAGTTCATGCAATTCCAACGCACACTCCGTAAAATACCGACAGGCTGGCAACTCGGCGCCGATGTTCTTTGGAGCCTAGACTCGACCAGTATCTCATTGCCGATAAGCCTCTTGGCCCGTTTTTCGATCGACTGGAGTGCATCCAGCTGGTATTTGGCAGATCCGTCCCAGAGATGAGAGCAGTACTCCATGCATGATCTAACTTTCGGTTGATACAAGTTGAGCAACTGCTCTGGGGTGAAGTACCGTCTCACCTTCGCAAGGATCCCCAACTTTTTGGCAGCCAGCTGAGCTTTTGCCTCAACGAATGGACCAAAATTGAGGGTCGATGTCAACGTAACGCCAAGAAGCTCAAGTCGGTCCGTTATCGGCGCGGTCACACCTCGGAAAGAAGGAGCCGGGTGGAACTGGCTCCTTTTAGTGGAAAAAAGACACGCCTGGGTCTTAGCAGCATTGAACCTGACCAGATTAGCATCGCCCCATTTGGAGACTGCCTTCAAGGACGTGTTCGCGTTATATTTTGCGCGAATGTGACGCAAATGTATTTTCCAAATTGGATAAATTACCATAGCGTGACATTAGACACAGATATTTTCCCCTAGGTCCATAAAATACTATTAAAGTCATACTAATTAGGTACAGAATCCTATTTCCTACTCATTTAAAATAACAAGTTTTTTTTTAATACTAGTCTGTAATAATCTTAAAATAATAAATAGTTAGTATCTACATGTAGTCGTTTTGTTTTTTATCCGTGATCATGGTGCTTGCAACAGCACCGAAATATCGGAAACTCGCAACAAACAGTAAACATGGTAAATATCCCGTTTCTAATGTTAATGTTATATACAAAATGTCATCAGCGATGGCAATGATGATTGAAATGCCAAAATGTAAGGGATTGATATCACGTGACCTTTTTAACGTTTTGACACTCCCATACATTTTTAAACCCCCGGGCCCCGACGGAAAAAGGTGGTATTAGTTTGACGTGTGTACCTGTATGTTTGTGTATGATGTCGGTGGTATCAACACTCCCAAATGGATGTACCGAATTTGATTTAGTTTTTTTTGTTTGTAAGGTGACATTACCGAGAGTGTGCTTAGCTATGTTTGATGGAAATCGGTTCAGCTGTTCAAAAGATATGGGTGTTTTACTGTTCGAATCGCGGTATTCTTGCAAGATTACGTGTTATAATCGTAATGTGTTCGATAGTTTGTCAATCAAAGCGTGTCTACTACTAGATAAATTATGTAGTTTAAGAAGCATTAAATAAAAATGTGTCGGCGGTTTTTAAGGTTCCGTACCCAAAGGGTAAAAACGGGACCCTATTACTGAGACTCCGCGGTCCGTCTGTCTGCCACCAGGCTGTATCTCATGAACTCGATAGCTAGACAGTTGAAATTTTCACAGATGATGTATATCTATTGCCGCTATAACAACAAATACTAAAAACATAATAAAATAAATATTTAAGTGGGGCTGCCATACAACAAACGTGATTTTTTGCCGTTTTTTGCGATAATGGTACGGAACCCTTAGTGCGCGAGTCCGACTCGCACTTGGCCGGTTTCATTTTTAATTTTTCTTGTTCCAATCACTATTGTAAGGTTTTCGTTTATTATAATGTTACTGTCAAATGTTAAACTTATTTTTTTTAAAAGAGTATTTGTGGAGTTTCTTGTGCGTTCTTCTCCATAACAAGCTCCTTTCCAATTGCACGGTAGAATCAATTTTTGTTCCTTGTAAATTTTAATTATGACGTTCAAAAGTGCCGCTTGTCTTTGACTGGTCCGGAGTCTCAAAGATGCGAGTGAAACCTCCCACTTAATAGTTTTACGTCATAATTGGTCATTTTATCCTTGTTTCCGAGTACAATAACTTAAACATAGCTTTGAACGGAAACGATTAATAAATAAATTGTTTTCCTTATAGTCTCGATCGGGCAATCTATTATTGGGTTTATAGTACCAATTAGGAATATACATATAACAACCGGAAATCGGTAAACTAGGCAAAATTCCGCCGCTCACTGCAACTTCTGAAAGCCAGAATCAACATTGGCGACCACCTATAAATCGCTGAGAAAAAGAAGCTCGATGAGTCTCTGTGAAATGATTTAAGTGTGGATCCCACAAAGAAATTAACCAGGAAAGCAGTGGAGGAAAAAAATCCTATTTCGGACAGGAGATAGTACAAAACAGGAGACAGGGCGCACGGTTGGCGCAGTGGTTGAGCGATCTGCTGCTATGTTGCGCGTCGCGGGTTCGATTCCCGCACGGAACAAATATTTATATGACCTACAGATAGTTGTGCCGGCTCTGGGTGTTGTGTATGTGAATTTTTATGTTTGTAAACGCACCCACGATACAGAAAAAAATTCCTAGTGTGGGGCAAGGATTATTTTATTTAAAAAAAAGAGCGAAACGGTATGCCAATGGCATGCGTGACAAACCATTCGAGAAGCATGTCTTAAGGGTTCGCGTCTCCTAAGGCTGGTTTAAAATGTTCCTGTATATCAATCTAGTAGTACTGGATCGACCATCGACCAAATAACAGTTTGTTTGTTTCAAACCAGTGCTGGTTACTGTACTAGGTACTTAACGTCACAGCTTTTTTTTTTTCGTGGAGAAATGTTCATGATTGCAGTTATGTGGGTTACTCCAACCCAGTAAAACTCCACGGAGTAATTCTATGCCACTTATGGCGGCAACACGGGCAGCCGTTAGCAATCAATGCGAACCCACCGCGGCTGTCCGTCACCGGACCCTCCTCTGGGGAGTAACCCCCATCACCGACGCACCAGAACACATTGCACGCCGTGATCACCCCAGTGACCAAACCAACACATGGGCGCCGGACGACCCCGTATATGGCACCCTTGGTTCCCAGTGATGGGTCAGGGCAGTGGCCCCGCCACCTACCACTTTTCGGCCGTAAGGGATAGGAACCTCCCCTGCACTCCCACCACATACGCCATCAGACGGTGGCAATCCCGTCCAGGCCGCGGAAGGTAGGGAGAGCGGCACACCGCAATACGGCACTCCTCTCCCGCCGCGGTCTCCAACCCTCAGCTGCGATATCGTATGGGTATGGGAGGCCCCATACGACTTTCGCGGCCCGCCTCAGTTGCGGCGCCGCATTTACTTGTTGGCCTACGTCCTCGACTTAATCGGCAAAAGCCCTGACGAGCGGCCCCTCCTCGGGTTCCTCTTCGCTTCACCGTGGGTCACCAGGCCACGGCTACTGAGCCCCCCGCCTCGACAATGCGGGAACATTAGTACATTCCCCATACGTTAAGGCAGTGGTGTACCAATGTGTAACGCTGTAATATAAGTGAGCCCAGAATGGGCCCAGATAGTATGATTAAGGATGTTCCGCGACAGGAAAAGCATAAAGAGTGATGTACCTACCGCAGACCCACCTTTTGATAGTTACGTTTAAGTTGATAAGTTAAAATTTTGTAAAACGCAGAGATAT